>OY284486.1:24402885-25602885 GCA_958336395.1 Ctenicera cuprea
CCTATAGTTTAAAATCTTTCCTGAAAGATGCCACACTGACAAATGCATTTACTCAATGCATTTCACCAGCTTTGGCAATCAAAAACCGATTCAGTTTGAACAAATCTGCATTGAACTGTACCACCACCCAGAGCTGACAGGGCATATTTCTTGTTACATTTCCATACTTCCATACTTCCTGTATGGAGAGCTGCGAGTGCTGATCAAACGGTACTTAAAGTTAAGCTCCGCATGGTCACATCTTAAATGTGTGACCCATATAGTTGGTGAACCTGCAGTTTCACCGTGCTTAGGAGGGCACGTAAAGCCGTCGGTCCGGTTGTCCATGCTTAACACCTAGGGCAATCGTTAAACCACGGCGTGTGATACTAGAAACTGTGAAAGTAACGGGAAACTACACAGTTTACGCCGAATTTCTCTAGTAAACAAGTGCTCAAAGTTTACGACGGTACGCCGTTTAAAAATGTGGCTTTGACCATCTCGCCAACGCCCTGTAGAGTATGTCACTTCAAGAAGAAATAATTATGATGATACACTAAAGAAAACTTTCTTGCTGATGAGACGTGGCTTTGTAGGGTTATGTCACGGTGTATTGCATCAACTTGCAAAATAGGAGAACCAAGATAGCTGATAATTTTCTTCAGTTTGTTAAGACGTTTTTGTATTCTGAAATTGTCAGGATTTGGGAGGCTTTAATGGAAGGAGAATAATCGGGCCTGTTTTCAATGAGACTAATGAAAGATTATTTAAAACCATACTTTTTGATTTCAAATTTGCGTTGTTAGGTAACATTAACTTTTTATTCTTCTTTTTCAATTCCCTAAACGGCGTCGGGTGCGTCGTCCCACTTTCTATAGATGTTGCGGTTTGTCGTCATTCTGTTACCTTCACCATAGTTTTTCCCTTCTTCCTTGCTATGTTTCTAATGTTATTCGTCCATACCCTCCTTGGTCTTCCGCTTGGTCGTCTGCCTTCCATTCTTGACTCCAGTACGCTTCTTGGCGTTTTTTCTGGTGTTCAGCCATTCTTTTTGTGTGCCTATAACATTTTAATTGCTTGGTTTCTATTGTAAGTATTTGCGGTACTTGTTCCAGTTCCTCCATAAAAGTCTTGTTTTCCGGTTATTTTTCGTAGGTATTTTATTCCCGCCATAGTTATTTTTGATGTATGTCTATCGAGCAGCGCTCTGTGCCATAGGTCAAAATTGGGGCACATACCATTATACGAGGGATGTCCGGTTACTAAGGTACATTTGTGATTTAAAGGCAGACAACTTTATTTATAGAAATCAAACATACACTAAGTAAAAGCGCGAACTGTTAGCCATTGTCTTTTTAGCAGACTGCTGAACTTTGAATTTTTTTAATTGATTCTCACCCGTTTTCGTTGTTGATGGTTTTCGTCGCTCAGCTTCGGAAAATCATTCAGTGTTGTGCGGCCACTTTTGAACTGATTACACCAAACACTAACTTGTTTTCGACTCTTAACGCCTTTCCCGTAAGTTTTCAGTATTTTTTTATAAATTTTGGTTGGTTTTTCATTATTTGCATGCAAAAATCGAATGACCTCTCGCAATTCAAACTTGGAGTATGTTTCGATCGGAACTGACATTTTGCGGCTGTCACTGAGCACGTTGTACTTAACCCAAGGCAATGACAACACCCACCTATGTAGTACATGTGTGCATCTAAAATGCGTGCAAGTTTCAACATGATCGGATCAACGTATGCGGTGTGCCGAGCACACGTACCTTAGTAACCGGACATCCCTCGTATACACTGTGTCCATAAAGTAACCCCCCCCCCCCAACTAACTTTTGAACGACTTGATATTTTTCTAGAAAATTTGGTGTGCTGTAATGGGAAATTAAATACTATTTTTCAGACCATATTAAAATTTTGTATCATCCAAACTGGCGACTGGGTGCCATTTTGAATTTTTTTTAAATAGAAATGGCGGTCGAGTGACACCTCATTGGAAAGGTCTTTTAGTTCTGCGTCTGATCCTAGTTTAAAAAAAAATATATTATATATGTGTAATTTTGTTTCTGTTTATTTTTTCATTTTCTGATGAAAGTTCTATTTAAGCTGCAGTACAATTGACTAACTTTGTTCACTCTATTTAAGATTTCGCTGTCTATTCTACCATCACTTGTAATTGTTGTTTCTAAGTAAGTACCTATACCTTCATGTTTCCTGTACTTCCTCCTTCTTTCCTCCGGTTCGTATTCATGTTTTGATATATGCATTGTTTTGGTTTTGCTGATCTTGATTTTTAAACCTACTTCTTCTATTTTCACTTTCCATACATTTATTGTTGCTTGCAATTGATCTCTACTTCTCGTTATTACTACGATAACATTAATGTAACATTATTATATATTAACGTAGCCATATATAGGTATTAAATTTTACAACTATGTTTGAAGGAACTGCATAGTGATAGACTTCATGAATTTTTGATAACGAAATAATTAGTTGGAATGTTGTGATCAGGTAGACTAGGGGTTGACATTTAACACCATGTGACTTATTTTTTGGAGACTTTTATATATTTTGAAAATTTTCAAAAATTTAAAGAAGTATTTGAGTTTTAGGAAAATTTTATTTTTATTATTTGGTAATATCTAAACAACATTTATCCGTTGTAATCTAAAAGACTTACTTTAAAAATTATATTTGCCACATCAATTAATATTTTACATAAAATTACGCAACGCATAACATAGTAGTAGTATGTAGAAATTAACAAAGCTCCACAATATTCTACAAAAATTTGAGACATGCACGTAAACAAAAATTAGCGGCAATCAACAAACCCCCCCTTTTTTGGATATTCGTTACATTCCTTGCAAATAAAATTTTTTAAAGGAAATATAACCAACTTCACTAAACATATCCATGTGTTATTTGCATTTCTAGAAAAATAATAGTAATACAAATTTATAGCAACAGGCGTAGCTAACCTCTTACGAAATAGAAATATTACACAATATTCTGATCATAGTTCTGACGACAGATATCAAATGGCACCGTATTTTACAAATATATTTCTTAATATTTTAAGCTAATAGCTAACGTAGTGGGAAAAATTGCAGCCGGTATTGAGAAAAATATAATAAGCAACACGTAATCTAAGGATATAACATTCTCGGAAGGGTAATTTACTTTATCATTCCTCGAATGTTCATATTTATTACGTCCTTACATTCCTTGTATAAAATTTTGCTTTAACGTCATAAGAATTTATCAGTTGTAGGTTGCTTATATATATTTTATTTTATCTATTTTCTGCGCAAAATAATAATTACATTAATAATTACTTCTATAGAAACAAACAGAATTAAGCAGTTTTATTATTAATATGTTAAAAAAAAACGCGATGACCTTTCAGCTGCTATCTGTTAACCTTTGAGTACTTCGAAAGAAATATTTTTTAAACGTTGTATAATTACAAATGTTTAATTTTAATAATTTTGCTAATTATTAGCCACGAATGTTTTTGTTGCAGATTTTATGTATATGTATAATAGATTACATGCTGAACGCAGACACATTGTCTGAACTTTTATATGTCACAAGCTTTTATCTTTAATACTTTCAAGATATTTTGTATTGTAACCTTCATAATTCAACATTCAAGTCAAATACCCTAACATTCTGATTTGCTGAAGTATACAGCTATAGGTGTAAGTCGTAACTTTCGTACCTAGGGTGCCTAAGGTGACACTGGCAGATATCAGCCTATTCAAGGCACCACAGTATTCGTTCCAAGTGGTTCAGGCGTAGAACGTTTTACATACCAATTGTCTCTCAATCATTATTTTGTTTCCAAAAATAAACTCCACTACAGAAACTTTGTTGCACAGCTTACGAAAACCTTAATTTTTTTTTAAAGAATTATGAAGCCGTGCGTGAGCACGACCCCATGATTCCCATCTCACCCCCTTACCCGGGCTCAGCACACTAAGTGCTCTTCACCGGTCTAACATGCCCCACCCCTGAAAGACATGCAACCCAACATACACACCTACATACACCATCCATTTATCAAATAAAACTGTATATTACTCCTAAAGTGTTTATGTCATAACACAAATATACTTTAAGACAGGTTAATTTATTTTTCACGCTACCGGCAATGTAAGTAGGCCTTACATCCATAGCTACAGGGATCGTAAGTGGATGATAACATTCTTGTACTAGTTACCCTTGACGACGGAACTTAATAGTGTCACTTACATTCCTAGGAAAATAATGTTGATTTTAACTGTTCGTTGATATGGTAACAAGCACAGACAACTTAGAATAATGGGGCTTTTAAAAAATAATTCCGATGACAGCTGTCAAAACGAACTTTTAAAAATATGATTAAATTTCTACCTGTAGGCCTACTTACATTGCCGGTAGCGTGAAAAATTTAATAAGTAACACGAAATGTATCGACTAATAACATCCTCGGCAGGCGACAAGCTTCGGCTCCGCCTCAGCTCGTATTCGCCTACCTCGGATGTTATTACGTCCTTACATTCCTTGATACTTAAATAACTATTTTCATTTTATTACATACACCTACTACAAATTAATAATTGTAGTTTATAATAGACAAATTGTGATGTAAAAAATCAACTTTTCTCCGTTGATCGTGGACAATTGGTTTCGTTTCTTTTCATACACGTTGCCTGCCTCGGAGAAAAGCCTCTCGCTGTAGACACTCGATGCAGGAGCAGATAAATATTTTTTTGCCTATTTCGACAAAACTGGAAATATGAAAAACTGTATATAAATGCGGAAGTTGTACTTGTAGGTTATTTATATATTGATTGTTGAATGAAATCATAAGACATTTCGGGTTATTGGGGAACCTCAGGAATAAGAAATATAAAATATTTACGTTAAGATCTAAGCAGAGCGGCCCGGGAATCCCCGAAGAAAGTTGCAAATGCGATGATCCACCGCGGTAAACTATAGACATATAAAGAAAGAATGATCAGTAAAACCAATTAGAAGTCAAATCTTTAAACTAATTGACTATAAAGCATGCAGTAACAAATTGTATGCATTGAATTATTTACAGTTAGGATCCGGTTCCGGTTCCGGTATCCGGCCAAAATTTGCAGAGTCGGGTCCGGCATCCGGCTTCTTCAAAAAGTGGATGCGGCAGCATCTTTAATCATTATAGTATAGGCAGCGCTCACCTAATAAGTAAGTCAAAACATGGGAGTAGAAAAATTTTATTTTTAAATTTAATACATTCATCACAATAAAAAACAAGTAACCTGACATGGAGTTTGTAAAGCAGTGCTATGAAAAGCAACAAATAAACTAGTTAAATTTTTCTACCCGTCGCGCTTTTTTACGAAAAATAGGTGTTTTCATTATCGAGTGTGGAAAGCACTTTTCTCGCCCGATGAGAAGAGTGTCTACTTTCGTGTCTAAAATAACAATTAAAAACTTCAACTAATTTCAACAATTTCTTCTGAATCTGCTTCATATCTAAGTTTATAATCTCTTAAAATGACTGCCCTGCTTCCTATCCAAAACCCATACTCATTTCAGCCATCTTCGGTCCATTTCTGGACATAGGCCTCCCTTATGTTTCGCCACCTGTCTCTGTTCCTAGCTTCACCCATCCAGTTGAGTCCCGCTGTTCGTTTGAGATCGTCCGTCCAGCGCATCGGTGGGCGTCCTCTGGATCTTTTCCCCAAATAGGGGTGCCACTTTAATATGATGTTGGACCATCTTTCCTCTGTGTGTCTGGCAACGTGGCCGGCATACTTCCATTTCAATTCCGCTATCACTTCGGCAACATCTTTGAGTTTAGTTAGGGAGCGAATCCATGTATTTCTTTTATGGTCTTTCAGCGATATACCTAACATCTGCCTCTCCATGGCCCTTTGAGTTACTTGAAGTTTTTCCATAGTCCGCCTTCTTAACGCCCATGTTTGAGAGCCATATGTTAGTACCGGGATAACACACTGTTCGAACAGTTTACTGCGTAGTCTGAGGGAATGTTTTTGATTTTTCAGAGTTCGACTCAACCTACCAAAAGAGGCCCATGCCAATCTTCTTCGTCTATTGATCTCTATAGTTTGATTTTCACGCCCGAGAGTCAACATGTGTCCTAGATAGACATAGTTATCAACATTTTCTAATTCTTCTTGTCGTACTGTAATATGAGGGTGTTCTTTGCATATCGTTTTGGTTTTTTGTATGTTCATCTTTAGCCCGATTTTGGATAATTCTCTTTCTATTTCTGTTATCATTGTTTAAAGTTCTTTGGCGTTGTCGGTGATTATGACAATGTTATCGGCATACCTTAAATGGTTTAGTCTTTTGCCGGTCACTAGAACAGCCATACTATCTGATTTTATTGCCGTATTATATTTCTCTTGGTTTAAGCTTCCTTATTTGCATGTTATCAGTCACAAATTCCATCTATTGTAAAATTTACTTTGTCCCTAAAGATTAAATAACTACGGAAAAGGCGATTTTTTGCTGATTGATTAATGAAACATTGGGAGAATTCAAAATGTGAATAAACGCGTTGGTTCAAATGTTGCTGTTTCTAAACATGGCCAGATTCATAAGAGTGTTTTGGTTAGGATTCAGTCAGTAGCTGTCCATGAACACGGTCTAAACTACTGCGTTAAGATTTCCTAAAATTACGTGTACCTGTTTTGCAACCATCTCCAGAACTTCCTCTTCAAAATTTGGAGTGCGAACTTGAATCGCTCTCGTTCTGACCTGTTGTTATATTCTATAAAAAAAATAGCCAGTTTCCACGAGACACCTGTGTATAGAAGCAAAATTTATGACATTTGATTTGTGATGCGGTTGTCTTCTTGTTACAGGAAACGTTCGTCTTTTGCATTTGCATGTGCAGTGTCGTATACCGTATGCATATCCGCGAATCCCTTATTTGTCTATCTTTCCATACTGTGTCGGATTTTTAGTAAAATGAATGCACAATTTAGAGAAAAATGTACAGCTGAGTAACCAATTGATGGAAATATCAGTTATCAAAAATGCTTATTTAGGGTTGAAGACACCCGCACAGAGAAAAAACGAATATAGAATGAGATTCTTGATACAATAATTATAGTAAACCCAAGTTTTTTATTAGTTATGTAAACCACTGTAGAATACCAATGCTTAAAAATTAAGAAAACAAGATTAATATTACATTTTTATTTAGAACATAAATTTAGGTACAAAACCAATTATTAAGCAAATTGTACAAAATTTTTCGACGATTATAAACAGTATCATGATGTTGTCTCTTCTATTAATTTTTTTTGCAACATTTTAAATCCTTTTCAACCAATCTCACGCCATACTGCAAAAGTTCCAGCGCAATACTTGCTTCAAGCGACATTTGGGTGTGTCCATGTAGGAACATTAAACCTTTAACAGCATATGCCGTTTCACGCGTTGTCATTATCGAATTTCGATTTGTCGGCCGGCAATTATAGATTCGACCTTCGCTTTGACACTTCAATCGTTTATTGTTAGCAGACTCGTCTTTTCGTCTAGGACTCATTGTAGTAGCAGGAAATTAGTTAAATAAAACGATACAATTTGAGAAAAATGTAGCCGAAATAATAGGAAAATTTTGACGTTAAAACTCGAACTTTGTTTCTTAATTGATGACCAACCGTCGCTTGCTTTGATCTGTAGAAACTGATGCATATCCATCCATCCATCTACCCATACATACATATATAAAAACTCAAAGCGTTTTTTCCCCGGTTCCTCCAGCGGCTACCGCTTCACCAATTTGAACCATTTTTTTTTTCAATGAAAGGTCTCTATCCTCAGATGGAACATGAAACATTTTTATATTTTTATTCTTTCACTAATAATTATTTTAATTTATAGTATATATGTAAGTCTGCTAGACGCGCTTCACTTGAGGCGACATCTACACTAACATTATTTGAACATTATTGGAACTAATGCATCACGTGACTTAGCATTTCGCCGGTTCTGCAACGCTCAGTCTGTCAGTGCATTGTGCGCTGAGGTAACACTAGTTAACTATTAAGTCACTAATTTATTCGTAACCGCTTTTATCTACAGATAACTTATCACAGGTAAATATGGTTGCAGCTTATCATCTGAATTTTTTCATATACCTTTCAAAAGCGTTTGCTTTTAATATTTTCAAATTTATTTTATATCATAATGTTGTAGATTCAATAATAAAGTGTCCAAAAGGTTTTTTAGTCCTGATACAATCTAATCTCAAACAAAACGTCATTTAAGATGGCATTTTATCAAGACAGTAAAAACATGCGTTTTACAATTCATAGCCGCCCAAGACTCACTATTCTCTCTTTGTAGTCACTAGTCAGTAGTTAAATAAATGAAAACACTCTCACTAAGTTTATAGTAATAGTATTATACAGTGCGAGTGTACAGTCTGGAACTAATTCGATAAAACTAAAACTGTCGTTTTTTCAAAAAATCCTCGTACACGTTATTTTTTAAAAGTACATCTTTTCTGATAATTTAAATATTAATTTTTAACCGTCGTTTGTTTTCGAACTATAACGTGAGTGACATTTTTTTTAAATGGCACCCTATATTTTTGCCGTCATATTTGGATAGAGGTTGAAATTCCGAATTCAGCCATATGTCAAAGTATGACATTGACAGTGACAGTTTTCTGGATAATCAAGTTTAAAGTCAGCAAAAGAAAACATAGAAAATAAGTCAGACATAGAATATTGATAGTTGAATTGTTTGGAAACGATCTAGATTTTATAAACCAACATTAATTAACTGAGAACAACAATTAGATCCAACTATTATAAAAATTTCAATTCTTTGTTTTTCGCTTAAATATCGCACCATTTTTATCAGTAATAAATAATTAATAATCAACAAAATATCGAAGTAACAAACGGAAACGCACAAAATAATGTTGCACTGTCAGAATTTTTTCATTTGTTTGCATTTTGAAACAATGATTAATTGTCAGTATTCCATGGCTAACTCAATTTTTGATGCGCTTTTTTTACTTTAAACTTGATTATCTAGAAAACTGTCAATGTCAATGTCATACTTTGACATATGGCTGAATTCAGAATTTCAACCTCTATCCAAATATGGCGGCAAAAGTATGGGGTGCCGTTTAAAAAAATTGCCGATGACGTCATAGTTCGAAAACAAAAGACGATCGAAAAATAACAATTATCAGAAAAGATACACTTTTGAAAATTAAGGTTAACGTGTACGAGAATGTTTTAAAAATACCGCTAGTTCAATGTTATCGAATTAGTTCCAGACTTGACACTCGCACTATATGAAAGCTGTATTATCATCAACTAGTATTACTATAATGCAGCTATGATCTCGGTACATTGTAAGAGTAGAGAGCAGTTATTGTAGGTAATGTTGGGGTGTAACATTATTAATAGATACTTTTGAATATTTATGATAAGTAGATCCCGGAAGTTTAGGCAAAATGAAAAAAATGCCCAATTATGTCTATTTTGGCAATTTCTTTTGATTTGACATATAAATGCCCATTTGGTTTTATTTTAGACATAATTTGGCGCTTTTTTGAGAATTTACAGCATTATTCGGGGGTGGAACTGAATAAAGGTGGCGCTGCAATCGATCTATTCTGGCGGCTACAAACAGGGTCATTTTAAGAGGAATACAACAGAGTGCTATAATTGCTTGAAGTACTGTGTTTTGGCTCCCAAGACAAAATCTGTTTTAAATGTCTTCTATAAATTTATTTGATATTTTAATTTACATTGAAATTGGTTCAAGGACGTTGACAGAAGGTGAAGCTATATTAAATTCTGGACACCTTGTAATGCGCGGCGTTAATCCTGAAAATGAAACTGAGGTTGCGGCATTGTGTCAACAAACTTTAAAATTAAAATGACCCCACCACGCGATCAAAATTTCTATAATAGTATATTAAAACACAAGTTGTATAAGGCATTGCCTTAACGTATGAGTCCAAGATTGAAAAACGAGGGAGCGTAGCGACCAAGTTTTTCAATGGACGAGTGCGTCAAGACGCCTTATGAAACGAGTTGTTTATACTATTTTTTCTATTGAGGAGAATTAATGAAAAACCGTTATAAAAAATTACTGCGATCAAATTTGGTAAATTTAGTATATACATGTTGGCATACATACTAAATTTACCAAATTTGATTATGAATATATCATGAATACCAACCAATCTTTGTTGGTGAAATTTTACTAAAAACAATGCTTTAAAAGACACTCTTAAAACACTGGTTTTTAGCTAAAACAGCGCTTTAAGAATAACCTTAAAAAACCGAAATAGAAAAACATCTATAAACAGTAAATTGCATTTTGTATATTTTAACTTCTATTAAATGCCCATGAATTAGTGGGCACCCATCATTATTGTACGTATGTAGTTTCTGCAATTTTATTTGTTTTTTTTGTAGTTTTCGAAAAACTTTAAGACCTGCTATTGGTAGTATGAGAAATATTTGTAAATAAACAATATTAACACCATTTTCTTATGTCAAATAAATATAAATATATATAAAGAGTAGTGCAGTTTTTTTCTAAATTTTATAAAAAGTAATAGAAAATTTTTTTTATTAAGGAAAACTTCATGTGAGAGGCAATTGAAATTATACTATATAACTACGGCCTTGGTTTATTACTATTTTGTAAATTTATCAGCACCTAATATTGGTGGATCTAAGTTAATTAATGTTACAATAATAATCATAATTGTATCTATACAGGGTGTGTATAAATTGGCGAACACGTGGCGATGTTGGTCATATAATTCTGAGTCGAAAATCTTTAAACATTTCTTCGTTAACTTATTATTGTAAAAAATACATATGGCAGCATTGTAAAACAATAATTATTATTCAAGAGTGATGCGACTCTAAATTACTTCTGTCTTGATAACGTCAAAGTTTGACAAGTGTCAAAATTTGTAATTGGACTTGCTTTTTCTATCATCGTTGCTTTTCTTGTAGTTATTAGTATTAATTATTATTTTTTTTTTTTTTCTTGTTTCGTTGACTAACAATGGATTTTGCGTTCAATGATTATGCTGATACGTACATGGTATTGGATTTCTGTAATGGAAATGGCAACACGACAGAACGTGAATATCGTGCACGTTATCCAAACCGGAGGCATCCTACAGCCAATGTTTTTCGAAGACTGGACCAACGTCTTCGTGAAACTGGTTCATTTGTTCCAACGAATGTGAACGCTGGCCGACCAAGGCAAAGGCGCACAGTACAACTGGAAGAGCAAATTTTAGATGCAGTACAAGAAAATCCCTCCGTCAGCGCCCGGCAGTTAAACATTAAATATTCCCAGCAATAAGACCGTTTATTTGGTTCTAAAACAAAACCTTCTTCATCCATATCATGTCACCAAAGTACAGCCCCTTTATGAAAATGATAACATAGCCCGATTGAATTTCTGCAACACGATTTTAAATACAATTCGTGACAATGACGGCTTCTTGAGACATATTCTTTGGAGGAATAGTGCCTGTTTACTAGAGATGGCGTGTTTAATACACAATATTCAACACTGGGCTGACGAAAACTCGCACGAATATAGAGAATATGGTCACCAGAGAAGATTTTCCATTAATGTTTGGCTTGGCATAATAAACCATAGGGTTGTTGGACCAATTTATTTGCCGAATCGTCTTAATGCCGATGAATACCTCAATATTTTAGAACAAGTAATTGACGAGATGCCGTTGCAGATAAGACACGAAATATTATACATGCATGATGGAGCTTCTGTTCACTTTGCTCGTAATGTAAGAGAGTGGTTGGACGAACACTTGCCAAATAGATGGATTGGTCGCGGCGGCCCTATCTTATGACCCGCGAGATCCCCCGATTTCAATCCATTAGACTTTTTTGTTTGGGGTTTCATTAAAAGAAAAGTTTATGCTACACCTCCACCAAATTCTGACGAAATTAGGAATAGAATTAATGCGGCTGTATTAGAAATCACCCCCCAAAAACTTGAACGAGTGATGCAAACTATACCACAAAGGTTACAACTGTGTTTGCAAACAGACGGTTTTCAGTTTGAACAATTACCTTACCTTTGTTCCAACATTCACGGAGTATTGCGATGTAACGGACATCCTTAGTTACCGTGCATTATAACAAAACGCCTGTGGTGTGTGGATCCAAAGTTGTCAAATTTACGTTCCTTTTGAAATGGTTCCTGAGGACAGAGGAAGCATTGTTCAACATTTTGGTATTAAGATTTTCGACTCAGAATTTTATGACCAACATCTCCACGTGTAGTTCTTTCACCAGTTTATACACACCCTGTATAATGTGAAATCTTCCATAATAATGTCCCTTAACATATTTTGAAAATTTTTATTCGTTGAGAATCAAGTTCTACATGCATTCTTGCTTATAATGCAGACATTATTTTAACCCAGAAGTAATAATATTTTATTGTGTTATTGCCTTTATAGTATGAATAGAATTTGATTCTACATGTGAGATGTATTTTTATGGCAATTTCTGTGCAATCAAAAACTGTTGTAACAACCAAAACAAACAGGCATGTTATTTAAATTTTCTTGTATTTGCAGGTAATCTAATTAATGGCTTTAAAACTGAGCTTAGCTCTAGTTAGTGTATTATAAAAATAAGACCTGCTGTCTTCGAACTAATTTTAAATAGCACCGATAAAGCGGTGAACAATAAATTTAATTTTAATTTTATTAGAATTAGTAAATTTTTTGCGTACATGATAGATTTGTGATAGTTGTCGACAATTTTGAAAGAGCATTGGGCAATACAGGAAAAAATGTTAAATTAATTATGCCTGTTGACACCGACTTATACAACAATAATTTTCGCTATTTGAACCACATAATTTAACACGCATACAATTCTTAGACGTGTAATAGATCAATGCAAACGAGCGTTACAAAATGTAAACACAAATTTAACCCCGTTTCGAATATTTACAAAATTTGTCGCAAGGCGCCGTGGCGACCGCTGTCTTAACCTAATATCAAAAAAAAATTAAATTAGTTTTATTCAAAATCTGTCCGAAGAGAACATTTAGTAAATGATTTGAAACACAGTCAAAGTTTTCTTGCCGAAAACGAATATTGTTTATTTGTTTAGAACACCGGTCGTTTCAGTAGGCCTCTTTTCTGAAGCGGTTTATGGTAAATTTGGATGTTGCATTTTAGGAATTCCCTATTCTTTTACTTCCTGGTAACAAAAATGTAGATATTCAGATAAGAGTAATATTGCAGTTTTATTTTGAACTTATTTATGTTCACATCGCTTTATAATGTCGAAAGTACGTGTTGCGCTAAACAGTAAATTATAAAAATTATTTAAAGAATTTGGCAGTGAAATGATTTTTACAAGTGGTGGAGTGTTACTGTTGGGTAAGGTGCGTGACAAGACTATAGATTCCGGAAAAAGTATTTTGTGACGTAGCACGTAGAGGTGTTGCACCATAAAAAAAAGTAAAATCAAAAAGTGGAGCACCTAAAACCGATAAGTTTAGGACGTGTATTGTATATGTCTATGTCAATTTTTAATTCTAGTTTTATTTTTATGCTCAAATTAATAAAAATAAATAAATAATAAGAATAAGAAGAAATAAATGTCAATTTTTAAATTTCTGGCTGCTACTTTTAATTTTTATAGTGCTTAATAGTTATTTATTGTATGAGTGGATTATGAGGCAAATAAAACTCGCGATAAAGTTTAGGTACGAGGCCGCAAGGCCGAGTTTTTAATTGTTCAAGAGTTTTTTTTGCAGGTAATCCACAAATGCAATACAAAATTTTATCCACAACTTACAATATTGTAGAGGCATAATTATGTGGATCACTAATACCGACATTGATAATTTTGAAACACCGAATTAAATTATATGAAAGATCGGAGTAGCAAGTTGTCACTAATCAAAACTGTCAAAATTGTCATAATGATAAATTAAACGGCTTAAACCACATAAATACCGGGTGATCGTAAAAAAAAATGATTCAGAGCAGGCCATGACCGAAGTGTTAAAGTTGGCAATACTTAATATAAGCCAATTGTCAAATGTTGACAGCTGTAAAAATTTTTGGCTAGATACATTTAACTCAATGTATCTAACCACACATTTTTACAGCTGTCAACATTTGACAATTGGCTTACATTAAGTATTGCCAACTTTAACACTTCGGTCATGGCCTGCTCTGAATCATGTTTTTTACGATCACCCGGTACAAATAATATCAATGTGAATGTGAGTAAAACCTGACAATATTTTCTCTTTTAATGTGAATATAAAATGTTAAAAAGGAAGTTTATGTAGTTTGATTTTGTTACGTGTCTTATGGCTTAATTATAAGACCCATGTGTTTTATTAATACCATAAGACGTCTCTCAATAGTAGAATTATGCCTCTATAATATGTAAGTTGTGGATAAATGCTTTTTTCTACACCTATTTAATTGTATGACAATTTATGCATTTTTTTCGTGAAAAATCTTACCTATAATTCACTGTAGTGAATTATGGATTCATAATTCACTGTATCCGACCAATCACAAATACAAATTCAAAAATCACTGTTTCGCCTATTCGATGATATTTTAAATCGCCCCCGATCAACTCTTTCTGCGGCTGACAATCGACTCGCGTGACAGCCAAGTGTATCGCCATATTGCTTGTTTGCGTTTTACATTCTGTGCAAACTAATAATTCAACCACTAAAACGAGTCTAATTTATTTGTTTAATAGGTGTAGAAAAAGCATAGTATCACATTCGCGATTATGGCCATTATTCACTCGGATGATTTGCGCCACTCGCCTATGGCTTGTGGGCTCAAACATCATCTTCGTGAATAATGGCTGTCATAATCGTTCATATAATAATATACTATATTTATAAATTCCAGCTTTATTTCGTTAAAGTCCATATTTAACGATTATCTGTATATAAAATACTTAATCTTGTTAAAGTAATTAAGTATTTTATATACAGATAATGTTTAAATGCTTGCCTATGTTTGATATTTTGAGTTCCTAAACCTCTAGGCTCTAATGATAACTAACAATATCTGAAGTATAGGAAAATTCAGACAAAGAGATTATAGGCAAATAATTCCAATTTTGATCAAATTCTAGAAATATAAAGAAACGGAACTAATAAATTCGTAGATAGTTCGTATTAAAAAGCAACATTTTTAACGAAAGATTTACGATAGTTTTGATAATATGCATATTATCAAAACTATTATATACGGACCATGGTCTGTATATAATAAAGATGTTGACTTACGAGTTTTTTTAACTTAAATATTTTTTACTCGATACAAATCTAGCCGGACACTGTTACTATTTACAACTGTAAATTAGCCTGATAGTTAATTTAACTATGATTATGTCATCAAATTGTAGAGATTTTGATCTACATTTAAATGTTACGTAAGGTTTTAGATTCTAAATAAAATGCTTCCAACATCAAATGCTTATCTTATTTATTATTTGATCTTCGAATCAATACTTTGTCATATAAAAAATGCTATAAATGGTGTTAGTGTAGTTGGTCAAAACACTTATAACTCAATATACAGCAATAACAGACAAAACCTATGTTTACATTTTATTTTTTGGGCAAGTAGTGTTGAATTTCTTCTGCAGTAGCCCCCACAAACTTCCTATTAATACAGTTATGCACTTTAACTGCAAGATCACCAGGACTGTCCCCTTGCACGTTTTTACAATTTTCTATGATTTCATTAACCTTCTCCGAGTTAGCGGATGGAGGATGCTCATACAATTTATAAGCTGTGCGGCTCAAACTTGGCCTCATTGATTCGAAATCAATTTCTCCATCTGGAGTCAAACTACCGCCTTTTCTGCCACAACATTCCATGAATTTATTAACGTCCTCATTTCCTTCTTGGATATAACCTATATTAAAGGCTTTGTTGATTTTATGCACGTCTAGGTTGAGTTCTTCCAAACACCCTCTTTCAATTGGAGAGTAAGATATATAAGGATCAGAAAAGCGAGCCTGTAATTTATAAATTATTGTTATGGTTAAAAATGGATTAAACAACGCATATTATACAAAAAATAAGAAACCACGGAAATAAAAAAAAGTTAATAGAGCTAAAAATGAAACAGAAAAGAAGGAAATCTAGTGTTTACGAGCACATGAAAATATAGGAAGTACCCCAAAGTTCAAAAAAAATATGGAAATTGGTGTGCGTAGAGCACAGAATGAAAGCGCAGAACAACAATCAAAATTTGATGAAAGGAAACAAAAAAGGCTTGGCAAGCTAAAAGAAAGATTGTAAATTTGTCATTTTGTTATAATAATAATAATCGTTGCATATTATAAATACAAAGTTTCCAAAGAAACAAAAACAAGAAATAATCATTGTAGCTTGTGTTTTCAATCAAATTCTTTTTTCATCAAATAATTATAATAATAAATATAAGGTGTTCATTTACATTGCTCTCAATTATAGACAGTCAAAAGTTTACATACCTCAACACAGCAAATAAACAGGAGCCCACAGATCACAATTGTATGCATGTTTACTGAAGAATGGTGCAGAACACAGTCATATAATTTATATGTATAAGTAGTAGGTAAAGCGTAAAAGATCAAAGGTCAGAGGTCACTAGTGCATTATTTATTTAAATTTCGTTAAGACAGCGACCCATATTTGATTGCCAATTCTGGTTATACTGTTGTTGCTAATTCAAATTTCACCATAATAAAGATGTGATAAACCGCGGAGTGACAAAACTATATTTGTGTTAAGTTTCTGGAAACAATATAGATATTTTCATTTCCCATATATAGAAAAGTGGAACAAAATAAATTACGCATGTCAGCATTCTAAGTAACAATAATGATTTATAGTACAAGTGAGTAAATTGGAACTTTTTTTGATCGAGCAGAAGTAAATCTACGAAATAAAAAAAAAGACACTTTAGTCATGTGTTCTATATAAAATTTTATCTACAACAGAATAATATGTACAATTTTCAAAAATATTTAAATTTTTGACGTTTTAAAAAATTTAAACAAACCATAAAATTGCTGACTTGACTAATCGCAATTTGCATCGCATTACTTTGAAAACAAAAAACAAAATAAAAAAATTGCTGGATGTCATAGTAACAATACACAGTAATTAAATAATCTCTTTCATTTTGTATTTTTCTGTGGTTTGCTTAATTTTTTTGGGCAAATACTATGGAAAATAGTGAAGAAAGTGATTTTAATTGTACACCACCGGATATTTTGGAGGCTGCAAATGGTGCTGTGTTGAGTTTACTTCCAGAAAAATCCAAAAAGATATACGACATTCAATATGATAAATTGCAACAGTGGTGTGCAGGTAAAGGGATTAAAAACATTAGTGAAAACGTCCTCCTAGCTTATTTTTCAAACGAATCCCAGGTATTTAAATGCTCCACATTATGGTCCCATTATTCAATGCTTAAATCCACCCCCATGGTGAGAGATAACATTGATATTAGCAAATTTGCTAAATTAAAGGAAGAATGTAAGCTAACGGCCAAAGAAGTCGAGAGTATTCAGTAGAGAGGAATTTGCACGGTTCATTATGAAGGCTCCAGACAATAAGTTCCTTTTTATGAAGGTAAAGTGCTAAATTTGTCTATTTATGAATGTTAAGCTAGCAATTTTTAATTAAATTTATAGGTTACCCTTATAATTGAAATATCTGCGGCTTGCCGTAGCGATGAGTTAGTAAAGATGTGTGCTGATGACGTTCAAGACATTGGTTCTATTGTCATTATTACTCTTCCTGATACGAAGACCAAAGGACAGCGTACTTTTACGGTTACTGGGACAGCTACTGTTAATTTTCTCGAAATAATTAGAAAGTATGCCAGTCTAAGATCGTCTTCCTGCGACCACCGACGATTTATTGTACAATATCATAGAGGAAAATGCACAAAACAACCAGCGGGAATTAATACAATAGGAAAAGTACCGAAAATGATAGCCTCATTCCTTAATTTGCAAAATCCCAACCTTTAATACTGGACATACGTTTACGAGAACTTCCGTAACATTATTTGCTGATTCTGGTAGTGATATAACAACAATTAAACGTCACGGTGGGTGGAAGTGTACTTCGATTGCTGAAGGTTATATAGAAAATTGGATCAAACAAAAAGAGGAGATAGCAAAACGAGTGTTGACTGATACAACAATGCAAAAGCAGCCTAGTGCATTTGACATGAATCAACAACAAAGTAGCTTTTCTAAATCTTTTGGAAAGGAAATTACAACTCAGCCTGGAACGTCTTTAATAAACGAAGAGCATAAGTCTATTACATCTGTTGCGGGATTTTCGGGAATAACTATTAATAATTGTAACAATTGTGACATACATGTACATATTTAGAGTATAGTACAAAGTACAAAGTATAAATGTACCAAATTTTAGTTTTAAGTTTTAGTGAGGTAATGTCAATGTTAGTCCAGTCGCATTAGGATCCGCCTGCCGAAAAAATCCAAGTGAGCTGAAATTTTGCATACACCTTTATTTCGACATTACAAATAATGTCTCAAAAGTCCCTATCGATATCGCGCTTGCGCTTTCAGTTATTCAAGGTCAAAGGTCACAGAAATCAGTTTTTTGCAAATATCTCGCTTTCTATGGGTCATATGACTTTTTTAGTTATTATAAAAAATCAAGGCTAGGAAATTCTCTACAAAAAAGGTTATATAGATTTCTTTCGTACAACCAACCATTTTTACGCTATGCTTTAGAGAAATAATGAGCAGCGGCGCACCGTTTCCACACCACCACCTCGGAGGTAGGGTGCAAGGAGCATTCTTTTTACATGGGTTCCCCAGTAGGCCCCAGTAATCCATGTTTTTGCTTGCTTTAAGTACGTTCTACAGCTCGTCCTCGTTCTCGTCCTCTCCCTCCCCCTCCTCGTTCCTCTTCGTTCTCTTTTATCTCTTCGTTAACTTCTTCCTCATCATTTTCTTCTGCTTTTGTAATATTTTTTGTGATGAGATCAACAAATCTCGTTATATTGTTATAATAATAACGAATAAACGAAGCGTAAAAACTTAAGTAAACATAAAAGATAAAACTATTCTAAACGAGTACAATTTGTGTTAAAATTGGCTTTAATTCTGATTCCTTCGATACACTGCCATTTTAGTTTTTTTTTTGTAAAAAAAAACGGTGTACGCGCGCTGCTTAATTTGACAATTGCTTGTTAGGTATAGAATGACAACACAGTTTATTTTGCTTAATTTTAGAAATTGTACGTGCATCTTTTCAAACCTATCATCTTCTATATATTAAATCAGGACCCTTTCCCTCTGTCTCAGCTGTTAGTGGTGGGAAAGCCTCGCCACCAAAACACACATACCTAAGCACAGCTTACAGAAAGCACAAATTTGCTTGCGCAATAGCCCGCTACGGTATACTATAGAAACAAGATTCCATAGTGTGCAGTATTCGATTCGGTTACGATATTGTAACATAATCTGTTGATACATCAGTGGGCAAAAACCCGTGGAGAACGAAGCAGCGCTTTTTCGCTACGAAGCAGCACTTGATTGTAACAGCTTGCGAAAAGATGGTGTTAAAGATACGTGGCCGCGCGAGGGAATTTTAATATAATAATCATGTTCCACTAAGAACATCAACCTTATCGTTGAAGATTTATTGCATTACACAATATTTCGTATCACAGAAGAACGCTATATCTTATCAAGGTCTAAGGCTGCCGCAGTCCGAGATGCCACGTCGGCGGTGGCACGAGATAGACCAAAGATTACGTTCTCCGAAATGCGGTCACACTAATAGCACGCTATAAAAAAAATTTTTGATTATGCGGGCCGTTTACGATTTACTGTGAAAACATCTCTGAAAAATGTTGGAGAACAAATTCGCTGGAAAAGACATTGATGGAACACAAACATCGTCTGAAAAATAGCTCGTGTAAAGACATGCTTCAGTAAAAACGTTCCCCGAAACAAAAACCCAGGACAATAATTTCCCGGAGAAAACAACCACCAAACAAACATCGCCTAAACAAAAGCACATGTATATTCTTGCTGGTGGATTAATGCATAATTAAGAAAGAGCTTTCCCTGAAAAAGATATGAGTTTTTTCCGAGCTAATCGATTTATATAAATAAGGGCGGATTTTATGCGAGAATTACATGCAAATGTCTGAAAGATTTAGTGCGTATTTATTAGTTTCTAAAACAGTTTGAAAATTGCCGTTAGTTTCTTCCCTGGAAATGAGGAAAAGTGCTAAGTTAAACGGTTTAACTAACTTTTTACCCGCTTGTTTGTAAAAAAATGGTTTTTGAGGCCGTGATAGAAATTTTACCAGGTGATTTTCCTGGACATGTTACGAGGGTTTGTCTTAAACTTCTTTACGAGACTGTTTTGCCGGTCTTTGTTTCGAAGCGACAAACGCATGAAGTTACTAAAAAAAGTATTTGAGGAGCGTAGCCCACGGGTTCTACTAGTGATAATTAAATATTTAAAAAGCAGTTTTATTATCTTTATTTTATATTTATTTAAAATTTTATATTATATAAAAAAACGAATCTGACCTTTTAGCTGTTATCTATTAACCTAATTTCAAAGAAATATATTTTGTATAAAAAATTAAATTATATTTTAATTATTCTGATAATTAGCTACTTAGTCACAAATTTATTGGTAACAACTTTTATTTGCGTATAACTTAATACACGCAAAATTAGTCGCAGCACTTTGTGTGGTATTTGTCAGTTACCTGTCAAAACCTTTTGCTATTCATTCGCAATAATAGTTAGTATACGTCTTGATTATAGTATTTAAGTATACTAATAGATAGCCCATGTAATGTTAAAAACTGTTGCCCTACTTTCGACCACTACGCAGAGCGTAAATAAAACTGATAAGGCGCTGAGATGCTTTTTGCGAGAAACAGTATCATTTCTTGCTTTTCTGGTAATAGATTTCCTTAAGATGAAATAAATCCAAAATCAAGGGCAAATTAGTCTGCAACCAATTAGGTAAGAGGGAAAAATTAACCTTCCTAAATATTACTGAACCAAATATTAATTTACTGGTTTTATTCTACTATCACTCATGAGCAATTCAGTTTAAACTGAATTTTCTTTTCCCGTTTATGAAATAAAGGTGCATTTGTTTTATATTTAAAAAAAACTAGAAGACGTCACAGAGAAATTTACTAATTGAGACTCGAACCAAATTGTTGCTGATCTACAGCTCTAATAACCTAAAGAATTCTAAAAAATCACGTCGCCAGTTTTTGAGCAGTGTTTTTTTGAAACTATTAATATATCGAATTTTTTTTCACTTTACAGTTTTAGTAGTTCCAAAAGTTCTGGTAGTTTGTGATATTTTGTACTTTTGGGGCATTTACAATATTCAATTTAATCCCGATCTGATGATTCGCTTCTGAGTAAATAGGCGTTAAGACCAAAATTTTTAAAAATGCATAGAGGGTGTCAGAGAAATTACCTAGCTAAAACACGAACTAAATTGTAGCTTATCCTTTCTTAGTCTACAAAATGTACATAAAGATCGTGTTTAGTATTTAGCACCCGCCATTTTGAAGCTAAAAAATGAAGCTAAAAACATGTCTAACTTCCGTTTCCAGTTTTGGATTTCTTAACACAATACGTTGTCGATGCAGTTTAGATATACCTCCACATTCCGAAACTCATCGACATTGGACCATTCGCTCCGGAGTTATGAGCCGCCACATACGGACCAACACGCGCATACATCCACAGACGCATTTTTTTAAAATCCAGAACATGTATTTCCGTCCATATTACAAATTCGAACATTTTCCTGGAATCAATACTTCCCTATACTAAAAGTATAGGCACGTAAAAATGAGTGAAACAATTCACTTCGACTTTACGGTTGTTATACTAACCATATTTTCAAAAGTGTTTTTGCATCACCGTTTTATGCACCGACTACAGATCCCACTTCTCCTACCATTCTTCTCAGACAAAAAAAAAACATTTTTTTTTAATTTTTGGCAAACCGATTCCTTGGCATTTAAGATAACCGGAGACCAACAAGAAAATTCGTCGATCAAAAATTAAATGGGAGGAAGAAAATTATCCCCCCCCCCCCTATCTAAATTTTCCTGCACAAACAATTAGGTTGTGCATGTTAATCTTTAACTAACGAGCAATTTACTGTAACCAAAGCGTCTCATCGTCCTCCTTTTAATAAATAAACGGTCGTGAAATTTTGATTTTTAAAAATTAATAGAAGGCGCCCCAGAGTAATTAGTGAACTGGGACTACACCAAACTTGTAGCTTATTCCAAGTTCTACAAGCATGCAAATTTAAAATAAAATTGTATGGGCAGTTTTTGAGCAATATTGACCTCAAGACTTCCAAAAGTTAGAAAATATGTTTTTATTCACAGTTTTGGATTTGGAAACTCGTTTGTAGCAACAGAACGTTAAGGTCCAAAATTTCCAAAAGTCGTAGCAGTCGCTATATTTAATTTAAAAAGTTAAGAAAAGGCGTTGGATTTCCCATAAGGTGTTCTGTCAGATTCCGCCTGTAGTTTTACATATTTCACTTGCAAAAAAATGCTACCAAAGAAACATAATTGCCTTTCCCTTACGGTTTCGCATTTGCTGTAAAAGTTTGTTTGTCGGTGATTTTTGATATAACCCAACCAATCCGAAGCTAATCACAACCAGACCATCCTTTCAGAAAGGGCCACCCAAACTCATACCCACGATAGACACTTTTTAAAATTATTTGTTCGGTCAATATTTCCGTATAATGGAAGTATACTAAAGTAAACACTCCGTTTGAAATATGTAAAATGTCGCCTATAACGAAAAAACTTGAATCGTCTAAAATGAACAATGATTTTAGCCAAAACATCCAAAATTTCAGATTTTTCTGCTTTCTCAGAAATTAAAGAGATATCTGAATTTCCTTTTTGTATTATTAGTGCTCAAACGAAAATAATAAAAAAGAGTATAAGACCTGAATTGTAATTATTATTCAAAATTAATTTTTATTCTTCTAACAATAGAAACAGTTCAGTTTGTTTATGATTATTACTTCCTCTACAAGCTGATAAACACGAAGGTTATAGATATAGAAATGTAAATAGGTACACAAAAATCTCTTAATTTCTCGTAAATCTTATAATTACACTCACCTTGTAATTCTAACCTCACTTTTACCTGTAAGGAGCACCTTTAGAGACACAAACACTATCTATCAAAATTTGACTACCTGAATATAGTTTAAGGTAAAAAAAGTGGTGGGGGTAAAATGTTATTAACCAATCACAATCAAGTATTTAGCAAATTAAAAATTTTAGTTTTAAGTATGAATAAATAGAAATAAATATTATTTACAGTTCTACTGATAAACACCTATGATTGTTTCCTGTTTTTACTGATAGCACTTTTGCTAATAACCCAACCTCGTAAAATTTCAAAAAATTTCTTAAGTAATGGATTCATAATTGTGGCTTGTAACTTAATAAACAGGACCAAACAAAAAACTTATAATTTATACAATAACCGTGTCGTATTTTATACTTTAAATTTACTACCTATTAATTTTAATCTACACAAAATATTTTTAAAAGTCCATTAAACAACATGGATAAGTCTGTTTGTAATGATAACAATTCTGTCATTTAGTTATATCCTAACTGAAATAAAGTGATTACTATTTTCTTTTGTAATTTTTGTAAAGGGCCTACAGCAGAAGTTCTTTAAAGGTAAGTGATAATTAGCTTTTTTTTTATAAAATCATACTGTACTGGTGAATAAAACAAACAAAATTTAAAATTTAATAGTTTTAATCCACCTGTAAAAATACAAAGTTATTTAAAAATTTATTAATTTATTTTTATGTTATCTACCTATAGAGAATAATATATTACCAAGAAACCCATAAAGTGGACGGGAAATCATTATCCACAAAGACCTTGTATACGATTTTGTAATTTTAGTGGTAACCTTTTTGGTGACCATTTTCTTGACTCTGGGGGGCAAGGGTTCTTCCTCCTCGAGGACCAGAACTGTATACTAAAAATAAGAAATAAAACATGCATGAAATAAGAAAAATTATACTTACATCAGGAAACTGTCCCTGTAGAAGCTGTCTCAATTTGTTTACTAAAATAATAAACACTTAATGTAAAAAGCACTGAATATACACTAAGTACTTACCAACATCCATCATTAATTCTTGTTATACAACAATACAAACAATTACAAGGATCAAAAACATCACTAAAGATTTTTTTCGCTAGCCAAGTCATGTTTTGCTCCATAATGTAATAATAACATTGCAACTGAGACAACTATCTAGTAATAATTATTTTATTTTTAAAAACTTTACATACCTTAGCACAGCAAATAAAGAAGAGCCCAAGAATCACAATTGCGCGCATGTTTACGGTAAAATGGTTTAGTTTATGGGATCATATCAATTATATAGCATGTAAAAGATCGAAAGTCAAAGGTTAATAGCGGACTAAATGTTGTAATTTGTTTACTGCTTATATAAATTTTACCACAACAAAGTTTTGACACACATGTAGATTATGAAAAAGAAAAAGAAACGCGCAAGAAAACAAATTCTGCACATCATCAACATGCAAGATAATTATAAAATTTTTTAGATCTTTTAACAAAGTAATTAAATAATTCTGAAGCAGTTAAAAGTATACAGTCCTTCCTAAAACATGCTCAACTATATACAGAGATCGTTATCTTTCCCAATTATGGTTTTTAGATAATAAAAAGTTCCCACACCGATAACGTTGAAGGTGCAAAATGTTGATATTTAAATTTTGTAGTTTGGTGTTATCGAACAACACCAGAGTGTAAGGTTTCAAAAACACGCGCAGCCTCTAGGTAGCTCAGAGCCAAGGTTAGATCGCTACAGATACTGCGGAAATAATTAGATATGATTAAACTTTCTACTTAAATTTATATCACCCTATTATCTACAAATCCACCTATTTACTACGTATGTAATTGATCTAAATAAAATAGTTCCCTACTGTAAAATAAAATTAATCAATCATGCAACAAAACAAATTTACACGTTATTATAATTACAATTCTGCTCGAGTCCGTTAGGTTGACACCGTCCATTCGCTTCTCAAATTGTTGTAAGTCACCTGGAACACGTTATCGCTCTTTGGAGGCGGATTGATAACCGGGCGGATGAAAAAAACTCACCACTCAGCTGCTTATTTAGCGGGTAAATTTATTTCTTGCTACTAAATTTTACAAATAGTATCATGATTAACTGTCAAAATTTAATAATTTATTAAACAACGCATACATGAAGTTCCTCCTAGCTGGTCTGCTAATACTGAAAATAATTATCAAAGTGAATGCGTTTTACCTTACTAACCACTCTGTTGTTTAAACTGAATTTGTCAGAAATGTTTAATACTATACGACTTTTTATCACGGCGTTTCTTCAATGTTTCCCAAGTTATTTCTGGCGAATTTCTACCTAATAACATTGTGTCTCTTCTAAATTATTGTTTTATTTATGACTTTACTAGAAATCTTTAGAATTACTAAATATTTCTTACTTCGTTAAATTAATTAATGTAATTCATAGAAAAAGGATCAAAGTGAGTTAAAACCTGTCAATACCAACGTTAATTTTTTTATTAACTGCTTCGGTATAGAAGTGCGTTAAAACCCTTCAACCGCGGTTTTCGGAATTTAAGGTAATTAATAAGGTTGTAACGAGTCAACCTAGGAACAACAATATTAAAAATCACAATCAAGATTTGTTTTGTTGTTTTTATTCTGAAGACGGTGGCGCTGCAAGTACAGATCAACACGCTCCAAAGCGCCGTTCTTCGGAGAAGCTCGTCTCCCATCAATCTCTCTACAAATTTCGACGAATATGAAACCCAACAACCTGCCCAGAATTTACAACTTTTTTAATTTATTTAATTAAATCTAGACCTTTTCTACCAGCTAGTAAATTCTTATTCAAAGAACCCCACCTGAACTGAGCCGATGAAAATTGCCAGAATTTCATGTTTGTTTTAAATTTGTAGAAGAAATTATCCTGTTTCAGTTCAACAGATTATCTAACCGAAGTTTATGTTATTTGGCAGACTAAGGCGGCCTTCCTTCTTAGTGTTTCCAAATCACAAACGTACCAGAATTTTAGTTTATTTAATTAATTATTTTGACTTGAGAGACTTAAACTATCTCCTTTAAATTAACAAATTATTTGCCAGAATTTTTATTTACTTTTAAGATCTGTGAGATAAAAATATCACAGCGTCAGCCTGCCCCGTGAATTTATTTGGTTTGTATTTCTTAGGACAAGTAATGCTCTTATATTTGTTTAACGACGATTATCCAGACATTTTCTTTATTTTTGTGGACCCACGAGCTTATAGAATGTTCCACATATAAACTTTTAGTTTTATAATTTATAACACCGTAAAAGCCTAAAATTCTAAACTCTCCCATATTTTTATAGCAACCAGAACCAGTAAAAAAGAGGTTTAAAACTTATTAATTTTCACCCTGAAACGTCCAGGAGCCAGTAAAAATTGGTCAAAATTCATTTGCACCGAACCGACCTTCAACTTGACGTTTCAACGTTTAAAAAACCAAAAACGAGAGAACAAATTCTGAAAAATTAAGTTTGGGAAAGGGAAATTATTGTCCCTTAATATTGCTGCATCTAAATATTAAGTGGCAAATCGTATAGGTGGCTCTGTGGTCAACGAGTACGCCTTTCATTCGGGAAGCCCTGGCTTCGATTCTCCTGTCCGGTCAACTGTCCTGGCTCAGGTTTTTCCGCGGTTTTCCTGAGCCAAATGGTGAATACTAGAGCAGTATTTTTTACATAAAATTTGCTGTATACCACAAAGTGCATCATGAACGTCGGTAAGTTTTAATTCTTTCAAATATACATTATTACCCGAGTGCGCATTTCTTGCATTTTTCTTCCTTGAAAATTATAAACAAAAATCTGTAATAAATCGGCACAAATCATAAAAAAATTCAGTTATTTGACACCCATTTGTTATTGCTTATTAAAATGGTAACATGAGCTTATTTTTTACTTGTTGCAGCTTTTTCGTGCTGCATTTACTATAGAATAATGTCCGACTTCAGAACAATGTCACGTGACTTCTTGAGGGAATTCATTGAATTGTACAGGGCATAACCTTGTCTCTGACAAACAAAATCCAAAGAATATTTGGACAGAAATAAAAAAAATGAGGCATACAAGTTGTTAATTAAAAAGTTACAAACTGTTCAGCCTAACGCAACTAAAAATACTGTTATAAATAAAATTAATACTCTTCGCGGTGGTTTTTGGAGGGAATATAAAAAATGCAAGACTCACTAAGAAGTGGCACTGTAGCTGATGATATATATGTACCTTCATTGTGGTACTACGATTTATTATTATTTGTTAGAGACCAAGACATACCAAGAAAGTCAACTTCAAATATTCCAGGTGATGATGAAGAGGATGACTTCGAGGAACACTCCCAAGTTGAAGATGAAAGCGGGAATGTAGTTGAGAGTGAGAACGAGGTAAGCTAATAAAATGCATGTCGGACACGGAATTGTGGAGAATAAAAAGCATATGTTTTATGACATTTTAATGATTAATACAGTTTGATATCATCGTAGCGCTCAATGTATCATTCGATCTTGCCCCTTCTTCATTAAAATACTGCATAAATGATTGCCGCACCAGATTTGCTTCGCTGCTAAAGTTTCTACTGTGGCTACGTTGCAGGTCCGCTAGGTTAGTAGGATTTGCTCTAAGTCCCACTTGCACACTTCCGTCTGTTATATTTTCTTGGTCCAAAGAATCCGCTGGTGTGTATTTGCTAGCACACTTACGTTTTAAAAAATTGTGAAGGACGCAGCAAGCCATTACCACTTTGTCTATTGATTCCAAATTTAAGCCGGTAGCCATTTGAAATCTTGCTGATAGTATCCCAAATGAGTTCTCAACTCTGCATCTGAGTATACCTATGCAATGACTCCTCCGTCTGATATTCTTCCGTTGACGCCAAAATCATACATTATTTCGTAATTTGCAGTACATATAGCCATGAGGACTAAACTATTGTAGCCCTTGTAATTGTGATAATACGCCCCCCTTCCTGGTGGCGCTGTTATCTGAGCATGCTTTCCATCCACCGCCCCCACACAGGAAAGTTGCAACGTTGTTCAAATTCTTGAGCAATACTTTTCCATTCTGCTTCAGTTGTAGGAAACTGAAAATAAAGTTATGTATTAAAACAAAAATGGTTTCACTGTTACAGATAGATGATAATTCTGGAGATACTCCGAGTGAAAATCAGGCCCGTTCAGAACATAGTCGGCATTTACCTTCAAATACTACAACAACAGCGTCATCATTAAACAGTGAGCCAACAACCCCTTCACTGTTTAATGATAAGAGAGGTAGGAAACGAAAAACTCCTCAAAGTACAGATAAAGCAGATGAAATTCTAAACATTGTAAGTGCACGACTCAATAATCCTGAGGACGAGTTTACCATTATTGGAAAGAATGTTGTTGTCAAACTTGCGGCGATTGCCAAAAGACGCAAAAATGTATACGGAAAAATTAATTGACGATCTGTTATTTCAAGCAGAACTAGGGAAAATCAACGAAAATACGAAAATTACGTCCGAAATCATTCAGCCGCAACCAAGCAGCAACAACATATTGTTTCATCCACAACCAAACTTTACCATATGGAATGGATCAACATCGAGTAATTATTCATTAACTAATTTGGACAGCTTTTCTTCTAATAATTCGGCTGCAAATTATTATGCTGCTTACAATCCTCATAGGATGTTTATAAAGACTCGTAATGTATGTTTTTGCACACATAATTATTTTTAATAGTAAGATTCTTTCTGTTTTCTACTTTTATACTATACTCGTAGATTTAGAGTTCCTTTTATATTAGAATTTTGAGTGTTTTATTTGTTTAATGTACAAAAATATAAATTATAAATATGTTTTTCTTACCTTCATGTATTTTGTCTGTAGTACTTGGTGTATGGCTTCACATGTTTCGGGAATTATTTGACTTAAGGCTTGAGGAGAAATTATACTGGTACACTGAAAAAAATGTATTAGTTTCTCCAACAAAAATAACTTTGCTACCTTGTATTTGTAACAGTTGCAATATTTTTTGTAATAAAAGCATACATTTTTGCTGTTATTACAAACCAAAACCAATAGCTGCAAACTCGCATTAGTTACATACACAAATATTATTTGCAACGGTATTTCTGTTAATACAACAAATAAATTTGCTTAGACCAACAAGGTATGAAGCGCGCGCCGTTCGAAACAAAACTAAAGCAGGTGGGGCAAAACAATGCATTCTGTTTGCAAGATTATAAGAATTTTGGGTGATCATAAAAGAAGAGTTAAACACTAGGTGTAAACCAAATTCCATTTTATTATTTTATAAAACAACTGAACAGCACATGTGAACTTTCGATACATTTATTTTTTGCAACAAAAATTTGAAATTTGGTACTCATAATGTTTAATTTTTTTTTGTGGCCATCTATAATACAATTCCACATCGTTATCTCAAATTCAGCCAATGGAAAGCTTTTAAACAGAATACTTTTTTTTTGTCACACTCGGTATTTTACAAACATATAAATATTCATTTAAAAATATATTTATGTACAAAATAACACATATATGTTAAAAAAACATATATATTTTTAAAATAGTATTGTCTTTAACAACCGTGTCTACTTCTTATCGGTGCATTCGTATTCAGCACGCATTCAGTTAGCACTTCTTTAACAATAGGTCGTAATGGCACAGATGTATATGCGGGTGTATACGGTTGTACGTTTTTTACTGCATAAATAGTTGAGGTTCGAATCTAGGTTGGGGCCAAAATTTTTTTTTATTTTATACTGCTTTTTTTAAAAAAAAATTTGCTTTTTACTGTTTACGCAAGGTTTAGGGTAATAGCAGTTATATTTAAAAAAAAATACGACAAAGTTGCATTCACTCACTGCTTGACGGCATACTAACTGCGCAAGTTCGACCGTGCATGTATGTAAGTGTGTTTTGACTAACATTCATAAGTTAATGACGAAGCGAATAATTGGGTTCTAAAAACAACCATATTGATAGCAGGTAGCAAATATATTTGCTAAGGTTGCAATTTCTTAACGGCTTTTTCATTTCATGGTAAGAAGCGAACAGAGTTAGTCGGTGATTTGTGCGTTTTTTTAGTTCAACATGAGTGTTAGTGATTTATTGCAAGAATGGAAGTTCGAGGACTTGATCCCATTTTTTGAAGGTACGTACGAGTAAATTCGCAGTAGTTACAGAATTTATTTCAACAACCAGCACTAATATTGATTAAATGGTGTAAAACTGATTACACGTTGAAGTCATCTTAACCCTATAAGGAAAACGCACGATTTTCTTTTAATGATGATTTATTTCCACAGTTGATTAAAATGCGAAATTTAACAATTACCCACTCACGTATTAAATTTTCAATACAGGTGCAAGTAGGTAAAGTATGACGTGAACGCATTCCCCAAATTATTTAGCTGAAGAGTTAATATTACATAATAGCTCACACAAATAACAGTAAAAATATTAGAATCACATTAAAGAAACATTGATTTTTGTTAGCTGTCTCAGATTTGTTATTAATTGTGTTATTTATGACTTATGTGAACAGATAATTATATTGCATGGTTTCAGGATAACAGTAGAAACATTTCAAGACATTTCAAGTAGCATGGTCCAAATGTTCCCAACAGAAATCAGGGTAAGGTTGTTTAAAAAAATGAGTAAAGTTCTCCAAATAAATTATATTTATTTTTATAGGAGATCTATCTTGCTATAAATATAAAAAATATTCAAGAAAAAATTCACAAAACAGGTACAAGAAAATTGTTCAGGAAGTATTATAATATGCGCAGCCAGTTTAAAAAGAACGGGATTACTAGCCATTAATAAAGAATCCCCTGATGTTAATTTTGATGGTGGTGATAATGGGGGTATGTTATGTTTAATGATAAGGGAGGTATTGTATTTTAAGCGCCGACTTTCATTATAGATGAAGAACAAAACGATGTTCTCACGTGGCTACGGAATAGTACTGACCCCTGGTCTCAAGTCCAAAAATTTTGGAATGCTACATTTTGTTTGCGTAACAAGCATTTAACAAATGAAGAAGGTTCGGTGCAATCTTACATGGGTTTGTTTGTATCCGGCCCTGAAGCACAGGCTGGGGTATACTTTGCTGGAACAGGATTTTAACAAATTATAACCGGACAGCGAACTAAAATTATATTCCAATTGGCCAACATTTTCCGAAAATATAGTTAGATGTGCGAAAACCTTAAAGATAAAACGATCAGCCAAAAACTGGCTGAAATTCAAAACGATACTAGAGAGGGTAATGACAATGCATTTAATATTAATCTTATTGATTTAGCCCATTTTTAAAATTTAATATAGATGGGAAACCAACACAATATTATTTCTTCTTCCATACTTGATGAAGCCTGTGACAATTAAGAAGAAAGTCGGTGGGTATTGGAAACCCTCGAAACTAGAAGTGCAAGAAGGTTTTATCATTCATCTAAAGGTAACTTTATCATGCCTTACTTTTAGAATTATAAAACTTTTAATTTACCCAGTTCAAAAATCATTAAAATAAATGTTTACTATTTATTATTATATTTGGGAAGTTTGTTTACGTTATGCTATTTAATTCCCCTTTACAAGTGATCAAAAAGTAATCCAATCGCGGGCGGTTTTGTTAAAAATATTGTTGTCCTAGATTGAGTCATACTTTGGTATCTTGGTAAAGTGATATTTAAATGTGTATGCACTATTAGCACTATTAGACATACTTTTTTTTTTTGAAGTCTACCTGTGATTGGATTTCTTTTTGATGTCTTATTTTTCTCTGCTTTGGTATGGTTTAAAAAAGAAATTAATGTAAAACTTTATATTTTTAAACATTTTTATATGTTTTTATGTTCTGTTTCTGTTCCCAGTTAATGCGTATTGTATATATATTATATATATTTTATATTGTATGTTTATTCTCACTTAATAAAATATTTATGTCGATATTAGGTTCTTATTTCTAAAAAAAAACACCCTGTAGTTTTATAACAAATATATTAGCTTGTGAAACAAATGTATTTACTTCCTGTAGCGAAATCATATTTGCTACAACAAAATAAAAATTACTTACATAAACGAAACAAATTTGTTCAGAAAGGCAATGTATTGCTTATTATAAACAATATGTTTTAGTTGTTCCAACAAATAAAATTGCTGCTGAAGCATAAACAAATTAGTTGCACTTGCTAATATTTTTGTAATCAAAACAAACGTATTTACTTCCTGTAGCAAAATCATATTTGCTACAACAAAATAAAAATTAGTTACATAAATGAAACAAATTTGTTCAGAAAGTCAATGTATTGCTTACTATAAACAATATGTTTTAGTTGTTCCAACAAATAAAATTGCTGCTGAAGCATAAACAAATTAGTTGCACTTGCTAATATTTTTGTAATCAAAGCAAATATAAAACCAGCAAAAATTATTAGCTTTGACAGCAAATATTTTAACTGGGGCTATTTTCACTAAAATTTTTTGCTGTGGTAGCTAATTTTTGGTTACCTCGACAAATATTTTTTTTCGGTGTAAATTTTAAGTCTTGGTAATTTCGCCCAGTCGCTAAATATCCAAGTGTTGCAGTTAACCGTTCGTGTGCAGTTATTGCAGGTTTCATTACGGTGTCTTGACGTTTAATTAATGGAGTAACTGCGTTCAAGAGATCTGAATAGGTATCTTCATCCATCCTGAGGTAATTGCGCCAATCATCTGGTTCTAATCTCAGTTCTTCCACTAGGTTAATATGTGAAAATGTTTGTCGTTTTTTAAAAGCCACCCTGTAACGTTCCACCACGTTAAATTTATTTATATTTGCTTCGAGTAGCTTCAGGGAGTCATCCAGGGTTCACCTGGGATACCAGAACCTTTCAAATAATGTACAGATCGGAAACGGGTTAAATTAATATCAGTGTAATATTTATAACTATTTTACAACTCACTTAAATATATGTATGTACTGGAAAATAAAATAAGTATTTCAACAGTAAGTAAAGCAATTCGCCAGTTTAAAATACCTTCCACTAAAACCACACCTGTTTGTTACGTTTTGAATGACTAGGCTGCGTTTGAGTGTCATCTGTTCGATATTTTATCTGTTGCAGGGATTATTATACTAATTGGTTTGATGAATGTTAACTTCTTTCGCCATGCGATGAAGTACATTTACAAACGGGTAAATTAACAGCAAACTACTGACATTTTCGCCTAGCAAGTTTGGAAATTCCCCAGGATAACGCACCTCAGGATTTACAGAATATTTCACGCAGTAATCCGAGATTGACATCGATTCCTCCTGTGATTTTTCACCCAGGAAAAAGTCAACGGTTATTAATCAAGATAGTGGACTGCCAATACATGAAGGTCCTACGCCTCCAAATTTATCGATAATTCACTACGGTAGAGACAGTTGGCCCCTGAAGCATTGTACATCACGCTCCGAAGGTTGACTGTAAATGACTACTGTCCTTTGACATAAACAGGTTCGTACATCGACAGTGACCCCAAATCGTAACCTTTACCTAACTGATAGGTTTTAACGAAGCTTTTAATTTCAGGTAACAAGTGATTTGCGGAATGTACCTTAATACTTGCCGATATTTGGAACATGTGAATGCAAATCAGGCTGGATCTCTCGGATGTCCGTGCACTGGTAACTGGAACAGTAATTAAATAATTAAAGCAATTATAATTCAATTGATTGCGTACACGGCTGAACAGTTCGGTATGTTTACAGTAAAACAATTTGGTAACGGCTGGATTCGCTGGTATGAACTCTTTAAATACTTTAAACTGTATTTATTTAATTGTGAAATCAAATACACAGGCTAAGTTCAAACTGTATATTCACTAGCTAGGCTAGGGAATTGCTCGACTGTTCGGATTGACCCTAAGGGTCTGAGTCTCTGGATTCGGCAGCTCCTTTACTTTTTATAGCTAACCCACCTCATCTTGCGGTTCGAATCTCGCGCATTTCCCTCTCTGCTTGTAGTGGGAGATATCCTTGCTCAGTCATCTGTGGTGGGTCGGTACTAGAAGCGCCATCCGCGCCTTTTACGTGAACTAAGGGCGGTGCTTGGATAATAACATTGTAAAACCACAAATACGCGTATTCTGCGCGAACTACACTTTGGATACAATTTTACCCTGCCACAACCCTCTCGACCACACGCGACGACGATTTTTTATTTTCTTTTTTGTTTGTTCTTTGAGCACATATGCGCACGCCACTGCTATTATAGCCAATTCATCGTGTTCTAGTAACATCTTCCAAACACCGCAGCAGCTAGACCAACTCTATGGGATCAAGTTCGTGCGTCTGTATGCAAATCTTAAAACACGTTATTGTTTGCGCGTTGATGCATGCACGTACATGTATTAAGTCATCTACGCCCTGTGTAGGGCCTCTAATAACACAGGAGTGATAGGTGCAAACAAGTGTTAATCAAACACAAATTATCGAAAATACTAACCTCAGTGAGTAAAAGTTCACATGAAAAATTTCAAAGTTTTAATGCAATTACCGCGAAAGTTATTTTTAGAAGGCTGTAACTCTGTAAGAAATCGTTTACGGACCTATATTTACAGCAAATTTTTTCGTTGTCTTTAGATTATGAATCTATCCTGAAAGCACTTCCCACCTGTTATGAATCGTCCTGTATATTAAGTTTAAAAATTTAATTAAAATCGTTTCTGTTGTTATTGAGATTTTATTTCATCACACATACGCACATACGCACTACGTATACATTTAGATATTTTTCAGGAACCACTTTTTTGAGTAATAGGAGAAACATGTATTTCCGTGAAATTCTCAATGTAAATTTTGCACAATTACAATACATATTGGCGGTAGGAGAAAATACAAAATATTTTATGTAACAATTCCGCTGTTACAAACTTGGAGTTTTAAATTAAAAATTATTCTAACCTCACACAAATGAAAGTTTTTGATTACGTGCAAGAACAGAGAACATTCGATAATTGTCACGAATGTTGCTAAGCACGTGCGCTTTGGTTTTAACCAGTAGACACTTCGCAGACGGACGCCAAAGACGCCGAGCGTCGAGGGTCCTCGATCTGCAACGACGCGTTAGTACTTCAAGCTGCATTCCCTTTCAGCCGTTTCAGTCTGTCTTTAACGCTGAAAGCGATGGCATTCATGAAAATCTCACAGATCTTCCGTTACACGTGAACAAATTAAAAAAGATCACAAGTTGTTACAGCTTACTTTTTAATACATTTTGGTAATTTATAATACATCATTAACTTGAGTTTTGATTTTTTTTTGTTTAAACCCTTTGTTATGAAATATCAACAAGCAAATAATTTTCTAGGTGATATTATTGTTTGTCACTGAATATGTTATAGCAAAACATAGTTAAGTGTCTGTTTATAGAATGGAGGGTTTAAGTCCGGGTTTATTGTTGTTATTGGCAAACGTGGCGCTTATTGGTGCAAATTTTGAAAACAGCTGGATTATGTACAAAGAACAACCATGCTGCGCTAATCCTGGCCACCACGTTAGACACCACCGAGGTAAGATTTTTCTTCAATCTTTAGCTGTTATGTTAGCAAAATTTAACAATTTGTCTACATTACAAAAATTCTAGATATTACAAACTTATTTTGTCAATTATTAACTTATGACTCATAACTTAATTTATAAGTTGTATTGTGCACAAAGCTGCCTTACCACCGAAGAGGTTCTGATTGCGAATTTAGAGAAGAGAACCCGAAAGCCATTTTAAAACTGTACGTAGTTTCTTAATCGGCAGTAGGTGGAACCAATTTTTCATTAAGTTGAACGGTAAATTACAAAGAAGAGTAACAATGAACAAATTAACATAAGCATTAAATAATAATCGGCAGTACGGTAGTATTAAATTCTAAAGAATGAAAGCATATGTCGGCTGTTTTTAATCAATCATGAAAATTGGAAATATTGCCAGTAATCAAATTTGGAGAGTCCTTACCTTCCCTTTCTTGGTCGGTTGAGATTGTGCATAACAAGCATTTTCAAGGTGATATACTATGAATTTCTAATTGATTTAATATACAGCCCGAGTCAAAAGATGCAGCTTTTAATAAAGTTCTGCTATTTGAGAAGATAAGTAAAAAAATGTCTAATAAAAGTTGTGCGAACCGACACGTACTGTAAATTGACATATGAAAGTCTTATAAAAAATTAGTCATATGATATTAGTATTCTTAAATAAAATGCCCCATATTTGCATCTTAATGGTAAGACTATTTAATTGCCAACAAAAAAATCTATATAACTTTTAATTTATTGTAAATAAAACAATGTTAGCTTCTTCAACAGGTTTTTTTATTTTAGCCTTATACGTATTTCGACATGTTGACTTATTATTTTCAGATGCAAGTTCAAAAGAAAACAGTTGGTGTTGCTATAGAAACAATAAATCTTCCTAACTTTATTGTAGTTTTACTACATCTGCGTCCAGATGACTTGATTTTTTATTCCATAACGTCCAATAACGGTGAATTGAGATCAATTTGCTCATTTTTTAAAAGTGCAGATTTTAAATGTTTGTGAATTTCAAATGCTTGTAGTATATCCAACTTACTTTTATCATCACAAAAGTGTAAACATTTTATAGTGTTATTAGATGTCATTAAATGATTGTGTTCTAATAAGTGTTTAGCGTAATTGGATTTATGGGGTGTTTATATTTGTAACATTAATTCAAATAATAAACTTGAATACTCAGTTTATAGAAAACCTACACAAACAGACATTACATTACCACACGATTCTTTTCATCATAAAACACATAAATTAGCAGCATACAGGTCCATGATACATAGAAATTTAACGATTCGTTTAGGTAAAATTAGTTATAGTGTTACAAGTCAAATTGCAAAGTAAGAAACAAATGCATATTTGAAAAGATTATTCTAAAACATTTCTAAGTTTCATATAAATGTTACATGTATAAATACAATATTACAGTCTTTATTATAGGAAATTGATCATTAAATCAAACATAAAGGTAATGGGTTTTGCGATACAAAACCAAGGTTAACATTGTATAAATTACACGTGGCTTAATGTGTTCATGTGATGTGATATTTTGTATATAAGAGAAAATAGAAATGTTGATAGGGGGTCTAAATTCAGTATCCAGCACTCGAGCCAGATAGCATTCTGATTGTAACAAGTCCTCTTCGAGTTATTTATTATATCATATTCATTTATGTTATTTGTTGTTGAGATATATTAGAATTAACATGTAAAATATAAACATAACTGGCTCAGTATAACTTATTTGGGTTGTTTTCAGGCATTGAGCGTGACTTGATCTATTTGGAATAAATCGAGTCGTGACAATAGAGAAACTTCGATTATTAACCAAATTGCATACAACAATGGTTATAATATTTAACTTATTAATACACTAATTAAAGAAACAAATTATAAATTAGTTATTCAGAAACTTTATCCAACTACTTCGTCGGATAAAATGAAATACGCGTCAATTCCATATTTTGGCAATAAATAAAAAAAAAATGCCAAAATTTAAAACGGAACAAATAAATTTAAAATAACTTTTAAAACAACAAAAAACTGTTTAAACACATTGTTTGATGCTAACGAAAAAACAGACTGTTTACTAAAATTAGGCGATTACAAATTTAATTGCTCGCACTGTAATTCGGTTTATATAGGACAAACAATTAGAAATTTTGATATTAGGTCCAAGAAACATTGTGCGGTGTTACTAATATAAACACTCACATAAATCCAGTTACGTTAAACACTTATTAGACCACAATCATTGAATGACATCTAATAACACTATAACACACTTCACAAAATTTACAAATATTTAAAATCTGCAGGACAAAATTTTCCCAGAAATATTTCAGGTGGCTGGAAATAATATTGGAAACGTTATGTTCCAACAAGACGGTGCGCTGCCTCATTATTATAGGCCTGTTTCTGACTTTCTCAACGGACATTTTCTTGGAAGATGAATTGGTAGGCGGGGGCCTGTAGAATAGCCGGCTCGCTCCTCAGATGTAACTTCCTCAGATTTTTTTCTATGGGAATATCTGAAATCGAAAGTGTACAGAAACCGTCCAGAAACAATTAAACAACTGGAGCAACGCATTACAGAAGTTTGCAGAAATATCACTCCAGAAACTTATGAAAATGTAAGGCAGGAATTTCATAACCGACTTTTTATGTGCCAAGAAGTGAATAGTAAACATTTCGAACATTTAATTTCATTTCTTTTTGCTTTAATTCTTAGTTTTTTTAAATAGACTTCTTTATCTTCAAACATTGCCATTTTGTTATGGCTGAATATTTCTTTGAAACTCTACAATCAGACGCAAAACTAAAAGTCCTTTCAAATGAGGTGTCATTCGATCCCCCTTTTCATTAAAAACAATTAAATGGCGCCCAGTCGCCATTTTAAATGATACAAAATATGATATGGGCTAAAAAATAGTACTTATTTAATTTCCCATTAAAGCACACCAAATTTTGTGGTAAAATATTGAGTCATTCATAAGTTAGTTGGGGGGGGGGGTACTTTATAGACGCAGTGTATATATCTTGTAAATGCCATAGATTTTAAGGAAAATATAATTTCATAAATATTGTCATACAACTCGCGCGCTCAGGTTCATACGCAAATAAGGAAATTGTAGCGCTGGGTGAAAAACAAATGAAGTTGCCAGGTGTTATTCAGTTTTATTACATAAATGTCATATTTTTATTTTATTCGTTCGTATGTTTTGTTCGTGTTTTGTGAAAAATTGATAGTAGTAGTTAAGTAATTCAACTGCCACACTAAAAATATGTAAAATATGACATTTATGTATTATAACTGAATAACACAATTGTCAACTTTTTCTGTTTTCTATAGCGCGCCACGGTTACCTTATTTGCGTGTGGACCGTGAGCGCGCGCGCGCGCGGGCTGTATGACAATATCTATGAAATTATTTTCTTTTCTCAAAAACCATGACATTTACAAGAAAAAGTTATTTAGATTTTTTGTTGAGAAATAAATGGTCTTAGCAATAACATAGAAAATATAGAACATTTCCTTTAAGAAAAGTACCATCTTATAAATATTTTTTGTATGGGACACCCTGTATAAGATTTTCGTTTGTCAGATTGTACTATGTGTCGGTTTGAACAACTTTTATTAGTAACTTTTTTACCTATCTTCTCAAATAGCATAAACATATTAAAACCTGCATCTTTTGACTCGGGATTTTCTATATTTACTTATATCACAGTTTCATTAATAAAATATGTAAATCAATTCCAATATATTTAACTAAAAACTTTCAATGCAAAGTTTAGTCGTACGTTTCTCGCTATAGAGAACTCGTCTCTTCTACATCATTTCTTCTGCGCTATTTCCGTTCGGAATGATAAACAAAAGATTTCCATTATAATTACCTACTCAGAGAAAATGAATAAACTTGAAACTGCATGCAGTTCTTAATTCCCTCCGTCACAGACTATTCTGGGTGCTATTAAATTAAATAAGTATCGTCTTACTTCACGTGGTTGTCAAGGTGATTAATACGGTACATGTAAAATCCACACAAAAAGAGGTCACAATTAAATTAATTAAATATGACTGGAAGGGTGAATAACTAGCCACAAATAAAATGCAGCTGCGTCTAAATTTAAGAAAGGATTGACTTACATATAGTATATTTTTGTGATTTTAATTTTGTCTACTACTTAATTATAATGCATTTTAGACTTGACAAAACATACATGAATTAATACATTCGTAAACATTTTGTAAGACAATTTAGTAGCTAAAATAGAGAATATAATTCATATGTCACGTGACGCTCTTTAAACCAATCGTATGCATAAAAATGCCTAGTTACATTTTATCACAGTGGGAATACAAAACAAAAAATCCCATTGCCTTATTTACATATGTTGCTTTGCTAACCACCTTAAAATCATATCAACTATAATAAAAACTAGTGTTACCCCAGCACACAATGCACTGACAGACAGTGTTGACAGAACCGGCGAAATGTCAAGTCACGTGATGCATTAGTTCCAACAATGACACGCGATGTTATTTTAGGTGGCGCCCCAAGTGACGCGCGTCTAGCCGACCTGCATATATATTATAAATTAAAATAATTATTATTAAAATATCGACGTAGAATAAAAATATAAAAATGTTTCATGTTCCATCTGTGGATAGAGACCTTTCATTTAAAAAAAATGGTCCAAATTGGTGAAGCGGTAGCCGCTGGAGGAAGGGGAGAAAAAACCCTTTGTGCTTTTATATATGTATGGATTAGTAATGGTTATTTATTGTACAAGATGATAAAATTGCACTTTATCTTCGAGAGCGATTTTAGCGTCGAGGCGTCAGCCGAGACGCTAATAAGCATCGAGAAGATAATGAAATTTTATCGTCGTGTGGAATACAACATTTTTTTCTATAGCAATTGTTAAAGAAGACCAAAAAATTAAGAAAAATCAGTGATAAATTTAATTTAAAAGTGTCAGGAAAAAAACAGTTTCACGAAAAAATGAGTAGGTGGCTTTAATAACTTTTTGGTTGCTATAGAGTGTATTTAATGTAGAAAAAAAAAATTAAATTCTTTATCTATCCTTGCTGTTAAAGTAGTACTTTATCTACCCTTGATGGTAAAGTGCTACTTTTCCCTCTAATTTTAGTTAATAATAGCACGTTTTAACAGTTGCTATAGAAAAAAATAATTTTGGTTAGCCATCACGTTTTATTTATTATATTTTTTTACTAAATATAACTGTGTTATGATTATTTATCGATAAATTATTCTTGTTAAAATCGAGCAGCACGTTCAACTCGTGCGTTCGCACTCGTTAAATCTGCAGCTCGGTTTCAACTCGAAAATGTCATTGATAATAATCATATCACTTGTTATATTATGAGTGAAAGTAGTATATTAATAGCTAATAAGACAACAAGTGTTTTATAGACGGTTTAAAATTCGAGGTCGGTGTTTAAATCTGAGCGACCGTAGGGAGCGAGGATTTAATAGACCGAGAGTTTTAAACTATAAAACACGTGTTGTCTTCAAGATTTTATCTAACACTAATAGAATATCATAATTAGTCTTTAGTTTTAGTCATTTTCACCTCAATTTTGTTTGAGTTATTAGATAGGTCTGCTATGGAATGTTATGCGTGCTATGGTAACGAGTCAACAAAGTATTGTTATTTCGTTAAAGCGTATTTTAAATAGCTATAAAATACGTTACCATTGACGACGTATTTTATAAGGAACGATGTATTTTATAGTTAACTTAACAGACGAATTCAAATGCACCATAGAAACAGTACAAGGTGTTAGTATTAGATAAAAGCTTTTTTGAGCAGATTGTTTCTCAATAAAAATAAAATATTGATTATTAACTTCAACAAATAATTATTTTAATGGTATACGTATTTCAACCTGTTAACACATCATTATAAAAGGCAAGATTAAAAGTAAAAAAAGTCTGGGACCCAGAGTAGTCTCACCGTGTTCTGCTCCGCGAGGTCATTGAGTTCTCCACGACATTCCCATACTAGTCTAGAAGAGGCTTTGAAGCTCAAAAGAGCCTTTAAGACCGCCTGGCATAACGTAGATATGCATATTGTCATAAACCCTTGTTTTGTGAAATACGGAGGCGTACTTCCCCAGAGGATAGCTAAGACTTTCCTTTGTTGTTCGCCGTAAATGCTTGCTCCGGTACCCGTCTTTGATTTTGAACCGTCTGTTACCATATTACACTTCCGGAAGGAAACCCCTATGTAGGTTCTGTCCACTCTTTGCGGCCCTAGAGTATCACCGCAAAGAGTGTTTTTAAAAGCTGTTTCGGAGTCATATAGTCCGTTCTCATTAGAATAAAGAACCTCTTATGCTACAAATTCAAGCTTGATGTATGCTCTCTGTACTTAATTTGTACGTTGAATTTTGCATCCTGTATAGTCCTAATGTGCCCTCTCCCCGTATCAGAATATAAAGTAGGGTGAGGTCTAGAAGAGTCTCCATACCTACGGTAAGCGTTGTTCTCATTGCCTCCGCAATACCAAAACCGGCAAGCCTTTAAATCTTGCTTAATCTTAATTTGGTGGTTTCCTGTTTGACCTTCAGCCACCACACCAGGATCGCGTATGTTATGGCTAGTCTGAATACCCTTGTGTACAGCCAGTGCAGTGCAACCCCATGATTTGTCATAAGTTCACCTGACTACCGTTAAGGTGGTCTATGATTTTTCCAATGAGATGGTTTCAAGTAAGTTTGGAATTTAAAATAAACCCCAAATACTTTACCTCCCTTGACAGATTAATTGATTTGCTGTTAAGGTTGATAAGTCTAAAGCCCTCTACACATTATTCCTTCTCGTAAATAATGCTATGGCGGTCCTTTGGAAACTGACATTAAGGCCTTCTCCTTAGGTTCACTTTGTAACCATGTTTAGAGCTCGTTGCTTACGTTACCTGATTATGTCGATAAACCTCCCTTCAATTAGAATGACCAGTTTAGTTAGTCCATGACAAGGTTTCACGGCAGAGGAGAGAGAACTCCTCCCTGCAGACATCGCCTTGTTATTCTGACCGCAAAGGTTTTATTCAGTATTGAGGTATACACTATCTTACCTTCTAGCGTGCAGTCTATAAACCTGCAGGTCACCTTCAGCCACAGGTTCCTGATGGCTGTAGTGATAGAGTTAAAAGATGTATTGTCGAAGACACCTTCTATATACAAGAACGCCCCTAGAGGAATATTTTTATTTTTTAGTAATTTTTCCACTCTCCTGGTGAGATGTTGGAGTGCCGTGTTTGTTGATAGTCCTGCTCTGTAATCAAAATGGTCGCGGTGTAATGGACTGGTTACCAGCACACCGTCCCTGATGTACCTGTCGAGCAGCTTCTCCATTGTTTAAAGTACAAACGACAATGGACTAATGGGCTTTATAATTGTCGGTTAATTCTACTGCACACACTGTTAGGGTCATTTTTATCTGATATTAGTAAGCGTGTCAGCATGTTGTTATTAGGTAAGTTTTGGTGTGCTTATTTTATGTCTTCTTCGGTGAGTGATAGTGGTACGTTTTTAAAAGTTACCACTAGAGGTTTCTTATTTAAGTCTTGGCCTCTTAGGTTGATTTACCGCGTTGTGCAGGTGGATTTGGGAGATTTTAACATTTGTTGCATTCGCGGTTTGTTCTTAGTATATTTCATCGCCGGTTTGTGAAGGTAGATAGTATCTATTCCGCGTTATTAGGTTATCGATTGAAGTTAGATAACATTTTTGCGCGTCATTTACTAGTGGTCACAAATCACTGGCTTTGCAGTTATTTACTGTGTTTGCATTTTGGTCTCATTGAATGTATTTTATAATGCTCTTTATAAAAGAAAAAGTGGTATTTACAGATATGGCTATAACAATAGCTATAAGGTCAACGTATTACACTAATGTCGGAGCGCGCACATATCACGAACACCGCTTTGCTGCTTACATTCAAATCACCCTGTATAACTGTAATAAGTAAAGTGTAGGTATTTTAAGGACATGCTGATACTTGTCAGTATTGAACATCAGGTTATGTTTTCTATTCAATTTGTTTATTATCTCCGTAGGATACACAGAAAATAATTTCATAATAGCTAAAACTAAAAGTAAAATGGAATTTGATTTCTATACGAGGATCGTTCGAAATGAACGTGGCTTACAAAGAAAACGCAACAATTTGGGTAAAAAATTATTTTATTTTTCAATATAGTCTCCTGCCCGCTCAACGCACTATTCCAACGATGTTCCAAAGCACCAATGCCGTCTTTGTAGGTCGACGAACCCAAGTCCTCAAAATGAAAATAGCTATTTACAGCAGCGATTACCTCGGAATTGGATGAAAATCTTTTACCGCCGAGCCATTTCTTCAGGTTTGGAAATAGATAAAAGTCGCTGGGAGTCAAATCTGTCGAATAGGGCAAATGAGGCACTAATTCGAATTCCAATTCACGAATTTAGGCCATGGCGATTGCAGACGTGTGTACAGGTGCGTTATCTTGATTAAAAAGTCTTATTTTTCGACAAATGAAGCCGTTTTTCTTTGATTTTGATGCTCAATTGCTGCAAAAAATTGGCATAATACTCGCCATTTATTGTTTTTTCCTTTTCCAAGTAGTCGACGAAGATAATTCCATGAGAATCCCAAAATACGGTTGCCAGAATCTTTCCTGCTGACAAAATCGTTTTTGCCTTCTTCGGTGGCGGAGAACCTTTGTGTGTCCATTGTTTGGACTGTTCCTTGGTTTCGGGAGTGTAATAGTAGACCCAGGTTTTATCGTCGGTTATGAAAGGGCGGAAAAAGTTTTTCGGATTGCGGTGAAAACGTGCCAAAAGTACGCGAGAAACAATCAAACGATTTAGTTTTTGCTCCGATGTGAGCATACGGAGTATTTTTTCATTTCCAATTCTTTAGTTCAGTTAAAATTCTGTGCACACTGCCATTTGAGAAGCCCACCATGTCTGCTATCTCGCGCACGTTTACTCGACGGTCATCCAATACAATACGGAGGACGGAGCCGTTTTTGAACGTCCACTGCGGGGTTCGGCTTTTGTGCTCACACGACTACGCTTAAACTCGGAAACTCAGTTTTTAACCATAGAAACCGAAGGAGCGGACTTCAAAAATGTCGAATCCAACTCTGCTTTGATTTTGGTTGTTGTTAAGCCTTACAAATAAATAGTTATTTAAGTATCAAGGAATGTAAGGACGTAATAACATCCGAGGTGGGCGAATACGAGCTGAGGCGGAGCCGAAGCTTGTCGCCTGCCGAGGATGTTATTAGTCGATACATTCCGTGTTACTTATTAAATTTTTCACGCTACCGGCAATGTAAGTAGGCCTGCAGGTAGAAATTTAATCATATTTTTAAAAGTTCATTTTGACAGCTGTCATCGGAATTATTTTTTAAAAGCCCCATTATTCTAAGTTGTCTGTGCTTTTTACCATATCAACGAACAGTTAAAATCAACATTATTTTCCTAGGAGTGTAAGTGACAGTATTAAGTTCCGTCGTCAAGGGTAACTAGTACACGAATGTTATCAGCCACTTACGATCCCTGTAGCTATGGATGTAAGGCCTACTTACTTTGCCGGTAGCGTGAAAAATTTTTTTATTTCATACTGTACGCTATATACCACTTTACGTCATTGATTTGAGTCCGGGAAATGGCACATTACAGGCCAAGGTCAGGAAGTGTTGCTTAGCAGCCCTTCCCGGACTGCTTGGAGAAAAATTCATCAAACACATCTATTTGTAGCTAAGCAACGAGAAATACCAACAGCGAATGTTTAATTTGACAGAATACAAATTTTAAAAATGACGTTTTTATAAAAAGAAAATATTCAAATAAAAAATGGTTTTGGCAGTAATGAAATAAAATTTTGTACGATACACGTCCGTGAAGTGATTATTAAAGCATTCGTTTAGAAATTTCGGACTCGGCTCCTTTAATATCTAAACTCATACTTTAATATGTCACTTCCCGGACTAGTGACGTAAATAACTATATCACTGCTCGCAACTCAGTTTCTTTCCATTATTTACGAAATCACTTGAGACGGTCACTTTGGCGCACTGTCAAACACAAACTAATTGACAGATCGCTATATACTGTCATATTTAACCTAAGAAAGGATGGTTCTGAAAAATGGTAATGCAAATTCCGCCGAATTAGCGCCATCTCTGTGTTACGCCATGTACATTTCGAACGATCCTCGTATTTAACAATTCATTGGATAGTCTATCGCACGAAGCCATCGAGCTACAGACTCAAGAACATACAATTTTAATACGTAGCACTGCAGTGTCTAATTTGTACAACTGAATTTTTATATTTAGAATTGAATAATTCTAAGAACAAAATTATTAAATATTGAACGGTTGTAACTCACGAGACGTTTTATACAGCGGCGTTGAACTGTAGGTTTTTCTTATGACATGCAATATATCGTGCCTGTTTAACTTTTTTTTATAAAACACGAGCTCACGACATGTATGTTTACTTGAAACATGTAATACTTTGTTGTTAAATAACTAATAACAAGCGGATATAATTTAGAAAATTGTAAAGTGATTTAAAAAGTATAAATAAGTACCTTTACTTTTTTATAAAATTCTTTCTAGTTATTTGATTGAAATAAGTGAAAACAAATTTAAACCAAAACCATTAAAATTGTTATTTGAAAATTAAATAAACAATCAAAACCTTGTAAAATAATTACTTTTTATATCATATTTGAAGATCAATTTAAAAATTGCCAACAACTACTTTTCCTGTGCTATTTGAAATATGTTTTAATAAAAGCTATTCGAGCGTGCGCTTCCTTCCTTGCTCTTAAATAAAGAAGTAAATTGTGCGTAAAAAGACTGCTCGCAATGTCAGTTTTTGTTCTGAAAACGCGTTGGAGAAAGTAAATAACACGCTTTACGACACCCAAAGTGCCTTCAAAGACTACAGGGAAATTGAAAAATTATGCCGAAAAGCTCCACATGCTCGGATGTTGTATATTTAAGGAAAATACCCTCATTAAACAAGAACCAGAATATATGTTAGCTCGTAATAGCTTTCGTAAAAATATTTACGGTTTCTACATTCTGAAATGACTATAATAAGGCCAGAATAACGAAGAATAAGTAAATTGTTCTTTCACTTCGTTCGGGCTACGTGGAAGCTCTAATACATTTAAGCTTACACAAATACAGGGCGATAATACAGAAATATTTAATACTACAATAAATTCTTTTCTTAGCTGCGCTTAGGTTAAAGGTGACATCATTTACACAACAAGCAGATTTTAAATTTCCTTAGAGACTGCTGAGGGTGATTTTAAAAACACCCTTCAGTTATCTTCTTAGCACTAGTTGATTTGTTATGCACCCTCTTCGTTTTATTTCTTGTGAGAAATAATCTGTAAAGTTTTTGTTCGTTTTTCAGTTCACGTAATTCGCCTTTCCCTTTAAGAGTGTTGGCGATGTTATCCGCAAGGCCTAATCTTGATTACCACCGAGGTCGTAGCTAGAGTTTAATTAAAAATCTGACTTATGTAGCTGATTTCCAGATTAAAGTTTAGGGAATTAAGGAAAGCCCAAATTGAAAACAGTATTAATAGCATTAGGGCGCGGTACGAGCAAAAAGCGTAAAGGTAATTTCCTTTCGCAAAATAAACATTAGCAAGAGTGAAATTAAAAGTTACTTAGATAGGTAGCTCATTTCAAGATTGGAGAAACAGGAGATATTTCTATATAAACTTTTACGGGGTAATTCCCAACTTGTAATCATGGTATTTCTGCAACAGTTCTCTTCTTATACAAATTTCAAATAGACATCATGAAAGGCATAGGTACAGAGTACACGCACCCTACCACTATTGTTTGGCTACCGCCATGTGCATATCTAAGCATCCTTTTGAATTTCCTCTTTGAAATACAGGCACAGCCTAGTTGAAGAATAATAAATACATTTTTTTTGGCGTCGGTGTTAAGCCCTAGCAGCAGAATTAAAGCATTATGTAGTTTTCAATACCTTTTCTAAAGACAAAATGCTGAAGATATTTTATTTATTCATTTTCTGAACGGCAAATTACTTTATCATATTGGATTGTTTTCCTTTTATTATATTAAATTCGTATTTGTATTGCTTGAATGTTGCATTTGTGTAAGAATGAGTCAGTCAGGTGGTCGGTTACAAAACGGTCATGGTTTATTGGCGAAGGTGTTAAAAATAATCATGGTCTATACGAACATACGCGATCAGGTTTAGGGTGTAACAGCGTAGCAACAAAGAAAGAATCGTAGACAGTGGGTAAATTTTATAAGTTGAACATTTTTGCCAGTATGCGAATGACGAAGTTATGTTTGTTGCACTTAATTGTTTAGTGATAAACTGCTGATACCTCTGTAAATGTAGTGATAAATATACAATAGCGGTATTGTGACTATTGTTGATGATTAATTATTTATGCAACGTTAGACGTGTTGATATTATTGTTGTCCTTTTGGTCGATGTTGAAAATTTATTAGACCCGTTGATACAATTAGCTATTTTCTCGTAACCTAGTCACTAGAATTAGAGTTATGAAGGTTCATCGGCTTTTTTTTCTTGGTCCGTCTACTTTAGATTCCGGAGGCACCGCAGCCTGAAAACCTTATTGTGCACGTTCCTCGACTTGGTTAATTGCAAGTGTATTAACCAGTGACCCCAAAAACGTATATCTCGGGGTACACGAGGCCCACGTTCTCATTAGATTCCTCGTGGTTTACAAACTATCTGGGAGAATCTGATAATATTTGTAATGACAATAAGTATATAGTATGTATAAGAATGTGAACAATAATAGTATTCGCGGCTTGTTTCGATTGCCCCTCTCCCCCAGCTGACACGATGCATCTGCCCTGCTCAGCTATGGATCCTCCATACCCAGATTATGGAGGGAAGGCCGCACTCGACCATCCTGATTTCCAGGCGCCCTCAAACCTAACCTCAGTCACAAGGAACACGAAGAATGCAGGTATAATAAAAGGCGAACAAAGGTTAGTACGTAAGGGATGGAGTTTGTATGCCAGGAAAGGACAAGCAGTGGTAGTAGTAAATTAGACACACGTCATCTGCCAGCAGACAGGGCAAACAATGGTGCCAGCAAACGGACATAAGTGATATGCCAGCAGAAATACGATACAAATGGTGTCAGCAAATTAGCACAAGTCATATGTCTGTAGATAGACATGCCCGTGAAGCATTACTAACCCAGGATGAAAGGTTTAACGTGTTCGAGAGACACTATTGCCTTTTATGGATTTCTCGAACGGGTAGTGTGCAGGCCTTCCTGGACTCTGTAGCAGTTGTTAGGAAGAACCCCAACAACTCGGAAGGGGCCTTTGTAATTTTCAAACAGCTTTATTTTACTGTAATCATCATTGGAGGGTAAACTGGAAAGATTGGTGAAAACTAGATCGCCCACTTTAAAGAGTGCAAGGGGAACAACGTCCTTTTGTTAAAAAGTGCGTCTATTTTAAGTTGATTGGTATTCAATTTTTTGACTAGTGTCAGCTCTACGACGAGTAACATCAAATGGTGGTTCTTCGGCGCCGTCCTCAATACGTTTAGAATTGGTCTTGAAAAGAAACAAAAAAAAAACTCTGCGGAAGAAATTACCGTAATCCTGTGTTTGGTACTATCAATACCGTGCTGGAGTTGTGGAACATTGGTATCCCATGCGTCTGATGCCATGACCGCCTGCATTACAGCTAGTCCATCGAGAACATGCCTGTTTACCCTTTCGACTTGGCCATTGCTCTTGACCATACTGACTGCGACGGTGAAGAAGCAAATGCGTTTTTCGGTAATAAACTGTTAGAAGCTTGTTAAAGTAAAAGCTTAAAAGTTCGTCCCCTGCGTAGAAGGACCCCAAGATGAGTTGAGGGTGGGGCTTGCAGAGCGCTGTTGGGCTTCGGGAAGAAGTTTGTGGTTCTAGGGAAGTTTGTTGAGAACTGAGGTAGGTTTTACCTTATTGTAAAAGGAGCATTAGGGCAGGAATCTTTGTCAATTCTTGATGTAGCAGCTCGTAAAGCTTGCGGTACTGGCGAGACTTCGGCGAGACTTGTTGCAGTTGAAGCAAGACTCGTGCTGATGGGGGGAAGGGTCTTTTCAAAGACTGGTTGAGTCGCTACAGACTCGTAGTGCTGATGAGGATTTGCGAGACCTGGTGGTTCTGCAGATTTCTAAGAAAAACTGCAAGGTTGTTTATTCTTTAGACCATTAGACTCGATCTTGAGAACAAACTTTTGTTTTATTTCTTAGATCGTTTCACTCGATCTAGAAAAAAACTTGAGTTTTCGTGCAAATGGATTTGTGTATACAGGGTTTTTCAAGAAAGTTGAACTATATAGAAAATGTATGGGAAATTATATTTTTCTAGATTTTACGTCCCCAAGATACTTTCATAAAATAAATACATTGTATTGTTAGTATTAGCTGTTATTAGTGCCGTTTAGTCAAAAAGAAAATAATTGTTTCATTCAAAATTAAGCAAAAACCCAAATAAATATTAATCAATTTAAGACGTGTTCTTTTAATACGAGAGTAACAACAATGCATGTCACGGTAGCGACGCGGCTTGGGCTACTGACTTTTAAGTAAAGTCCCAGGTTCTATTCCTGAATTTTCTTTTAAATTTTGTTCTGTTATTTATTTCATTTTCATATCAGTTCTAATATCAAGTAGAAGAGAAATAAAACTAAGAAACCTTGCAGTTTTGTTACGAATATGCGCACATACGCGCGAACTCTACCACCAGCTCTTAACGAAAACCCATTAGCACCACGAGTTTGTAGTAACCCAACTAGGTCTCTCGACAAATACCCCCCTCCCCGGCACCACGAGCCTTGTATTACATCCACCAGGTTTTGCCGAAGTCTCTTCCAGTACCGCGAGCTCCATGAGATCCGCACCGGACTATACTAAAAAACGACAAAGCTTCCCGCCCAAAAACTCCTTTTATAATAAAGCAGAACCTACCTCAGGTCTCAACAAACCTCCTTACAACCACAAACTTCTTCTCGAGGCCAAATAGCGCTCCGCAAGCAGTACATCTCGGAGCACTCATACGCGGAAGACAAGCTTCTATAGCTCTAGCCCAAACCCCAAGTTTGTTTGTTTATTTGTTCTTTGAATTAATTTGTTATTTGTTCACGTTTAAAATAATTGTTTGCTACATGTTTGATGTTATAATTTCAAACCTAACGTTGTGTAAATAAATATACTTTCAACTCATAGTTGTAAGTAATATTAGTGGAAAAGGTTTTGGTTTTCTTTCCGAAATACTGCTGAACGGTGGTTTTGAACTTTCCTTTGATTTTTGTTAGTCTTTATTATAAATTTTCTAATAACAATATTGTAGTTTCACTAATTTTAATTTATGATCTATATTTTGCGTTTCTAAGATACTTCTCCGTTTTTATGCTAGTCAGTAGGTTCTTATTATAAGCTGCATTCGTAATAGACTCCTTTACAAAGACACCAACTTTTCTTGTTTTCTAGTCTTACATGATTAATGATAATGTACACAAAGTCTTCTTGCCTTTTTTGAAGTAAAAGCTATAAAGAAACCATCTTTAATAGTATATTACGCAACAAGTTTTAGAAACGGCATATTAGTCACGAGTTTTATTAGGCACGAGCGGAGCGTAGCGGAGCGAGTGTTTATTAAAACGAGTGTCTAGAGAAGTTTATAAAACGAATTGCATACTATACTTTTTCTACGACCATCACAAAAGTACTAAAATTTGGAAATTATTTTATTATCTTAAGCCATATTAATTATTTTGTCAGATTGATGACAAGTGACGACTAACTTGATTTTCAGTTGATTTTCAATTGATTTTTGCGATTAAAAACCTAGAGCTAACTTGAGCCCGTGACTAAAGCCCACAAAGTCACGGCTTGTCGAGGTGTGTTTAACAGGTCACTTAGCGTCACGGAAACATATGCGATAAACGGCATTTTGAAGATGGAAAAACATTTTCATATGTGGATATTGATATGGTAACAATCGCTCAGGTGTTGTGTATAGTTATAAGTGTTACTGAAAACTCAAAAATCACCATTTGTTGTACACAACTAAAAATTGTTATGGCATCTTGGCTTTTGAGCTGTAACCGGCTCATCGAACTTAATAACTCATGAGGACTGCTGCTTTGTCACTAACGACTCAGAACACCGTGATGCGGTTTCAGCCCGGAATATAAGATGGTATCAACCATGACCATAAACGCTTTTGATTTAAATTAAAAATTACGCTTTGTAGTACATACCTAAAAGGTTTCCCAAAAAAGTTGAACTACATGCAAAATGAAAGGAAATTATTTTTTTCCAGATTTCATGTCCTCAGGATACTTCGGCTAAGAATTCAAACTGCGTTGTTATTAGCTGTTGTTAGTGCCGTTTAGTCAAGAGAAAATAATTTTGACATTTTGAAATTAAGCGTAAATCTAAAATATTAATAAATTCAACACGTGTCCTTTTAATACCAGAATAGCAACAACACGTAATGTCTTTGTAGCAAAGTGGTCGAGGCATTCTAAACAGAGCTCCTGGGTTCAAATCCTTGGTGAAACCAACCTTTTTTTTTTCTTAATATATTATTAATTTTTGAACTGTTTTTGTCTTTACATAATTGAAGTTTTGATGTTAAATTATGGTATAATAATGAATTATGTATCAAAATAATTATTTCATTAACTGGGTATTAAATTTACAGTCTACTGTACAAATATCGTATTCTTTTTACTATTTAATTGTAGAACTGTTGTAAATAATACATAAATAAACAAAAAAAATTTATACAAAGTTAGTCGTAGCCAGGATTAGAACCCGGAACTTCTGCTTAGAAGACATCACCTCAACCTCCTCGCTAAATAAACATTAGAATATGTTGATACTCTGAGGTTAAAAGGACACGTCTTGAATTTTGTTAATATTTATTTAGGTATTTGCTTAATCTTAAATGTAAAAATCATTTCCTTTTTGACGAAACGGCAGATATGGTTTTCGTCCGACAATAAAAAAAACTTATCTGGCAACACTGTTAGTGCATATAAATTCGGTCTCTACTTAATAGAGAAGTGTTGCTGTTTTTTTGCTCTGTTTGTTATGATGTATGTGTTAAGTGTTTTGTACACAGAGGGCCCACAGCTTCACGCGAGTTTCAATAACAAAGGTATTTTCTCCTAGTCCAGAGAAAAGTTAATAGGACGAAATACCTTCCTGGTTGTCCTCTATCTTGCAAGAGACACGGTCACGATTTTTTACAGCGATATTCCGGGGGGTGGGGGTGAAGAATTGGTAAGTTGTCCGAAAATTCTTACTGTTGCGGTCACTGAATCTCCAAACAAATACACTTGCAGTTAAATTTATTAGGAGACTAAAAACCCCCCAGGATTTTCCCGGCTTCTATTTAAGCTTTTATCTTCCCAAAGGGTCTAATTTCGATTCTTTATTATCATTTCTTTAACCTGAAAATTATGGAAGCGCTTACCTTAGGTTCTAAGCCGATTTTTCGTTGAGCTTAAAAGTTAAACGTTTTAAGTAAAAGTATTTCGTTACTGTTAAAGCAGCGAACAAGTGAAAAAAATCTTATAATCCTATGGAAGTATTTTCATCAATAAAATTCAACATTTAACTTCAAGGTCAGTTATTCTTAGTTTATGTTCTACGGAAGCCATAAATTCAAGCAATATACTTTATAGCCTGGTCTAAACTTTTTCACTAAAAATAAACGCATGCAAATATTTATTAGGAAAATCATGGTGCCTGGCATAGCTGAAATGTTTTAAAAAAATTCAAATTATTTATTAAAGTATTTTAGGTACCAAATAGCATTTTTATTCGACGACTATATAAGATAAGTTTAGTTTTATTTTATAAAAACACTCCTTTTTCCATTAAAGTTATGGATGGATACGTCATTTACTCACCTGAAGCGGTGAACGTGTCAATTCTCCACAGAATTAAAAAGTTTCCGAACTTAAAATTACTTCCAAGTAGAACCGAATACAGATGATGAAGTTGTGATTGAAAGCAGAAAATATTCAGGAGTTTTTCGAACTTTTATATTTAGTCTGGTGACTCTAGATTTAGCACCAGACGAAAAACGCTTGCATCAGCGTAATAAATTTCATTTGGGTGTGGGGCGATACCGATTTGTAGAAAATGCAACAAAAAATAAACAACAAATAGAACTATAATGTTTAATGAGACAATATTAAATGCCTGTTATGTTTAGTAGCTTACAGAACAATTTTTATAAATGTGATTCTTATTTTACTGTAAAAAATTTGATATTTATGTTGTGAAGTCTGAGTAACTTTAAGTAATATTTAAGAACAGTCCTCTTTCCCGTGGTTGAAAGTTTATATTTATTAGCTACACCCTTGCAGGATGTCTCGGTAGTTAAAACGAAAACTTTCAGTAACGAGAAGAAATGTTCTACAAAGTTCAGCTGGGCCTGTAATATCTTCTTCCGTTCTTATAACTGTATTTTTTTGCGGTGTGTAATAACGTATATTAAAAGTAATATTGTTTTTGTTTTAATTTTCACTGTTTTTTGCAAATTTGATTATTATAGTATTAACAATAATTCAAAGCGTATAAATAATGTTTTTGGAAATGAAACACGTAGAATCGTTCAGTCACCTTATCAAGCGAATTAATAAAGAAACTGGCTTGTTTTTGTTTACATTATTTAAACAGAAATAAAATTTATATTTTTAGATTTTTTATCTGTGATAGGGAATCCCACAAAGAATACCAGTTAATAAATATAAAGTTACAAAGCTAGGCAAAATTTAAAGATACAAGGACAAACATGTAGTTTTGCTATTATTATGTAGACACGACATGATAATTTATCAGTTTTCCTTCGAAACGGTTAATACGAATTCTATAAGGTTTCGAAAATATTTAAAATAGTCGTACATAAAAAAAATCGTAAAGATAAGCTATTTAAAAATCCCAACACTTACAGTTATTTTATCTTACGAAATACGAAATACAAAAAAATATATTGTAAAACCAAGAATTGATAAAATCAAAATTCGAAGTCAAATTGTTCAAAAATATTTACTTTAACCCCTGTTTAGTTAGAAATAATTTGGGAAATCAACGTAACATTTGGGAGCGTAATAACCCCAGGAAAGGTAAAATGTAATGATATAAAAGTATTTTTCAAACCTTCAGAACTGACGGAATTGCAGGTGATACATTTTTTTGAAAATTTTTAAGTCAATGGTGCTAGGATCAAAAGTTCTTGCTTATACCATTTGTTGCAAAAATAAAAAAGAAAATTGTATTAACATAGGGAGATGAGAGGAATTTCCTTACGCTTTTATAGGTGTCTTATGTATAACCAAAGACGATAAGTGACAACCTTCGCAGTTACGTATTTAACCATATTAGACGTGTCTGATCTTACAGTAACTGTCGGGACTTGATCATGTAAAAAAATAAAAATTATCTAAAAATGTCTAAAGCGAAGTGCAACGCCCATTTAGCACGAAGTATTTCAAGATAAAGCAAATGTTTTTTTATAGAATTTGCGAGTTCCAAAATGGCGGCCGCTACGATGTATTTGGAAAGTTTTGTTTTAATGACTATTTAAAGGTAAGTTGGCAGATCAGCATCAAATTTGATATCGCATAGTTGTCAGAGTGTTTCCGAAAAGTTTAAAACAGACCGAAATGAAAGTTATAAAACATTTTCAAAAACATTTGTTTTCAAAAACTGGTTATATATCAGCAGACTGGATATGCACAAATTTACTTGTAATGAATCATGACCCTAGTTGGGTATCAACCACGGCCCGCGACGCTACTCTGTCATGTGTCACCGCCTTCCAGTTACCTATTCTCAATTTTCGAAGATCTTCTTCCACTTCATCACTCCACCTTTTGCAGGGCCTGCCTTTAGTTCTTGTCTCTTGTATGTTACTTACCATTACTTTATTTGCACTTCTATCGTCCGCCATACTTCATCTGTTTCCTTGTAGTTTCATCTTCGCCAAGTGTCTCTTTCCTTTAAATTTCTCGTCATTGTTCTTATAAATTTTCACTATGACGTCTGTTTACTTGCTTTTGCGTTAGTGACCAGGTCTCTCTTCCATATAACGCTGTATTGTTTGTAGATATGGACTTTCGTTTTTCTTGATAGTAACTTGGATTGTTTTTAGATGTTTCAGTGCATACGAGCTTTTAGTACCCTGCAGTATCCTAATTTTGATCTTTGCTTTTATTTCATTTCTCATATTTATTATTGAGCTTGTATACTTGTAAGATTGCACTGCTTTGAAGTTATAATCTATCGTTACGTTTTGACCAATTCTAGCTCTTCTTTGTCTTCCTACGGTAAGATATTTTGAGTTTCTTTCGTTTATTTTAACCCCCATTTTTACTGTTTTCGTTCCATTTTTATAAAACATCTTTTTACTGCCTAGTGTTCCCCTCCCTATTAACTCAACGTCATCGGCAAATTCTAATATCTGTTTACGTCTTCATTATTGTGCATTTCCACTTTATTTATATGCTTTTTATACGTTTTTCTAGTAGGTACTAAGTTAAACAAAGTTGTCAATAAGCAGTCTCTTTGCTGTAGACCAGTTTTAACATCAAAAGCTTCTGATGTGTTGTTTTAAATTAATATTCTGCTTTTTAAGCTTTCCATTGGTAGTTCTATTATACGCTTTGATGTTTTAGGTATTCCAAATTCTTATAGTATGTACCATAAAGCTTTACAATCTATTGAATCATACGCCTGTCTAAAATCAACAAATAGTTGGTGTATGTCAACACTGAGCGTTGAATAATAAGCAGTATATCCAGACTGCAAGCTGTTGAAATCAAGATGCTAAGAAGAATAGAGAGGGTAACAAAGAACGACAGAAATCGAGTTACTGAAATTAAGAACAGACTAGAAGTTAACTCTTTACAGAAATGTGTGGAACATAAGCAGGAGGTGGCTAGGTCACATAAACAAAACGCGCGCGGAAAGACTACAAAAAAACAGTGTGGGAGGTTAAAAACGGAAAAGAAGAACGAAGGAACGGCCGCGTATTCCGTGGGCAGAGCAAATTAGGAAAATGATTGGGAAAAGAAGGCTAGAGAACTAACACAAGACCGAAAGTCGTAGAGAAACTGGTGCAACACCACCTAAAAAGACCAACCCCGACACCTAACGGCAAAAGAGAGAAGATAAAGTAAGTAAGTATGACAGACTTTATCGGGGTGACAAAAGATCTAACGGATTCCGGATTACCGCATTACTACAGATTCTAAAAATAACGCATCTCCTAATGTTTTTTTACTTATTCCTATATTGTTATAATTAACATTTTAGTATAGTATAGAATAATAAGGGATGTTAATGTGTAATTTACTTTTTTGTTCTTTTTTGGGATTCTGTATATTTGGTTCCACGGTGGGATTCCCCTTCATAAATAGTAAACAATTTTTTTTAACTAAATTCTTTTTTCTATGCATATAAATGAAATTACCCATCGTGTAGCGGTAGCCTTTTAAGCGGTGCAACTACAATTGACTATATTGTTAATCAATAAAGAAAAAAAAAGGTAATCTTCGACGCAAAAATCTACTGAATAGTGTAAAACTTTATCTATCAACACTGGATCAATACGAAGTTGTGCATTCGCAAGTTTAGTTACTGATCATTTTTTGGCTATTCTTGTTTCACTGACATCTGCGTAAAATTGTATCATGTATTCGTTCTTTAACACAAAGTTTATGTTGGATCTATGTTTTTTTTGTATATTATTATCTCTTTGCTAAAAATTAAAAGCAATAATCAAAAAAAAAAAATTTGTAAATCGTTATTAATTAAATCTGATAATTTCTTCATTACTACGTGGTAATCCATATCTATTACTTAATACTTCTTAAAAAAATATAAAAGAAGTAAGGGCCCTCATTTTCTAGCTACGTCACTGGTTTCCTCACTATTTGGAAAATTATGTTTTTATCTATCTCAGTCAAAATGGGCACGTTTGGGGTATTCTGTTCTTAACATAACAAATAATAGATAATAAAAAATTAAATAAACAAAATACGGAAAGTAACATTTTTTGATAAATGGGAAAGTCCAAGAGAAGATTTTGATTAATTTTATTGGTTAATTCCCCGGGCTAGATACTGTTTTTGAGCTATTAAGATGAACTATCTGAGTTCAAGGCACTGAGATAAAAAAACAGGAATACTTTATCCGGCTCGTTTCTACGCCTTTAACTACTATCAGGTTTACGCAAAATATTACTTCTGGTAATTCCAATAAATTAATTCAATCTTTTTCCTTCTGATTTTAGTATATATACATATAAACCCGCAAAAACATCAAATAAATTTAGTAACATCTTCAGAGTCGTTGGTAATTCATTTAAAATGGCAATCGTTTTACTAAGTGTTATTGCCACAACTTTGTGCCTTCTTCAGGTCAATGCTAGAGCGGTCCCAATTTATCCGTTGGATCAAATTCCCGAAGAACCAAAATTTTTGGCATCAAAAATACACCTCCTTGATGAAGTGCGGCCTCAAGTTCGTGTTCGTCGTCAAAGTTTCAACAGCAAAGATTTTTTAACTTCTTCCGGCGATTCCGGAATTCTTACGACCCTTAGCGATCCTACTGGTCACGGTCCTTTTACTGGAACCGTTCGTGGACATTCTTCACTGTTCGACACTAACAACCATCAAGCCACCGGTTGGATTCAGCACCAGCAGTCTTTCGATCAGGGACTTAGTAGTACAGGACCAGGTCGTAGTAGTGCTGGAATTGATTATCAAAATTACAATAGTGGAGCTAAATTGGGGATAAGTGGTACAACATTCTCTGATATTCCGGTTTATAAAGCTGATATTTATGGGTCTGTGCCGATCACCGATGATGGAAATACTAGATTGGGTGCAATGGCTTCTAGAACGTTTGTTGGTGGACAAGAGCCTAGAGATTATGTTGGGATTCAATTAAACCATCAATGGGGTTAACAACGTGCACGTTTGGTCTGTTATTTATTTATTACGATAATTAATATATTAGGCAATTTGCCATATTGTTTTCTATGTGTTTTTTTATAAATCCACATATAAATAGTTTAAGTGCATTTACCAATAAGTTAGTTTTTTAGCAATACTTTATTTATTAGTATCAACTAACTTCAATTTTTAAATTAAGAAATAGCAGAAAAAATGTTGTTTTAAAGTTTGAGATCACTAGGTTATCTCTTATCAACTTTACATATGCTGAAAAATTATAATGTCTAATAATTATATTATAGACGTATAGTTTGTGTACATGTATTCTGATTAAAAATTATATGCCTTATACCGGGTGATCGTAAAAAAATGATTCAGAGCAGGCCATGGCCGAAGTGTTAAGTTGGCAATACTTAATATAAGCCAATTGTCAAATGTTGACAGCTGTCAAAATTTTTTGTTAGATACATTAAGTTAAATGTATCTAACCAAAAATTTTTACAGCTGTCAGCATTTGACAGTTGGCTTATATTAAGTATTGCCAACTTTAACACTTCTATCCTGGCCTGCTCTGAATCATTTTTTTATGATCACCCGGTACAAACTATTATATTAATTATTATGCCTACTATGTTACTTTAAAAATATACTAATCCAATTTTAGTTTGGATGAGCTTTATTCCATTTCCATATTAAATTTATTTATACACACACTATACAAATCTGTGAAAATAACTTCTTAGAATGTTTATTTACAAAAGAAATAAACACTTCAATCTCGGAAAAGTTTAAATAACGTACAGTTTTTCGTTTGCTTAAAATTTTCTACGACATTTATTCAAAGAAAAGTAAATTCAATTTTTATTTACTCAATTTTAAGAACTGCAAGATAAACAGCAATAACGTGTAGTAAGCAAAAGCATTTTAAAACTTTTGTTTATGAGTTTCTCTTCTGAAGACGTTATTTAAAAAAAATAATTTTTGATCATACTTTAAAATAAACAAAAATTTTATTTTACAACACTTGCTAAATTTGATTTCCAGATTTCAAGAAGAGTTTCTTCTAATTATTTTTTTAATATTTGTTGTGAAATTCTTTGTTTTTTAACTATCCGTAACTATCGCTTATTTGAAAAGACACTAAGACAGTTAAATTACGTAAATTACACAATTCTACGCCCACTAATATTTTTAAAAGAAATTAGAGCTTACTTGAGTTAGTTTCTAAAAAAAGGGCGAAACAGTACTTTCCCATACTGTTTACGTTATAAATATTCTTCTAATTTACATCTCTTCTAATTTACATCTAATCTAGCCGGTACAAGCCCGCTGCAGACTCCAGGCGTTGGTTACGTAGGTATGGACGGCGCGCGTTTCTATACGTAAAAGGCGCTAAGATAGTTTATGCGCCCACGAAAATGGTTATAACAACTTTATTTATACAGTTATCAAAAGCATGCAAAGAATGAAAAACAGTTTTCTTTAATAGAGCTAATTGATAAGCGTAGTTAAAATCACCTAGCTGTCGGAAAGCACGTTGTTGATATCAAAAGGTATTGTTTGTTTTCTCAATTTTTAAAATTATTGAAAATTTTCGCTAGTCCTAATAAAGTACTTTAAATAGTCTATCAAACTGATAAAAGTTTATAACGTTCGGTGTTTGCGTTTATGAATAAAAAATTAATCATTTTCAAATTTTCAAAAATTCCTAGAGGGGGTCATAGTGAAATTTCTTAAAGTAGTAAAAAGCAAATTTTGTAGTTCATTGCAAGCTCTATCGGCTCAGAACGTTAAAGAAATATTGTGGAAAGTTTCTGAGGAATTATTTTTGGAAAATGTCCAAACGTTTGACCGCTAGTATATTTACAAGTTTCAAATTTCCAAAAATGTTTTCACCTTACTTGATTATACTTATTAAAGGCTATTAAATACTATCATAATTTGTATTAAATGAATGTTTTGTTTTTGAGTAATCGGGCATTACTGTTAAAATTTTCATAGCGGCCTTCATTTTTAAGATACAGCATTCGTAAGAAAAGCATTTGATTTGTATTTAGATGCACTTCAGCGCTATATATATTCAAAACTTTAAAAACGTGTTTAGAAAAAAAATCTGTACCAAGAAAACAGGTCTAATTCCGTGTTCGGTTCCTGTTCCGATTAACGACCTTACAAAGAACTACCTGCAACTAAAACACTTTCACACTCTAAATATTATAAAAATCTGTCAAGGAGTTCCGGAGATATAGGGAAACGAACGCATCCACCTACGCACGCACCCACGTACCCATGCACGTAACTACCCTCAGACAAACATTTCTTTTAAACCACTTTTTTGGGTTCCCTAGACACCAACATGCGTATTTTCGTTAAAATCTGAAATTCGAAACTTAGCATGAAACCATAACTTTCCTTACTTCTCTAGAAGTATGGGAAAATATAAACTGAAAATTTCTAAAAGTTCCAATTTTTGTTTTTGAGTGTAGCTCATACAGGTTGTTCTGAAACTCCCGAGCACGGACTGCTGTTACCATGAAACCGGAGGAAAAAGTTTCTCTACAGGTCCATGATACATAGCGCTTTTAACGTTTTCTTTAGGTAAAATTAGTTATAACAGAGAAATTTTGATTATTAAACAAATTGCATACAATAATGGTTGTAATACTCAACTTATTGATACAATAATTAAAGAGAAAAATTATAAATTAGTTATTCAGAAAATTTATCCAACTACTTCATCAGATGAACTGAAAAACGCGTCAACTCCATATTTTAGGAAGTAAATCAGAAAAAATTGCCAAAATTATAAACCAAAGAAATAAATGTTAAATAACTTTTAAAACAACAAAAACAATTTAAACAGTTTGTTTGATGCTAAAGAAAAAACAGACAATTTACTAAAATCAGGCATCTACAAATTAAATTGCTCACACGGTTCGGTTTATATAGGACAAACAATTAGAAGTTTTGATGTTAGCTACAAGGAACACGTACGTTGTTACAAGTATAAACATCCCCATAAATCCAATTATGCTAAACACTTATTAGAACACAATCATTCAGTGACATCTAATAACACTATAAAAATTTTACACTTTTGTGATGATAAACGTAAGTTCAATACACTACTAGCATTTAAAATTCACAGACATTTAAAATCTGTACCTTTACTGAATGAACCAATTGATTTCTTAAATTCCCCGATATTGGACGTTTCGGAATGAAAAATCAAGTCATCTGGACGCAGATATAGAAAATCAATATCAAATTATGAACAGTTATTGTTCCTATAGTAACACCAACTTTTAATCTTACCTTTGATAATGACGTGTAAACACGTTGAAATACGTATAAGGCTAAAATAAAAAACCTGTTGGAAATTAAAAATTGTTTTATTTACCATAAATTAAAATGAACTTCAGCGAAGTAAAGTTCGGACCTATAAATAAAGTTTCTCTGCAATTTTTCATTTGACTAATATTTTTAGAAATACTAAAGTTTTTAAAAATTTGAAAATAATCAATAAATAAACATTCAAACTCAAATTTAAGTGATTGATCAGGTACTGAAAATAAATGCATGATACATTACAACAACAAGAAATAGTTTAAAACGATAACTGACAGCAAACATTACAATTGTTGTTTAAAGTGTCTGAAAAGCTCAAAATTACGTGTTCAACTAAGCAGTGGCACGCTATGGGCTATTGAAAGAAACAGCACGTCATTATTTATTTGCTTCATAGTTCGTGTTTAATTTTCGGTTTGAATATAAATTCAAAGGGTTTGATTGGTTCTCGGGAAAATTTATAGAAACATATAAAAGTTTGTAATTAACGAGCGGGTAGTAAAGTCTAACTTCCAAATTGAATTCAAAATTTTAAGTCTTTGGCGGTGCTTTGAAAATATTACAATGAAACTTCGTTTTCACATTATTCGAAGTTGTAATAAGACCGGAGCGCGAGAGCTAGTGAGGGTTTTGGAGTTTAGGTGATTTTTGTTTTCTGACTGCGGAGCGCGTTTTAAGGGAACTGGTCTGGAGAAGGAACTACTTCTATTCTTACTAAATCGCTAGGTGCGCGCTCAGGCTTAGAATACGACAGAAAGGGAAGGGTTAACAAACTAGTTTGCGTTAAAATCTAAATGATGCTGACCTAAACTAAAATAATTTTCTCAGCGCAAAATAAGTTTAACTACAGTATTCCATACAATTCAATTTTTACTTAGTTTTTAGTGGCTTAGCTGTTTAAGGTTATTAAAGTTATTGGAGTATTTGCTACTCTCCTCTTGCTAGTCGGCTGGTCTCTTTATTGCTCCTAATTCCATTGTGCCTTGGCATCCACATTAGGGTAACCTTGTTGTGTGTCAGTATTCTCAGTGTAACCGAGAGTTCCTATTCTATTTTAGAGTCAATTTGGTAGTTATTAAGTGCGGTCGAGGTATTTCCACATAGCCTGTTGTAGGTGCCCGTTTTAGTGCATTGCAGAATTATTTTCAATGCACTAATTTGACGTATCTAAAAACCTATAAAAGTAATATGACGTCTATCACGCCGGATAATGGTTAACCGATTGTTAACTCAATCGACGGCAATTAATCCATATCAATGTTCTCACAACCCACGTGATCGCTTCGACCGAAAGTACACGCAATTGACAGGGAATCTAGTGGTTGATTAATACTCTTTTAATTAATTAGGTCGACTGTAACTGTATCGACGGACTTTATCATTTCTCATCAACTATGGTTACAAGTGTAGTATGTAGATTTAATCTTACCATTCGTAATTGATATCTTTACCTGTAATCAATTACAAGAGGCCGGTTTAAGCTGGATTCTCACTCTACCTGAACCACACTCGTGCATTACACTCGGCGGGAACGTTAAAGAGAACATGTAAAGAAAGGGTACTCGGTATTAGCATTAATTACGGCTTACAGCTTTAATAGTTTTAACTTACTGCGGGGACGTCTCCCCTGGCCTCGCTGACACCTGGACGACGCTCCATTGTCATATTCTGGCTGGCTGTAGGTTTCAGCTGTGAACACAATATTAACGCCTACGCCTACACATGAAGAGGAGAGCCCACAGAGTACTACAGGTACCCTAGTCGGCCCGAAGGCTCTCGTGGGATCACTCTTCCAACGCCTGCGCCTACACCTGAAGAGGAGAGCCCACAGAGTACTACAGGTACCCTAGTCGGCCCGAAGGCTCTCGTGGGATCACTCTTCCAACAGTTAGCTCAGTGCTCACGTAAACATGTCTACAGGGTACTACAGGTACCCTAGTCGGCCTCAGGCTCTCGTAGAACATGAATACAGGGGTTAAACACTATTATACCCCTAGTCGGCACACCAACACACCTACCTAATGTCACCTTAATAATCTCTAATCAATACCACCTTAATCAACTACCTAAACCTGTATTTAACCAATAATTAGCCTTATTCTAAATACCTTAACTGAATAACTACCCATTTCACATTTACACGTACACACGTATGACATATGACATATCTCATCACCCACAGCACACTCATTCACTTATGCTTCCCAAAATCTCGCCTACACAAGAAGAAATAACAACAATAATACCAATACATCAACAATTGTATAATTAGTAAATTACTAACAGCGGTCACAACCCCACTAGTTTATATTTACCCCACATTTACACAGCCCCCAACATTTGGTTGTTTCTACGGACCTTGTTTATTTTAACACCCTCATCAATGGACCGTTATTTTTGTAGTGAACCTAAAATTAATGCGTTGATGCATTCTTACGCAAATGCAACATTTGATCAACAAGATTATCACCAAATTTATTATACAGAATATTATAAGTAAGTAAATTAGCAACATGAATGTACACATTCATACATCCCACAACATTTCAAATTACATTTCTGTGCTGTAGTAACACGAACGTGAGTGACTTGTACAGCGTAAAGCAATTAGCGATAGTAAAGTCAAAATGTTTCACGCTTAAAGCAAGTTAGAAAAAAAAATTATTAAAAGAATTCGTAATTCATATAGCTACGAAAAGAATCTTTGATTTACAACCGTATTTATTGTTCTGATTTAAAAAAAAAAGACTATTTTATGTGAATAATTGTTTTAACAGCCTATTTTCAAATTTTATTAATTAGGTTAACTACCAGCGGTGAAGCTAAAACCCAAATGTGTTTTAACTGTGCCAAAAATAATCCCTAACGATTAGTTTCATCGCTTTGTTCATCGGTAATTAATACAAGTTCGCAGCATGTATCAAGATATTCATAAACCTAAAGGTTCGGTAATTTACCCATTTTTGTCCTTAAAAGGATTTAAACCTTCAGCCTTGCTGCTAATATTTAACCTGTCTCCTGCGAGTAATAAGTTCTCTAAGAAATGAAAAGTGGAGAAAGTTTGTTCCGCTTATAACGACGACGATAAATCTGATGCAAAGAAAGTACATGCAAATCTGCTACTGACACTGTTGAAATAAGTAGATTCTTCTCCTAGATGTTAAATACATATTATTAGATTGTTGAAGTAAATAACGTAGTTATAGAGGACACAACCACTAAAAGGTATCTGCATATCTGCAACTCTGCAAGAGTCTACTACTACTGGCAGTAGCCACTTCTCTTTTTTTACCTTCCTCGCTATACGAAGTATCAATGGCGGTCGGTCCTATTAGGCAGGGTGGGCAGTGCCTACCCATTTTTTTTAAATAAAAAATCAAATTCTAAATTTCAATAAAAAAAGGCTACTTTTACATACAGTTTTTATTTTTATTTTTTAACACCACCGCGTAATATTAAAAATGTATTAACCTGCATGTAATCAAATTTCACTTACAGTTAAAGTAGCAATAGCAGAATAGTTCTGAAACAAAGGGACCGCAAATAAACAAACAAGCGTTTAAACCACCGTTTTGCTTACGCGAGGCCCAGCTTATCGGGCCGAATGAGTCCAGGTCTTTTAAGCATCGAAAAGGCACGGTCTCACTCGGTTTGGTAGTCTTTAAATTACTAACGTCGGTCAGTGGCAGTCAGGTCCAGCGCAGCGTGAAGCTATTGTGTAAATATTTATTTCATACCTAGTTTGCAAATTTGCAGCAAATATGGAAAATCTCGTTGACCAGCTTTTAAAAGAAAAATTTAATGGATACTATTACGAAAATCAAATAGAAATAAGAAATTATGGGGGATGCACTCTAAAATTACTAGCGCTGTTACAGACAGACAGTAGGAAGAAATCTAGATTGTTTAATACGGAATGGTATGAACGAATGAACTGGCTGACTGCTAGCAACATTAAAAACAAGTTATTTTGCTGAAATTGCTTACTATTTTCGAACAAGAGTGGAGGGATGCTGTATAACAAAACAGACGCGTCCGAAAAAGAATCCTAAATTCGTATTCTACGCATGTCGAATAGCCTATCTGCGCAAGTACGATTTCCTTATCACCCACCACTGCCCCCTACCATGGATTTCTGTTTTTTTTTTTCAAAAATTTACGAATTTCAGGTTTGGAAATCAAAAACTTTACATTAGGAGGTTTCCTTTTGGTCGTTTACCGCAACAGATTAATTGAGTAATTGCCAGAAGAACGTAAACGTGTCACCAAATTATAAAATCGATTTTGAGATTTCAAGGGACAAACATTAGTTGCAACTAGAAAACAATATATCATAAAACCACTCTACTGCGTAAACATGGAGGGGGAAGGTGGCTACTTTAAAATAGGTGCGCTCGGAAAAAACCCTAGATTCGCGTTATACATATGTCGAATAGCCGATCTGCGCAAGCCCGATCCTCTTCAAAAAGATTCAAAATTTTTAATAATTTTCAGAGGCATTCAATAATTATTAAAATAAATAAAAGTTTCAACTCAAATATTTTTAAATTTTAGATAATTTCATTTTTTACCACAATTTACAAAACTGCGAAGTAATACTTGAAAACTGGCATAAATTTTCATATCTTTATAAATTTTTCTAAATCATAATTTTAAAATATTCAAAAATCTTTAAAATCTACAGTTTAAAAATTTTAAAAATTTTTAAATTATGTTTTAAAAATTTCGGAATTTTTCAAAATCTTTAAGATTTTCTAAAATTTTCATGCTGTCAAAATTTTTCAAAATTTTCAGTTTTTTACAATTTTCAAGTTTTCAAAGTTTCCCGCAATTTTTGGAATTTTTAGTTTTATTAACATTATCAAAAATTTTCCAAATTATCAAAATTTTCAAATTTTCAATACTTTTTAACGTCTAACTGTTTCGAAAAAATTTTTAATACTTACCCAAACTATTTTACATTTTCCAAAATTTACATAACATCCAAAAATTTATTTAATTAAATGAACATCTTTAATATTTCAAAATTTTTGAAATTTTTAGGAAATATCAATATTTTCAGTATTTCAATTTTAAAAACATATTCATAGTAATCAAAATTTTGCTAAATTTAAAAAAAGAAGTAAAATTTGTAATAAACATCGGGTATAAAATATATATGCACTTTTTTCGAGAGTATTTAAACTTTCCAAAAAACTGTGAAAATATTAAAAATTTTTAAAAATTTCCGTAAATACGAGGAAGGTCCCGTGGCGGTTGTCCGACAGCTTTTTTACCAAAATTTCGCCTGTTCAGCTTCAGGTGTAAAGCTTAAGCTATGAGTGTATTTTTGCATTATGCTAGCCGGAGCTTTTAATATTGAAGCACGTTTAAGTCGATGATAACACCTCACTTATACTATTTGCTTGGTTTGTAATCTTTATTCTTTTACCTGTATGATTACAATGTAGTACATACAAAATTAAGATTTTTCGTAGTCTAAATAATAAACCAAACACCCATATTTTAAGCATAAAAATGAAATTTCCTTTGGAAATTGCAACTTTAAAGAAGCACACTTTTATTTCCATATTCGGGTCACGAAGCTCGAAATAATCCACATTTACATGCAAAAAGTGTTCGTCCTCTAATGGCAAAAAACGACTAGCTAAGTCGCTACATTATTTTTAAATTTCTCGCGTAAATGATGTCAAGTAAATAAGGCAAATAACGGACGATTATGACGAAGCAAATTTACTTTTAGGACCCTGCAAAATTGCTTTGCCTGTTTTAAAAAAATTTGCTTTGTTATTATTAATCTTTTTGCTCGTTTTATAATAATAAGCTAAGCTTTAGATTGTGAAACGTAAGCATGCAGTGGTATCTTATTTTTTGTACATTATATCTATATAAGAGACTCACTTTCGTGCACAAAATTGGCCAGGTATAACTGGAGGGTCACCACTGAAACTTTGTTGTACAAAAACTTAAATTTCATTAAAAAAATAAACTGAAATTTGTATTTTTGCTTCACAATTTTTTAACTGCTCCAGCTTCGGCGCGCCAACAGTAACATTGACTATGAATTCAGCTCAAGTTGTGAATATAAATTCAGTTTGCCTTGAAACCTCTCATAAAGTACACACAGAATATAACGGAACAGCATGCAATAATGTTTTATATATGCAAATCAAAGTTACTTAAATAAGCTTTTTTTTTTAAAAAAAAAAGAATCATGAAGCCGTGCGTGAGTGAGCACGACCCCATGATTCCCATCCCACCCCCTTACCCGGGCTCAGCACACTCAGTGCTATACACCGGTCTAACATGCACCCCACCCCTGAAGACCCAACATACACACCTACATACACCATCCATGGACCCGTCGGATTTAACTTGTTCAGAAAAATTACCGACGAGCAGTGGACTCGAACCAACTGGCATTGGGAGTCTAGTTTCAAAGCCTGGGACTTTAACCACTAGACCACCCGCCGGCCCTTAAATAAGCTTAAACGACTGAAGTTACTACGGCGGCACCTACACTCTACAGCTGCCGGCACGGGCAGGTATCAACTCCCTGGCTTTTACGCTAAATTAAGAATAAACAAAATAAATTAATAACATACAAATATGTTTTCGTAGTCAAAAGAACCTCGGGGATTTAAAGCGATAAAAATGGCCAAGATAAGCAACATTATACCAACACATGGGTCAATTTACGCACTCAAGAAATAACGCTATCTTTTAACTTTCTACAATTTTGTCTGCACTTCAATAAATATCTGAGCTTGTGAGTTGTTCACCATAATTGCAGTATTACTGTTTTATTGAAAATGGTACTAAGTTTCGAAGAACGCTCTCTCGTCGAGATTTCATAACACATCAAATACTTCTTAGTTTTACTAAACTAACTTCGCTTTGTTGATCACAAGCTTGAAATAAAAGTTTAATAAAACTCGGTAAGTGACCAACCCTTTCAGTTTTCTCACGAATTTGCATAATCGTTTAAACTCTAAACGAATATCTCAGAAACTGACGCTTAGGTGTATCAAAGTCCATTCTAAATGTTGTTTTTCTAAGGAACAGTAATCTTCTCTGTAGTTCTTTTTGGAAGCTTTGGTTTCTAAATAATTGAAATCCGCAGTAAATTCAACATGGTCGGTGAAGCTTAACTTTCGGTCTGAATAAACAATTCAGTGGTGGACAAGTTTTCGGGGATATATTACAAACGTATAGAAGTTTGTAATTCACGGGCGGACGGTAAAGTTGAAGTTCCGGTTTTAATAAAAAACTTAAAGGGTGGAAATAGAAAACTTTGTCAAATTTCACTCACTTATTTTGTCTTTGTGACTATATAGTTTTTGCTTTTACAGCATTTTTAAGCAACTAACAAATAACATCTTTGGTGGGTTCACGGAACTGTAACGAACAAATTTTGATTTTATCGAAATCTCAAGTTTGCAATGAGACCGAAGCGGGAGAGCTCTTTGGGGTTAGAGTGAATATTTCTCGACTTTCTGAATGAAAAGCGCATCTTAAAGGAAAATTGGCCTGCACAAGAAACCTACTCCTACTGTTACTAAATCTCGAGCTGCGAGGTGAGTTAACGAACTAGTTTTGAGTTACATTTTACGGGTTATTGAACTGACCAAAAATAATGTTAACGCCTCAAAATAAGTTTGATACAATTTGTATGCGCAAATTTGAATTATCGCTATTATGCAAGGAACCAACGTTCTCGTGCTAAAACGGTTTGAGGTAAATACTTGAAATACACGGTAATATTGTGAATTTTTTCAAAATTTTAATTAACAGTATACGAGGGCGGAGTGAGAAGTTTGGTAAAATTGCAACAGAGGGCGTCAAAATTGTAAATACCAGATGACATTTGTCAATACCATCTGTCACTAGGCCACATTAAAATCTTCAGACAGATCTGCCATTTAGTTCAGTTTTGACAGCCATTGAAAACAGACAACCTCTCCTATTTTTGTAAACATGGAAAAAAGTGAATTTCGTGTGTTAATTAAACATTATTTTTTGCGTGGAAAAACCATTACGCTAACCAAAACAAAGCCATCGATTAACACGATTTACAAGTGGTTTACTGATGCCGAACGATTAGGACACCCAAATGAGGTCACCACACCAGAAATGATTGACAAAATCCATGGTATCGTATTGCAAGACCGCAGAGTGAAAGTGCGAGAGATAGTTGAGATAGTACGCATTTTAGATGAACGTGTGCGCAATATATTACATGAACATTTGAATATGGAAAAGCTATCCGCGTGATGGGTGCCGTGTCTGCTCACAATTGATCCAGGTTTGGCGATGTTCAAGCGCAATAAAAAGGAGTTTTTGCGCCGTTTCATAACTGTAGACAAAACATGGATCCATTACTACACACCAAAGACCAAAGAACAGTCTTAACAGTGGATTTCTACTGGCGAATCTGCGCCGAAAGAGACTAAGAGACATGGCCACAGTTTTTTGGGATGCACGCGGCGTAATACAAATCGATTACCTTAAAAGGGGAAAAACAATCAACAGCAAATATTATTGCAACTTATTGGACCGTTTCAACGACGTTTTGAAAACAAATGGCCGCATTTGGCGAAGAAAAAAGTTCTCTTCCACCAAGACAATGCACGGGTGCGCACGTGTGTTGCCAGGGCCAAAATCCATGAATTACTGTTCAAATTGCCCTTACATCCACCATATTCTCCAGAGTTAGCCCCCTGCGACTATTTTCTGTTTCCGAACTTGAAGAAATGGCTCGGCGGAAACAGATGCGGCTCTAATGAGATCATCGATGCAACAAACGCCTCTTTTTAAGAGTTGAAAAATCGTATTATTCGGAAGGGATCGAAAAATTGGAAAAACATTGGACTAAGTGTAACCATTTAAAAGACGACTATGTAGAAAATTAAATTGGTTTTTGGCCGAAAAAAATATTCTTTGTTTCATTTTTACCAGACTTCTCACTTCGCCCTTGTAGGTCGCGTAAAGTATCTTTGTAAAGATGCATTTTAGAAACTGCTATAAGAAAAAAAAGCGTTGGTTCTTTGCATAATAGCGATTTTTTAGTTTTGGTAATTCCAAAACATTGAAATTTAGCACAACGTGCAAAATCGAGCTGCTTATTCTGGAGGATTGACTTCGAACGAGCTCAAGGAATGTCAAATCATTATTTGTTAGAACATGTAAAATACGCAGTATCCAACAAATTCGCTCTGCTGCACGGTCTGAAAGAAACTTTAGTATATTTGCGTTGTCGCAGTTTTCAGATTAACCATTTCTAGAACCATTCGTGACATTGATAAAAGTTTCTACGAAACTTTACTTCTTTCTTTTCGGTAACTTATCATTAAGAACTTACAAATTACAACATCCGTTTGCTTTCGCCCTTGAAAGCTCTGACTTGTATACTTTAGAGAGAATTTCTCTTAATTTACGTTCAGATTCTAAGTCCACTGAACCTTAAATTGCCGTACATACTGTAGTTTTAATTAAATACAAATATTTCATTTTTTCTTAATAAGCCGTATTTAAGGTAGAAACATCTAAAATTAAATAGATACAAAGATTTATTCAGAAGTAGTCATTTATATACCTGAATATAAGGTTTGTGCAAAGGTTTTTATTATGTACATTCGCATATAAAACAAACAAATGTTAAGTATACCGACTCTATTAAACTAAAGAAAACCAAATGAAAGATCTAGTTGAACTTCTTGAAGACGAATACAATAATCTTATAATCGAAAATCGGTTGGAATGTTGGCTGTTGATCGAGCAGGCCAGGTCTAACATACTTTTAACGCAAAGGCTAATTTTACATTGAATGTCTTATCAAGACTATATCGATTTAAAAAGTACTAGCAGAATTAACTACTGAAGTTTAATTCTATATAAATCGATTTTGACCAATTTGTTTGCCAAAATTAAGGAGGGAGGGGTGTGGAAAGTCTTATTCTACTATTAATCATGAGCACTTTAGCCGCAACAGAAACTTTAATCGTCTTCCGCATACTAAAGAGAGGGGTACGTATTTACGTTTTTCAAAAATTCATAGTAGGCGTTACAGAGAAATTAGTGGACTGGATCGCGAAATAGATATTAGCCGATTCCTAGCTCTATAAGCTTACAAAGTTCACGTAAGTTGTGTGGCCAGTTTTTCAGCAATGTTTTTTTGGCAATATCTAAACGTTTAAAATAATTTCACTTAAGTTTCCATTTGTACAAAATTGTTTTGTATAGTAACATTGTGTTCATCTGGGGCTGTTCTAATACCAAAATTAATTCCGATCCGTCAACTCGTTTTTGAGTAAATACGTGTTAAAGCCGAAAATTTAAAAACACCGTAGCTGTTTTAAAGCTAGAGTGCTCAGAAAAAACTTTTTCTATTTTGGTTCTTTACTGACTACTTTATGAAACTCATTTGGATTTCATAAAGCAACTCTTTAAAGAATTCAAAATTTTATTTTGTTAGGTTGGTGACAACCATGTGACAACAAAACCTTCACTTGTTATAAACATAACCTTCAAATTGTAAGTTCCAAAAATTAAGATTAATTAGCGCATTTTCCGCTACTTTGCATAGCACGGGTGGGGTGCAAGATAATTCTTCTTCCATCTTATCTTCAAATCTTAGGTATTTTAAAAATTAAATCACTTTCAAACACAGTTTGTGTAAATTTTAATTTGACAGTAGTTTGAATTGTTTGAAATTGCTTTAAATGTTACCAACAGCCACATAACAAAAACAAAAAACAAAAAAACTTCCTAATCGATTATATTTTTAAATTAAAATATAAAATAAGGTAATTTTTAACTTTTTTGGACCAAAATAGAAAAAATAGTATAAAATACACGTTTCATAAGACATTTAAGCGCACTTGTCAATTAGAAAACTCGCCGCAAGCGGCTCGTTTTCTAACTTGGACGCGTGCTCTAAAATCATGTCTTATGAAACTTGTTTTTTAATATACTATTAGATTTGTCTTAACGCCCTCTTTCATATTAAGCTTTTGCATTTCTGAAATCACATTTACTTTTATTGCCAAACAGCAAAATTGCAGATTTTGTAAAATTCATAACTTGTGAGGAATGAGTTGAACATTCAGCCAACCTAGTTAAATCTAAATTAAAGTGAGCTACGGCTTGAAGTTGATCAGGAGGGGAAATAAATGGTATAACTGAGTGTCGTCAGCATACATATATATCTATCTGAGCTTTATCAATACATTTATGCAACTTACTGGTTTATATTTTGAATAGCAGTGGACCCAAAATCGAACCTTGAGGCACACCTTGAGCAATGCTTACAGCCTGAGATGAGCCAATTGGTAATTTTACCACTTGCGTTCTACCTTTCAAGTAACTACTAATAGTAAGAAATGCCTTCCAATTACCTAGACGCAACAATATCAAGTTCCGGAAATCTATTGGCAGAAGTACGCAGCCACATAATTAAAGCAAACCAGATATCGGGTTGCTTACGGGATATAGCATGGAAAAATTAGGACATGACAATACAAAGCAAATTACGAATACACAAAGCGTGTATCAGACCGATCCTCACCTACGCAGCAGGAACCCGACTATATACAGTAAAAATCAAAAACCAAATGAAAATATTAGGAAGGGTACGAAACATAGACCCACAAACAGCATGCGATACCGAAGATATGGGAAAAAAGACTAAGAAAAGACGTAGAATGTGGACTGATCACGTAAACCGCATGGGAAATAACAGACTAGTAAAAATAGCACCGGACGGAAAACCAGACCACCAAAACGCTAGAGGACAGCTGGCAGTCAGTATCCTAAGAAAACGAATGTTACGAAGATACCATGTTGTGATTGTGCAGTGTCGTAGATATTTTTACTTGCAAATTTCAATAGTATTATTTAAAAATAATCAAGTGCTTTTACTTGATTGCTTAATTATTTGCGATGATCGGTGTCGGACCTACGTTGTGTTTTAATTATTGTTTATGTCTGCTTTACACTGGCTTAATAGAGGTTAAAACGATAAGATTTTAAGCTGATTTAAGCTAATTTAAGCAACATTAAATCTTTTAAAGTATTTATTTATTTTTGTGGTGCGAATATTGGTGTTATGAGTGCGGGAAACATTTATCTAGAATTTGCAAGTCAATTGTGTGGAGTAAAGTTGCCGATCTGAATTTGTATCCCAGTTTTACCTATACTAATACTTCTTGTTGGAACTGCTTATAAATGTCGAAAATTGTACAGGTTACGCAAGTAACTGAGTACTTTTTACGGGAACGCCGCCGTGTACTGTCACTCATTTGTACGCAATGCTTTCAGCCTGATTAGGTCTCGTCCTAACAGCGCCTTGGCCTTTACGCCTAATTCCCGAAGGACAATAGCGCCGCTTGTCAATACACCTGACAATTTAACCCAATAACGGCGATTGATTACGTGCAGATGGGTAATAACAACACGCGAAAAGAGCGTCTTGCAGCCACAAAAGTGGAAATAGCGCCGTCACCTGCTCCAATCCACTTCCCTACAATAGCGCCTCAATTGTTACGTCTAATTCCCCTCTGAGAGGGATAATAGCACCACGTTTGATACGCCTAATCAGGTACACCGACAGGAATAAGCATATATGCCTAAGCTTCTTTGATTTTAGCAAAGTGCTTCTTGAAGCCCAAAACCCACTATTATATTTTATTTTGAAGTTTCAAGTCCCAGACTTGTAATACTGTGACAGAATGTTAGCAACGATTCTTGCAAACTGACGTTAAGAAAGATTGGTTCTTTCGTTTAGGAAACATACTCTTTTATTTAAATTCATGTCAACCTCCAAGAAGCTGGATTTGTTAATTTTTTTCAATAAAATAGCAGTCCCACTGTCTTTTAATTTTTGATTGGATAGAAATATCAATAAAATTTTGTCTCACACTCTCAAGCTTTCTTAAACACTTGCGCTTAATAAAGCTGTCAAATTTCCCCAATTTAAGTTAATAACTACAACCCAATAGTTACCCCAATCCCCAAAATTTTAGAGCGTAAAATTTTAAATATCAGATTGGCTCCAATAATCCGGTGTCACGTCAATTGGACGCAGTCAATTGGACGCGCGTCAATTGGACGCGATCAATTGGACGCGCGACAATTGGACGCGACGACTTTTGGACGTGCGTCTTTTGGACGCGCCTACAATTGGACGCGTCTGTAATTAGGATTTATAAAAAAATGTATATAGAAAAATGCAGTTTATTATAGTTAGTACAAAGATACAAAATAAACATTATAAAGTAAGCAATTTGAAAAAACATAAAGGTCTACAAAATTACAAAATAAACAACATTAAGTAAGTAAATAAAGTAGCCAATGGTATAATAAACACTAACGAATCATAAACGCATTCACAAATTATTCAACTCATACTTGCAGTTGGAAATTATGCGCAATCCCTCGCAGGTAATCCAATATTGGTCTATTGCCGTAATCAGCAACCACTCTTCGTATATTTTCGGCGGTATCCCTGTAAATTTTTCTTTGAGTTGGTGCTGGGTTTCCAGCAATAAATTGCTCGATTCTCAATCGATTTAAACCTACTTCTTTTTTTAGAGCATTTACAAATTTCCATATGCTTGGATGTGCAGCATTAAGTATTGAAGAAAAGCTATTGTGCCACCCTTCAACAGAATTATTTGTACGTGGTATATCATCTTCGACGAATGCATATACATTCCACAAACGGAGAGGAAATAGTGGTTGCCTTCGTCTCCGCCTTCTGTCTAGGCGACCTATCCACGTGTCTTCGAAATAATTTATTAAGGGTTGCAATAAGTTTTCGTTTTCCACATAAAACTCGCTATCAATTAGCAGATCATAGGAATCAATGACATCTTCTTCCGGAACAAATGCAAGAGCTGCCAGGTGTCGCAAATGTAAAAGCAAAATTAGCATCTTCGCTATATCTAACTTGCAAACCTGCTTGTTGTATATGCCTCATATACATTGCGTAAAATGAAAAAAAAACAGCCACGGTTTACGGCATCGGGAAATTCCTGTCTGAAGGCATTTATTGCTGCTTTTTCGAAGTTTACCATGATAGATGTTGGTTGAAGCCTCGGTGCTAATAATTTGAAAGCTTGAAATAGGCGAATGTAAGTACCTTCCGTTTTATTTGGAAGAAGCGCATACGCGGTTGGAATTACATTACTGTACTGCACTCCATGAATGGTATATATTTGACTGAACAGCTGTGGAGCAGAAGTAAACGTACCATCCGTATACCAATGATTGCAATGTTCCATTAATTCTAAATTCCTTGCGGTTGAAAACAAAAGAATTCTGTTTTCACTGGGACCACTGTCAAATACCAGAAACGTTTCACCGTTTATATTTTTGTATTCGTCAGGAAATGTAAGATCCGTCAGGCTTCTTGGGTTTGCTGGAACAGCTTCTGCAACTGTTCTTACTCGCTGAACTGTTCGCTTTAAAGCCTTAACAGTTGGGCCGATACTGCTGCAGGTAGCTGCAAAGACATGTTTGCCAATACAGCTTGGGTAGTCAGCTCTACTTGTTTGGCCATTTCCTTCATATTTGCAACAGTCATTTTTGTATCTAACCTCAGTCTAAAATTAAACGTAAATAACCTCACAAATTCTAATAAAACTTATATTAAGTTTATGAACGCGTCCAATTGTCTCGCGTCCAATTATCTGGCGTCCAATTGACGCGCGAGTCCAATTGTCGCGCGTCCAATTGATCGCGTCCGATTGTCGCGCGTCCAATTTACCGCGTCCAATTGACGTAGAACCAATAATCCACACAACAAGTGGCAAACTCATTGATATATGTTAACATGTGTTTTACAATCATGGTTTATTTACATTTATGTACAAAAATTTGTGCTTCTGCCCCGAGACGACCACCTGCTTAAGATTAACTAAAACTAAATCACAGCAATTAATGTAAGTCAAGTGATCACTGTTAATTAAAGTTTGCATTTGCTGAAAAATATAATATTCCTGTAAATAAGTCAAAGTTATTAGACAAGTGCATTATGTCTTCAGGGGGCTTATACTTTAAAGTATAAAACAATACAATAAATGCAAATTATTTATTCTTGGGCAGCGCAGCTTTACAATATAAACAGGTGCTATTCTATAAAGAAGTCGAAGAAGAAGAATTTTGCGTATTAACGTATTACCCCTGCACCCTTAAACACAAGACACCATTTTGTAGGTATTTATTATATAATTATCTACTTTTTTTGCACAGGGCGGAATGTTATAAAATTATTTATTTTTAACTCTTACTGTGCCAACAAATGTTAAAAGAAATGATATTTAGTTAATAATAAGTCCATTTTAAAATTACCATGCCTTTAATCGATTTTAGGGAAAATTTCCTGTAATTGTGCTTTGTACATTGTAACAAAGCTGCAATTACATGAATTCACCCGTATGTGGACAACGGCCATTTCAAAGTGTTAATCGTGCTGTGAACTGTGAAATTCAGCAATGGAACCTGCACTAATTTTGCCTAACCAGGTTAAGTAGTGCTGAAAATCAGATTTTTTAGCAAAATTGTTCTGTACGAGCTTGTATAATAGGTCATTAAGTTTTTCTACCCTGCGCTTTATCCAATAAAAAATTACTATACATGAAATAACTCGTACATGTTCTCTTTTTCTGGCCTGGAAATGTAACGATATGAAGCGGCGCGCAGTCATTTAAATCCGGAATAATTATGCCAAGAGAGGTTCTTGAAACGTGCTAGGGCTCACTCGTTCTCTGTGAAGGGTAAGACTTACGTAACCACCGAACTAATACACATGCGAATAGATAAGGCTAAGAATTCGTAGAGCAACTTAATCCACACGTGACAGTGCAGATCTTTGAATAGTTGAGCACAGAAACGTGACCTGATTACACTTACATACAGGGAAAGCAGTTTCGACTAAATACTCGGTTTTAGCCTACTTCTAAATCCAGGAAATCGTGAACTTCTGAATTAAAGTTTTATTATATAGCAAATCTGCAAATGTAAATGCACAGTTCCTTCGAAGACTTAAAGTTAATCTTGAGACCAAGTTTGGAACTGTAAAGGTTTTGAACATACAGTGCTTTCAGAAAGTAACCCCTCTCTGTTAATACTTGAAAGACTCAATTAAAAAATACACTTAAGTTATACTAAAAATGCTAATTCTCGAGCAAACGAAGATATCGCGCGACGCTCTCAGGTGCAAAGAATTTAGATGGCAAAGTGAGTCGAGTGACACCTCTGTTTGAAGCGCTTTGCTATTTTTCAGGTTAGGTCGAGCGACACCTCATTTTAAAGCTATCGTTGTTCTGGTTTTGATAGGCTGAAGCTTTATAGACTCAAGAATAATAAAAATGTCGATAGAACCAGAAACGTACAGAAATGTTCAGCAGGATTTCCGACTTACTCCAGGAAGATTAAAAAAACATTTCGAGAATTTTCTTAAATATTTTCTGTAGTAATTTTACAACAGCTTTGGAATTGCCGGTTATATTACGAACTTTTCTTGCATAGTAACAAAGTGTGCCATTGTAACGGCTAAATAAAATCCGAGTGCGAAGCGCGAAGGCTTTTCTGTCGAAAATGACACGATCTGTTGCTGTGTAGGAAGTTTGAGGTTAATGTAACAAAAGTTCTATGATATTTCATGAATACAACATTTTTACCAATACAATTTGTGTGTTTATTTACGTGACTAAGGTGTTCCAAATACATTTCTCAAAGCGTGTTCATCGGTTGTTACAAAAGCTACATGAAAAATTGCGTAAAATGGCAGATTTAAGCATTGTAAATAATCGATTGACTGCAATGTATCTTGAATTCTGATTGGTTGTACGAATGAATGAATGAAACAATCTCTAAAACATGTCGTGTTTTATTTAATTTAACTTTTTTTTGTAAAGGTATATATTCATAAGGAATCCCGCAGGTAAATATGGATTCCAGATTCTTTTAAACATGACGAACCTTATGCGCAGAATTACAGATGTCTGTCTAAGGGGCAGTTGTACAATCAACGGTTAACTACTAGTTCACGTAAACCAGAGTTCAATAAAGACTGTGGTTCAGTCCTGAAAGCGTTGTACAAACGGAGTTCATGCTGTAGTCCCGTGAACGGCAGTTGGCCATAGTAAATTCCCTAACAGGGGCAGTTACATTTATATTTATTACTAGAAAATTGACGCCAGTATCTAAAGTTACTTTATTTATTTTAATACGGTTACTACAAACCAATTTTTGCTTTTCGAGTAACGTCAGTACATCTAATTGCTGTTCACCACTAATTACTTTTAAAGGGTTTTTAATATTCGCGAGTTTCTAATGTAGTTATGTTAATGAAGTTCATTCATTCATTAGTTTATTAAACCAATTAAATATGTTTATATTAACAATTAAATTCCGCGAAAGAAACTCGCGAATGTTAATGACACACACTTTTAATAGATGACACTTAATTGACCTCATTAGAAAGTTTAATTAGCGGCTAATGATCTCATTAACAAGTTAATTACCTCATTAAAAAGCAATTAACGGTGCCTTACTCCTACTAACTAAGTAGGAGTAAGGCACCGTTAATTGCTTTTTAATGAGGTAATGAACTTGTTAATGAGGTCATTAGCCGCTAATTAAACTTTCTAATGAGGTCAATTAACTTTCATCTATTAAAAGTATGTGTCATTAGCATTCGCGAGTTTCTTTCGCGGAATTTAATTTTCAATATAAACATATTTAATTGGTTTTAATAAAATAATGAATGAATGAATGAGTGAACTTCATTAGCATAACTACATTAGAAACTCGCGAATATTAAAAACCCTTTAAAAGTAATTAGTGGTGAACAGCACTGACAGATGTACTGACGTAACTCGAAAAGCAAAAATTGTTATGTAGTAATCGTATTAAAATAAATAAAGTAACTTAGATAAAGGCGTTCAAGAAAATTTTTCTAGATATTACACAAAAAACCAAATACTAATCGAATAAGAAAGTTATAATTTTAACTGCACGCATAAGGGGGATTTTGAAAGGAAAAATTTGTTTGTACAAATCAAATTTTCTGAAGAACTTTCCGAATTCGCTAATTACCGAAAGTTAGAAGTACGTCATATAAAACATTGGAATATAATTTCCTAGACGACTAGCCTGTTTAAAAAATACTTTACTTAATGCATACCAAAATTAGTAAAAGTTAAGTGAAATTTGTTTTCCAGAATGCATATTCATAATTATATATAAATAACATTTTACCGCTAACTCTTCCATTTCGCAATTTTTAATAAAAATGTTTGGTTATGTCAAACTAACCTTGGTTTAAACGGTCGATTTTGGTGGTTCAGGTTCTGCGGTGGTTTAACTCACGTTCGAGTTCTGAACTATGTTTGTACAACTAACATTATGGCGTTGAACTTGGTTCAGTTCTGAACCTGAGTTAAACTCGAATTGTACAACTGCCCCTAAGGCTACACTTATAGTGCATGCGTGTTCTGACGAACATCTCCTCTGACGAATACGTCCGAAATGTTCGTCAAAAATGGGTGGTTAGTGTAATTACGTATACTGACGAAAAGTTTGTTGATTTGCGTCATAGGTACTCCATACAAAATGGAAGTGGTTGATTATTATTATTATTTATTAGATACTCCGTTACTGAACATGTAACTTATAAATGATAGATTTGAAAGCCCAAATGAAATGTTTGAGAGAGGATAATAGAGAATACCACACTTTGTGTAAAGATTTGTTGAAATCTTAATAAACTTCCAGGGTATCTTAGAACGGCCTCCAAAACATTTTTTCTACGTTCTAAACGAATTAAATGAAAAAATAATTCTGTACAGCACCACTTCATTCATAGCGCGTTCAGTGGATATCCCACCCAGACATTGCGGATGTCCATCAGACGTCCAAAATCAACACAATATGCATTCGCTGGATGCCCGTTTTCAACAAATTTGGTTGTTGTTCATAACATGTTCTGCGGCGTGATACTATTGGACAGTAAATGGACATTACATGAATATAATCCATACATACATATATAAAAGCTCAAAGGGTTTTCTTCTCCGGTTCCTCCAGCGGCTACCGCTTCACCAATTTGGACCATTTTTTTTTCAATGACAGGTTTCTATCCACAGATGGAACATGAAACATTTTTATATTTTTATTCTACGTCGATTTTTTATTAATAATTATTTTAATTTATAATATATATGAAGGTCTGCTAGACGCGCGTCACTTGGGGCGCCATCTACAATAACGTCGCGTGTCGTTATTGGAACTAATGCATCACGTGACTTGACATTTCGCCGGTTCTGCAACGCTGTCTGTCAGTGCATTGTGTGCTGGGGTAACACTAGTATATTTCAATATACAGGATTTAGTTTGCCCAACTTTAACTAAAAAAATTTGAAAATTCTTAAGTTATGTATGTATACTCGAAAATTCGTTATTTTATTTCTTCAAGTCTAGCTATATATTTTATAAATCAACAATTTCAATTTGTTAAACACTTTCAGTTGTAACGGTAAAGCACGGAATATGTTTAGAAGCCTTAATAATGTAAAAGGCAATTAATTCCCAGGTGTTTCTTTATTTTTTATTATTGCTGTATTTTTGCTCTACGCAATTATTTCTTGAGAGCTTCCTACAATCGTTTTGCGTTGTTTCGGAATTAGTTATTTTAGCAGAATCTGTAATATGAAGGCCGGATTTATAGGCACTAACAATGTTGCCAGTTACATTTATCCTGTTGTAGCAGAGAAAACATATCTGGCAACACTGTTAGTGCATATAAATGTAGCCACTAAGTTGGGCGATGGATTGGTTATCTGAAGAAATTGGTAACATTTTAGATATTTGCACGTGTACCAATTTCTCCAGATAACCAATCCATCACCCAACTTAGTGGCATTTATATGCACTAACAATGTTGCCAGATATGTTTTTCTTTGCTACGAGAAGATAAATGTAACTGTCAACACTGTTAGTGCATATAAATCCGACCTTTAGCTTATCTGTCATTAATTTCTTAATAATGGCATTTAAGACTCAATCAATAAATTGTTTTTTTAAAGCCCCCTCTCCCCATCCTTAGTTAAGTTTTTCTTTGTTCGCGGTGTATATAAAAATCTGTCGGAAAATCATATGCATATCTAGGTTTGTGTTACTATTACATGTGTCGTAAATAAATGTGGAAATAAGAAAGATGTATTAACTTACCTTGATAACTACGGCAAAACTCACAACCTATAACCGCTAACAGTTCAATAAAACTCAAAAAACACACAAAACACGACCAAACTAACAGCTATTTTGGTTAACTCATTACAACAAACAAAACCATTCAAGTCTCACGCCGTCGAACTCCCCGAACGCCACGCACGCAACTGTCAAGGTTCCGGTACGGCGGAATGGAGTTAACAAACGTTACTGTAGAACTTAGGACATGTGAAGAACACTAGTGGAAGTTGAAGATTTAATAATTCAATATCCGTTTTATATCCATAGATGGATGTCCATTAGAAATCTACTTAAAATCCACAGCATGTTCATGGTCATACGGATATAAAATGTACTAAAAATGGACAACCTATGGATATCGTGTGGTATGTGACACTCACTATCCATGTTATGTTATTTTAAATTTGCTTTCACAATTGTTATAGTTCTGGCGAAAATATCTATAACTCATTTGATCGATCCACTCGTTTGGACGAATTAATGCAGCATGTGACGAACGTTACGTGCGCGACATAACCGCTGACATTACATTTCAATTATTTGATTTGTTCTGACATGTTCGGACGTATTCGTCAGAAGGGATGTGGCCCCTATCTACAGACTAGGTTATTTTTGGAAACTTGGAACTATTCGCAATAAAATAAGCTCAAGTGTCTATGATTTCTTATTAATTTTATATTAATTACTGCTGTAATGGGCCAGAACATATTAAAATTTACGGTAAAAGTGAAACTAAGTGAGCTTTTTCTATAAATATGCTCATAAATGTAAACATGTTCATTGTTATTTATGTAATATAATCCTTACCTCTTAAGCTTAGTTATTAATTTTCCGAAATAACGAACCTTAAATTAGTGCCGCGTTACTAAATATTTTAATTGAGCTGTCGTTGTATAGGTAGCATCCACTCCCTTGACTATTATCCGTTATTAGCAATGGCTCCCAAGGGTCCCATCTATCATTATAATAGCCGCTCTAACTTAAAATTTGTTATTAATTATTAAGTATTAATCTAGAAGTAATTGAAATTTAACGGGTTCTAGAATATAAAGCAGCATAACTTTTGCACTTCCTCGTCGGTATTTGGTTTTAATACTTCTCAGCTCTAACTTTTAATTTAATTTCAATCTAATTTAATTTCTTTGCTATTGATTTTCGAAAGAAGATTGAATTATAGTTCTATTTCTTTTTGTATTTATCCATAGGCATTTTCTTTCTATCGGTTAAATTAAATTATTTTTTAATATAATGTTTGGTAACAAAACAGTCAGTTTCTTAATTAAAGTGAAAGTGTTTACATTATGTTGCTTTGTAAAATATTCAGAGATGGAAAATGTCCTTTTAAATTAAAACAAGCGCCTTACTTAAATAATTTAAAAAAATAAAAGGATAGGTAGACGGTTGCTTTTTACACTTCGAGTTTTCTCAACAATTTTATATAGAGCTTCAAAGGAACAATTACGTAAATACAGATTTTCATCGAAACAATTAAACTTTGCTTAAATTGCTGCAACAAAAGTTTATTTCAATAGTCTAAAACTCTAAATGTGAAGAAAAGCGTGGAAGGTTCTCGGGAAAGCGCGACATAATTTTTAGGTTGTTTCATAATTTTCCGTTTCCTCTTTCTTTTACCTAATTCATTAATTTCTCTGCAATTCTTAGGGGAACTTATAAGAACAAAAATAACATTTATAACTTGAAATGCTATATTAGCTCATTAATTTTGTAGACGTAATTAGGGTTTTTGCAGCGTTCTTATCTCTTCGCGTTTTATGTGGAAGCGCAAAACCCACTAGCGTTTCATAGCAGTGCTTTCTAGTGTATATCTTTTATTTTGACAGTCTATGGCCCACTACAACCTCACAAATCCGCTGAAATGGAGACGAATGGCTGTTGTAAGTCAGAGTAATGCACTGTGCATCTGGGGTATGTAGATAAAGGTATCCTGCAGGGACTATTCTTATTTCGCAAACGTTTAAAATTGATATACGGTTGGTTGGCTTTTAGAAATCACTTTGCGGTTTATTTTACAGGATTTGAGCTGAATAATAAATGACATTTAAGTGTGCACCGGAAAAATCCTGACAGCTGAGACATTTTGTTGGATTAAATCTACAATCACCATCATAATAAACTAGAAATAATCTTAGGAAACTTTAATGTAATTTAAACAAATAACATTAGTAACTAAAAAATGACCAAAGTGCTTGGTTTGGGCTTTCTTATACTTTATAAATTGATACGTAAAACAATTTCAAAAGTAGTTTTGTAGAACGATTTATGTGCTGGCAGTGACTCCTACCACTTTAGCGGGAGCGAACGGCACAATGGAAACAGCATAGCTGCATGCGTGGCTAGCTGCATACCGTACTGTAGCTAACCGATTTTTTCAGTTTTAATGAGTGACAAAAAAAATGATTTTTCTTATTGTTGGAAAAAGGTTCCTTGGAGTTATTCAAAACCACAGACGAAACACAACATTCTTTAACCAAAAATTGGGTAGGGTAAAAATAATTACCCCTATAAATTGCTGCGTTTAAAAATTAGATTGTAAAACTTATTCTACTATCACACACGAGCAACGGAAAATAAACGAAAATATTTAGTTTACGCTAAATTATTAAATACAGTGGTATAAATTTTTGGTTTTCTATTTCGATTAGGATACAAACTGAAGTCCATCCTTATTTCCATAAGCCTACAAAACTTAGAAACTTAAGTGTAACCAGTTTTTGAGCAACACTTATTGAAAATCACCAAAAATTTTAAATGTTTTTAAGCTCTACAGTTTTTACACTTTCAATACATTTAAAAAAAACGTTTTTCTGAGTTCCTCGCGGAACATATAATACTGAACGTTAAAAAATGTAAAAGAACTGCCAGGCACCTTCCTCTTTGAAAATTGTAAAAGTACGAAAATTTGAAAACTTTAAAAATTAAGCAAATTGTTTAAATTTTTTGACAATTGTGAAGAACTTGAACCAATTCAGATTTTCTAAAACTATTTTTGTCAATTTTTGAAAATTGAATTTATTGATTTTTTTTTAAATTATTACAACTATCAATAATTTATAAAAATTGGAAAAGTTTTAAATTTTAACAATTTAGATAGTTTTCCATCATTTCGTAACATTTTTTTAAATTCTTGATAATTTTTGTAATTTTAAAAAATTTTGAAAATTTTTTAAACAACAGAATTTTTGATACGTGAAAGTGTTGGATTTTGAGAATGGTGATAATCTGATAATTTTGAAAATTTTTGGAAATTTCCAATAAATACAAAATATCAAAACCATTTTAAAATTTAGAAATTTTTTTTAAATATTGAGATTTTTTTAAATGTTTGCAGATTTTGAATATTTAAAATTTTAAAAATTTTACAAAAACTAATAATTATTAAAAACTTTAGAACATTTTTGATTTGTAGTGTTTTCTAACTACAAACAATATTTTATTCGATGAAATCTAAAATTGATTATATAATTTGGCAAACTGTTCAGGTTAACGACCAAAGGGAAACGTCCCAAAGGTGTTTTCTCAAGGAAAATTTATTCTTATTGTCATTTAATATGTTAATAGTGCTTTTAAAACGCTAATATGAAAAAACCACAAAAGCGATGGTGAGGCCGACCGGGCTGGATAGAAAGATTGCGCTTGCGCTTGCGCTATGAGATATGCGTAGAGTACGAATCTGAACTTTTTTCGAGCGCGTCTATATTGTAATAGAACACCCTTCTACCCCCAACCCCCTTGAAGTAGGTATCTGGTTTATGATATCTAGAACTAGCTAAAAGCTGAAAATTGAATTTCCAAAACAACTTAGTCGTTATTTTGAATCTTACTCAAATAAACTGTTTAGATAAACTGGCAAAAAGAGACCCCTATAGGTTTGTTTCTCAATGGTTTTTTTATGTCAAAATTCGTAAATTTTTGGAAAAACAAAAAAGAGGTGGTGGCAGCAAGATTGCCCTTCCGCAGATAGGCTATTTGACATGCGTAGAATACGAATTTGAGCTTATTTTTTGAGCGCGTATTTAATGAAGTGTAGCCCCCTCCCCCCTTCTTTTTTGGACAATTGTTTTGTTGCGATTTCATTTCAGCATAACTACCAATCTATCGTTAAGTTGTATGGGCTCTGTAAGGTGTATATGGCGCACACACACAGACATCATGGCGAAACCCAATTGGTCGGTATTCTTTGACCCTAAACAAGCATTTCCGTGAAAATTTCAATACAGAAACTTTGATGAATACAATACTCGCCTGGAGCTATACCACGTATAACTAGGAAAATAAAAACATTGGATTGTTGTTAAAGCTGATCGCCTTCGAGCGCTGTGATGACAAAGTTTACTAAGTTTATATTTTCTACAACCTTAACAACGCAAATTCTCCAATTTTAGACCGCCATTGACCTTTAATAGGATAATGGTCGTTATCTTTCCACAATCGGTCTTTAGTTTAAGCTTTCACAGTCACTTTTGCAGCACATAGAGGGTCCTTCTTATTTGTTACCCCTAAGTCGTAAAGCATTCCTGTGAAATAGTCGGGCCCGCTACTTGGTTACTGCAAACTTGTGGGAAGGCGAAGGTACTTTCAATAACGATAATGGCTTCGGGTCTTAATTAAAGCCTGTTTAGGCATGCACTGTACACAGCCCTTTGTCGTTTCAAACCGCACTAACGGCTTTCGCCTGTCATTACCACTACGGAATTCGCTGTGGAGTCTAATTCTGAGGTTTCGGGTCGGCTTGAAACAACAGTCAGGCATGTGTAGTATGTAATAAGAAGCCAATAATGATTGCATCAAATAGACGGGAATTTATAAAAAATTAACTAAGACATTAACGAATACGGTAAGTCGATAATCATATCAAGATATTCCAGTTGTCAAAATAAGTCACAATAAAAGAGTTTTCACCAATTCATATATATTTCTATGCACGAAAAGAATTGTACATTGTACGACACTTTACAAATTTTGAAAAAGAAGCTAAAATACTACCAGTTTTATACGCATTTGCGACTTATTTTGCATTTTCTTAGCCTTTTGAGCTAAATAATGCACTACCACTTTTATTATGCATGCATTTTAATAATAAGTGAATATTTTGCAATAAATGCATATTTTACGGCATCTATACAGGGTGTTTCTTAATAACATGCTAATATTTAAGGAGGTTATTCTTAGGTCCATTTTGAGAAAAAAACTTCATATGAACATATGTCCTAAAGGTCTTAACTTTTGAACTACAGGGTGCTAAAGTTTTAAGAAAAAATTCTTTTTTTTATGATAACTTTGGTATGACCCTAGATATTTTTGTGAAACGTAGTACACATCTTCTACGCATCAAAAGGCATTTTCTGCTGTACAACATAATTGGTTTTTGTCGTAAGTGGTCTAGTGAGATGCAAATGAATGAATTTTATTTTTTTATGCGAAAACCGTACATCAAACGAAAAAAAATCAAGAGACCAGATTTGCTCAGAAAGGAATGAGGATTTCAAAAATAATTTTTACTTTAAGAAAAAACAGTGGCGTATCACTTTTCTCTTCAAAATGATTCAGTGCAAATCCCGCACGAACACCACTGGCAAGAATAAAAAATTATGTTGTACAGCAGAAAATGCCTTTTGATGTGTAGAAGATGCGTACTAAGTTTCACAAAAATATCTAGGGTCATACCAAAGTTATCATAAAAAAAAGATTTTTTTCTTAAAACTTTAGCACCCTGTAGTTCAAAAGTTAAGACCTTTAGGACATATGTTTATATGAAGTTTCTTTCTCAAAATGGACCCAAGAATAACCTCCTTAAATATTAGCATGTTATTAAGAAACACCCTGTATATTAAATTCGGATCTCTTTCACTTGTCTTACTATTTACTGCCTACGAGCCCCTGCTAGGCGCATCAATGCACATCAATTAAATAAGGCGCACATTCCTATGTATTGCTGTGCAGTCGGCCAGAACAGTTTCCACACAGATAAGAAAACTTAATTTACGTTAATGTAATGGAATCTCATTTCCAAATCGGATTTTGCGGAGTACAGCTATGCAGTCGGGCTACGAATGCTTTCCACCTGGCTCGAATTTTATTTACAACAGAACGCCCGACTACTCATCCCAGTACAACTAAGCCACGAAAACCACTCAGCACAGAGATTTAGAACACACCATCAAACGAAACCGCGCGCGCCACTAATCACATTTAACTTAGGCAAGGTTTAAAAAATACGTTGCAGCTGAGAAGTCAAGAAAGCAGAATGTTTTATTTCCTACAATTATCATATCACTCTCGAGTACTGTAGTACCATTCAAAATTTAAAGAAAAATTAAATTACAGAGAAAAGGAACCGAATCTACCATACACAATCACCATTAATACGGATCAAAAACTGGCATTCGTTTCTACAGTTAGACGAGTTTAAATGTGCAAATTACAATTTACAATACTAATGAACGGTTGCAAGGCAAAGTGGGTATAGTCGTTTTAAAAATTAATAGATGTCTATCACGCTGTAACGGGCCAAATTTCTCTTGAACTTTTGGTTCCGAAGAAGTTGAACTACCTTGTTTAACTCAGAAGCCAGGATTCTATGAAAATAAAGAAAATACCGTACAACAAGAATAATATACAAAATTTGCTACCCTATTGGTACAATGTTTAGAATATCTGAGTATATTCGAGGCAATAAAGTAATTATGTTATTTATCATATTAATAAAATTAACAAAACAAATCAAAAATGATATTCTTTCACAACGGTACGAAACTCAATTCAAATGATTGTCAATGTTTATTACCTGAAATGTAGAATGGTTAATACACTAAATAAGTTTGTCTTTTCTGGAAACCGGTGTAATTTCTGTAAATCTAATAAATTACACAGTGGTTAAATGTAAATTCTGCAGAATATGTCGTTTTCCCGGCTTATTGTTGGTGGTGATTCTGCAATTTTGTGTAAATCTTCGGTGATTTACACTAGGTAAATAATAAAATTGTATCCTTCAAATTAGTTAAGTAAAAACGGTTAATTAGGACGATATGTGTTAACTGTTAGCAGCAGCTTATACTGCGGCGTTGGTCGGTGAAACGAAGTTGTGACGTTATATTGTGCTGAACATAATTTGTGTCCACTTTGACGTAATTTTCTGGATTTTTGGCAGAATTAAATAATTAGTTAACAATCTTCAAACGGCTCTGTTGGTTTTTAACGGCTAGTCTAAGATTTTATTGTTTCAGTGTAATAATAGAATAATAGTTTTACAGAGATAATTCTAGGTAGTAGAAAATTGAACAACCAAAATGCTACTTACTTAGTCTCTTAAATGAATAAATGCAACTGGAGGTGTCCTTCGTCGTTGACTGAAAAATAGTTAAAAAAATAAAACGGAATTCAAAAATACGGTATAAATTAAATTTTCAACTGGATCTGTGTTCTGTACTTGGCGGAAAAATAATTAAAATAAGAATAAAAGGTTTTAAACAAGTCAGGTTTTATTAAGAAGTATTAGAATTGAGAAGCATCACTGGACGTAGAAGACACGCTTTTTGAAAAAAAAAGGTAAAGTTTAGTGTCTGTTCATTCTCCATGAAAGGGCGGGCCGCTATAGGGGTGTTCTGGACCCCTATTCGGCTGCGAAGGAATGGTAAGGATGAGTTAAAGTAAGAAATTTAGATAAAGAAAGATTTTCGTAGACCTTCATGGCAACTTGATTTTCCACATAAATTGAATTACCTCGAAAACATTTGTATCTAGGAAAAAATTTAGGAAACATTATCTTTATGTATGGCCGTAACTAATTTTCAAATTAATAGCGACACATTCTGTAAATACTGCAAATAATCTGTAATTTATTGGAATAATTGCATACTCTATCAAATATTGTTTCTGATAAAATCCAGCAGATGAAAGCATACTGAGATACGTACATCAAATATTATTTTAATTTAAAAAAATTTAATACAAGACATACCATCAACACTATAGCAAGGGTATTTTATAAGGTAGTATTTTATTTCAAAGGATTTGGTCAGTCAAAATTGATTACTTCGAATTTTCTTCGAATTTTGTTTATTTCTGGCACTGCGTTGGTGGATGTCTTTCGTTTCTGTGTGTTAGTTCAATTTCATGTATAAAAGACATTCCAATGTGAATAAACATGGCAAGGTTAAAATTTCTAATTTATAGAGGTCTTATAGAGGTCTTCTCTATATAAAGCGCCTGCAAAAAGTCTAATTGCTTTTCATTGCAAAGTAAAAAATTTTCACGTGATGAAGTATTTTCCCACACTAAAATGACATAAATTATTAGCGATTGGAATTGCGCATAATAAATATTTTTTAGGTTTTTGCGTGTTGTTATTACACATTTGTACGTAATCGATCGCTTTTATTGGGTTAAGTTCTCAGGCGTATTGGCAAGCGGCGCTGTTGTCCTTCGGGAATTAGGCGTAACAGCCAAGGCGCTGTTAGGACGACACCTAATCAGGCTGAAAGTATTGCGTGGAAATGAGTGACAGTACACGGCGTTCTTTTAAAGAGTACCCAGTTTCTTGCGTAACCTGTACAACACTTGACATTTATAAGCAGTCTCAACAAGAAGTATCATTATAAGTCAAACTGGGTTACAAATTTGGATTGGCAACTTTACTCCACGGTTTCCGCACTCATAACGCTAACATTTGCATCACAAAAATAAATAAATATTTTAAAAGGTTTACTGTTGCTTAAATGAGCTTAACACCTTATCCTTTTTAACCTCAATAAAGACAAAGTAAATCAGCCATGAGCAATAATTAAAACACAACCTAGGTCCGACACCGATCATCACAAATAAATAAGTAATCAAGCATAAATACTTGATCAATTTTAAATAATACATTTAAAATTTGTAAATAAAAATATTCACGGCATTGCACGATCAGAAGACATTTTCTAAGAAAAGTTTTTAAATTAATTAACGTGTACCTACCCTATATAAAACTTTATCGTGTGATTTTTATGTCGTCAAAACAAACATAAAACAATTTAAATAATTGTAAGTTTTGTTATTCTCAATACACTTTGCTGAAGTCAAAACTACGAAGTCATAGAATTACCTAAACATTACTAATGTATAGGTACACTATGTAAGTTCAAATAATTATTCATTTTAATTACTCCGAGCACCGAAGTTCAGATATGCAAATAGCTCTGCGAGCGTTCTCAAAACGACCTTGTAATTTCAAGTTGCTTATAGTTTGCTCGCTACATATAATTGTATTCTATTTTTATTACTAAAAATGGTATTTGTATTGGTACTACATTTAAAATTACAAAAAATATAACTAGAAAGTAATCGCTTGCTGCAATGTTGTTAAGAGTTTTATAAACAAATTAGGTTTTACAGACGACTCAATAGCTTAAACGTTCAATAATCCGAACAGTTTGTTTCTTGAGAGCCATCAAATTATAAACTGACAATTGAAGAAAACTTTCTTAGTTAGTTGTTAGTATTGAACTAGGGACGCATCGCTTACTAGAACAACGGCTTCCCGGTTAGCCTACTAACGCGCTTTTGTTACAGTACATTCGAAAACATACAGAAGAAAAACTACGATTATCGCAAATTTTTTCAGTAAACTTGCAATGGTCGACCTAAATTTATACCACTTGTCGTATGCGTAATGCCTATAGTACACACATAATTAATTACGATGTATTTTTAATTAACGCATCGTATTGGAACAGATCCAGTGCCGGATTGGGAACATTTTCAATACCGGGAAGTTATAGCGACCACCAGCCACACAAATTTAAAAAAAGCAAAGCTTGTCTCAAAAAGGGTTATCATTATTTAATAATAAAATGCAGCGTACATGATTTCATTTTTATAGTTTTAATATTAATAAATCAAACAGCACTTCTACGATTAAATATAATATATTATAAAATAATGATAATAACAGTAAATTATTACAATATAATTTTGTCAGCAGGTTACTTTTACAAGATAATTAGATTTAAAGTCCGTTAACTCCGTAATCAAAAGGGCAGGAGCAACGTCTTTATTAAACTTTTTTAAAACATTGCAAAGTCTTACAATATCGCAGGATAATTCTTGGTCGTAGTATTTTGGGTCCAATGAAGCCAACTCTAAATATAAATTGCCCTGTTTCTGAAATCTCTCCTCAAAAGAATTAATAATTTGATCAAAAATTCTGTTATATACGTTGACTCTATACCAATTTTCTGCACCGATGACAGGATCGTCTGAAGCAACTTCATCAAACATTTTTTGGTTTTTTTCGTTCGGACTTTTGGCAATGTGTCCTCTATTTCTATGTCTAAGTCTTCTCTATCAACTTCATCTTTAACCCAATGAAGGAAGAAATCTGCTTTGTTCTTTAAGCCGTCAAAATCTCTACTTAGTATTTTAAAAGAATCTATTGTTGCTCTAATCATTGAATGAGCTTTAAACAAATCTAAACCTCCCTCTTGTAAATACTTAGACAATGGCGCGGTAAATTCGAAAATTCGTAAGTAGAGTGATGCAGTTAGAACTGTTTCATATTTACATAATGATTCTTTTAAGGCTCTTGCTTCAAACCTATGTGTAGCTTCAAATTCAGTACTATTTTAAATATCAGCGAATGTTGCCAATAAGGCTGCATATAGAGATGTTTCCGGTTTTTCAATATTAAAAATAGTTCTCAGTGCTTTGTCCTTAGCCCACCATCTTGTCTTACCAATTAGATTCAACGTTCTACTACCGGTTTTCTTTTGCCTCCAAGTATCCATCCGCTTATATGATTCTCTTAGGAATGTAGCACATTTGTCCAAAAGTCCAAACTCCAAAAAGTTTAGAGGCCGTTGATACCAATTCACTAACGTTAGCTAGGATTAGATTCAAAACGTGTGCATGGCACCACACATGAATTTGGTAAGGCACGTCTTCATTTAGGTGGGCACTAAATCCCTTATACTTGCCTTGCATGTTTGCTGCTCCATCTGTTGAACTTCCAATACACCATTCCATATTTATTCCAATTTTTTGTACTTCACGTTTAAACAATTCATACATTGCCTTTCCGCTGGATAGAGTACAGCAGACTACAGCTAGTAAACTTTCTGTGATGTTACCGTCTTGCATAATATATCGAACGATGATGGAACATTGATCCATTACGCTAATGTCCTACGTGGTATCTAACTGAATAGAAAACATTTGCGCTTTTTTCAGTCTGTTGACTATTTCTTCTTTAATAAAACCACTAATTATTTCGAGAATATTATTTATGGTGGTTTTTGAGATGAAGCTAACCAAATTACCACGCTCTTTAGCATCTGGATTCTTTTCTCTTAGTGCTACACATTCATCTATGTGAGTCTGCAAAATATTATCTAATTTACTGAAAAGCTTAATAAGTTCCAAAAAATTGCCGTGATCAATTTCGCCTCTATTTAGAATAAGTAACGCTTCATTGGTTGCACGATAACTAATTCCTCTCTTGCCAATATGTTTCAGGACTTCTACAATACGGGTTACTATTTCTCTTCGTCTAAGTACTTGGTTTCTTCTTATTTCGTTCAGCCCCGTGAACTGATTTGTAAGAAAATCTTTCATATTTTTTTGGTTCTTTGAAATTCGAATTAAATGCTTATCGATACAAACAAGATGATGCTTACTACTTTCATGTTCTTCTATTCTCTGGTAAACGTGTTTCCATTTCCTAATACCTTCTATGAAAGCGTGTGTCTGGTCAGTAGTAGAAGTGTAAGTAATGCATAATGTACAAAATACTTTTTGGTTTTCCTCACAATAACTTAACCACTTTCTGTGAGTACCATCGATTTAAAAAAATACTTTCTTCGAGACGAATTTTAATCCGTTCTTTGGCTGACATGGATGTAAGGAAACAAAACGATCCCATTCTTTATCGGATGATGAAGGTTTCATAAAGGATGGTGTTTGTTTTGGTGCAATGGCATTATCGATATATTCTTGTTTGTCAATAATTATTGCATCTACATCAATACTTTCGGCCACATCTATATTTTCTAACGATATATTCTTTGGAAAAAGTTTTTCTACTGTTGCAATTTTAATTTCTTTATTTTCTGTTAAATCACAACTTATAGCCAATTGACTGGTGGAATCAAAGGCACTCCCTGTATCTTGGACTGACAAAGCCTTCAAATAGATACAATCATATTTAGAATTAAAAAATTAATATAGTTACGTAATAATTATCACTTACAACTCTTTCCGTTTTCGAAAACATTGTAGAAATTCTGAGATATTTTGCTGCTTCATTTTCTAATTCTCTACGTTTTCTTTCCCTTTCTTATTCAGCTCCACCTTTATGCTTACGTCCTTTGTCTTTTTTTCCATAATTTAATATTTGACAATGCAAATTATAATAAAAGATTCAACACACTAACACAGCACAGAATAAACTGGTACCCTAGTTGGGAGTTTTTAAAATAACAATAAGTTGAAAAATAATCAAACAATCTATTTAAAAGCTGCACGTCGAATGAATTTCAATATTTATAATCCTTCAAACTACTTTAATTGATTCATACATAGTAGTAATCTGTAATGTTATAAAAATAAAAACCGAAAACATAATCCCCTTCATGGCCCTACATATGATAAAGTATCTTCTAGCACGTAAAATTCGTAAAATTATATAACAATCAACAAAGAATTCAGTGTTCAGATCTGTCAATGCCGCGGCGGCGCCGGCCGCGGCATGCGTATGAAGTTCCAAAATTCCAACAATTCTTCCGAGAATATGTTATCTGAGCCAGCAATTTTTATTTTTGATACAAGTTCATTGATTTATTCTGCCAGTCTCAACAACGATAATACAAAGAGGAAAGAAGGCATATAAGTTTGTAAAACTAAAGTATAAATGCAAAATTACAAACTTGATTTTATGTTAATTCCAATAATTTATTCTACTAAGACCTGCCGGCCACCGGCCACATTTCTTCCCCGGCCCACCGGGAACTTCCCGATTTCCCGGTGGGCCAATCCGGCGCTGAACAGATCGTCGTTTTCTGCGTGCTTGTCGCTAACTAACGCAGCCATAGCGTAATTGCAACGTGGTTTCTTTACTTATTAAAAACTACTAGTGTTTTTTACATCAAATTAAATTAATTGGTTGTTGCCACGAAAATTAAGCACTCTGGTTGACGAAACAAATATATGTGATATAGTTGTTGCATTACAATTATACAGAGTGTCCCAAAAATAATCGGACATCACTTAAATGTACTTTTGTTCAATTTTTTTTTCTCACGGAGTTACAGCTTCCCAAAAATTAAACAATTTAATCACGCTTTAATTAATAACCTTATCAAGGTGTAACATTTTTGATTCCAATTTTGTACGGCTGTTTTACAATTGATGCTTTACATTTTTAACAAAAATTGACTTATCTCTAAAACCGTCAAACTTAGCGATTTAAAGGCGTATATTTTTTTGGAGTATATTTTCAAAGTCTAATGTTGTGAAATTTTGTGACCGTAAAAAATACGTTAAGAGATACGTCGAGTATTCCCTCTATCTAAGTCCCCGCTTGATGGATTTGAAGGGAAACAAGTGATAATGTGGATCATTATTACTAAAATACCCATACACAATTTAAATGAATTATTTTAATTTATAATGGGAATATAATTCAAAGATTTATTAGAATGTTCCATCTTGTGTATATTTGTTGTAGTCTAGATCTGATCGCTGTGTTATGGTGGGGCAGTTAGGAATTTACTATAAAGACTAGAATTAAGGCAAGCCATAAATAACCAAACTATAACAACATGAGTGACAGTAACAGTAAAACAATCAATAAACTGACCCGACATGCAAAAGGCCGCCAACCAATAGTGATAAATATTTCCGAGACGCAAGATCTACTCGCGTTGTTATGGTGAGACAGTTAGGAATTTATCATGAGGATAGCGACGAATTTAATTTTGGAACAATCTCTTGAAAATGAGGAAAAGTTCAACTAATTTTTTTTCCCGCTAAGCTTTCATTCCCTTAACGCGCGCCGCCGCTTATGAAGTTACCAAAAAAGGGGGGAAAGCGTAGCCCACGGGCCCTGCGAATTTATACACATTTTGGGAAACATTAAACATCTCCAGCATTTAATAATATTGTCAAATGTTATTTTTGCCTCTTTTACATTTCAATATTTAATTTTTCTTCAATAATTAAGGCGGTTGGTGGTTTTAAAAATGCAAACACTAATCCATCTGACGTCAACTGAATTAAAAAGGAGAAAAGGAAATTAGATAGGATATTTTCGACACTAACTAAGAAGGTCATCATGTAAAACGTAAGCCACGAAGCTAACAACATTTATTTTATACCTTGTGTTGCTTTGTATTAAAACTAATTTATTTTGTAATTCTAAAACAGCGACGGTCAAGCTAAACCTTCAGGCTAATAACGCGGAAGTTGCGTTTACAAACCCATAGTACGAACTTACCAAAACATTAATATTAATGAAATAAACGATAAAAACGATGTAGAATATAATGTTCGTGATAAGCTACAGTTATGAACTTCCTAAAATATGAAGGGAAAACTGTTGTTCTCTACAATATTTAGTTAGGTAACGTGCGGCAAATGCAAATTAGCTGTTTAGAACATTATGGCTTATTACCACGCACTCAACACAGTGTGTACCAGTGCAGATACTTTTACGCTAAGATCACAATGCACTTACAGAAAAGTATTTCTTTGCTACAAATACTTACTGGCATGGAAACAACTAGATGATGTTCCCAAATTTATCAGTATTGTTTCACTGCGTGAATGGTGAAATGTATGGATTTTCTAAAATAGCATTTTTATTTTGAAAAGATTCGAAATACTACGACCACTTACGTAGCCAGGAGTTTTATTTGTGGAGGCTCGGAAATTGTAATATTCAGATATACTAAATTTTGAAACTAAAGAAACAATGGTCTAGTCTGCCCCATTACCGTCCTCCGCGCTCAGATACAAATATTAAGCTATGAAAAAACAGTTTTTTTTTATGCGAGCATGAAGTAAAACTGGTAACAGTGGCGTAACCAGAAGTTGTGGGGCCTGGGTTTATGATTCAGATCAAGCCCCTATCACACACACACCCTTCCCAGCAGGAGATAAAAGTAAAACCCTTCGTCACAAAAAAGAACAAGTTCTAAGTGAAACTTCTTAACGTGTTCTCACTGAAAGTGTTTTAAACTTCACTCGGTTATTTACGCGTCATTATTTTTATATTAGGACACCTATATGTATTATTTGTTTCCGTGTTTTACTAATAATTAAAGAAAATGTACAACTAACTAAAGCTATTTTTATATTTATACAGCTTCAATCACTATCAAGGTTTACGTCTACAATGCGGAACACGGCGGCGTTTTGATAAAAAAACCATACTATAAAAATCATAGCCATATGATATCTATTTTTTGCATTAAAATATTTTTCAAAATATGTTCTTGATTTTGTTTGCTGCATGTATATGTTAAAATGTTTAAATAAAAAAGTTTGTCGCTCAGTAAAAACTTTACTACATCGAAAGCAACGTCATATTCGTAACTTTCTTTGGGTAGAAATGAGATCATAGAAAGCGTCAATGCAAATCAACTCGATATGCCAAGTACTTCTCCAGACATTACGTTATATTTGTTAAAAAACGTTTAATTTGAAAATTGGCGATCTGGACATGTTTTTATTAATAAAAAAGTTCAAGGCCATTTTGTGTAGCAAGTGAATTTAATACTAATTTTTTTTAAAGCAGCGATTTTTACCGTTTACTCAATTTGCTTGAAAATGTCATTAATGTCTAATTTCTTTTCATACGAAAATGTTATTATTATTTCAAATGTTAATATTTAAATTAAAAATATTATTTTTTTGTTTTTATAGAAAAGAATTATACAATTTGAAAGTAATTCCATTTTCAATCAAATATATTATAAATCATACCTCTCCCTAGATGTGCCCTTTGTAGGCTGACTATATAAGCAAAGCAACAAAATACACTCGTTTAGAATTGTGTATCTGTGATAGCACAACTGAACACTGATCTCTTCAGTTTGCATCTATTCGACTTCACTTGTGTTTTGCATTTTCATGGTTACTTCTGCCGGCAAAGATGTTTTGCTTCAAAGAAAAACGCAAGGAAAATGATGGTTGTGATGGTTGAGGGTCATTAATATCGAATGTGTGTACTTGTAGTTTTAACGGATTGGGAGTATTGTTTAATTTTTTCGAAATGGTACCCATTGTTCTTTCTGCGCCCTCAAATGTTTGTTTTCATTTTTCGGCACCGGATTTATACACATTCTTTTTTGAATTCATTTTGCCAAACACTTCATTTCAAACGTTGTTATTGAAGCGATTTCAAGGCGGTTTCCATGGTGCACGGCTACTCGGAAAGAAAAAATGCCATATTACTCACTCATATTATAGCCTAGTTAAAATATAAATTTAAGTCTGAAACTAATTTATTACTTACCAGTACTCTAAAATTTTCAACCTACCGATATATCGAGATATTCATCGAACAACTGCTTTTGGAAAAAACAGTTTGGCTTGCACAAAAAAAAAATAATATTTGTGTATTTTTGGGGGAAAAGGACGGGAATCTGGCGGACTCCACGACTCACGGTCTCTGTTTCCGCAGAACTCGCGGAACCCCGGTAATTACGCCACTGATTGGTAATGTTCTAATCTTGCAATTTTTCGACGCTAAGTAGGCACTGGAACTCTGAAGCAATAAAATATGTATGTATTAAAATAGGTTCTGGAGGGAGGATATGGCTTTAGTCCGGTAACCTCCCCTCCCCTCCTTGGTTGCCGTACTGACTACGACAGGTTTTCCAAGTATTTGCGGTTATAGAGATAAATTTTAATGCGTTCATGTTTTTGGTGTAAATAAAACCATAAACATTATCAAAGTACAGAATTTAATTACTTAACGTGTCAACATTACAGCAGACCATCCTTTCTCATGTACTGAAGCAAACATGTCAAAGAATCATAAAGTAAAAAATTAAGCTAAGGTTAAACGGCAGAAAATCTGAATTATACAAAAAAAACAATACGGGAACACGCGATACCAATTTCAGCCATACCGTAAATTCCATATGAAAATAAAATTGGCTTATCAAAAACAAGCAGTGCCGCCACTCGCAACATTAATACACAGATATAGCTGGTTGAGAATGGATTGAGTCATGCAATGGGCGAAAAAGCGTGTGTATCTTCGACGGTTTCATGTTGCATGCAATATTTTGCATTGCGGGGACTATGTTCTACCGATAACAAAACAACAAAAGCCACCTAATAACACTGCGACGATAATTATATTAAACTTGTCTATTACAATTAAGCATGTTGTAATCCTAGATATTGTTAAAAAATAAATTTTATTTCAGAGTTTTAATTTATCTTGGCCATTACGAAACTTTTATAAATATTAAAACTTATAACAACTAAAAATAATATTAAAATGTAAGCTTTGAAGCGAGTAAACTTGAATTCATTTTCCGTTCATCAACATACACATTTTTAATACAACATGTAAGACTATTTAACTAATGTCTGTAATTCCTCTATCACCATATTTTTTTATTTTTTCTTATAGATCACGTTCGGGAATTTGCCTGTGGAAAACTTTATTACCGAACTCTTTCTTTGGACAATAAAAGGGAGGCTCTCTACGTTGGAGCTATGTAAGTAAGATAAATGTCTGTTTAATTGTGATTTTCTAACTTTCTACCCTGTAATTTCTTGTTAATTGGAATGATAATTTATTATCTGCACAGTGCTTATGTAAATTCGTAAATATAGAGATAGCGGTTATATCTCTATAGTACTTCATGTTTTATAATATGGCGAGTTATTCAATGCCATTACATTAGTGCGAAAGTAGAATGTATGTAAAGTTTATTTATAAATTCTAGCTTTACTTCGTTAAAGTCCATTTTTAATGATTATCTGTATATAAAATACTTAATTACTTTAACAATATTTATGTGTTTTAACCTTTTACGTATTTCGGCATGTTTACATGCCACTGTTGAGGGTTATATTAGAAAGTAAACAGTTAGTGTTGTTATAGCAATAGAACTTAGTGACTTGATCTCGGTAATCGTCTTCAGATGACTTGATTTCTTATTCCAAACTGTCCAATAGAGGTAAATTTAACATTAACACAAACCCACATATGTGATGACCAGTGGTATCATACATACATGCACCCAACCATATGCTAGCAAAAATACTAAATGATATAATTACCAGTTTTGATTATAAACCAAAATATTCAGTTAAAAATTCTTCCGAATTAATCACAAAGTTATCTAATTTACATTTACCACCACAAAGCAAGCTAGTTTGTTTTGATATTGCGAATATGTTTTCCCAAATACCTCCTCATGAGTGTATTCCTTTGTTAAATAATGTTCTTATTAACAGAATTGTTGAATTAATAAATCGGAGTTGATTCAATTATTTGAACTTTGCACCTATCAAAACTATTTTTACTTTAAATAATAAAATTTATTTTCAAAACGATGGTTTACACGGGGGAAGTCCAATTTCATCTATTTTAGCTAATATATTTATGAAAAATCTAGAAGATCAAATATTCAAATCAAATCAATCTGAAAGTTCTATTTTGGTTTCGTTATGTTGATGACATTTTAGCATGTTTTAACAGTTCATTTGATTTATTTAATGAATTTTTAATTTTTATTAACAGTTTGCATCCAAACATGAAATTTACACTAGAAACTGAACAAAATAAGTCCATTAACTTTTTAGATTTAAACATAAAAATTAATTCAACTAATAAATTTGAGTACCTACTCAGTTTATAGAAAACCTACACAAACAGACATTACAATACCACACGATTCTTGTCATCTAAAAACACATAAATTAGCAACATACAGGTCCCTGATACATAGAGCTTTGACGGCCCCTTTAGATGAAATTAATTATAATAGAGGAATTTAAATTATTAAACAAATTGCATATAGTAATGGTTATAATACTAAATATTGATATATTAATTAAAGAAAAAGATTGTAAATTAGCCATTCCAAAAATTTATCCAAATACCCTAACTTTATTCGATACAATTAAATATGCTTCGATCCCATATTTTAGTGACAAATCAGAAAAAAATGCTAAAATTATAGAAAAAACCAAATAAATATAAAGTAAGTTTTAAAACAACTAGAGACATCTTAAACACTTTGTTTAATGCAAAATCAAAAACAGACGATTTGCTAAAATCAGGCATTTACAAATGAAATTGTTCGCATTGTAATTCGGTTTATATAGGCCAGACAATTAGAAATTTTGATATTAGGTATAAAGAACACGTACGTTGTTGCAAATACAAACACCCACATAAATCTAATTACGCTAAACACTTACTAGAACACAATCATTCAATGACATCTAATAACACTATAAAATGCTTACACTTTTGTGATGATAAACGTAAATCAGATGTACTAAAAGCTTTTGAAATTAACAAACATTTAAAAACTGTACCGTTAATGAATGAGAAAATTGATCTCTTAAATTATCTTTTATTGGACATTTTGGAATAAGTAATCAAGTCATCTGCAGACGATTACCGAGATCAAGTCATCAAGTTCTATTGTTGCTATAACAACACTAACTGTTTACTTTTTATTATAACCTTTGACAATGGCATGTAAACCTGCCGAAATACGTATAAGGTTAAAATAAATAAATATTGTTCAAGTAATTAAGTATTTTATATACAGATAATCCTTAATTAATTCTCCATAGAATGGTGGATATCATAAACTTATGCAAAAATGTCGACATATTCCATACATCTTAACGCCAGTTAACGACTGGTAACTGAAGCTCATGTAATAATTTAATAAATTTAACTTTTTTTTTCATTTTCAATCATAAGTGTTTTCGTATTTCTAGGTTTTTCATTTGTTGTTTTTCAGTTTTATGTTTATTACAGTTTAATGTTTAAGTATTTGCATGTCTATGCTGTTTGCAAAATTGTATTTCTTATTTGTTGCCTTTTATTGGACCTATGCCAGTTGGTAGCATTAATTAATAAGTAAATAATTTAAAAAAAATTCCTTAACAACAAACAAATTCATGGGGGACACTTCCACTGGTTTGTGATTAGTTTAATAAATGTGGGGCAATGAACATTTTCGTTTTATCTCAGGGTAAATTGCTCGTTAGTGCACATTTACGCAACACGCTCTGCCGAACGCCTAGCATAGTTTTCGCTCAGTGAAATTTGCACATAAAATTGTGTATGCAGCAGGAAGTAATTCTACTGCAGGAAGTTCTTATAACGGGAGAGGCTTGATGTATTTTTACTTATAAACAATGTCTTTTATGTTCAATTAAAAGTGTATATTTCTTCAAATTTTAACGTTTACAAAGGAAATTTCTGAATTGTTGTTTTGGTTATATAAAAATTAAACTTTATTTGCAGAAAAAAGAATAAATTTCAAGTTTTTGCACTTTATCAGCTACATGCTTTGATGTTTAAACTCGTTAAATGTACTAATGATATTTTAAATTTTTACTAATCTCCTAATGGTTTTATATCCATGTTGAGCTTTTCAGCAAAAAAGCTGAATTTAATTTCTAATTACCATTATATTATGAAAAACTTACTTTGTGGTCCTAAACTGGACCTTCATAATTCACCGAAAATTACGAAAAAAGACACCCAACCGTGTTGCATAACAGCATTAGCATTAATGAACTTCCCGCTGAAAAACACATTACGAGTGGACGGTGGTCATTCCCCATAATTCATTTGCGGTTTTAATTTTGATGTCGCACGAAAATGCGTGTGTGCGACATTTCCACAACGTATTTAAGCAAAGATTAATTAATTTGAAATGCATGCCTGCATAAAATGGTTCCGAGCTGTGGTTTTATTATCTAATATTTGTCACAAACGTGTTTTGGGAGCTACAATGTTAAATTTTAAACTAGTTCAAAAAAATATCATTCGCTTAAAGACTAATTTTAATTGAGCTTTGTCTGCAGAGCTAAAATAATAGTGTTTATACAAGGTTTGATTTATTTACGTAAGGACCATTTTCTATGTTGGTTGCCAATTTACACAAATACCTAAACTACTATCATTTTAAAATTAATAAATGAAATACCTTTAATTGAATAAATAACAGATTGTTTTGTTAGAGTTAGCAAGTTTTTGTTATTTTGTAGAGTTTGTAAAAATATGTTTAACATTACTGTAGTCCGGATTTCTAGTCTAGTATTTAGTCAGTAATTAAATTACGAAGCAGTCAATTACTAATAATTTCTGGCAAAATTCCTTTAAATATCTAGTTGGCGCATATATGAAATTGTAAACGAATTATTTACGGGCTTAGAATTGTAACATCCATATGTGAATTCGTGCTTGTGTAATAGTAAAATAAAATAAATCAGGGTTCTTAAGCGTAGAATATGAATAGTCATGCGTTTTAAAAGTACTCCACAGAACAATTTTATGAAACTGCAAAAATATATTTTGAATTGAAATGTGAAATAGGAACCACGAGTTAATAAAAATAGAACGTGTAAATTCATTAATACAATGACGAAGTCTAAATTCTCATCCGCAAAATTAGTTTTTTTCCAATACGTTTCACGTATAACTTAATGGATCTGAGTACGCCTATGGCTTTTCTTTACTTTTTGAATTTTAAAGAAATGTTTTGTTCTTCTGCGAGTAAAAGTCAAGTCGTTGACATTACAAACAAAAACTAATCTTGCTTAATACCACTACAGCTGTAAAAGGTGTTTTTTAGCTGACTTGCAAAAGTTTCGCAGCAAAACTAATTATTACAGAAATACTTCTTGCACTTGACGTACGAAGACAGAAATATTTAAATTATTATAAAACATACAAGTAACTCAAGAAAAAGATTTTGGTTTCAACTATAGCTAGGATAGACCACGACATGTTTCGTTCCTAGCTATAGTTGAAACCAAAATGTTTTTCTTGATTTACTTTTGCAACACGACGTTTCGTGTGCTGTGCCTAGAGGCCGCTAGTGATTGTAGATACTCGCTTAGCGGGTTCCTTTCACACCCACATATCGGTTTGTTGCTTTGCAACTTTTCTCGCCGCACATTAGAGGGCATTACTTTGTAATTCCCCTGTCATGATACAAGTAACTGCTGAAGTGTGCTTTGAAGGACTGGTTTTTGTCGACATTTTAAAATCGAATTTAAATTTAATATAGATACGAAGAAAACAATCGATATAATTTAATAACCGATTTAAATAATGGATTTAAAAATCAATTCTAATAATCGATCATAATGATCGAATTGAGAGTAGCGTAGCTCAGTGGTAAGCGCGCGGGCAACCAATGTAATGCAGCGGATCCGGGTTCGCCTTCCGCTCCGGTCGTTCTCCCTTGCAGGACAACAGGAAACCAGCGAGGTGAAGTTTTCTTCAGGAAAACCTCTCTTTATAAAAAGTGCATGCACTTCTTGTGGTTCGGAGACCACGTTAAACTGTAGGTCCCCTATGTCTGTCTATGCAAAATATCTATCTCCGCCCGCCAAACCCAGACATAGGAGAGAGGTCGCTAAAGCCCTGTATAGATTATGGCACTAGAGAAGAGAAGAAGGATTTTCGATTATAAAAATCGATTTTATTAGTTGGTTATAAAAAACGATTCGAATAAATACCTTATTATTATAAAAAATTATTATGAATTAGGTATTTACTGTTTTTTATAATTCTATTTAACGCATGCAACAGCTATTATAGCCGCCGGTTTCACAATACTTTTTTAACATGTATTTTGTTGTTGGTTACGCACCTATGTAGCCATTTTTGGAAAAAAATACTTCTAAGAAATTGTAATCATTAATTAACCAATTCACGTTATTTATCAATTATTAAGCTTTACTTCAGAAATTATATATGAAAATCTTAACTTAAATCAGAAGCCAAAAATAAATGTTTGTAACTTAGCAAAGATTGCAAAAATTCGGTAGTTTAAAACCAAACATTAAAATATTAGAAAATAATACAAGTCTAGAGGTTTCAGAATTTTACAGGCAAATTCAGAGAATAAATCAAAACGATTGAGCTCAACTTTATCTATTTACCCTGCAGATTAGGTAGATTTTAAACATTTCATAATTTTGTGAGCAGAGACGCTGTCCATGTTAAGAAATGATTGTTAATGCTTTGTATTTCGCGTCTGCTAGAGCATAAACTGTTATTGTTTAAACGAATTTATAAAAATAATAATATTAAGAAAATAAAAAACACCTTACTTCCAACATGTTTAATGCCGTGGCCCAATATGAGTCATTACTAGCAGTATAAGTTAGTAAGTTAATTATAGTCAAAAACGTCCTAAATGTGCTTTTTCACAAAGTTCATAAACATATTGTTGTAGAATCAAAAATATTTCTATACTTTTCGTTGTGACAGATTACCCTGAAAAATACGTGTTGCAACGGAAATATGGTTCTATGCATCCTCCCATATTTCCAATAAAAGAACTTAAATAATCCACAGATTTTGCAGTTAATTACAGTAACATGTACTTCGATACGGTGGATGCATAGCAACTGCGCTTTGGGAAATATACATATTTTGCGACTGTGATTCTTTAGAGAGGAATAAAAAATTGTTTTAGTGTTGTTGGAGCAAACAACAAAACGTGGTCTGCCCCTAGTACAAGTTTTATTGTTGTGACTTAAACGGTTTTGTTGTTGTCTATTCTTCATTTGTAGAGCCACGTATAGTAGCTTATATGGGTATTTTATGTGTTATTCCACAGATATTGTCAAAATAAAATGGGATAGTCGTAAATATCCACCGATCTGGGATGTGTATATAACAAATCCGTCAAACATGTGTAGATAAATAAGTTGCGTGTTTGTTTTATCCCAAAGTAAAAGAAAATGTCTAACCTTAATTTTGCTTTTGTAGATAATCTATATATTAAATTCGGATCTCTGCCACATGTCTCAAACTTTTAGTGGTGAAGGGTCCCACTACTACAATCCACATATTTTGCGTTCATTATATAGGGCACATATTACTTTGTACAGCAGACCGCTACAATTTTTAATACAAATAAACAACTTTGGGTGAACCACATTTGCTCGACTGATTGAGTCGCGAAGCGCTGATCTTTCATTCCCTATACGAACGGCACGGCCGGCCGGTGGATAAAAGCCGACTCGGCGCAGCGAAACTTACTAAACACTCGAGAACATACAATATTGCTGAAAAATGGGATAATTCTTAAAATATGTACAGGTAAATGCAGTCATTGGACAAATAGATATTCACCAATTAGATTACAAACAATCTCTGCTTATACATTTGTAAAATAAATAGTCATCTCATGTTTACGGGCAGCTATGAAATAAAATGAACCGATTTCAGTTTGATTGTTTTATGCATATTTGCAATGTCATACAAAAATGTGTTGGTATTGGTGGATAGATTAACAGAAATTTTGGATCTCGTATAGTAATCGAAACACGTTACAGACTTTAGTTCAGTCTATTCTATGAGGAGGTGGAGGAGTATTTAAAGTCCGCAATAATGGAAGATACATCAGTTTATTTTTCTCAATCAGCGGTTGATAATGTTGACCATAACTTTATATCACGGAATGGAATACCATGGAATAGAAATTATAATGTGCATATCTGGAGCGTCAACTAAAGATTCGTCTTTATTAAGTGACAGAATCAAACTACTAAAAATATTTATGACTGCAGCTGAGATCTCGGTAAAACAAAAGTACCACTTAATTTTATGCAATTGCCAATTGCAACATGCATAATTAAACTTGCATTTGAACCGTTGCTTTATGAACCCATACAAACCAACACGCTGGATCTCTTGTTGAGTACAAGTAAATTATTTAAATAACCTGATCTTGCCGGTTAGGACACATGCAGCAAATGTTCTGCTGGTTTGTGGATTATTTTTAATGGAATCCCAGATTGCGAGGAAAATGTGAATGCTGCAAGAACAGAAGTTATTGGGGGAAAGGTCCACTATAAAATGACGGACAAGTTCTTCAATGATGCCGCACATCAGAAGGCACAGGGGCAGGAATACATGGCGTAAGACCAAAAGAGAACATCAGTGTACGTCTAGGTACTAAACCCACTGTATTCCAAGCTGAAAGCTTTGCCATAATGCAATGTGTTCAGGAAAATTCAAAACGTGGGTATACTAAACAACACATAAGCATTCTGTCAGATAGCCAAGCAGCCTTAAAGGCACTTGAGTCACCTCGTACTAATTCCAAACTAACGAGGGAAGGTTTAAACCGCCCGACACTTTTATCAGAGAGGAACACAGTTCAACTCATCTGGGTGCCAGGGCACACAGGTGTAGAGGGAAACAAAAAGACGGACGCTTTCGCTGGAAAACTGGTGCATCTACCCCGTTTATAGGACTGGAGCTTGTATTCGGTATACCCAAAAAAAGCATCCGAACAGCAATAGAAAAGTGGACTGTCACACAATACATTTCTCGCTGGGAGGATACACAGGGACAAACACTGGGAAAGGCAATAATTAGGACACCTTCCTCCAGACTAACAACTGATGTACTCCACTTAGAACGAACTCAGATCAGAAGGTTGGTGGAACTTGTTACAGGACACTGCCACCTGAAAAAACCTCAAAAAAATAGGTGTACACAGAGGTGACACACTCTGTAGACTATGTGAAGAAGAGGAGTAAACAGCCTCACACATAATCTTTGACTGTCCAGCGCTCTACCGCAAGAGGCAGCAGCTTTTCGTGGGAGCTCCGCCTGAACCAACCTTCACACACGAGCACCTTGTAAGACACATCCTGCAACTCGTTGAGGGCACAGGTCTACTATAAAAAAGGATCAGGGGTGCACAAAAGACCACAGAGTCGAAGTGCAAATTGGGTTCATTAACCTGACTATAACCCTGCTTAAAATCAATCAATCAATCAATCTTCAATGATGTAGCAATGTTGAAAAACAGTAACCATGTAAGTCCTCAGAGTTAAACGAAGTAAGAAGTTTGGGAATTTTTAAGGAAGAAAATATGATATAAACGAATATTGGCCAAAGAAAGTACAAGATGAACGGAAGATAGTTGTAGAACGCCTAAAAGTGTGAACACAAAACGTAACAATAAAGTACAAGATTGTAGTAAGCAGCCGAAAACATCCAGTAGGAGGTTTCAACGATGGTGGAGATGACAAGGAAACCGGAAGTACATAAAAATAGCAAGGCAAGAAAAGTAAGTCAACGCTCGCCTGAAGAAGTCAAAGAAGAGCCACAGTGAAACCAGATTACAAAGAATACCAAAACTGATTACTGTCAAACAGTATCTAACTTCAAAGAACTAGAAGAAAAAGATAAAAAGGAAGGGAAACTTGATGATGACTGCGGCAATTTAAAGGAGCAGAGAAGGATTTGGAATGGGAATGGAAAAGTAGGAAAACCAAACTCTGCAATAGAGTTAAGACAATTCCAGACGATTTTAAGACAACATGAATATTATGTTCAGAAACAGTATGGGACAGTTGCTGTAGTGTTTGATAACATGGAGTACAAATATGGGATATAAACTACGCTCAAAATAATCATCTGCAACGGTAACGGTAACGAAAATCCACCAGTCCTTATTGGCCAAGAATTGTTTTTTTCTAATAACCAAAACAAATAAAGTGTAGTGCATGTACTTGAGAAGTACTTTCAAGGGAAACGTTATTCCGTGATTCATGGTACAACCGAAGTGGGTTGCCAAGGTGTTGGAGCATTGGTATCATTAGTCTGGGGTAATAGGTGAGAAGATAGAGGAAATATTCCTCATCTTCGCACAGAACCTACATATGAGCTTGTTCACTACGCCCATGGTGTTAAGGTGTTTGTTACAAGAACCATGACCAAACAGAAAACCTACAATATTCTGATGTGCTTCCTACTAAAGCGCAGAAGTTGTTGGAGCGCCAAGGTGATGGTTCCTCTTCGACTGGTGCAGCCCTGGATGCAACGCCAAGTTGGTTTTGAACTAGGAGCGACTTGAGTTTTAATCTAATGCCTTGCGACAGTCCTGGGGAGTCCGCAAGCCAGCTCTGTGTCAAGCTCCCTCCCAGACCAAGGCATCAGCTTTCTCGTTTCCACTAATGTTACTGTGACCGGGTACCCAAAGTAACTTGACCCGATTGTGTGTAGCAAGTCTGCTTAGGGCTTTACGACAGTCTTTGATTAGCATTGATTTGGTTATAACAGAACCAGGTGCCTTGGGAGGCGCTTGGCTATCGCTACATGCACAGGGTGTTCCGTAAGTAATGAGACAACGTTTACATATAGCTTCCTGGGGTCAAAGTAGATTGATTAAACCTAACATGCCTTAGTGATTTATTACGAAATTATAAGGACATTAAAGACAAACAATTTAATTCTTATTTTACTAATACTCAAACTGCTTTGGTGCGAAATAAATGATTTACCTCATTACTGTTTGTTTTGTTCAAAATCAACGATTTTAATTTCATTGTTTATAATTTATACATAACTGTATAATCTTGAAATTTTTGTGCTTTGGTATGTTCTGAAACCAGAAAAACCATTAAACATTTTGTGGCAATTTGTTCCAAGTAGAGGTAATTTCTTTTCATATCACTTCTCTACTAATAACAGACTGACAAATTCGTTTTCATATCACCTAGTTAAAATTTATTCCAAAGTAAAAATGTATACATAATTACCTACTTTTTTTAATCGACTTCAAAAAAAGGAGAAGGTTCTCAATTCGTCTGTATATATGTTTCTTTTTTTTTTTTATGTATGTTCGGTCATAACTTTTTTGTTTATGAACCGATTTTAATGATTTTTTGTGTTGGGTTCAGTATAGTTCCAAGGTGGTCCCATTATAATTTCATTGGTATTAGAGCTTGAACTTCGAAGATACTCCTCAAAATCTATTTTTTTAACCTACTTTTTAGTGTTTCCGTATTTCATCTTCCGTTTCAACTAGCCGTCATTTCCTCATTCTAGAAGCATCCTTACTAGGTCTACCCATCACTTAAAATTGTAAAATAATTAACTTTTAAAAAAAAGAAAACCGACTTCAAATAACACAGAAGTGACATAAGTTAACTAAAAAGCAAAAAATAAATGTTTTTTATACAACAGTTTAATACTTATTTGTTGTTCCGTTTAATGTAATTAAGAAATTGTTGTTTATTATATAATTATTAATTGTTTTATATAATTTTGAAGTCGGTGCCAAGTAAAACATAAAAATTATATACCTTGCTGCAATAACAAATTAGATTCGAATTTTTATGTTTTACTTGGCACCGACTTAAAAATTATAAAACAATTAATAATTATATAATAAACAACAATTTCTTAATTACATTAAACGGAACAACAAATAAGTATTAAACTGTTGTATAAAAAACATTTATTTTTTGCTTTTTAGTTAACTTATGTCACTTTTGTGTTTTTATTTGAAGTCGGTTTTCTTTTTTTTTAAAAGTTAATTATAAATTTCGGATTGCAAGAAAAGTTGACGTTTTCCGAGGAACAAGGGACAATTGCCATTTTATCGCTCGGCGAGCGTTAATAGTTATTTACGTAATAGGACCGAAAAGTGGTACGAGTTCAGTCAAGACACTTTCCGAATGTATTACGTACAATATTTTTTCTGTGACCCCATAACGAAAGAGTACAACATTTTTTTATTTATTTATATTTCATTGAAGAACAGTAACTAGAAAACAAAAATAAATATACTCAGCCAGTTTTCTTATATACAAAGCTTCAGTTTTGTTTGTGTAAATAAAATGAGTTAGGTAATGAATCCATAATACTGAACTTCATTACCTAACGCAAATGAATGACAGAATAAGTCATTATCCAAGTAGTCGTAGATGAAAGCTTTAACCGACTTCTATTGTGTCACTTTTCCAATCTAGATCATGTGTTTTCGAGTCTAAAAAATGATCGAAAACAACTTATTTTCTGGTCGGTTGCGGAGAAATGTTTTACCACTCGCTAAACGGTAGCTTGTTTACTTGTTGTCATTGGATACGGACAAAATACATTATGCATTGCAGTCTTGAGAGAAACTGTTTTATTAAAATACTCTATAATATTTTTAATTTTAAAATTTCTTTTTGGCTCTTTTCTAAAACGATTGTAGAAAAATCATGTGCGCACCTCGAGCATAAAGTGCGTTTGTCGCTCTCTTAGGATTAAAGATCGAGGCGTAGCCGAAGGCTGCAAACTTCCCAATCGAGCGATAAAGTAGCACTTATTATTTACTTTTTTTTTTGTTTAACGATAATGGTTGCATTAACCAGAAAATCAGTAATTATCAATAGTAATACCACATAAGCTTTGGATTTATTGATTAATTACTGATAATTTGTTGTAGATCAACGAAAAGAATGCAAATTTGGCAAGCAATGAAACCCCGACAGTATACGCTTTAGAAGGTTTTTACATGCAAATTTGCACGATTCAAGTCGATCTGGATTAAGTTTGAGTTAACTAACCGAGACAAATTCAAAAGCTGAAGTGGTATTTGAAAAGACTCTTTTATGAATACAAAATTAAACCAATGGCGGACTTTGTTTAACGTTGTTTATTAGCGTAACCATGAAGTAACTAGGCGAAACTGTGCGTTGCCGAGGTAAACAACTCTAAATAACATACAAAAAAATTATCTAAGCTATCGGTCTAATTTTCATTTGGGTAGGTAAATGCTGTATTTTGATTGGCTGCAATGTGCATGAATAAAATCATCTGCTAAGTGCATCTAAAATTACCGCTACCATAACGACCGTTGAGTGAGCTGACGCCTTTTTTGTAGCAAACATTTTCGCTGCTCTACCGGTTTGCTCAACATCATAAAATTAAACATAACATCTCCATTAACATATTATGCTAGTAGAAAAATGTCGAACGAACTTATAGAAACCAGGTATAGTTTCAATTATTTAAATTACTGTGTTGTGGGTGACGCTAATTTGCATTTTAGAAGGTGCATAGTAAAATTTAAATTGTCAATATTACAATTTACTTTCGGCTTAGACCGCGTCGTCATTTGGGAACTACACCCAGCATAATCAGGTAAGGACCGCTCGTAGCTTGTCTGCCCTTTTGCTCTAAAAGTTTGAGCCGAAGTGGGTCGTGGGCCTTGCCTGCCTAAACAGAGCCGTGTGCTTAGGTTATTTAAACCTTGGGGCGGACAAGAATTTGCTTTTACTTTATTTTGTTTGCCAGGACAATAGTGAATAGAACACAGTGTTTTATTCACACTCAAACTTCTAGAGCAAATGCTTGTAAAGGCAGACAAGCTACAGGTCCGTCCTTACATGCTGGGCGTAGTTCCCAAATGACGACGCGGTCTAAGCCGAAAGTAAATTTTAATATTGACAGTTCGAGAAACTGCGAAAGCCTCAAAGAACAATTTAAATTGATAGTGTTGACTTTTATAAAAATTAGATACTACACTTGTTACATTTTTTACAAACTGCTACTCACAAAACAAAAGTTAGCAGATTGTAAAGTTTTTTAGGAATTTTGCATCAATTCGATTAATGTGAGCGGTGAGAGCATCAACTCGACTACCTTTTCATCGCTCATTTATCTATCTGTTGTGGTGATGCAGCCATTCATTTTAAACAGAAATCATAGTTTCCGTGACGTTTGCTCCTCATACTCGCTGTAAATACTCGTACAATTCTGTTCCCGTGATAATGAGTTGCAAAACGTTTTGATAATTGGCCTAGTATTGATTAACACTTGTCGCATGTTCTGGGACATGTTCCTAATAATGAAAACCTTCACTACATTTACACCTTTTAACGAAAAACAACAATCCTGTTTTAGGAACCACAAAATTGTATCAAGCATTGTCCCATAAATAGTGAGGGAAACCATTGTTTACGTGCTCTTTTCACCGTGTTAATATGATTTCTAGTTACTATTATTTTGTGAGATTAATTGCCACAGTTATCTAAAACATAACAGACAATATGTTACGATATCGGTAGACTTGTACTGACCAGACCAGTTAGAATGCCTTACAGCATTATTATACGGTGCACTAATTATGGAATAGGTAGCACAATCGACATCGGAATATTTTTGTAAGAAAAGTATGCCAACGTGTTCTAGACGTAGTTTTATTTTTACTAAAATAAACAGGGGGCGTAGCTCAGATGGTAGAGCGCTCGCTTAGCATGCGAGAGGTACCGGGATCGATGCCCGGCGCCTCCAAATTTTTAAAATTTCCATGAGCAAATGTTACAACCAGAAAAATGTTTTCTCATTTATTTAAAAATTATTTGCTCTTGAATGAATTATGTCGAAAGTGCTCTTCTAAGCGCGGGTTACCAACTAATCCTTAAAGCACCCCTCCCTCTCACCCCCATGTTTTGAAGTAGTCGACTCTATTTATAATATTTTGTGTTTTCTAGTTGCAACTAATGTTTATCCCTTGAAATCTTAATTCGATTTCATAATTTGGTGACTACTCAACTGATCTGTTCAGGTAAACTACCAAAAGGAAATTTCCCAGTGCTTTTTTCTCAATGAAAAGTTGTTTTTATTGTCGTTTAACATGCTTATACCGATTTAGAAGGCGAAATTCGCTTGGAGGGGCAGTGGGGGGTGATGAAGAAATTGCCCTCATTTTTTAATGCAGTCGCCCGTTTTTATGATATTTTGTGTTTTCTAGTTAGTTCTAGTATAGTAGTAGTAGTAGTAGTGTTTATTGACGATAAACCAACAGGTGTAGTCAAATAATTACATAAAAACACATAAAGTCATCATAACAACAAAAATTAAGGATACAAAAATTTACATATAAAAAATATAGTAGTACCTACAGATTGTATATATTACAGTAGTGTGTGTGTTAAAATTAAATATTGTAAAGTAATCAATATTCAAAATAAAGTAATTTACAATTGACATGGAACATTTGGAATTTTATTTTTGTCAGTAAAAAAGTCATGTAAGCTATAATATGCTTTAGATAAGAGGTGTGAGTGTAAGGCTTTACGAAATTTTGAGTTATTTGAAATATTTTTTGTATGAAGCGGAAGGGCGTTGAAGATTTTTTTACTGGTATAAAGTAGAGAGTTTTTTATTAGCTGTGTGTTAGTCGAGGCAGATAGATATTAGTTACACTAGTTCTTGTATTAAAAATGGGGGAGGGGCTTGATAACATAGTAGATTTATACTTGTGGATTAAGCAAGCCGTTTCCAATATGTACAGAGATGTTACAGTTAAAATTTTATTACTGATAAAGAGAGGTTTGCAAGAATCTCTTACTCCTGCTTTGCACATATATCTTATTGACCTCTTTTGTGCAACAAAAATAGAATGAAGGTTTTCTTGTGACGCAGCACCCCAAAAAGCGATGCCGTAGCGTAAATGTGATTCAATCAGTGCAAAATAAGCTTGTCGTGCTGTTTGGTAGCCCAATTCATAGGAAATGGTACGAATTGCAAAACAATTTTTGGATAACTTACTTAAGAGTGTAGTAATGTGGTTAGTCCATTTTAATGTATTGTTGATATATAAGCCTAAGAATTTGACTGTATTGTTTTCCAGTATCACTGAGTTGTTAAGAGTAATAGGATTTATAGATCCGTTGAAAGTTATAATATTTGTTTTTTGCGTATTTAAACACAGATAGTTGGAATTGAACCATTCATTTATTTTTATAATATCGCGTTGTATTTTATTGTTTAATAAGTTTGGATCCGAAAACTTTTGGCTGATAGCCGTATTTTTGGCAATTACTCAATTAATCTGTTAGGTAAACGCAACCAAAAGGAATCCTCCCAGTGGTGTTTTTCCAATGAAAAGTTCTTCCTATTGGGACTTAACATGCTCATAACGATTTTGAAACCGAAATTCGTAAATTTATAAAAACAAACAAAAATTGATTGTGAAGAGCAATAGAAAGTGCGAAATGCGTCTGCGCAGATCAGCCATTCGACATGTGTAGAATACTAATCTAAAGTTCTTTTTCAAGCGCGTCTGTATTGAAGTAGAGCACCCCCTCCCTCCACATTTTTTAAATGCAGTCGCCCGCTTTTATGATAGTTTGTGGTTTCTAGTTGCAACCAATGTTTATTCATTAACATCTTATATAATTATGATCGATTTTTCACGTCCTATCGCATTTTGCCAGATAGCCGAGTTTTTGCCATCACTCAATTAAACTGGTGAGTTAAACGACCAAAAGGAAAGCGCTCAGTGATGTTTTCTCAATGGAAAGTCGTTCCTATTGTTATTTAACATTGTCATTACGATTTTAGCGCGAAATTGGTAAATTATTGAAAAAAAAATTGAATGTTTGAATAAGCAAAAAATCGTTGGTGGGATGATCGCGTTTGCGCAGATCGACTATTCGACATGCGTAGAATACGAATTTAAGATTATTTTTCGAACGCACACATAGACAAGACCCTAAAACCTGCTTATTAGTCAAAATTTGCAGGTTGAAAATGTTTGGAATAAAAACACCTTTCTTTTATGCATAACTCGTATATCGGCAGTATAAGATCAAAGCGAAAGAAACTTCGCTCAGTGATCGCTTTTGTTCCAAATCCTACATGACGATCAGGGGAAGGTAAAAAGCAAAACATCCGATTATTGTTTAATACACTCGTGGTATAACTGCTGGAATAAGTCAAAGCAAGTTTTAGTAATATTTTCTATCAAATCATCTCGTGTCCCTCCCTTTCATTTTATTAATTCGCAATTTGAAGCTTGAAGGTGTCGTACATTGCAATAACGTTAATCTACTTACAGCGAAAGCTCTTAAGCTCAGGCTAATGCACTGGAAACCGCACACTAATTAACGAATTAAGCTCCATAATACTGTTGCAGATGTGCTTTAATCTAAATTTTCAGCTGATATGAATCTCGTGTTTTCAGAAGAAATTATTGTTAAACATAGTAAAATCCTTTGTATCTTTGTATTTCTTTGATAACTATTGCTTTAAATAGTTAGTATTCTACTCGTACATTAAAATTTCTTTAACTGCTAGACATAATAAATCATGCAGCTATGTAGAGGAAATTCAATTTTTACTTTCCCATACCTTCAGTATAGATTGATTTCATGAAAATTTTCAAAATCTAGATTTTTAACGGAAGGAACCCAAAAAAATTGTTTTTAAAAATGTCTGTCTGTGAGTGTGTGGGTGTGTGTGTGTGTGTGGGTGACGCCTCTACAGGCGAAAGTACTAAACCGATTTTGATGAAATCTTAAATTAAGAGGTATATCGAAAATTGTAGTTATAGTTAAGCTCAAAAAAAATTCAAAATCGGAAACGGAAGTTAGACAGTTTTTTTGTTGCGTTTTTTCCAAAACAAAATTTTGAAAGGCAAGTCTAAAACTTTTTTACCGAACTCTCTAGCTTCAAAATGGCGGTCACTTTTGAAAACCTCGACTTTAACGCCCATTTACGCAAAAAGTAGTTGTCTAATCTGAATCAGCTACCACTTGTTTGAGACTCCTTCCTATGTAGTATAGATGAAATAAAATTAATTTCAAAAATCCGAAATATTTCGCAATGACGACGCTTCTTCAAAATTTTGAAAATTTCCAAAATATTTCTCAAAAACTGTTTACACGATTTTGTTTATACTTTCTGAGCCGATAGAGCTTGTATTGAACTACAAATTTGTTTTTTACTTATCTCCCAAATTTTACTCTAACGCCTTCTAAAAATCTATGAAACATTTGAAATTGATTAATTATTTACTCAAAAACGCAAACGTCGATCGTTATAAACTTTTATCAGCTCGATAAATTAAATTATAATAATTAAAACAACGCGTTTTCCGGCAGTTACGTGATTTTAACTACGCCTATCAGTTAGCTCTAGTTTAAAAAATATATTTTTTATTCTTTGCATATGTTTGATAACTTCCCAAATAAAGCTATTATGGCCATTTTTGTCCGACATCAGAAGCTGAATTATTAATTCGTCTAAGCGCTTCGGCGGGCGCTTACCTTGCTTTCGTGCAGTTGTCGCTGCTTCTATGGGTAGGAAACGGAAATTGAACAGGCTATCGCAAATTCAAATTTCCGCTGCTTGTTTTCTTAGAAATCTAACGCTCGCTGAACTGTACAACGTTATAATTATTAAAAGTGCAACGGCAAATATTAGTATCTAGTATTGGCTACAATTTGTTTTTTTTAAGCGGTAACTTCCTGTGGCGCTTTCTATGAATTTGGATGGGCGGAATGGAAGGTTATAATTATAAAATTTACACTTTTGCAAATACGATAAGTTTTAGTATGGGAAATTCCACTCGAAGTCTACACTTCAGCTTTTTTGCATCTTAGCTCTCCCATCGTTAGTGCTCTATAATAATTTTTAAATTTTATGTAATAATTTCAAGATAATATACTTGTAACACCGTTTCAATTTCTTGTTGCAGGGATCGTATTTATCGCTTAAATTTGAGTAACATCAACCAATCGAATTGTGAGGTAAGTCAAATATATATTATTTACTCCTACAAAACCAACGTGTTTTTAATCCAAATTGATATTATTAGATCAATATTGCTTTTGATCTCGTATATTCTGAAATTCAAAGCAAATTAATATAACGTACCCAATATTCGATACCTGTAAAATATGTTTAAAGGTTTTATCTAATAAATTATATCCGAGGGTGGTTTTCGGGAACGCTACCCTCTGAAAGTTACACGCCGTTCATTTTCAAATTATATTACTTGGGTTTGTGGCCGCAGAACTGTATAAATTGCCAAAGGAGGTTGAAACCAAAATAATGTCACGCTTGGATATGCATTCCAACATTCCACCATTTCACTGTAGGTAATTTGGAGGGCAGAAATTGATCAAGCTGATAAAGCTTACCCGCATTTTGTGATAAACTATAATATCAACATTTACGACACTGTGCTTTTTTATCAAAGATTCTATCAACAGAAAGTTTTAGGATTTACTAAGAAGGCGACGTTTTACGAGTTTACTCAATAATTAATGCAGTAGTTGTGGAATTGCTTGCTTTCTACTATTCCATACTTCTACTAAGTACGGAAAGTTATGATTTCAAGCAGTTTTTAACGAAAATACACCTTTTCAGTTCCAAAAAATTCAAAAAAATGGCTTTAAAAACGGTGTGTCGGTGAGTAGTGGTGGGTCTATGAATTTTTTGTTTTTCAGTACCGCTGTGATAAAATGTAACTGGGCGTTTTTATGCATGTGATTGGTTTAAATAGTGATGTATGGTAATGATTTAAACATGAAAATTAATTCAACTAATAAATTTGAGTACTCAGTTTATAGAAAACCTACACAAACAGACATTACAATACCACACGATTCTTGTCACCATAAAACACATAAATTAGCAGCATACAGGTCCCTGATACATAGACCTTTGACGGTCCCCTTAGATGAAATTAATTATAATAGAGAAATTTCAATTATTAAACAAATTGCATACAGTAATGGTTATAATACTAAACTTATTGATACATTAATTAAAGAAAAAGATTATAAATTAGCCATTCAAAAAATTTATCCGAATACCCTAACTTCGTTCGATACAATTAAATATGCTTCAATCCCATATTTTGGTGACAAATCAGAAAAAATTGCTAAAATTATAAACAAAACAAATAAATATAAAGAAAGCTTTAAAACAACTAGAAACATCTTAAACACTTTGTTTAATGCAAAATCAAAAACAGACGATTTGCTAAAATCAAGCATTTACAAATTAAATTGTTCGCATTGTAATTCGGTTTATATAGGCCAGACAATTAGTAATTTTGATATTAGGTATAAAGAACACGTACGTTGTTACAAATACAAACACCCACATAAATCCAATTACGCTAAACACTTAATAGAACAAAATCATTCAATGACATCTAATAACACCATAAAATATTTACACTTTTGTGATGATAAACGTAAATTAGATATACTAGAAGCTTTTGAAATTCACAAACATTTATAAACTGTACCGTTAATGAATGAGCAAATTGATCTCTTAAATTCTCCTCTACTGGACATTTTGGAATAAGAAATCAAGTCATCTGCAGACAATTACCAAGATAAGTAACAAAGTTCTATTGCTATAACAACACTAACTGTTTACTTTTTCGTATAACCTTTGACAATGGCATGTAAACATGCCGAAATACGTATAAAGTTAAAATAAATAGATATTGTTAAAGTAATTAAGTATTTTATATACAGATACTCATTAAATATGGACTTTAACGAAGTAAAGCTGGAATTGATAAATAAAGTGATGTATGGTGTTGCAACTCCTATCATTTGTCTAAATAAAAAATTCATCTTAAAAGTTTGACAATCTCGGGTCTCTTTATGAGATTTGCGCATAGATAGCGCTCTTAAAACTTCAAATTTAAGGTATATTTCAAATATGGCGCGTTTTGATAATTATTTATATCACTACCTGACCATTTTTGACACCTATCCTGTGTACGACACTTATTTACTAAAGTTAGGTTAATAAGTTATTTTCGTTTGTACTTTAATAATGAAATATGCAAGTAAATGAAACATTTATTTTCAATTTTTAAGTAATCTTTATAGTTTATTGTATTAATTTTTGTGGTGGTTTTAGGTGGAAAAAAAGGTATAATGCTACTAAAATCCAAATAATACCAACAACATTGGACAAACAAGTCGACACAATAAGTTGGTTTTATAGTGCAAAAGCAAACTGTATTAATAACAGAAGTAGTCAGTAGAATAATCGAACTCCCTACTTACTACTACGAAATGTAAGCGTTCTTCCAGTCACTGCATAAACTTAACTTGGTGTTGGTACAAAGCATATGTTTAATAAAAAAACATTTATTTACTGTTTATGTAGCAAAATAGGTACATTCACCTTGGGAACAGCAAATAATGATAAATCTTTGTTTTCGCCTTTTGATAAGCCGCGCCAACATGGGTATTTTGGCATTTTGCCTAGAATATTACCGTGGTAATAAATAAATTTATATTCTCTATGTATAGGTCATTATAGTGGCGTAACGCAAACCGTAAGACCCCTCCCCGCAGACTTTTATAATAGGCTCCCCCCCCCCCCCTCTAGTTTTGTTTTAGTCAAATTAAAAATAAGTTATATCTACATTTACCAGTCACATACTAGGACGATTTTAAAATAAAAAACATTACTACCACTATAACACCCCAGCAGGTATATTTTATTTTCGTTGGTGATAATCTTGTGCAGTTAAAACACAATATTGTCTATTGATAACCTTAGTTTATAAAAAAGTGACTTGGTTTAGCGCATTTTTTATGGCGAATTTCGTCGATGTTTAACCTTTCAGTATTTTCTACTATAATTCTACTTCCATATGCAGAAACACCAAGAAAACTGTCAACTTTCAGGAGTTTTTTTAAATGTTTTGTCGTTTTGCTTGCTTAAATTTTTCTTTTGAGCGCCACCTAGTGGTTTAGCTAGAATTCATATTTGATATGCATGTACTTTAAAAGTAACCATAATTTTGTTTTATTTTAAATTTTAAATATTAACGCACGTTCGCGATTGAAACCGAAACTGAAGTAATTATTTTTAAATTCTAGTATCTAGTTATTTCGCTGACATGGGGTTTTATGCTTTTATTTAGGCTACAGATTTTCGAGCTTACTGACTTTTTGTGGTTGTAGATTTTGAAGCATATATTTTTTGTTTAATTTTTTCTTTTTTGGTTCTGACAGCTCGTGATCGCTCTTGGCTCCTAAAAGGCTTGGGCCTCCCTGCGGTGCGGGGGTGGTTGTTACAGATCATTGTCTGTCTGCCCCTCTGGGGTCATCATATATTTGGTCTTATTTAAAATCATCTTTAGTCCAAGTTAAAGGCTAACGTTCTTTAACTCTTTCTATCATATTTTACAAGTTTTCTACACTTTCCTATATAGATTAGATACGCATCGATATTTACATATGTCAATACGTATCGATACAAAACAATCGATACGTATACAAAAATATTCGTATCGCTCAGCCCTACTTACAGCTACAGCAGTCCACGATGCGCTGTTGCAGAGTCTTTACGTTTTGAATGGGCGAAGTGTAAACAAAAGCTGTAAGGTGTTTCCACAAGAAAAAAATCCAAGGTATTAAAATTTAATAATGTTAGGGTCGTACAGTGTATTTTGCTCATCTTATGTATTGATTAAATCCAAGGTGGTATATCACCAAGTAGCGCGGATAGCTCAATGTCCGGACAGTTGCTGTAATTTTGGCCCGTGAGCATATTTGGCAAAAAAAATGATGGTCAATTATACCAGCACAAAACATTTATTGAAAACTTTTTATTAGGCGAGTTCTTATGGATATTCATATTAGTGTTCCTGATTAAATCTGCTTCGACTGTAAAGAGAATCGATGAGATAAATTGAGGGTCTGATGATCGCTTTTAAGCCCATTAATTGAGAATTAAGCGAACTAGAAAATCTGCTTGTAAGAGGGCTTGCACTTGCCAGTAGTTGCACCTCAGGAAAAATAAACATATAGCTAAACCCGTGGGCTACGCCCTAGTTTTGTTTTTGGTAAATTATAGTAAAAAATAATAAATAAACTGTGTTGAGATGTAAGGCATCTACTATTTCTCTGAAGACCCGCGACTTTGCGATATGCTCAAAAATACGCAGGACGTACTTATCAACTGAACTTAATAAGTGTAACTAATTAATCATACTAGTGTCTATTATTTTGGAGTAAAATTCCGACTCAGCGAGAGTACAGCCGCTGTGGTTCAGGTCACTAATACATAACCGTAAAATTAAGACTTGAGACCTGTTCTCTGCAACCCAATGCTTCCTCCGCTGCGAACAGTTTGGCAAATGAATTGTTAAATATCTGTTGGTCCAATTACTGCTTTTACTTGAACATATTTCAAGAGATGTCGTTTTTTTAGTAATATTGCATGACGTATTGTAATAAACTTTGTAAGTGCAAACGCCTGTGACTTACAGTGTTTAGTCACCGAGTTACGCAGACCTGCTCAATATGTGATGCGTCCGCCGCGAAGATCGGATTACAATTAAAGGATGTCACAGCGCTTTGCGCTTCAATCATCTGGCAAGACTGTGTAAACTCAATTTTCTTATTTTCATCAAAAACTTTAGTGGTCCGATATACATTAATACTTACGAATATGCACCTTATATAACTGACCGGCAAAGATGTGGCTTCTAGCAGCGGGGGCCCGGCGCGGCGGCAGTAAAATATGCGGCACTTGGTAGAGATCCGGATGTAATATAGAGATAGTTCGCTGTGAAACTCCTAGTTTGGCCGCTATTTTTCTCGTGCTGGTTCCAAGATTTTTGTTAATCATGTTTAGTACCGCTTCTGCTAAATTAGGTGTTCGGATGGTCTTTTCACTTCACAGTAGTAACAGGTCATAAAGATCCTGTTTATCTGAGACGACGACGAATGTTTTCAAAAGTTTTCGTATTCGGACAGTCTTTGTAAAAACAGTTTTTGATTGAGAATCCTGTATGACTTCATGGCTATTACCACCTACGCGACTATACATGAACTGCATGTCTGCCATTTCTCTACTGGTGTAACGATTCGTAGCAAAGAGAAATAAAAAGAAATAATTTACCAAATAACAATAAGAGATAACACTGCTGACAACGGGTTCTAACCATATTCCAATTTTCAGCAATCTCTGTGTTAAATCCCTAACGGTTTCACCAAAACACGACGATGGGCTCTTCCATGACGACATTTATTATTTTCAGCAATTGATTAAGTAGTTACTATTAAATTTTGTTATGGGTGGGAACTGTTCCAAACCAACCAATTTTAGAAATAAAAAGGTGCGGTTTTTTTTACACGCATTTCATAAACTAAGAAGTTTACAACAAAAGCAGCATTTACTACAGCACAATGGGAGGATTACATTTAAGAACTCATGAACAGGGGCACTTTAAAAGAAAAGGGGGTACATTTACTATATTGTATGTTATATATAATGAAATAGTAGAATTATTTATAATTCCAATTATAATTTTGCTACATTTATTTTAATGATTAGGTATAGTTGGTGCACGGAGTCAGCCAATGGTTGTCACAGATATTTACAAGTTTATTGCGTTTATATTTTACACTTTTAGCTCGTTTTAGTTAAATTTTTTGAGGGAATAAGACATTAACTATTATTTACTGTAGAACTATGATACGGAATAGTAGATAAACATTGGAGGATCAACGCAATAGCGTTGTGATGACATCAAATGTCTGTAACGCGCATCGGCTGATTCCCTACCCTAGCTATACATTTGACATATACAGCAAGTGCCACCTAACCTTGCAAATTTTAGTGGGCTTTGATTCGGCTACTTCCGCTTTGTTTCGTCGGTAGTCGTAACTTAAACTAGCTCTAATTGGCCGTTGGACAGTGTGGTACACTCTACTAAAAAGTGAAAGTCAATTTATTTATGGTTTACGAATAATTGTGGATTTTTGACAAATTAAAAGGCCGTGCGCCATAAGGTTAGAAACAGTTTGCTTTGAGAAGGGATTAACGATAATTTAGGTTACGTATAAAAAATACAGCAAAGAAACTAGAAATGTAATAAAAAACCTTGCTTTTGCTTGAGAGTGTAACGGCTTCTCGCCTTTTAAACTTATCGTCATTTTTTTTGCAAGGTTAAATGGCACTTGCTGTACATACAACAAACACATTGCAACTGCGTTACAAATTTACGTTGCATTTTTATATAGTTGTGCTGCAAAGAACGCAAATCTATCTATATTAAAACCGGAAATATGTATAAGTAAAAGCAGTAATTGAACAAACAGATATTGAAAAATTCCATTACAAGCAATCTTTGCTCATAAATTTGGAAAACTAATATGGCCTCATCGAGATTAGCTATAAAATGGAATGAACCGATTTCATTTTGTTTATCGTGCGTGGACGATGTTATCACGCTCATGTTTCAATAAATAAGCTAACAATTAATAAACAGCAACTAATCTTTACCCATATATTGTGAGCTGGACAATAACAAAATCGGTAGGAAAAAATGCTGCGTTTAAACTACCGCTCGCATTTACAAAGAAATAACTGTGCCCATCGGCTACACCCTACGGTTTTTTTAAGTAATTTCGAAAAACATAACACCCGAAGCGCGCCGCTTGGGTTATATAAACTCTGCAGTTCAGACAGGCCGATGGGATCCGAATTTAATATGTACAATTACAGTAATCGGTATATATAATTCATAGAACTAGAATTTTGATCAGCGAACCGCTACAATCCCCACTTAATTAGCTTATTTATTAATTTACAAAAAGGTTGAGGCACGGTCGACGGATTTCGTTAGTTGTATATATTTTTAGTTTTAGTTGCTGCAAGGGGGGTTCGGTCTGGCGGAAGAAGTGAATACGCGAGTGAAAACCGCTTCACTATATTGGTCGCAAACTGGTGATACAGAGTGTATTTTTTGTGGAAGTGACACGGTAACAGGTGAAAGAAAGAAAGGAGAATAACCCTACATCAATCAGATATAACGTAGGAGTAGTATTAAGAAGATTTTTGAAGATTTCAAAACGAAGGCACTGATAAGTAGCTGACCTTCGACGGGTAGACTGGGGCCAGCTGCTTAGCGCGGTACGAGTGGTGCAAAGATAAACTTATCTAGCGCTGTCCAGCATAAACAACGAACAGGGCCGTACTTGAGGAATTTAAAACAACGAAAAAGTAACTAAAACACAGCGAAACATGCAGGAAATGCTTGAAGAAATAAATAAGAAATTAGATAGAATGGCAGCAAGAGAAGAACGTATAGAAAGGAAAATGGATATAATTCAAAAGGAACTGAATAAAATTAAGGACGAAAATAAAAAGCTGAGAAGTGAAAATCAACAACTTAAACAAAGGGTAATACAACAAGAGGAAAGAATGGAAGGGATAGAAAGAGAAATGAGAAGAAAGAAAATAATCATACACGGAATAGAAAGGCAAGAAGGGGAGAGCGACCTACAGCTAAAAGAGAAAGTAAGGATAGTCCTAAGAGATATGGAAGTAAAAATAGCAGTTGAAAAAGAGGTAACAGAAACTAGAAGAATTTGAAAGCAGCAAAACGGGAAATATAATCCAATCCTAGTTGAACTAAGGGAATGGGCAAAGGAAAGGGAGATATTGAAAGCAACAAAAAACTAAAAAACACAAAAATATACGATACAAACAAAGGAACAGGCTATGAAAAAGGACACGAAAAAAGGAGAAGAAATAGAAAACGAAGCGATAGGTATAGGAACTTGAAACATAAACACACTAACAGGGAAGTAGATAGAAATAACGGAAGAAATGGATAGTAATAACATACAAATTTTAGGGCTAAGCGAAACCAAAAAAAGGGCAAAGGAAGTACGTACTTAACAAACAAACACATACTGTGATCGTGCAGTTTCGCTGATATTTTTATATACAAATTTTAATTGTATTATTTAAAATTTATCAAGTATTTATGCTTGATTACTTATTTATTTGCGATGATCGGTGTCGGACCTACGTTGTGTTTTAATTATTTGCTCGTGGCTGATTTACCCTGTCTTTATCGAGGTTAAAAAAGATAAGATTTTAAGCTGATTTAAACAACAGTAAACCTTTTGAAGAATTTATTTATTCATGTGTTGAAAATATTGGTGTTATGAGTGCTAGAACCATTTATATAGAATTTGCCCGTTAGTTGTATCGAGTAAAGTTGCCAATCTAAATATTTACCCCAGTTTTACCCATACTGATACTTCTATTTGGGACTGTTTATAAATGTCGAGTATTTTGCAGTTTACGTCAGTAAAATGTGTAACTACACGCGAACAGAGCTTGCCGCAACCAATATGGAAATAGCGCCGTCACTCACCCGAATCGGCTTCCCTGCAATAGCGCCTCAATTGCTACGCCTAATTCCCTCCTAAGAGGAACAATAGCGCCGCTTTTGATACGCCTAATCAGGTACACCGACAAGAATGAGCCACTACGCCTAAGCCTATTTGATTTTGGCAATGTGCTCCTCGTAGCCCCTAAACCCCGTGCCGCAACCAATATGGAAATAGCGCCGTCACTCACCCCAATCGGCTTCCCTGCAATAGCGCCTCAATTGCTACGCCTAATTCCCTCCTAAGAGGAACAATAGCGCCGCTTTTGATACGCCTAATCAGGTACACCGACAAGAATGAGCCACTACGCCTAAGCCTATTTGATTTTGGCAATGTGCTCCTCGTAGCCCCTAAACCCCGTGCCGCAACCAATATGGAAATAGCGCCGTCACTCACCCCAATCGGCTTCCCTGCAATAGCGCCTCAATTGCTACGCCTAATTCCCTCCTAAGAGGAACAATAGCGCCGCTTTTGATACGCCTAATCAGGTACACCGACAAGAATGAGCCACTACGCCTAAGCCTATTTGATTTTGGCAATGTGCCCCTCGTAGCCCCAAATCCAAGAAGATTATATTTTATTTTAAAGTTGCAAGTACCAGACTTGTAATATTGTAATAGAATGTTAGCAATAATGCTTTCAAACTGACGTTCAGATTTCAGCGAACTGAGTCATCTTTTAGAATTCGAAGATTGATCCCTTCCTTTAGGGAACATACTCTTTTATTAAAATTCATGCCCATCCTCCAAGAGGTTGGACTTGTTTCTTTTTCCAATAAAATTACAGCCCCACTCTTTTTTAACTTTTGATTGGATAGAAGTATCAATAAAATTTTGTCTCACACTCTCAAGCTTTCTTGAACACTTGTGCTAATTAAGGCTGTCAAGTTTCCCCAATTTATGTTAATTACTACAACCCAATATTTACCCTAATCCCTAGAATGCGAGAGCGTGAAATTTTAAATATTAGATTGACCCCAATAATCCACACAACAGGCGGCAAACTCATTGATACGTGTTAACATGTGTTTTACAATATTTACATTTATGTACAAAAATGTGTGCAGCTGTTCTAAAACGACCACCTGCTTAAAATTTACTATTAAATTACAGCAATTTAGCTAAGTCAAGTGATCACTGTTAATTAAAGTCTGTATTTGCTGAAAGAAATATAATATTGCTGTAAATAAATCAAAGTTATTAGACAAGTGCATTACGTATTCTGGGAGCTCCCACTTTAAAGTATAAAACAATACAATTAAATCAAAATCAGATACAAATTATTTATTCTCGGGCAGCGCACCTTTACAATACTACACTGCTCGGGAGTGAAAACAGAACAAAGAGCAAAGGATGGAGTAGGAATAATAGTCACAGAGGAAATAATTAAAAGAATAACAGATTTTAAGACAATCAACCCGAGAATAATAGCAATTAGTATAAAACTGGAAGAAACAATAAACATCATACAAATCTATGGGCCAGTAGAAGGAACAGCAGAGGAAGAAATGCCAGATTTCTACATAAATTTACAACAAATACTAGATGAAATGAAAGAAGAAAATGAGAAGACAATAATAATGGGAGACTGGAACAGTAGAGTAGGGAAAGACCACAACAGAGGAATGGGGTGCATGGGAATACATGGGGAAGATACACTAAATAGAAATGGAATAAAAATGATAGATTTCTGTAAAGGGAACGACCTAATAATAGGAAACACAATGTGGTAACAACCAATAGAAGACAAATACACGTTTGTGGCAAAAGAACGAATCGCTAAAAGTATGATAGATTATATAACATATACACAAGAATTAACAGAGACAATTCAATAAATCGAAACGATAAAAGAAGCGGAATTAGGAACACAACACAGACTAGTAAGAGCAAGTTACCAAGCAAGACTAAACAAAATCGAAGAAATAAGGAAATATAGTAGTTTAGCGATATATAAGTTAAAAAATAGGGAAAACAAAGAAAAATACCAGAAGGAGACAGATATAGAATTTCAAAAACTGGAGAACGGCAAAGCAGATTGGACTTTAGAAGAAAGATGAATAACCTTCAAAGAGAGACTGCTGAAGATAACAGAGAATATATGTGGGAAGAGAAAATATAATAAACATGTTAAAAGGACGAGTTGGTGGAATAGCGACATACAAAGACTGACAAAAAAAAAGAAAATAGCATGGAAGCAATATATACAAACAAAAACACAAAATGACAAAGAAGAACATAATCGAAGGAGAAACATAGTGAAAAACGCAATCAAAAGAGCAAAAAGGAAATCCTGGAGAGAGTTTGGAGAAGAGATAACAGAAATACATAAAACAGACTACAGAAAATTCTGGACTAGAATAAAAAGATTAAGGGGAGATAAAAGGAAAAAAATAAAAGCAATAAAAAATAATCAAGGTCAAACACTAACAGACACAAAAGAAATATTAGAAACGTGGAAAGAACACTACACAAATAAGAATAACACGACGGTGTCAGATGATAAAATAACAAGAGAAGAACAAACGGAACAACAACAAAAAATCAAGAGGGAAGAAGTCGAAGAGGCATTACAAAAAATCAAAATTGGAAAAGCAAGTGGAGAAGACGGCATAGCACCGGAGATGATTAAATGGCTGGGGGGAAAAGGAATAGACTGGATATGGGCTATCTATAAAGAAGCATAGGAAAAAAAATCCCGAGGGACTGGGAAAATAACCTTTTAATACCGATACACAAGAAAGGAACACAGACACAGTGTGAAAATTACAGACCAATCTGCTTAGCCCAAACCAGCTACAAGCTATATACAAAAATCTTAGAGAAAAGATTAAGAGAACACATGGAACCGAAATTGGGAGAGGAACAGGCAGCATTTAGGCCAAGCAGACAGACAAACGACAACATATATATAATAAGAAATATAATAGAAAGAAAGATAGAAGAAGGAGAGGAACTATACCTAACTTTCATCGATCTAAAAGCAGCCTTCGATACGGTAGATAGGAGGGAAATATGGAAAACCCTGGGAGAACTGGAAATACCTAGCATGTTAATAAACGCAGTAAGAAATACATATGAAACGGTTAGAGCAAGAGTGCATTTGGCTGGACAAAGATCGGATGAATTTAAAATGAGTAAAGGAATAAAACAAGGAGACAGCCTAAGCCCTCTACTATTTATCATTATTATGGATAAAATTATTAGACAAATTAAAGAAAAATATAACCAAATGGACACAGTAATAGGGTACAGGAATCTAGAAGTAGTTAAAGTGAGCAGCCTGCTTTACGCAGATGACGTGATATTAACAGCAAATAAGAAGGACAAAATGCAAAATCTAGTAAACGCCTGGACTAAAGGAATTGAAAACATGAAAATGGAAATAAATATAAACTAAACAAAAACAATGATAGTAAATGAAAAACAAAAAGACACCTAGATAGACAAAGAAATCAAATGCAAGAATAATACATTGGAAAGAGTAACAACATACGAATTTTTGGGAAGTATAATAACGGAAGATGGGAAATTAGAGGCTGAATTAACAAACAGAGCTAATAAATCAACAAGAATATATTACTCAATAAACAAAACAATACTAGGGCATAAAGACATAGACATTGAGGTGAAAAGGAAAATACATAATATAATAACAATACCAACAATATCATACGCTTGTGAAAACTGGACATTAAGAAAAAAAGATGAAAATAAACTAAATGCTATTGAAATGAAACACCCCAGGAAAATCGCAGGGACAACTAAATGGGACAGGGTAAGAAATGACAGGATTAGAGAAATAACAGAACAGGAGCCAATAATGGAAAAAATAAAAAAGAAACAATTGAACTGGTATGCACATATAGTGAGAATGGATCCGGACAGAATCACAAGAAAAATAATGGAGACTGGAAAACCAAGGAAAAAGCTAAGGGGAAGACCAAGAAGAAAATGGATGGATCAAATCCGAGAAATAGGAATGGAAAGAGGAAAAACGGTAGAGAAAATGAGAACCCTAGCAAGAGACAGAAAAGAATGGAGGAAATAGATGCAGGACAAGGAACCCACATCCGACGCCTGAAAGGGCATAAGGATCAGCGAAGAAGAATAAGAAGTTGCTGCAAGGTGCATGATAGGTGTTACAAGGAGTTACTTTTCCTTTAATTTTTCCAAACAGAAAAATGGATACAGTTGGAAACAGAAGGTTTTTCGGACTTATGTCCTCATAACCTTATTTTTATCTTTAGCGTGGGTTGAATTCGCCACCGAAGTTTGGTCGGATTTTATTCGGCCACCCTGTATAAGCGAATAGTTTAGTTTAACAACCCTTCTTTTTGTTGATGTTTTTTTGGTGCCTTATTTACATATCCTACTTCTCTTGCTACGGTATCACTAACACCAGGTAGCTGTATGAATATCTAGCAGGGTACGTAATACGTATAGTATATTGCTATACCTTGCAGGCATTCGTTCGCGGTTTCATCGAAAGCTGCTTTGGTTTTGCAGTATTATCTATCTCGTCAGTGCTTTCATAAAGATAAATAAACGTTTTGACTACAATTCATGATTTTGCTTCTTAAAAATGGTATATTCTATAAATAATGTAAAAATTGACCTTTCTTAAAACTATATACCTACACCTTGTTAGTGCAAAATCAAAAACAGATGATTTGCTAAAATCAGGCATTTACAAATTAAATTGGTCGCACTGTAATTCGATTTATATAGGCCAAACAATTAGAAATTTTGATATTAGGTAAAAAGAATACGTACGTTGTTACAAATACAAACACCTGCATAAATCAAATTACGCTAAACGCCTATAAGAACGTAATTATTTAATGACCACAAAATGTTTACATTTTTGCGATAATAAACGTAAATTAGATATACCAGAAGCTTTGAAAACGGTACTTTTGATGAACGAGCAAATTGATCTCTTAAATTCAGCTTTATTGGACATTTTGGAATAAGAAACCAAGTTATCGGCAGACGATTGCCTAGATGAAGTCACCAAGTTCTATTGTTGCTATAACAACACTGTTTACTATCTAATAGGACCTTCGATAATGGCATGTAAACATGTCGGACTACGTATAAGTTTAAAATAATTAAATATTAACAGCTGTTAATATTGGCAACCCAACATACATCTAATTTTTTATTTCATATTTGCTTATGAACGGGTGGAGCACATGTGTATTGCGTATAATTGTATTTTATATTGTAATTCAAATCAGTTCTGTTGGTATTTTAGGTTACTGAAACGTTATAGCATAAAACTCTCTCTCAAACTTTTTAAGTATACATAACTTGTTTCTGCTTGTTCTAACAATCTTACAAATAATCTTTAATCTGTTGCAGAAAGACACTCTTATTCTGGAACCTAGTCACGTCGCCAATTGTGTTTCTAAAGGAAAATCGGAAGTAAGTTGTATATTTGATGTTATCCGCTTTAATTTTTGCTTGCGCTTACAAACAAGCGAATAAATTTCAACCATGAATGCCAGTAAATGCAGGACGAATGAACAACCTATTGTTACTCAAACAATATGGAAATATTCAGTTTCACAAAAACTGCATACATTTGCGTTCTTCGTCGATTACTAGCATCGTCCTGAAAAAGATCAGGCGCCGATATCGGGAACAAGTCCTATACATTGCCGAATATAAATGGATGCAGCGACTTCCCCTATCTGCAAAACGCCCCCGTATTCCATTTCTCCTGCTCGTAAAGCTTATCACATGTATATCTTCCTATATTCACTTAACTCCCTTTACAGTTGGATTGTCACGAAGACTATTCGAGGGTGAAATAGAATTTGGCATCTTTTTATTATTGTTTTTTTGAAAATGGAACTTTTTCTTAGAATTTGGTACTCGTACTGATTTATGATAACGTGCTTTTCAAAAATTTCTTTTTTCGACAACTGTCAAAAAAAAGTTGACTTCTACGTATTAATTTTAGTGCGGAAAGCAGCTTTCTTTCACGGCGAAACTTTGCGGTTACGGTTTTTTTTTGAAAAGCTTAACTAGAAGTACAATTTTCGATATACCTCTTGATTTAAAATTTTATCAAAATCGGTCGAGTACACACACAGACAGACATTTTTTGAAAACCATTTTTTTGAGTTCCTTGAGCCCCAAAACGTTTATTTCAGTTAATAATAGGCCTGGAAAATTTTCATAAAGTTAATGCTTCCCTATACTGAAGGTATGGTAAAGACAAAATTTATTACACTTTTGATGAACTGAATGACATTAATAAACTGTTTAATAAACAGCAGATTTTTAATTTTAGAGTTTATCATTAAAAAGTGAAACAACTTTGTACCAAGTCACTTTAGAACCTACATACTCGTAAATTAATGTTTTATACTCGGTATTAATCGTAGAATTCAATATTAAATTTATTGGTACATCCTTTTGGGATACCCTGTGTAATACCGCATATTTGGATAACCAGTAAAATATGATTTTCAGAAATACGTAACACATGCCTTATTATGTAGAATAAACAGAAAATTTTATTTAAAAGTAGGCACAGCCAGCGATAAAACAACAAAGGGAAACAAACAAAACCACGTTTGTTAACTATATAATTGATTACACAGTACATTAATTACAAGGACTTCTTTAAACAAAGAATTCATGAACATGATTTTCATGTTAAACAAATGCCAAAGGGATATCAATACAGCATAACACATACGCAAAAGTGTATTCAAGTTGAAAATTAATTTTAATGAAAGTGTGTTATTGTTGTACAACACCCTACAGGATGAGTGGTTTAAATGTCGCTCCTCAGCCCCTGATTTTTTATAAACAGTTTATCGAACAGATATTTTTATCGTCAAAATTTTGGAAGGTGCGATTTTGACGGATGTACACGTTTTCGGGCCCGAGAAAACCGAAATGCCAGTTTTCGTCATCGTGTCTTTACTTTACACTTTACAGTCCAGACGTCTTAACCCAGAAAAGCCAATTTAGTTTTAAAAGATTAGTAATCACAATGGGATGAAACTGCAAAGTACCGTAATTGATCTCCAAAAAAGGGGGGAGGTCTGTTTTGCTTCACTATACACGCGCTTAAAAAAAAGGAGCTTAGATTGGTATTCTACGCATGTCGAATAGGCGACCTGCGCAAGCGCGTGGTAGGACCCCCCCCCGAACACCTTCATCCGCAGTTTTTTTCTTCAAATTTTGCCAATTTTGATTTCAAAATTAGTATGATAATAAATGACAATAGGAGCAACTTTATATTTAAAAAACACTTATAGGGCGTTTACTTTTGATAGTTTACCTGAACAGTTTAATGCAGTAATCGCCGAAAAACGACCATCGCCCAAAGGTACAAAACATATTTTGACATTGTTTGCAATTACAAAACAAAATACCAGATATAGTCCAGGCACTGAAGACATAAAAGGGGGCTTTCGCTACAAAAGGTCAAGGAAAGTTCCAATTTGGTAGATTTGTACAGTTTGGTGTCCTCATTAATATTCCGAGTTTGCGACCTTGAGCGACAGCCGCTCGCGCCGCCATAATGGAAAAATGGTACCGAAAACCAGTTTTTCGAGAATATCTTCTTTCCAGCTCCACCTAGGTTAAAAATAATTATTACAAAAATTATAGAGCATGAAATTTCCTGCAACTTTTGTAGGAAACATTTTTCAATCAGATGAATAGTTCACGAGTTACAGCGGAGTCAAGCTCAACAAATTTCTACAATTCGCAAAATCGCTACATTTTTTCTCGAAATTTCAGTAAATATTGGTTACTTGTTTTTTACTCATTTCCGTACAACAAATTGACGGTATTTACAGAACTTTCCAAAAGTTTACCTTCGCAAACCAGGCAGAGGAAAAACTGTTGAAAAAATTTACTCTCCTCGAAGTCAACAGTATGGAGAAATAGTGGCGGACAACATATTGTTCTTGCATGCGTTCAGCGGTTGTGACACTACTTCTGCTGTTTTCAACGTAGGAAAAATTAAGTTTATAAAAACACTTAAAAAGAACGAATATTTAAGCCAAACTATACAAGCTTTCAAAGAGCGAAACGCAGATCCCGAAGTCATTGCTGCTGCGGGGGAAAGCTTTTTTATCGCTCTTTACGGCGTTAAAAAAAAACACCATTACTTTGGGCACCCTACGTTATCAAAATTTCGCAAGATCCGTGACGAAGAGTAAATTCAATCTTGCTACATTACCCCCTGCAAGAGAAGCTGCACGGCAACATTCCCTTCGGACCTACCACCAAGTTCAGGCTTGGTATGATATACACGAGAGTCCAGAGCAATGGGGTTGGGAAAGAACCAAGATTGGGTTTACTCCAGTGAAAACAACAAAAGATGCGGCACCCGAAGCACTCCTGAAATTCATTTCGTGCAAGTGCAAGAAGGGGTGCGGTCGAGCCTGTGGGTGTAGGAAAACAGGCTTGAAGTGTTTTGTTATCTGCACATGCTGCCATGGAGACGCGTGTGAAAACAGCGCAGAGATTTTTGCGGGCTCTGGAGAAGAACAAGAAGAAGACGACGACGACGAGAATGAAGACCTGACCGTTGCGAAATTATTAGCACACGAGGTCGAAGAAGACGACGAAGATGAAAACTTGGAAGAGGAGGAAAGAAATTTGCAAGAAGATATTGATATCAGTGAGCCTGGACCATCTAGGGCATCGAAACGGAAGAAAAGACATGAGTAAATAACGAATCGTGGATTAGGCCTACTGGGGATACCACATGAAAAAAAACGCGCCTCTCACTCTACCTCATGGTGGTACGGAAATGAGTAAAAAACGGTGGTACATATTAAGTAATCGGTATTTACTGAAATTTCGAGAAAAAATGTAGCGATTTTGCGAATTGTAGAAATTTGCTGAGCTTGACTCCGCTGTAACTAGTGAACTATTTATCTGATTGAAAAATATTTCTTACAAAAGTTGCAGGAAATTTCATGCTGTATAATTTTTGCAACAGCTATTTTTAACCTAGGTGGCGCTGGAAAGAAGATATTCTCGAAAAACTGGGTTTCGGTACCATTTTTCCAATATGGCGGCGCGAGCGGCAGTCGCTCAAGGTCGCAAACTCGGAATATTAATTAGGACACCAAACTGTACAAATCTACCAAATTAGAACTTTCCTTGACCTTTTGTAAGTCAGAACCTACTCATTGCCTGGCCTAGTAACTCCTTTAAAAAATAAAGGTGCATGAGGGGTGCTCTATTTCAATACAGTCGCGCTCGAAAACGAAGCTATATTCGTATTCTACACATGTCTAATAGCCGATCTGCGCAAGCGCAATTTTCTTACCATTACTCCACATTCAATGTTTTGTTTGCTTCAACTAAGAAAAGACCAACAGGGCAGGGCGTTTCCTTTTTTACTTTCCCATACTTCTACTGAAGTATGGAAAGATATGATTTCATGCAATTTTTTGAATTTTTGATTTTATCGGAAATAAACGTTTTGGGATCCAAGAAATACAACAAAGTTATTTTTGAAAAATGTCGGTCTGTGTGGATGGGTGGGTGCTTTCAGTCCCTCGAATCTCTGAAATTCCTTAACCGATTTTTATAATTAAACGAAAAACTATTGCATTCAACTATATATTGTTTAAAATAAATCAACAGGTTATTTACAGAAATTATTTACAAGATTCAATTAATGATACTAAAAGCGCTAGGTATTACAAGCCAAGCAAAGCAAACTATATACAAAAGCAAAATGCAAAAGTAATACAGGGCAAACAAAATACGGAAACGGTAGGGTAGCAATACAGTGGCAAACGGTAGCAGATAAGAAACGGTAGCCTACGGTAGCAACAAAGATACATTAGTCCGCGGAAGGAAACGGCAACTTACGGTAGCAATTAAGATACGGCAGCAGATAACCAAACAAGCAATAATAAAACATTCTGGTGTAAACGTTAATGAACTTGAAAGCAAAGGGGTAAGGCAGGTATATCGGACAAACGAGCAAACTGCAACTTCTGTGATTTAATTATTAGTTTTTAATTCTGTGGAAAGACTCCATGATTTTACGACGCTTTTTCCCTATTTTATTGATTATATTATTAATTTATCATTACTTTTTTATACCTTTTTTTGTAATGGCAAAAATCTTTAAAAAAATCTGTTGTGGTCCGAACCTCGTAGATTATGAAATTTCTTTGTTTAATCATTTGGAAATTTTTTGTCTAAAGCTAAACTTCTAGGAACAATATTATATTTTTGTAAAATATAGCAAAATAAAATAAAATCGCATTTTTGGTTGAAATTTCTGGTATGCACCAAAATGTTGATAAATATTTAGTTTTGTGTTTACAGTCAAGAAGGCTCTTAGCAGAGACAAAACTGCGACTGTCAACATTGTAAATCTCTTATCTACGCAACCAGTGTTGGGTAGTATCTAGATACATGTATCTAGATACTGGATCTAGATACTGTTCAAGTATCTAGTATCTGTATCTACATACGTGAATAAAATTGTATCTTGTATCTGTATCTAGATCCTATTAAGCGGTATCTTTTTTTATTAAACAATAAAAGATCCTAGATACATTCAAGAATTATAATTTATTTTATGTAGTTTTCGAAGTTTATTAAAACATTTCTTCAATTTAAAATTTAGGACATTTTTGGACATTTAAATTTTAGCATTAATTACTTTTCCAGAAAAACCCAAATACGTCTTAAGATAGGTAATGGTAATAAATATTCAAACATCCCCATTTTCAGGGGATAAGAACTGTAAGAAGCTTAAGGTTTTATGTATACATTTACCCATTGTGGCAATACAACAACCGCCCTTGCTGTTTTGGATATTGGGAATTTCCAAGTAAATCATATAACCAGAGCGGTAGGCTTGTCTTGACAAAACTTGAAGTGTCCTCAGTTTAAATAGAAGTAGTGGACAAGTCCAGAATCAATTCTTGTGCTAGTCTGCTAGTTATACCTTGTGATTACAATTAGAAGAATGAACGATAACGAAAGTGCTTTTTTGGAAGTGCCAGCGATACTGGGTGGCGAGTTTTTTAAGATAGTGTCGCGTTGTGATAGTAAGGTTGTCACACAGTGTCGAAACTGCCCCTCAAAGATTCAGGGTGATGTAACTTTAAGTGGAAACTTTATCAAACATCTTAAGGTGTGTAATGATTTTTTCATTTATACTATTAATTAATATTATCATGGTTTATGCGCGCTTTCATTTCTGGAAGTGTAATTTTTTAATGTGGTATCTAATTTGTATCTGAGAAGGATCTAGATACATTTAAAAGTATCTTGTATCTGTATCTAGATACACTTAGTAAAATGTATCTTGTATCTGTAACTAGATACACCTTTTTAAAAGTACCTGTATCTGTATCTAGATACAAATAAAAAGTATCTTACCCAACACTGTACGCAACAGAAGGTTAAGTAGTTAAGGAGTCAGTATTTGCTCCTCAGCTCCGTTAATCACCGACATGCTTTTAGGGGTCAGAGTATTGCAGCCTAATTGAGTAGGGATGTCGTAACTTGAATCGTATCGACGAGAAAATAAGCGATTGTGGCGCGTGCTGGTGGTTTCCTGAGAAAACGTTTGTTTAGTGCGGCACATTATAGAATTGTCTAAGCGAGAGGGTATAGTCTTTGATATAATCTTATGGTTTTCAAAGTAAAATAAACAACAAATTTGAAATAAGAAAAAAAAGCATTCTTGAATTTACGTATTTCAAGCAATTTACAAATTAATAAAACGACGCATTTCTTGGAGTTGAATAAACGTTATTATAAACGTTAAAAACAAAATTAAGTCCTATCACGGATCGTCTAGTTTACCAGATAAGAAATAACGCATTGCATTTTGGGCGATTTTTTTGTGTTCAGCGTAAATAGCGCTCTGAACGCTTTAAACGAGAGAGCTCGCATTTTACGCGTTCGTGTAGTTTCTAAAATCGACAAAAAATACGCCCGTGTAGCAGAATCCTTGCGAATAAAAAAGTAAATATAAATAAGAAGATTGTTCTTATTCAATATATCAAAAATTGTCAATTTTAAATTTAAATAAGGCAATAAGTTACCGCTGCCGCCACCTACAGCAGAAGAGACGTATTCGTAGGTAACAGATACAGTTCCCATACTTACAATAAATTGTGTTGCGTCGGTAACGCAGTTGGTTGTCGTGATACATTTACAAGCGTCTACGGCCTGACAATTCTGCAGGCTTCGTGCAGGGTCGGTCTGTGCAAATGTGTGTGCAGCATTCTTCGTGCATGAGCGTTTATATTACATGTTTTAGCGATATCCTATCGTGGCACATATGGAAATGCGGGTGTACAGCTTTTTACTGCGTAAATGGTTGAGGGATCGAATCTCGGTTGGCGTCAATTTTTTTTTATACCGCTTTTTTTAAACAATGATGTTGGTCTTTGCGGTCTGCCCGAGGTTATGATTAAAGCAGTTAAATTTTTAAAGAATAAATACGAAAACAAAGTTGCATTCGCTCACCGAGATTGACGGCATACTAACTGCGCAAGTCCGACCGTGCACGAAGCAAAAATTGCGAGCCGAAGTTGCAACAGTCAACACACTTTTACGAGTCTGCGCCTGCGCGAAGCCTGCAAAATAGTCAGGCCGTAGACGCTTGTGATACATTTTCTGTGGTGACACTTGCAATTCTTTAGTTATTTGTTCCTGACAAAGTAAGAGTGTTTTGGAGTTGTAATTTGGTAAGTAGATTTTTCATTACATATTTAATAATAATGATGTTAGTTTATTCGGTTTGTTTATTTTTATTTATTTTAGGTTATTTGAGTTCAAATTTGCGTGAGGAACAATTTCTGATACTTAATTTCAAATTATTCGTTTGATTGTGGTTGTAAGCGACACAAAACCAGTTTTACTCTAGTGTGGGTTAATTATATTTTAAGAAATGGACTACTTATTTCGGGTCCGTGAAGTTGGCAGGTCAATGAAAGCACTAACGACAGCAATTGCGCCAATCGTTAGTGCTTCGTTAGTGCTCTTTAGTGCCCTACCAAGAAAGCCGGCAAACCATCACATTTTCGAGTAATTAAAAAAACACAATCGCCTGCCAGCTTCACGCTTAGCAGCCACACTTTGAGCACTAACAAAAAAATGTTTCCAATTGTTAGTGCTTCGTTAGTACTCTTTAGCGCTCTAATTAAAATATCAGCAAACAAACACATACGTGAGTAATTTAAAAAAATTAGTTGCCTGCCAACTTCACGCCCAGCAGGCACACATTAAGCACTAATGAAAAAATTGTTACCAATCGTTAGTGCTTTGTTAGTGTTCTTTAGTGCTTTGAATAATAAACCAGCAAACTAACACATGGCTGAGAAATTAAGAAAAAACTAACTTGACCGGCAACTTTACGCTACGCAGGTATGCTAAAAGTTATGGTTTCTATAAACAGTATGCCATCTTCGTCTGTGCGTAGCATAATTAAATTCTAACGCTTTGTACATTATTTATTACCGTTTGGTTTTTATCAAGAACTAGAGGCAAATACCTTCAAAGTAATTAATCTGTGTCTGAATCTGTGATTTTTACATGCTAATTTTATTATTACTGCATATTCGACGTCCACTTGATTTATTAATAATGCTGCTTGGAGTCTTTTACAATCATCTTTTTTTTAAGAGAAACCTGAAAAAGTGGAACGTTCTCATATTCAAAATTGGTTTTATAGAAACCGGCGCGAAACGGTAACTGCACATATGCCACATTTTTTATTTCATGAGGTACATTAAGTTCATTCTTAATCATATATTTTTCAATGCAGGGTACTTTTCCTTTTATTATCTGTCAGAAATATTCTCATTTTGAATTATTTGATTAAGTTAATCAATAGTTATTGTTGCGCTCATTAATATATACTTATTCTCTTTTAGGTTGAACAATAAGGCACCAAAGTCAAGTTGCAACTAAGAATATTGGAGCTGTTGATGTGGTACAATGGGCTATTTTGAATTGATAAGAAAGAATGTTGAAGCGGAGAACTTTGACTTCATAAATTTTTTAACAACAAGATCACTTCTTCTTCCAAAATCTGATCATTTTATCGTTAGCATGGCAGAATTTCGTTTGGATGGATATATAACATCTATTGCCAAGGCCTGTCTTTAAAGACTGAAACATCTCGCAAACTTGTTGCGTTTTTGGAAGGTGATTTCAGTGATTTAACAAAATAAACATATTTCCAACTCCTTGTGCATTATGCGAAAATGGATATAGTTAAAAGATATGATAGTTATTCAGCTATGTACGACAGAAGTGGGATGCCAAGCAACGGGAAACTCAGCTGTGACGCATATTTTGACGAACAGATTGAGGCTTTTGTAGTGAATGCAGATTTGCCAACACCCACCACCACTGAAATTGTGCAGGTTTTCTAGAGAAACCAAGGATCTGGTTCGGAATGCGTTGCTTACTAAACCGGTGTTGTTGGCACTTAGATTTTGCTTGAACGACGTTCTCAAGTCTGACGGCACATCCAATGAGTGCAGCGTCGAATGGTTGGAAAGGGAAATTTCCGATATGCAAATTTTCATAATGGATAAATTTGCACCTTTAAAAGGATTACGAGGTGCCTGTCTTCTTGATGGAATTTTGCTATGCACTAGTGAATTGAATCGCAGAAAAGAAATATATAAAGCTGATCTGATCACTCTTGCAGCTCATGAATGCGCTCTTTATTTGGCAAGGCGCAAATTTAGAGATTCCAATTTTTCTAGCCCATTCAAATTCTTGCCCGAGTTGTGTAAACAGAGGCTCGATTTAGTTATACCAAAAATAAATTTGGACATTGGACTGTTGAGTTATTATTGTTCGATGGGATCCAACCACGTTGGTTCGACTCATCAGAAGAAGCTGCGAGGCAGTTTTTGGATATTTTGTTTATTTTCCTGAGCTATCCGGTTATTTCAAAAGCTCAGCAAGACAGTCTAGGTATAAAATCCCTTATTGCTTCTACTCCACCTTTTGGAATCGATACTGATGAATATGACCTGTTTTGCTAGTTGAATTGATTACTCTGTAGTTGATGGTCTTTTAAATATTATTTCTTATGGTTCTATAAGTTCCTTATTAAAAAAACGAGGAACAATCCTCCACTGTTTACTTGGACTTAAGAATATGTATTACCTTAAAGCTGCTAAGATTATTTGTTCTTTTGTTATGCAAAGCATAGTTTAAATGTGTTTTTATATTGTTGTATAGGCCTACTATAAGATAGTTTCTAACAGCAGTTGTCTGTAAACACTGATCTGTCAGCAAAACTTGATTGTAATTAATGAAATCTTCCATCACTTTTCCTACTGTACAGGGTGTTAATGAATTGTAGGGACAAACTTCTAGGGCTTGCAAAACACAACAAAGCAACCAACTTTTGTTAATAAATGTGTGGTCAAAAGTGTTTCCTTTAGAAAATAGAACCTCTTAAAGATTCTTTAAGAAGTACCTGAAAATAGGCAACCCAAATTGCATTTAAAATTATTTTGCACAGGTTACACGGAATTTTGTTAAAAAACGATCTAGACATACATGCATTCAAATAACGTCAATTTTGACAAATCGATATTTTTGTAATATTTTTTGACTTTTCTTGCATTCGTTTCTTTCTGTGCCTTTCATAATTCGTGTTTTTCGTTCTGTGATTTTGTTTGATAATTATTTTCTTCGTTATTTACGTCATGTTAAAACGTTAGTGTATGCTACCCCAGTTGAAACTGTAGAAGAACTTACGGCGCGTATTCTTGCTGCATGTGAAGAAGTTCCACAGACTCGTGATATATTTGGAGCGGTGCGCAGGAATTTACTTTGTAGATGTGCTTCGTGTGTAGAAGCTGGGGGGCGACATTTTGATCATTTACTATAATTTTGTTAATTTTTGAATTAGTTATTGTAAATTTTTCAAATAGTTGATTTTTGCTTTGTAATTTTGGTTTTTTCTATTGCTTAGTTTTGACACATTTTGTTAATTAATTAATTTTAAATTTAATTTGAATTCTAAAAGCGGGAAAGAGGGCTTTATTTATACTGTATTAATTTCCATCGTTATGGAAACAAATAGTTGGTAGTAAATTGAGTTGCCTATTTTTAGGTACTTCTTAAAGAATCTCTAAGAGGCTCTATTTTCTAAAGGAAACACTTTTGACCACACATTTATTAACAAAAGTTGTTTGCTTTGTAGTGTTTTGCAAGCCCTAGAAGTTTGGTCTATAATTCATTAACACCCTGTATACATCATGCTGTATCATCAATAAATCATTAAGTTAAAACCGTGTTGTTTTTTTGTCGGTCTGTTATTTAAAAATTTTGAATTTTGTCATAAGAGTACGAGTGGTCTAGTGGTGAGAAGACCAGGCTCACAATGCGTGAGTCCTCGGTTTGAATCCCGGAAGAAACAGAAAACTTTTCTGTAATTCTGTGGATTGATAACGAGCTCGGTAACCATTCGACGTTGGGTTACAATTAACGGCGCTTGCCTTGATTACTGGCTGAACAAGGCAAGTAACAAAGTCAACACACAACATTTTAACATACAAATAAACACATGTGTGAATGGCACGAATGGTGGCATAAGCTTCAGAAGCGCAGTGGGTTAAAGGCCGCAAAGCCCCACTACATCCTATTACACAAGCGAAGAGTCTACCCGAAGTGAAAGACTTCTACACCCAACGCCCTAAGTGCAAAAAGGGATGGCTAAAGAAGAAGAAGAATTTTGTCATCTGTTACGTCCTTTTTTTAAAAAGAAGTTGGGGGGATTTTTATTTGTCTAACTAACGCTGAATGAATATAGATGACTAGGAAATCCCAGAGTTAATCGATCATATGGTTATTTATTAAAATCAGGATATACCTACATATTTTGTAATATGTTCGCCTTGTGATGCTTATTTTGTATACTCCTCTAATATGCTTATATGACACATTTATTACTTATTTTATATATTGGCTTATCAGAGGACCGTTTATAAGACAGTAACTTAAAGTATTAAATACGTATACAGGGTGATGAAAAAAATGCGCTCACGGTTGAATCTGGACAGTCTTTTTCTGTTTATAAATCGTAGAACTTGTCACAAAACCGATCTAAATATTTCTTGTGATCCAATAAATGATCTCTTAACACATCTAATTAAAACTGTTTTCCTTAACTTATAACGGTCCAACCTGGGTAGCTTGAAGCCAGGTTTCGGTGAAATTAGAGCGAAGGAAGAATAAGAATTATTTACAATGGTTATTATCTGGTTATTACAAATATCTAGAAATAGCAAAGTAATTCAAAAAAACTTACAATAGGCATTTTAAGCAAAAACATGTAAGGTTCACATTATAGATTTTTTCCAAAATTGATATTAATAATTCAGTGTCAGTTTACCACTGATGATGATAGCTTTGCTGTCGAAATACGTATCTGGTATTTAGTTACTTGTGTGGAAGGATGCTGTATTTTTCAGGTGTTGTTATTCCACGTTGACCGATTGCGTTACAGAATGTTTTTAGTTTGGATAATATTAATATTTACTCTTACGGGCGGGCTTCTAACTCACGCAAATAGGTATTTGCCTGACAAGCCGCGTGGCAACTGCATTACATGTATTGGCGGAGTTACGCCACTATGCACGAATTCGGTACATATCTTACGTCTTGACACAGTTTATCTATCTATCTATCTACATACAGAGTGGCTAGGAAAACCCCGGCCACTTTTCTTGCGGCGGTCAAGAGATGGCGCTTTAGTAAAGAAAAATTAAATTAAAATACTGGCAACAACGCAGAATCCAAGACGTTTTAGTTGTTTTGATTTAATATGGGGCGTATTTAATAACTAAAACGTCTTGGATTCTGCGTTGTTGCCAGTATTTTAATTTAATTTTTTTTCACTAAAGCGCCATTTCTTGACCGCAGCACCCGCTAGGTGGCGCTGGCGATATTTACGAACATGTGTGTTTATTGTCTGATTTCGCTCAAATTCAGGATATATGTTAGTTACGTGGAAAGTAATATTGGTACAAAAAATGGACCCGATAGGTGGCGCTGGAGTCGAGATTGAGGCGTAGCAACGCACGCCGGGTATTAACTAGTTTATTATATTTTTAAAAGAAGTTATTTAAACGGAGGAGGATAGCTTACTTATTCTGCTAATTAACTATTATTCAGGGTGGTCGTAAGTAATAGGCCAGCAAAAGAGATTGTCTTCGCCCCATATTTGTTTGTCTTAATAACTAAACTTTTTCTGCGTGCATTTATTTATTATTATAAACGTAAACTAAACATTTTACAGTATAGTTGAACTTGAACTTTTGGGCTTTACATTATATGGTTAGCAAGGCACATTTTGGTGTTTCACGTCCTAGCACGGGGGTTGGCGCCAAAAAAGAAACATACTTTATACCCTATGCTGTTCCTAAATGATCTATTTTTAAAAAGTGAATTTTAATTTCTGTTTCCTCCTTAGACCCTAGTTTCGCCTTAGGATACGACCCACATACGATTGTAACCGGAAATATGGTCCTATTTTGTATAGTCATGTTAATGGATGCTGAGTCTTGGAATTTATGTACTACGTGTCTGTTTCAGCATTTCGACTGCCGCAACCACATTCGGGTTATTCAGTCTATAGGGGATGGAAGTAGGCTGTATTTGTGTGGAACGAATGCACACAATCCCAAGGATTGGATAATTTATGTATGTGTTTGGTAACGTAAGCAGTAAAGTTTTAATCAGACCCCCTAAATTTCTGAAACGCTGTATCTAGAAGTTTCTTTTATGAGGTTTTCGTTCTTAGCTGATATGTCAAGATTAAACAACATAAACAAGGCTATAACGTTTTCTATTTTATTGGCAGAATAAAACATTAATTTCAGTGCTGACAGTACACAAAGTTTAAATGTAAGTTTAATTTAATTTCGTTACATTGGCGTAACTAAAACATTTATTTCATAAATTACTAAAACTTCTAGAGCCATTCAGAAATTATTTCTATTCTTCTCATTTGAAAGCTCTTTGATCATCTGAATATCGGTTTCAGGCGAATTTAACACACTTGAATCGGAACACCTTTATACCTGGAATAGGAAGTGGTATTGCAAAATGCCCCTATGACCCAACAGATAATTCTACAGCTATTTGGGTGGAAAAAGGAAATCCCGGTGACCTTCCAGGACTGTACTCAGGAACAAACGCAGAATTCAGCAAAGCCGACACTGTCATTTTTCGAACAGACCTATTCAACCTCACAACGGGACGAAAAGAGTACAGTTTTAAAAGAACGCTGAAATATGATTCAAAATGGCTTGATAGTGAGTATGTGATGTTTTTACTTTTTTTAAGAAGTTCGTTGTACGTGTTTACGTTTAAGTTCTTTAATAACGGGTGAGCATTTGAAAAATTAATTAGGATGAGTGGTGAACTTTGAGAATGTATCTTGGCATTATTCACAATAATTGTAGCGGTTTGACAGTGACAATTCACATTTGTGCATTTATCTGAATGTTTCATAAGTTGTAAGATAATAGTTTAAAATTTAAATGTAGTTCATGCTTACCTCATCGCCCAATTTTTTACGCTCACCTACTATAACAATTTTTTATTCGGACATATTAAAATCATCAGAATGCAGTATTGGCCAACCTAAATTTATAAACCCGGGCAATTTTTTAGGAATATCTTGACAACGCCTTAGTTACGTAAATAAACAAACCAATTTCAGAGTTATTATTTAGTTTTCTTTTACGTTTTAAATTAAATAAAAAACGTATTTACTATTGTATTTTATATTCATCATCTTGTCAAATACCATTTAAGCTTTGGAATTTTTTTGATTATATTGCTCTAACTTCCTGCACAGCAACAGATCGTGTTAGTATGACAGAAAATCTCTCATTCGGGTTTTTTCAGCGGTTTAACTATTATTTGTTACTGAGAACGTTTACACCGAATGTTTAGGTCGCAACCTGTACACCAAATGTTACCTCAATTATTTAAGTGGCTGGTTTAAACATGCGGAGTATGATATGAGCCGTCCGCTTAGATTGAGTCACTTTTTTACGTCACATCACTCAATTCTGACCAACCTAAGCACTAATATAGCGGGTGTAAACTCTAATTGCACGACCCAAATGTGCTCCACCTAAGTGACACGTTATCTACTTTGCCTATCGCACCATGTTAAGCCGTATTAGGCCCAAATTTTAACGCTCATATGAAAAAAATTAGTTCATGTGATGTAAAAAAATCAGTTAGTCTAACGAAGAAACTTACATGTTTTTTAAACTTTGCAACAAATGCAGAACCTACTAAACTAGCACGTAACCAAACCTTAACAAGACTCTTCAGCATATTTAATATATTGATGCTTAGGGTAAATGCGTACTTCTACACCAGCAATATTGGAACAACGTGCAAGGACAAAGACAGTAAACTGATGATGGGAAGACCATCTCAGACTCTAACAACTGAAATACTGAAACTCAACAGAAATAATCTTAGAATTGCGACGGGGCTACTAACCGGTCATTGCAGTCTAAGGAAACACATGCACAGAATGGGCTTATATACAGAAGAACCCATATGCAGACTCTGTAATGAAGAGGAAGAAACTGCCTCTCATGTAATCTTTGAATGTGAAGCATTAAACCGCCGACGTCACAACCTCTTGGGCGAAATAGACCCACAGGTAGGCATACCGGAAAAAGATCTGGTCTACAGGCTACTAAACCTAGTAAAGGGTCTTAACCTGTTCACCTAAATCAAAACGCAAAGGCAGAGAAACACAATAGGCCTTATTGGCCGGGGTGTTCAGGGACTCACAAAACCGTGCTCTGCAATTGCTACTACCAATAACCAATAACCAATTTCTACACCTATTAATGTTTGGTGGACTTATATCTTGGTCAAAATTGACCTAAACACCAAGCCAGGGCCGTTTTTCCGACTAAGCCTCATAGGCCCGTGCCTAGGAGCGCCGGCTTTAGGGGGAGCGCGCGAGGTTCAGCAAAAAATTTTTTTTCTGTAAATATTAATGAATACCAAAATATTTTCAGTAAACTCAACTTTTCGTTTTAATACAAAACCTGGATACGTTGAGTATCACAATAATAGCCAATTTGATGCGTAAAACTGTGTATTTCGCTTAAAAAAAAATATACGACCCCCCGGTCGGGCCCCTAACCTTCGTTACAAGGGCGCAAGAGGTGGCTGTGCCTAGAAGCGAATTACGCCTAAAACCGGCACTGCGTCCAAGCGTTTACAGCTTTGCCTTGTGCGCTTGGACTAAGTTTGTTAGAGTCGCATTTTGGTCCCAGCATAAGCGCCATCTGTTAACAATTTGTATATGTTGGAAAATCTTAACAAGGTTTGGTTACGTGCTAGTTTTTTTGAGTCTGCATTTTGTTGCAAAGTTTGAAACATGTGTGAGTTTTTTCGTTGGGCCAATTTGTTTCTGTTTTTTCATTAAACGAGAGAGTTTAAATTTGAGTTGCATACGGTTTAACATAATGCAGTCGGTAAAAAAAGATAAAGTGTTACTTAGGTTGAGCAATCCACGTTTACACCCACAAAATTGATGATTTAGTTCAGGTCACTTAAAAAAGTGACCCGAACTAAGTGGCGAACTCATATTCCGCTTGGTTACACCAAGTGACCTAAATGACTTAGGTAACATGTAGCACTTAGGTCGCGACCTAAACGTTGCAGTTCGGTGTACTCGTACTCGTACTCAATGTAGGTGAACATTACTAAGGAGTGAGTACGCTTACACCTAATGCTATTTGGTGGACTGACTTACACTCTGACCTAAATTTACTTTAAGCACCGAGCGTTTAGAACTTCTCCTTGTTCACTAGGACTAAAATTCTTATAGTCCTATTTTGGTCCCAGCATAAGCGCCATCTGATTGTAATTTATGTATGCTGGAGAATCTCATAGAAGATTAGTTACGTGTTAGTTTTGCTGGTTCTGCTTTATGTTCTGTGAAATCTGCATTCTGTTTCCTCGTCGGAGCAATAGATTTTTGTTTGACATCACACGAACTCATTTTTTTCACAGGGGAGCTCAAATTTTGGCATATAACTTAACATAATGCCGTCGGTAAAATAGATAATGCCTTACTTAGCTCGAGTATCTTTGGGTTCAGCAATCAGCGCTTACATCCACTAAATTAGTGTTTAAGTCAATTCGAATTTAGGGCAGAGCACGTGAAAAAGAGACCCGACCTATAGTATAGGGCCTATCGTACTCCGCGTGTACACCAAGTGACCAAGTGACCTAAATAACTTAAGTTAACTTTGGCGCAACCTAAACGTTTGGTATGAGTAAACGTACGCACAATAGAAATATCTGTGCTAACTTTGATAGATTATCAGTATGTTCTATTTTTAATAGTGCTGGCAAAACAAAAACCGGTTTAACGGTTAACCGGTTTTCTGTTAACCGCGGTTTTTGTAATAAACAAAAATGCAGGCTCGACAAGAAGGGTGGTCAGCCGGGGTAGTTACGCCGGGGCCCGGGGGTATTGGAAGAGCCCGGTGGCGTATTCACTGACCATCAAGTGTTAGACCCGGTATGAGATATGGCCTATTCTGATTGGTGGTAAACGCCTCTTAAGCATTCGCGGCAAAGTTAAATGAATAATTTGTAAATTTACTTTATTACCTACGCTATAAAGTAGAAGTATAACGATCAAAAGAAATAAAACAATGAAGATAGAAAAGTAACAATGCATTTATTAACATGGGCTGTATGGTATTGTGTTGTATGACGTGTTAAGTACATAAAAATTCGATAAACGTGAAAGTACAAAGAATTTTACAGTTTTTCATAATCAAAAGATTGCAATTACATTATTAGTGAGATTTGGCATTAGGTAAATTTAACAAAATATTTTTATGCAAGTTCCTCTTTTTCTTCTGAGCTCTTTTATATTTATATTTTGATGGAGGTCGTCCAGCAGCTACTCTTTTGGAGCCTTTGGTAACACCATTCCTTCTTCGTGCAATAGAAGTTGGTTGCACACGAATTGCAGCACCACTTTTAAAATTACAAGCCACTTGTGATGTTATCAATGCAACAAAATTGTTAAATTGTTCCTGGGTGCTAAGTTTATCTATAGATATGTGAAGCTTCTTTTTTAAATGCATGGGCAAATTTTGTAAAAACGGTTTGAACGGAGCTATCTTACTGGTGATATTTGCATCACATTTCCTGGAAACATCTGTGTTTTCTGCTAATTCTTTATCACAGATTAAGTTACTATTGTCTTGATTTGCAAGCAGTAAATTTTCAGTCACATTACTGACAGGGTGACATTCCATATTACAATCTGAGATCCTACTAGTAGAAAGGCAGATATCATATTTATTAATATCTTTTTCATTTAAATCCAAGAAAAATGAGGCTTCTGGACATTTATCTCCTAATGCTAATAGACCTAGTTTATGGCGTTCATGAGCAGTCACTAAAGGTAAATTGGGAAAACTGCATTTAAAGGAATTATATAGAAAAGCCTGATGTTTACAAAAACGGCCATAAGGGCATGAGCAAATGCCTATTTCAGTATCTACTACATAACTGCAACTGTCATTCGTTTAACTTGGGACTGTATACTGAAAAGTATCAATTGTTTTAACACGTTCAACACTGATGTTTTGCATTTTTCTTGAAAGGCTGTGAAAAGCGATGGCAGATTTGTTTCTTCGATTATATGCATAAGTCAAAATTCTTTTTTGTAAGTAATCTTCAAAAACACATACCATAAATCTACTAAAGCAACAAGATTAAAAGCTTTTGTGCGACCCAAAACAACATCTTTTATAATTCTTACTGTAGCTTCAGAGAAGTTATTTGTATTATTGTCTCGCGTTAATTTTCCTACTCTTGCAAAAAGCGTCCACTCGTCAGATCGACTGTAAAATGCATTAAAACGATTCACAAACTCAGGGTATTCTTCATTTACCAGTTGAATATTATTTATAGCTTCAGTTAATTCTTCACATTCCTTTGCATACATAACCTGCCATTAAGATATCAATTTTTTATAATTAATAATTTATATCCGATAAGCCGACTTACTTTTTTGAACATAAACATTAATTCTTGTCTTTTATTCTTTGGTATTGATACCTTAGAATGCAACCAACGCCATTCTGCTTGTCCCACATGAAAATGACATAATAATTGTTCAGAAGTAGTCCACACAATCTTCAAGGCATTTTTCTCCGCTGTACCATCATCGGTCATAAACAATTTTGGCGACTAGAAAATAAACAAAATAATTAACAAAATAAACTAATTAAAATAATTTTACCTCGACCTCCAAAGCAGGTAGGATATATTGACTGCAACAAAGAAAATGCACTAGTGTATGCGTCCGTAGTTTGAGCTTCATGGATTAAAACGGCAATGGGTATGGCACCTGCTTTAGTAGGTGACATTAAAAGTGTTACAGTAGATTGCTTTGTATCACAACTAGCAGAGGAATCGCAGAATATCATCTCCTTTGATGAATTTAATATTTGAGTTCTTCTCATGATTGGAGTAACTATTATAACACACCATGGAGATTCTTCTCTAAATGATACAATTACATTTTCTCTATTATATCCTTCTAACTTTTCACTTAATTTTTTAAAGGGATCCATATAAGTCCCTAAATTCTTACTTCTCCAATTGTCATGAATTGTTTGGACTTGACGACGTGTTGGATTAATAGCTGCATTTGCCAATGATGTATATGCTTCATCTGTCAATAATAATTTGCTCTCATGCATAGAGATAGCTTCTGACATTGTAAAGCCACAATTTAAATAATTTTCATAAACAGTTATAGTCTAAAAATAATAGCGTTAAGTTTGGCACCATAATTAAGAATCATCCTGTGTACATATCTAACTAATAAGGCCACATATAAAATCAACATACCTGAAGTGGTATTCGCAGTAATCTTAATGCCAAAGATTAGGGAGGGTTAAGATGGGAAACGCAGCGACTAGATCTAAAGTGGCGCCATCTATTGCTTCAGATGTAATCGTGCAAAGAGATCGGTAACAACAGAAAGTAGAAATCTAATATTCTAAAAATGTGCTAAACGTCAAATATGTGTGTTTACTGTTTGGTTGGCGCACGCGGGTTTATTATTTGATTTCGTTATTAGCATAAAGCATATTGCTGTAGTGTTTGTTGAAGTTGTGTGAATTGTTAATTCGATTTCCGTTTTTGAGTGTTTTTAAACAGCAATTTTTATTGCTAACCATGAGTCACGGTTCCTACTGCATTGTCAATGACTGTAACAATAACAAAAAGGAGCATCAAAAAGCATTTTTTACCCTTCCAAAAAGTGCGGAAGCGTAAGTAAAAACTTCAATGTGTTTTTATGATATATTATTAAATTTGGTGATGTTTACAGGGCTAAAAAATGGGTTCAATTTAGAGGACGCAGTGATCTGTTGGTGGCCGATTCGTATTTAAAGAAAAGCTACAGGGTTTGTTGTGATCATTTTTTACCTGAACAACTCAAGTCCACATATTCCAGAAAACTACTAAAACCAGATTCGTTTTTATTGTTATTTATAAAAATGAGATGTCACTGGGCAGTGCGGTTAGAAAATCGAAACAAGGAAAAAAAGATGTACACTAAAAATCAAAGATTGAAAATTATTTCACACGAATAAGCCAAAGATTAGGGAGGTAATCTTTGGAATAAGCTATGTGCTTTACTTGTATATGGATTTTAATAAAACATTTCCTATGTTAATGTATTTTGTATTTCAGTATAGTTACTAGATTCGTATTTTGCATTTTTTTACTTTTATGTGCCTAGATTCGATATTGGAAATTTGCCGCCAACATGCATCTGAAAATTTAAATTTGGCGGCTTCCTGTAACTGTCTGCTACGCCATCTAGTATCTCAGATGTTTAAAAATGTCTCCAACTTGTGGTCGGTATTGGCCACACACTTCTTACCGACGTTTCCCATCTTAACCCTCTCTAATCTTTGCTTAATGCTACACTTGTGTTAATGTTATGGTTGTGTTCATTTTGTAATCGTACAACTGCACATAATGGAGGTGATGATATCAAATATTTATCAGTACGACGTGTATTACAAGTATTAAATTTAATTTTTATGTCCAATGCAGCCGCCTTACACCCAGTATTTCTTTCTGTGCTTGTGTGAACAGACTTGTGTTTGGAATTATGCTGGCACAGCCAGGCCTTGTGAAATAACATTCTAAAACAAGAACAATATAACTTAAACAAAAATAATAAATTAGCTAGATATTCTACCTTTGAGGAGAAGGTACATTATAATGTACAATCCAATTTGTGGTAGTTATTTCATTGAATAAAACAAGAAATTCCTGCACTTTATCTTCCGAATTAATATTTGCCCTTAAAATAGCACGTTGATTTTCGCTTTCGTGTAGAACGACAACAAATTTCTTATTTAACGCCACAATAAGATTATTTATATCATACATTTTAAGGAAACTTTAAATATGCACACACGTTTTGACGTTTGACATAAATGTACTATATGACTTAAGGTTTGACAATATAGTGCAGATCAGTGGGCGTGCTCGTCATCCGTCCTTGAAATTGGCCAATCAGAGTAGGCGATATCTCATACCGTGTCTAACACTTGATGGTCAGTGAATACGCAGCCCGGATAACGGTCTCTTGTTGGCTTTTATATGATAAATCTTATTTGAAAATATTAGTAAAGTGAAAAGTATCAGTTAACTAATATTCAACATTGTCCGTTTTAAGTTCGTACTGTTTCATTTCATTTAGTAATTACTACCCGCGTGGTAGGTTTTATTCTATTATTTCAATCTAGGTTTATAAATAGAAACATTTTGATTTTTTTTAATTCTACGAAATAGCAATCGTTTTGGAATTATCTGAATAATAAAGACCCGATTTCTGTCACAATTTATTTACGTTTACATCAATAACAAAACAATACAAGAAAACGCGGTTAGGAGAAATATGAGCAATTCTAGCGATAAGGGTCAGCACTATAGCCATAACAATCGCAGTTGCAGAAATCCGAAAGCTCGATGACTCATCAAACAACATCGCCCTTTTTTTTTATGTAGAATGAACCAGATCAACAATATATATTGTTATACATGGTTGAGTTGTAAATATAAAATTAACATGACATTATTAATCCTAACTTAGAGGCAAAATTGACGCCCATCGCTAATTAATTATTCTAATTAGTGAGGTCCAATGGTTTATCTTGCGGTAGTATGTTTAGTTGACCAAGGTGATGTTGCGCTGCACTAGGGCATTGATTTATGTTATCGAAGAACTTTTGGGCACTTGTTTGGATGAACTGCTTAATAGTTGTTATTCCTAGCTCAGTATGTATCTGCTGGTTACTAATGAACCATGGGGTATTGATTGCTATGCGGAGCACTTTATTTTGAAAACCTGTATTTTTCTTATGTAGGTAGCAGAAGTGGCACTCCATACTGTGCACGCATAAGTAATTAGGGATCTTAAAAGAGCGGTGTACAGAAGAATTGCACAGTCGGTCCGAAGAGGTGTTTTCCTATTTAGTAAGGGGTATAGTACAGCTAGTCGAGTATATCCCTCGTTAAGCTTTTTGTTGATGTGTGCACTCCATGTTAGTCTGGTGTCAAAATGTAAACCAAGATACTTAACGCTTGTGTTTTTGTCCATCCATGGAATTTCAGAACCATTCACTTTGATGTTTGGGATCTCATCTGGAATGCGTTTGAGTGTGAAAATTTTGTTGCTACATTTCGAGGAGCTAATTGTTATTCCCCATTTTGTGAAACATTTAGTTAGAATGTTCATTGAGCGTTGAAGACGTTCCACTATTTCCGTGATACTGTCACTTTGTATTACCAATGCCGTATCATCTGCATATGTTGCTATTTCACCAATGTTTTGCTGAGGTAAATCATGGATGTAAATATTAAAAAGGGTAGGACCAAGTATACTACCTTGAGGAACCCCTGCATGGAGACTTTTAGTAGAGGAAATAGTGCCATTTAGCTTAACCGCAAAAGTTCTATTTTCCAAAAAGGAGAATAATATTGCCTTGATGTAATTTGGAATAGTTATGTGTAATAACTTGAATATCGCCCTTTATAAAATCGCGTTTGAAATTTTCTGTATTGTTTTTATTTATACTAACAAAGATATCAGTGTATTTTTCTGGTCTTTTCTGGAAGTCATAAAAATTATACAAAAGAACTGCGATGGCAACTGAAAATTCATTCCATTGGTATTGGTATTGGTATTAGTAGTATTCAGTTGTAATATAGTGCAGTGTTGTATCAAGAGATCCAAAAAAACTGATCCTCAGCGGGCTGTGGAATGAAAAGTCACGTCTTTGCTAGACTAAGGGAATGTTTATGTCAATTTTCAGGTTAGGTTTTAGTTATTATCTGACATTATAAACATTCCCTTAGTCTAGCAAAGACATGACTTTTCATTCCACAGCCCGCCGAGGATTAGTTTTTTTTAATCTTTTGATAGTGTTACTATTAAAAACAATGGAATAGAAACATAAGTTAGGAGCTCAGAGGAGAAAAGAAAAATTTATAAAAGAAAAAAAAACAAAAAAAAAGGGGCAACAAACTTTAGATATTTTGGGTTTTTTCAGTATTTTAGCGCGAATAAATAATGGTCTTTGTTCGACAATGTACCAAGAACGTTTAACAAGCCTAGGATAATTAGCTCTGAAACCCTTTCTTGCTAGAAATTTAGATTTTGATTGTATAATTTCTACCTTTGCAACTCAAACGCTCGAAAGCCATTTTTTCATTAATTGTAATAAATTATTTTAATTAAATTAAGTATGTAATAATTATCTGTTTTTAATAAATACGCATTTAAAGACAATTTTGTGATTGATATTTCCGCACCTAAATTCACTTTTACTAGCAATACAAGGGGTGCCTAAAATTTTAATGCCCCGGGCCCTGAATCGTCTGTCGACGGCCCTGCATAGATGAAGGTTAAATTATTAAAATTTGTGAAAACTTTTCACAATTGCGTAGAATTTGCAATTAGTAGTTTAGTACCTACCCATATACCAAAACAGACTAAATGCGTTATCTTTTACTAATTGATTCTTAAATACCATTTAGGATTTGATCAAAATGTTTCTAATCATATGTGGGCAGATCTTCAAACACTTTTATTACTTAGTTTCTAAATTCTTATGAGATCAGCTTTTAAAGGTTCTTTTCAGCTGTTTTATAAGGGGTTTATAAACCGGTTTAAAAACCGAACATGTTAACCGGTTTATTTAAAAACCTGCTTTTACGTAAACCGGTTCACCGGTTTGTATTTTTTTTACATTTTTGCCGGCATTAATTTTGAATAATACGTTTTTCCACTACCGACAACGTAGGTACGCCATACATCCATGGTTACAATATATGTAAGTGCCTCATAACTATAGTCCGGATTTCTAGTCTGGTATTTTACCAGTATTTAAATTATGAGGCAATCAATTATTAAGCATGTTTGGCATTATTTCTTTAAATGTATAGTTGGCGCATACCTAAACTTTTACACGAATTATGTACGGGCTTAGAATGGTAACACATGTTTGTCCTTAATCTACGTTGTGCGGGTAGTTATTATTTATTTGGTCAACTGGAATTGAAGCTTATGTAATCATGAAATTAAATAAAATGGGGTTTATAAGCGAAGAATATAAACGGTCATGAGTTTTAAGAGTACTTCACGAAACAATTTTATGAAACTGCGAAAATAATTTTTTAATTTAAATGTAATATAGCAACTACGAATTAATGAAAATAGAACGTGTAAATTCATTAATACAACAAGAAAGTTTTACTAAAGAAAAGTTTGGACTATCAACATTCATACAGGACGGAAAACCACTGTAAATAAAAAACTTAAGAATTACAGTACACAACAACAACGTTTTCTAAATTCGCGTCCGAAAAATTAGTTCTCGTGTCCAATATGTTTCAGGTATAACCTAATGGATTTGAGTACGCCCATGGTTTTTGTTTACTTATTAAATTTTAACGAAATTTTTGGCTCTTGTGCGACTAAAAGTCCGGTCTTTACTCTTCCATATCCATACATATATAAAAGCACAAAGGGTTTTTTTCTCCCCTTCCTCCAGCGGCTACCGCTTCACCAATTTGGACCATTTTTTTTTAAATGAAAGGTCTTTATCCACAGATGGAACATGAAACATTTTTATATTTTTATTCTACGTCGATTTTTTAATAATAATTAATAATTTATAATATATATGACGGTCGGCTAGACGCGCGTCACTTGGGGCGCCCTCTACAGTAACGTCGCGTGTCATTTTTGGAACTAATGCATCACGTGACTTGACATTTCGCCGGTTCTATCAACGCTGTCTGTCAGTGCATTGTGTGCTGGGGTAACACTAGTGAGTAATAATAACATTTTCACGCTACCGGCAGTGTAAGTAGGCCTTACGTCCATAGCTACAGGGATCGTAAGTGGCTGATAACATTCGTATACTAGTTACCCTTGACGACGGAACTTAATAGTGTCACTTACATTCCTAGGAAAATAATGTTGATTTTAACTGTTCGTTGATATGGTAACAAACACAGACAACTTAGAATAATGGAGCTTTTAAAAAATAATTCCGATGACAGCTGTCAAAACGAGCTTTTAAAAATATGATTAAATTTCTACCTGTAGGCCTACTTACATTGCCGGTAGCGTGAAAAATTTAATAAGTAACACGGAATGTAAGGACGTAATAACATCCTCGGCAGGCGACAAGCTTCGGCTCCGCCTCAGCTCGTTTTCGCCTACCTCGGATGTTATTACGTCCTTACATTCCTTGATACTTAAATAACTATTGTTTATTCGGTAACACTTGACTACGGAACCTAATAACATACATTCCTAGGAAAACAATAGTAATTAATGACACAGATTTGTATTATGCTATTATTATAAAATTGTGATATAGTTCATGTCAAATATCAAATTGTACAAATATTTTTTTATTATTTTAAGCTAATTGCTGGCGGTAGTGGGAAAAATATTAGACATTTTTGGAAGGTATATTATATATAAACTTCTGGTCCGTCTCAAATGTATAGCTTTTTTAGTTAAATGTTTTGAAACAATTTATCACAACGTTTATTGAACAAATATAAAAATTAAAAAAAAGTGTGTGGAGGCGCCGGGCATCGATCCCGGTACCTCTCGCATGCTAAGCGAGCGCTCTACCATCTGAGCTACGCCCCCTGGTTAGAGAAGTGTGCTACGATGTGGTAGATAAAGGTCACACTTCATTCTTAGAAAACAATAATTAAATTTACAAAATTTGTTTATTTAACTTAAAAAAAAACAAGTTAAGAAGGAAACGTTAAAGGACGCTTTGGCAAATAAAAACTAAAATACATTATTATTATTATTAATTAAAATAGTCATACCTACACAAAAATAAAAATTAAACAGATTCCATACAGTAGCTAGTTCTCGTTTTATCCAAAGATTTATCCTAATCTTTGGTTTTATCCTTTTGAGGTAAACCTTATTTTTAAAAGAAAAAAATAACTCCTGTCTTAGCTTGCTTTTAATTTGGCAAAATATTGTCTAAAACTGAAATATTTTTTCATAAATGTTGTTTACTTTGTAAAAATCTACACTTCTCTTCTAGAAGAAGTATGTGATACTTACATAATGTTCTCAAATAAAGGCTCAAAAAATGTTTTACTACTATTCTATTTTTTATATATCACGAAAACAATTTGTTTGTGCAATGTTAGCGTTAAATTTATAAAACAATTAAATTTTTGTATACAGAGTCTGTCACCTAAAACTCCTCAGCCACATAACTTTTTTATTTAGAGAGCTATCATGACGGGCCTGGCATCAAATTGTAAGCAATTTATAGTATATCACATAACGAGCATGGAAAGTGACACTTAACACACTAGTGGGAATGTTGACGCACGAGGCCGCAGCCGAGTGCGGAAATCACACGAGTGTGTTTGCCACTTTGTACCTTTGTAGCGACTTTTTGGGTTATAGATTTAACGAACTGTTTTTTGCTGCTTCGACGACACTCGGTGGGGTAGATTCCATGAAATAATCGCTATTTGAGTCAATATCCATATTTTTAAATTGAAACGGATCAAACTATGATCAGAAATACTTTTAATAGTGTGTCATGTGTAGCGTAATTTTTGTGACAGACGCTGGCGCGACCAATGTCGAGCAAATTGCCAGATACCTCTACGGCTAATGGCGAGAAACTTGCCAGATACTTCTAGAGCGCTCCGGCCAATCGCGATGCTTCGCCTTTTAATTTCGTAACACACACTTGTGTCACACTGAAAGTCGTAAAACAATTAAAAGTTGGTATTCATCTGAACCTGTTTTGTTAGAGTATTTTTTTCCCTGCGCACTTATAAAACTTTTGTTAACGTCATTAAATAGAAAATTTTATCTTCATTTGATGTATCATACTAATATGGTCGAGTACATCATTGTTTTTTGTATACAGGGTGTTCGAAATTCTTGTTTTCTAACGAAGGAGCATATAGCATGTTTAAAAGTAAGACGAAAAAGCTCTTGAAACATGTTTCCAAAAATGCTTCCCTGAAGAACTAGTTGAAGATTACCTGTAATGTGCAGATTTTATTGAATAACTGTTGATCACTTTGAGCTAGATACTTAAAATTTAATATAGAATTACCCTTAACGCGTTGCTACATACTTTGCAATTTTTATCCTAATAATTGGTTTCGTGAAACTGGTTATTTAAAGGTTTATTACGAGACTATTCAAAAATGTTCTAAACGCAAGAGTAGTCATGTGACCTCGAAACAACCAGTTCCACAAAAGAGATTATGATGAAAATTACACAGTATGTAGCACCTTGTTAAGGATGACTCCATATTTAATTTGAAGTACCTAGCTCAAAGCGAACAACAGTTATTCAAGAAAAGCTGCAACTTACAGGTAATTTTCAACAGCTTGTAAATATTCAGGGAAGCATTTTTGAAACATGTTTATACACTCTTTTCGTCTTATTTTTAAACGTACAATATGCCCCTTTGTTAGAAGACAAGAGTTTCGTAACACCCAGATTACCAATACCAAGTTATTGGTATTCAAAGTTTTAAACTTAGTATTTTTTCCTATTTAAAATTCAACTAACGTGGTTCAACATTTGTGGAGTTTGTCTTCACTGAAAGATAGAGAAATGCAATCAGATTGGTACTATTATTGTTTATGTTAACTTTAGTTATAAATTAGTTTAGAAATGTTTAACAGGTTTAAGGTTAAGGTTTAAGAAGTTTAAACTTACTTATTTTGCGAATCGTTAAATGTCATTTTTGTAGTGTAAATGGCGTTTAGATACTTTGTAAACTGCAAAATAGAACACTCGCCGATCATGCTAGTTATTTGTCTAAAGAATATTAAATAAGGAAAGAAGCGAAAAGAAAGTGGAATGTTGGTTAGTTGCGGCTCGTCCGAAAAACAGAGAGAATATATACATTCTCCGTAAGGAAAAGAGAACCAGTTGTATAAAATAAAATAGTGGTTTTCATTTAATTAATGCTATAACAAAACGAATAAGTAAGATTGTGTAAAAGCTGTCCAATACGTGTTTGCAGTTATAGTGGAGGAAGGTGCAAATTATAAGATAGTATAAAGGCAGTCTACTACGTGTTTAAGGCTACAGTAAAAGAAGATGCAAAAACTGTCTTGAATTAATAAATGGTAATAAGATTGTTATTGGACCGAGTATTGTGTTTTTGGCTACCAAAAATTTATTGAATTTTTTTTATTAAAATTGTTAATAAAAGTGTGTTAAAATATATGAAAAGTTGTGTATAATTATTAGAAAGTGTGGAAAGGAAGATTCATCATTTTTTAATTAATTTAATTATAATTAAAAGTGAAAAAAATTACGCTCGCCAAAAAGCACGCTTCTAGCATTGTCTATTGTTTTAAAAAAGTAGTGGGAATTTCAAGTTTGGCGTCACTTAATAAATTCAGAAATCTTGAAACAAGTTTTAAAAAAATGACCTCGATAATATAAAAAGCTTGTCGTTGATGAAATACTTAAGGTGTTCCGTAAAATTGTTGATTCTTGAAATGAAATAAATAAAAGATGTTAGGTCAGTTTGGATAACCTAGGAATTTTATAAAATGTTTCAATTCCAATTTTCGGAATAAATTAATCAGTTAACAACAAGAAATGCACATTGCATAAGGCTTAATGTGTTTATTTTCACAAATAATTGGGTTATAAGCAAGAAACCTATTTTTATAGTAGGCTGTGAAATACTGTTTTCTTTTGGGTAGGCTGAAAATTAACAAAAAACAAAAGGCTGCATTTGTTTTCATTGAGGTTTGATCAGTTTATCTTCCCAAATAATAAAATTATAAGCGAGAAAATGTTTGTTCATGGTAGGCTGTAAAAAACAAAATAAAAACACCTGAAAGTTTTAGGGAATAAAACTATTAAAAATGTATGCTCGTATAACAGTCAAAAGACGTTTAACTTTTAAATATTCCTGCAAAAGTAATAACATACGAAAAGGAAGATAAATTTAGAATGACAATAAACTCGTGTAAAGAAACAGATATTGCCAAAACAAAAAAAAAATAGTACTCATCTCTGATTATCACACATTTTTAATTGTTTTATTCCCTGAAACATTGAAGTGTTTTTTTTTGTTTTTTTCACAGCCTACCATGAGCAAACAATTTCTCGTTTAGAACTTTACTAATGTTACCTCGCCGCAATTCGACGGCAGACTCAGCGTTGACCGACCGGCGAAATGCTAAGTCACGTGATGCATTAGTTGCAATGATGAGACGCGGCGTTAGTGTAGATGCGCCTCAAGTGAAGCGCGTCTAGCAGACTTTCATATATATTATAATTAAAATAATTATTATTGAAAAATCGACGTAGAATAAAAATATAAAAATGTTTCATGTTCCATCTGAGGATAGAGACCTTTCATTGAAAAAAAAAATGGTCCGAATTGGTGAAGCGGTAGCCGCTGGAGGAACCGGAGAAAAATACCCTTTGAGCTTTTATATATGTATGGATTATTTGGGAAGATAAACTGATCAAACCTCAATGGAAGCAAATCTTGTTTTTTTTTAGTTTTCAGCCTATCCAAAAAAAGCAGTATTTCACAGCCTACTATAAAAAAAGGTTTCTTGCTTATAACTCCGTTATTTGTGAAAATAAATACATTAAACCTTATATCAGAGAAAAAAGAAAAAGAGCTCTATCCAATGATGACATGGACGCCTTTGACGCAAATTTAAAAAAGCATAGCTAATGTCATCTTTGATAATAACCGAATTATACACAAAAAAAACGAAAACTGAAAATCTTAGTTTTTTCAGTCTGTACTGAAAATTAAGCAAAAATTGTAGGATTTGAATGTGGATCATAGTCGTACTTGAAATGCTGAACAATTCGTCTCATTTAACCGAATCTCTGTCTCTCACCGTTTACGAGATCCCCATGGATGCACTCTTTATCTTGGACACTCATATAAATGTATGTAGTAAAAAAACAAATACTGGTACAATGTCATTTTAACAAAATATGAAGATAGCTACAAAAGTGTTTTTTTTTTGAAAGTTTTAATAATTTACTGCAAAGCATTTTTGCAATAGTTCTTTATAAATTATGACCAAAGCTGAACATAACTTTTTGTTATTTTATACGTGATTAAGAAGTTTTGCGAAGTTTCATAAAGAAAAATTCTATTTCAAAATGTTAATTAACAACCAAAGTCGAAAATTCCATAAACTTAGTTAATTCTTTAAGCAGCGACGGCAAGGAAAAACCAATTCTCTATTTATAGACAACCGCGGAGAGTTCGCTAATAGAATGCAGTTAGAACATGTAATAAACAAGCAGCAAACATGAACGCAGAGTTTTGGTACAAACCTATTCTTGTAGCGTTATAAAGTGCTTTCATCTGCAATGTAATTTTGACTCTGCTTGCTTTGTTAAATATAATGCTTGCAATTTCCTTTAATCGTAAACTTATTTTATGCGGTAATTTAGTTTCATTTTAATGAACGTACTTTAAGTGTACAATCGGAATACGCAGATGAAACAACCTCATTGCAACTCGACGTTTATATGTTTGGTTGGTTTTTTTCCACTTTTGCTGCACATGTTGAAACACTGGCAAATATTAAAAATAACTACCGTCTTTTTATTGCCTATACAACTCGACAACCGCAATTCTTTATGCATAAAGGCTTCAAATTGTTCGCCCATTATATCTAATTCCCTTAATTAATTTCAGAGCCAAATTTCGTTGGATGCTTCGACATTGGAGAGTACATCCTCTTCTTCTTCAGGGAAACAGCAGTCGAATACATAAACTGCGGTAAAAGCGTATATTCCAGGGTAGCGCGTGTTTGTAAAAGGGATACAGGGGGAAAGAACATCCTTTCGCAAAACTGGGCCACGTACACAAAGTCTAGACTTAATTGCTCGATTCCCGGAGAATTCCCTTTCTATTTTAACGAAATCCGTAAGTTTCATTCAACACAACCACTCGATAATGATTGAATAATTTATTTTTCTTGTTTAAAGAGAGTATTTACAAAATACCCGGAGACGACTCCAAATTTTATGGTATTTTTACAACGTCTGCCAATGGTCTGATGGGTTCCGCTATCTGCTCTTTCAAGCTATCAGACATCGAGGATGCTTTTATTGGAAGATTTAAAGAACAAGCTTCGTCCCTTTCTGCGTGGCTTCCAGTTTTGTCTAGTCGTGTACCGGAGCCAAGACCGGGAATCTGCGTTAATGATACCGAAACCTTGCCAGATAGTGTGTTAAATTTTATTAGATCCCATCCGCTTATGGATTCAGCTGTGATGCACGAAAATCATAGACCGATTTACTTTAAAAGGGATTTGATATACACCAAATTAGTGGTAGATAAGGTTAATGTTGACATTGGAGGCGCTGTCATGGAATACACAATTTATTATGCAAGTACAAGTAAGTATTAAATTGAGTATAAAAATTTATAAAAATTGTCTTAATGAGTGAGGAATGATACAAATTTTGTAGACGATGGTAGGATTTACAAGATAATGCAATGGTATAAACAAAAGGACGAATTTGCTTCGATACTGCTTGATATATTTGATGTAACGCCTGGAGAGTCCATACAAGTAATGGAGATTTGTCAAAAGTCTAAAGTATTATACGCGGCTTCTGATTATAGAGTGAAACAAATTGATCTTGTTATGTGCAGTCATCGATATGATAATTGCTTAAGATGTGTTCATGATCCTTACTGTGGATGGGATAAAGAGATTCATCTTTGCAAACCGTATTCACCTGGGTAAGCACGCTCGTATATAAAATAAATTGCTACGTTTACACCCAATATTGTTTGTCAAGTACTGATTTATACTCTGGCCTAAATTGTATCTAGAATACCCTAACTTCTTATAGGTACAGTTTAAGTCCATACTTTTGCGCCATCTATGAGGTTAGTTATGTATTATGAAAAGTTTATTTTTATTATTAAATAATATTTAGATATGTCTATGTCTGTGTTTTAATTGTTTTTCCAGAAATATGAAATTAGAATTGATTTATATTATTGATTGTACATATTTGCACTATTAGAAGTAAGTAAACGGTTGCGCCATTTACACTTATTTGTATACCCGGTAAATAATACTGACTATACCACTCACATTCATTAAACCAATCACAAATTTTTACTTTCATAAAATGAACCAATCACATTTGTTTTATACTGATTAAACTGCATGGTGCTTTGGATAATCGCTCTTAAGCCTTACATTACATTAACGTTTTTAAAACTGATTTGCATTGACTTTTGTTTTTATTTATTATTATTTTAATACAGTTTTTTATTGCTTCGGCCAGAAGAAAGTATCATAGTTAATTATAACATAATTTATGAATTAAAAACAATAATTGTCTCTGACCCAAATTTTAGTGTATACCTATAATGAATATAATTATAACACTGGAAAACAAATTTTTCAAGTTCTAATTACAATCCCAAAAGTAAATTACTTCTAGCAGGTCAAGTTTTGGAAAAATTAACTTAAAGAATGAATAAAAGATATTACGCATAATAACTAATAGGTACACATTTAGAATGTTTTGGTATTCACTTTCCTTTTGTATGAAACTGTGGAACTTTCTGATGTCAGTGTTTAGCAGTAATAAGCAAGCATTTTGCTGTTGCACTTCCCTTGGTAACGTTTTTCCATAGTGGCTATGCCTTGATGGAACCGTTCTCCGTGCTCATCACTAACCTTACCAAGATTCAACGGGAAAAAATCCAAGTGGGGTTCTGAGAAGTGTATTTTAAGGTTCATATTACAACCTAATGCTTGATAACTCCTAAGAAGTTCAACGACAATTTCTTTGTGGTTTTCAGATTTTGTATTTCCCAAACAGTGTTGTTTTACCGCTTTAAAAGCATTCCAAGCAGAAAGTTCTAAGTCGCTTAGAGTCCTTTCACGCTCTTTATCTTGCATTAATAGATTAATTTGAGGTCTTAATAAAATACCCTCTTTAATTTTTGTATCGGTGATATTGGAAAATTTTTGTTTGAGGTATTGAAATCTATGTCCTTCTTTGTTCATGGCTTTGATAAAGGTTTTCATCAAACTCAATTTTATATGCAACAGTGGTAAGAAAACGCTCAACTAGTGCCGGATGGATTGTGTTCCTTTACCCAGGAATATGATGCTCTCTTGGTGGCCATTGTTTAACAATATAATGAGCATTTCTTGCTTGGCTGTCCCAGTCACAAATGAAGCAACAATGCGTCGTGTATCCAAGTTGTAAACTAAGCAGAATTGCCACAACTTTTAAATCAGCGCTATGTACCATTTATACTTTCTGTAATTAATTTTGTCAAGAAGGCATACCATATTTTTATAGGATTCCTTCCTGTAAACAGCATATCCCACAGGAACTGAACGGTAAATATTTCCATTGTGTAGGAGAACAGATTTGAAGCTCAGTTTCGTAGCATCGATAAATATAAACCATTTTTATGCATCGTGTTCCTAGCCTAATACAAGCATTAAATTGTCAATATTATGGCAGAAGGAAAGACCCTCTTCAGTTGAGAAATACTGTCAGAATTCTTTCTGACGATTGCGATATACTGAAATACGCGTATCTGAAGCTAACAACTTCCATCTTTATAATTTTGATCCTAGCATCTCTGCTTGAGTTTTTGATTAATTCAAATCTCGAACCAGATCATTTAGGTCTAATTGAGTTATTAAATGAGATTTGTCTTCTTAAGATGGTAAAAATTCCTCATCATTGCTTGACCGTTCTTCAGTTGCCCGTTCTGTTTCTGTATCAACCTGTTCTTGTTTCAAAGTGTTTGGACGTGTTGGTACCAAAAAGGCTGTCAAATGAGGTATTGGACGAGTAGCAGAAAGCAAACTGGGATAAGCAATTTTCTATTTATTTTTGCCAGAAAAACCGAAAATTTTGGTGCCGCAAGAGTAGCAAGCAGTATGTCGGGTGGTCCGTTTGCTTATGCCAAATCATAGGAAGCGCAAACGACATAGCAGTGCTCTTACCATTCACCCAGCTTTCTTAGAGTAACAGCACAACGCGCACAGCAAGTTTTAGCAGTCCAAGATTTGTCTTGATTTTTAAATTTAACACCACAGTAGTAGTAGTACGCTTTTTCTATTGTAGGTGTAATATTTCGCTTCAGATGCTGAATAGTTAATTTTCCGAAAACTTAACAAAAACTGTTTGGATCATTCGTACACTTACGAGACATTGTCAATATAAAACACCACACATTATCACAAACTGACTCACTCAATTTTAATACTCTTAATAATCCTTATGTACCTTCTTATAATACCCGCATAATCGCATATCCTCGAATTTTCGAAATATAATTGGTTTAAAAGCAAAGAAAGGCGTGGCTTACGGTTGTGACGTAGAAAACATGCCAAAACATGTTCAGACCTGTTCAAACAAGTTAGGCAACATAAGATTTCTTTCAGTATTTAACATTAATGCGATAGAACAGAAAATATCAGTAAAAAATTCAGTGAAAAATTAATATATTTTAGGAGAAAACTATTATTGAAAGTTTCTTAAAATTCTGACGTGGTAGAAAAAAATTAGAAATGTTTTCAGAATCAGCATGAAAAGGTACATACGGCACACGTATTAGAATGTAAGAGAAAAAACCTTTGTTGACCACTGTAAGATGCTAATCTGCATTAAAAACATAAATATATATTTACATTAAAATTGTATCTTCTTTGAGAAGTTACCTGAACCAAAATCTTAGATCACAAAGTTGTACATAATCTCTAAATTTTATGAAATACCACCTTTAGATTTTTCTCTAAAAGATTTATTTTTGCAACAACACTTCACAGCAACAGTAAATAAGAACGTCAAAATGAATAAATTAAATTTTCGAAAGGACGCCACTGCAAAACATTTAAAAACAAGCAAATATCACCATGTTAAGAGCGCAGATTCCCGGAAACATCCGAGCATTTCCGACTATTCAGTGTTACCAAAAATTTGTCAAAATTAATGTTAGTGATGTAGTCATGATGTATACGCCTTGTAGTACGATTTTTTTTGTCAAAATTGTGGTGTAAGTTAACTCGTGCTAGTTAAGATTTAGGCAATTTTACTCGCGCTACGCGATCGTGTAATTACTATGTTAACTAGCACTCGTGAACTTACACCACAATTTTATCAAGAAAATGCAATCACTCCTTATATTATTCATGAGTATATCTAAATTTAGCATAGGTTTATTAAATTCTAACTGTTTGCATTGATGTATAGATCGTCACTTGCGCCTTTGATGTAAACGTAGTCAGTAACTGCAAAATACGGCCTTCCCAACTGCCCAGCATTCCCAGCAAAAACATTACGTAGAAATTTAAAAGTTTTTTCTTTTTAACTTTTTTTGGTCGATGGAAAAAGAAAGTTGATTTATCAAATTATTCAAGGCGTTAATCCATTCAATAACAATTATTACGCTATCCTTCTCAAACTCTATAGAAAGCTTATTCTTCCTCTACCTTGTTTAGTAACCTAAATAGCTTAGAAACTTAGACCGATTTTATTAAATTAATTGCAATTCATGTAAGTCTCAACCCGCCAGTAAAAATAAATTAAGTCTGCATTACACTTGTGCGCAAAAATAACGTCCGTAAGTATTTATAAATAAATTGTATTCCGAATTAGTAAGTAAGTAAGTAAATCCTTTATTTAGTAAATATACTAATTTTTAATACAAATTAAAAAGTTAATTAACAGTCATTAATAATCTATGTTGCAGGCTTCCGCGGCCGTTGTTAATAACATCTAGGCTTCCGGGTTGGAGCCGCGTCATCGGTGCATGAACTGTCGACGTTTCGTCCTCGGTTGAACGGCACAGTTGTGTTCCAGATCCCAAAGTGACCACAGCCCTGAAAATGTCCCGTGCAACCGAGGACGTAATGTCGGCATTTCATGCATCGCTGACACGGCTCCAACCCGAAAGCCTAGATGTTAACAGTCATTAATACTGATTTTTTACATATTTACTTAAATATCTCTTAAACCTATACAAAGTTGTTGCAACTTTGGCTTCCGCTGGAAGAGCGTTATACATATATTCTTATACCTTTATAACGCAATGGTTTTGTTAATTTAGGTAGTGTAAACAATTCCTGGTTTTATCGTTATAAATGTTTTCGGCGTTTAAATTTAGATTTTCAGCCATATACAGAGTGGCTAGGAAAACCCCGGCCACTTTTCTTGCGGCGGTCAAGAGATGGCGCTTTAGTAAAGAAAAATTAAATTAGTATACTGACAACAACGCAGAATCCAAGACGTTTTAGTTGTTTTGATGTAATATCGAGCGTTTTTAATAACTAAAATGTCTTGGTATAGATAAAAAATATAATACGTCTTGAATTCTGCGTTGTTGTCAGTATTTTAATTTAATTTTTATTTACTAAATCTCTTGACCGACCCAAGAAAAGTGGCCGGGGTTTTCCTAGCCACTTTGCATTTAGGTAATAAATTATGAACACACTCTTAAAAATGACTGTGTCGTTGTAACTAAATTTTAGCTGCAGCAACTAAAACTCATAGTTAAAATAGGGACAACTGATTTTTTACTTCCCTCAAGTAATACAAATTGTTTACTTACTTTAAGCTCTTGCAATGTTCTGTTCTAGTTATCACTACTGACGTAAATTTGTTGTTGTAACTAAAACCTGTTAGTTTCTAGAACCGAATAAATAGCAACAAAAATACTATTTGGCATTACTTAAAGGTGCTCACTTATAAAGTCAGTTGTAGCCACTTCATATATTAGTAAACCTAACTAATGATAATTGAGTTGATTACAAATGATTCTTTAAAAAAATTTTTATTTAAAAATAAGGTTTAACATACAAACATCCTTATACCTACATGAAGAAATACACACTACAATGAAATTTAACAAAAAAAAACACTATATTTCCTTTCAAACTCCATCAGCATTATTTTTAAATCTTAACTTTAGGTTAGCACCAAAATCATTTTTGTGATAATTATTAACATGAGCTCGAAAGGAATGAAGTGTACTATAATTTCTATCACATTCATTTTGTCTACAACGATATGTGCTGCTAGCGTCTTCAAATTTATGTGTAATTCTTAAATGGAGAATTAAAGTTTTTAAAGAGTTAAATTGGTTTCCGCATTCTGCACAATTCATTTTAGACGTTAATGTAGATTAGATAATTATAACAAAAACAAACAAATAGACCTTAATGTATAGATTAGATAATTATAACAAAAACAAACAAATGTTGAACTGGAACACGTTAGAACAAAAATATTGAAGAAAAGGTGTGGAACAAATGTAAGTCTATGGCTTCAACTGGGGAACGAGAGTTGTCACTGATGTGTATTGTTTATCAAACTTAGTGGTAAATTTGAAAACACACTTTTGAATTAGTAACCATACCTGATCTGCTTCTACCGGGTACAATGCATGTAATGAATGAATCGCCTTAAATGTCACTTCTATTGCCTTTAGAGGAGATTCTACTTGATATAAAACTGTATCCACTCGAACGTAAGAACTTTGACAGATGATGATGATGATTTTGATATTGCAGAAATATCAAATGAAGGACTTGCTTCTTTGGATGACGGGCCCGCAATTACAATTGGAGTACTCCAAGTTCTTGTAGTTTTCCAAGAATCTAATTCTTATACCAATTTTTGGTACAAGTTCCTTTATATGGTCTTCTGTCAATTTTGTAAAAGCGCCGAAAGCTACGGAATTTTCTGAAAATAAGTTGTATATTGAAACATTAAATTAAAGTAGGAGATTGGAACAACTTTACATACATATTATAAGTAGGTACTTATACAAACTTATAAAGCACCCTTTTAGAAATTCGTTTTTAATTTTACCTCCACCCCAAACTTAGTAATTGGCTATTTTACTTAAAACACCGCATCTCGGCGACTTTAACTAGAATATCATAATTTTCAGAAAAAAAAAATTAAATATCTAATAACACACGCTCCAAACCAGTTTTGGGAAGAGAATATTTTACTCTACTCAAAAAACTATAACGTCAGCTACCATCTATTACTAAATACATTCACATAAAAAAAGAATATCGTACGTATTTTTAACGAAGTAAATGTCTGCCCCAAATATTTATGCATAAGATTCATTTTCTGGAAATATAAATTTTCCTGGTCACTTGCAGAAAAAACCTTCTGGCAGGTCTATTTTTATATTATATTGCACACATTTTGACATATTGTATAAATTTTTTCCGCCATACTTAAATAAGCTATGGCGTCATCGCAATTTCTTTTAAATGGCAACCCCCAATTTTTTTGACTTACATTATTTGGATATAGGGTGCAATTCTAAAAAGCCAAGTTTTCATATTAAACGACCACACTGTATACTTTCACACACTACAAACTTTAGTGAATCCCTCGGTACAGAATGATTCTGCTGATATTTAAAAAAATTTAAGCTCACCATTAAAATTTGGTATAAGTTCCTCTAGGTTCCATTCCGTTAAAATGTTTTCAACTAATGGCAGTTGACTTTACGAAGCATCCATTCTTTACGTTTTGTAAATAATATTTAAGATTGTGAAATAACAAAAAAAAAATGCTGCAATTACACCAAACACACAAGCCAAGCCTAAGCTACGCACCACAATAACTGTGAATAACCGGCGACCGACGCCATTGGCCAGATATGTGCCACGTAATCATTTCGTGTTCTGTTATCGTATAGTGGAATTCCCCGAAACACATACTGTTCAACAATAAACATTTTACAGATTCATAGGCGCCCAATACATGGGGGTCTGGTACTCATGACAATCTATGCATGGGGGGCCCTCGCACTTACGTTACGCAATAAACATTTGCCATTAAAATTTAAATAAACTTTATATGAATATTCATCTTTTTACAAACTCTTGAAACTGATCCTCATAAAGCAAAAGCAAGGTAAGGTGCCACTGCAGATATTTATTTAAGTACCGATTGTGCTGGATCATTCTAGATAGGGTGATAGGTTTAAAATATAATAACACTTACCTACCAGAGAAAACACTAGCACTGTACGCACATAAATGATCACTGCACTGTTGTATATTGTAGTGTTGGCAGTAGGCGCAGGCACTCCCAAATAATTAGATACAAATACAAAAACTATCGCTGTTATTTCACGCAACTAAATTTTTAGTGTTTGTTGCGAATTTTGTTGTGGTCGCAACTAAAGCATTTGTAGTTCCAGTAAGATTGTCATTGTTGCCATTCAATTGAGTGTAACTAAACTTACTATGTTATTCCAACTTTTTCATGTTCTAAAGGAAACCGAGTTTTGCGTTATTATAACTAATAATTGCTAACCAAGTGTTGCATATTGTTATAACAATTTCAGCTGACTCTAGAAACTAATTTTAGGTTATTACAATTAAAACTGTATGTTTTTTACAACAAAATCGTGTTAACAAATGAAAATGTGTTAGAAGTACCATGTCATTTTTAAGAGTGCAGCTTTATGTACCAATACCAACGTACATAAACACTTTGTTTGATACCTAGCCAATGTAAGACATCTAACATCAAATTTATATTTGTATATTTTGAACATTACAAAATTATTCTTATGGCTCTCGGTTTTGAGGCTTCTGCAATTTTTGTTAAACTTCATCAAGACATAGAAACAATATGCTAGCACAGTAATCAAAATGAGGGACAATAATGGTTTTAAACACTAAAATTCTGACTTGAATACTACGAGGATCGTTCGAAATGTACGTGGCCTAACACAGAAATGGCGCTAATTCGGCAAAATTTGCATTACCATTTTGCAGAACCATCCTTTCGTAGGTTAAATATTACAGTATACAGCGATCTGTGAATTAGTTTGTGTTTGACAGTGCGCCAAAGTGACTGTCTCGAGTGATTTCGTAAATAATGGAAAATACTGAGTTGCGAGCAGTGATAAAGTACTTTCATTTGAAAGGCTTAACACCAACCAAAATCAAAAGCATAGTTGGATTCGACATTTTTGAAGTCCGCTCCTTCGCTTTCAATGGTTAAAAACTGGGTTGCCAAGTTTAAGAGTGGTCGTCTGAGCACAAAGGACAAACCCCGCAGTGGACGCCCAAAAACGGCTACTACCCCGGATATGATTGAAAAAGTCTTCCGTATCGTATTGGATTACCGTCAGTAACAGTGCGCGAGATAGCAGACATAGTGGGCATCTCAAATGACAGTGTGCACAGAATTTCAACTGAAGAATTGGAAATGAAAAAAAAACTCCGCGCGTTGGGTGCCGCGTTTGCTCACACCGGAGAAAAATTGAATTGTTTGATTGTTTCTCGCGACATTTTAGCACGTTTTCGCCGCAATCCGAAGGACTTTTTGCGCCGTTTCATAACCGTCGATGAAACCTGGGCCCACCATTACACTTCCGAAACCAAGGAACATTCTAAACAATGGACACACAAAGGTTCTCCGCCACCGAAGAAGGCAAAAACGGTTTTGTCAGCAGGAAAGGTTATGGCAACTGTATTTTGGGATTCTCATGGAATTATCTTTGTCGACTACTTGGAAAAGAGAAAACAATGAATGGCGATTATTATGCCAATTTGTTGCAGAAATTAAGCGACAAAATCAAAGAGAAACGGCTTAATTTGGCGAAAAAGAGAGTGCTTTTCCATCAAGATAACGCAGCTGTACACACGTCTGCAATGGCCATGGCCAAAATTCATGAATTGGGATACGAATTAGTGTCTCATTTGCCCCATTCGCCAGATTTGGCTCCCAGCGACTTTTTTCTATTTCCGAACCTGAAAAAATGTCTCGGTGGTAAAAGATTTTTATCCAATTCCGAGGTAATCGCTGCTGTAAATAGTTATTTTGAGGACTTGGGTTCATCGACCTACAAAGACAGCATTGCTGCTTTGGAGCATCGTTGGAATAAGTGCGTTAAGCGAGCAGGAGACTATATTAAATAATAAAATGATTTTTTGTCCAAAAAACTTGTGTTTTCTTTGTTAGGCCACGTACATTTCGGACGATCCTCGTAAGTTTATTGGACATTCTGCCCAAAAAGCTTATCTTCTTAACAACATTCTTAACAATAAATTCTACATTGCTTCGAAAATTAAGTATATTATCTATAATTACTCCTAAATATTTAATTTGAGAAACCTCTTCTAATTATGTATTCTAAGTCTTGTATTTTTATTCTTGTTGATTTATTCTCTCGAGTTTTCATATTAATCATTATGTTCTGTATAGATATGCCCAAATCAGCTTTTTCACTGGGCAGACCCAGCAAGTAGCTCAGCATCCGAACATTTTAAATGCTTATTATTTTAGATGGCTTAGTATATTTAGTAATGAGAATCAGAGGTTTTAAATTATTTGATACAATTTTATAAAACTGGTTCAATAAGGTTATTACAAACTACTTATTTTTAATAAAACCATTTATTACTAGACATTTTGTTTATATGTACAGTTATGCATCGGTTACCCCGACTTGCACAATTTTTCTTCTAGTATTACAAAATGTTAGCTTTCATAGTGGTCAATCTGACCTCTAAAAATGAAAACTGATATCTTTTCAATGAATTTACTAATACTTTTCTTTTCCAGTTTATTACAAGACGCAACAAACAGCACAATAAACATATGCGACAGTAGTACAATAAGGAAAAAAATGTTAGCGACTTGGGGCCAAAGCCTACATCTGGGATGTTTCTTAACAGTTCCACCTGTACTAACACTACAAGATGTAACCTGGTATCATTTTTCTAAAGAAAGGGGGCGCTACAAAGTTGCTTACAAGTATGAATTAATTGTGTCTGAAATTCTTAAACTCTGTGTTGATTTTAAATAATGTGCAGGTCTAACAAACATATAGAAACGGCACAAAACGGTCTTATTATTTTGTCGGTTACTGAAGCAGATGCTGGCCTATACGACTGCTTGATGGGGCCTTCCCTGCTTTGCACATACAACATAACAGTGGATAGTAGTCGCTGTACGCTTCCAGGTAAAACTAAGGACTACAAGAAAGTTTACTCAGATTGGTGCCACGAATTTGAGAGATATAAGTATTCAATGAAAATATGGGAACACAAGCAAGATGTAAGTTGAATTTCAAATAGTTTGAGTATTAACATTTATGGCAAAACTTCCTTTTTAGAAATGCGTTACTGCAAGAAATGAAAGTGAGTATAATAACTTTTCGAATGAGATACATCGGACTCTTTAGTATGATGAAGTGTGATGGATGATTTTTCTGTTATAAAAATTTCTGCGTATTTTTTATACGTTAAAATCACATCCAGAATATTGCAATTGTTATTCTCATGTTTCAACCGTTGGCGTTGCTGGAAAACGTTTCATCTTTAATACTTCTATTATTTTTTTAATCAACAGTGTTTAATTTTAAGTAGCATAGTAAAATTATATATTAAATTTATCAAAAATTTCCTAAATGACTAGTTTTATGTTTATAAATTTTTAAAATAAAAATAGTGTTAGATGAAATTTACAAGACGATATTACTTAAAAGCATTGTTTTCAGCTTAATTTATACAGGGCGCCCAATATAACTTGCGCAGCATGAGTATCTCGAATACCATAAGAGATACGAAGACGGTTAATAAAAGTTGCCTAGTCAGAAATGTAATGTAATGGTAATTTTGGTTTTACTAAAATACCCATGGCTTACAGCAAGCCCGAAAACTGCAAAACATAATTTTTTTTAAGGTCAAATATCATATCTCCGTATCATATCTACTTACCGTATTTGCAAAACTGTAAATTTTATAGTTATAACGTACATTTCACCGACTGTTAAATTTCTAAGAAGAAGGGTGTTAATGAATTGTAGGGACAAACTCCTAGGGCTTGCAAAACACAACAAAGCAAACAACTTTTGTTAATAAATGTGTGGTCAAAAGTGTTTCCTTTAGAAAATAGAGCCTCTTAAAGATTATTTTAGAAGTACCTGAAAATAGACAACCCAAATCGCATTTTCAATTATTTTGCACAGGTCACACGGAATTTAAAAAAAACGAGGTAGACATACATGCATTCAAATAACGTAAATTTTGACACAATTCGATATTTTTGCTTTGTAATTTTGGTTTCTTCTATTGCTTAGTTTTGAAACATTTTATTAATTAATTTATTATAAATTTAATTTGAGAAGTGGAAAAGATTTATCCTGTATTAATTTCCGTCGTTATGGAAACAAATAGTAGGTGGTAAATTGAGTTGCCTACATTTAGGCGCTTCTTAAAGAATCTTAGAGAAGCGCTATCCCTGAAAGGAAACACTTTCGACCACACATTTTTTAACAAAAGTTGTTTGCTTTGTTGTGTTTTGCAAGCCCTAGAAGTTTGTCCCAACAATTCATTAACATCCTGTATAGGCAACCCCCCGTTCCATCCCCCCAATTTCATAGAAAGCGCCACAGTGAAATTATAGCTTTCAGAAAACATCAAATTGTAGCCAATCTTCCGTTCTAACAGCCTTTTAAGTTTTAAAAACAGGTATGCGGGTTTTGAATAGTATTTTTTTGAAAATATTTAAAAGTTTGAAGCGCGATCGTTTTTAGATTTACCAAATTAATTTTGTTTCATCGTCTACCACCCACAAAGGGCTCTTAAACAAGTTTTAACTGATGCCGGTCAGACGACTACTTTTTGAGTAAGTGGGAGTTATACAGGGTGTAAATTAAGTAACGCATAAATTCATTTACTCAGCTATTAGCAATTTTTTAGAAAAATGCTGGGACAGGTCAATTTTTATTTTCATTTTGGCACATTTTTGAGTAAAACTATTTTTTTGTAAACTTCAAAATGGCGGCCGTGCGCCATCTTGGAAAACAATTTTAAATAGAAAGGGGCGTCTTGCGACGGCTCATTTTAAAGCTATTACTGAGGAGAGTACAGGTGCAAATTTTCAAATATTTTTATCCACCCAAAACAAAATGGCGGCCTGTCAAAACTCTACTTGTTTACTTGTTGGAACAAAATTAGAAGTTTAATGTAATAATGAATAACAATTTAACCTATTTATTATTGTTTATTTTTTGTTTTTTACAAAAACTTTCGCTTCTAGGTATCTAGATTTAGTACCAGTCTTACCAGTTTTATTTAAATGAAACATTCCACGGAGTGGATAGGCAGACGGGGACCAAAACAACAATAATAAATAGGTTAAATTGTTATTCATTATTACATTAAACTTCTAATTTTGTTCCAACAAGTAAACAAGTAGAGTTTTGACAGGCCGCCATTTTGTTTTGGGTGGATAAAAATATTTGAAAATTTGCACCTGTACTCTCCTCAGTAATAGCTTTAAAATGAGCCGTCGCAAGACCCCCCTTTCTATTTAAAATTGTTTTCCAAGATGGCGCACGGCCGCCATTTTGTAGTTTACAAAAAAATAGTTTTAAATTTAAATTTTTAAATTGCTAATAGCTGAGTAAATGAATTTATGCGTTACTTAATTTACACCCTGTATAAGCAACCCAACGATGTCGCATTCCAAATAAAAATAGTAGGAACAGAAGCGCCCGCCGCGCCGTACAGGTAAATTAGATGCGCTTCGGATTTCGAACCAAAAGTCGATATAAATGGTTTATTTAAAGAGTTATCAAAAATATGCAAAGAATAAAAAATATATTTCTTAACTAGAGCTAACTGATAGGCGTAATCAAAATCACGTAACAGTCGGAAAACCGTTGTTGATGTTAAAAAATATAATTTTTTGTACATTTGTAAAATAATTGAAATTTCTAACGAATCCCAATAAAGTACTATCAAACTGATAAAAGTTTATAACGATCGGCGTTTGCGTTTTTGAATAAATAATTAATCAATTTCAAATTTTCCAAAAATTCCTGCAAAACGTCAGAGTAAAATTTGGGAGATAAGTAAAAAATAAATTTGTAGTTCAATGCAAGCTCTGTCGGCTCAGAAAGTTTAAAAAAAACGTGTAAAAGGTTTTCGAGAAATTCTTTTTTGAAAATTTTCAAAATTGTGAAGCAGCGCCATTGCGATATTTTTCTGATTTTCGACATTAATTTAATTTCATCGTATACTACTTAGGTAGGAAGAGATCTTAAACAAGTTTTAGCTGATCCCGATCAGACAACTGCTTTTTGAGTAAACGGGCGTTAAAGTCAAGAATTTCAAAAAGCTGTAGCGGCCGCCATTTTGAAGTAGAGTTCGGTAACAAAGTTTTCAATTTGCCTTAAGTTCTTTTCTCAGATTCCGTGCACAAATTTTCAAAATTTTGTTTTGAAAAAAAAAACGCTACAAAGAAACATGTCCAACTTCCGTTTCCGGTTTTTGTTTTTTTTCTAAACTTAATTAGAACCACAATTTTCGATATACCTATTAATTTAAAATATGATCCAAATCGGTCCTTACTTTCGCCTGTAGAGGCGTCACCCACACACCCACAGAGAAACTTGATTTGAAAACCATTTTTTGGGGTTCCTTGAGCCCCAAAACGTTTATTTCCGTTAAATCCATGATTTAAAAAATTTTCATGAAATTAATACTTCATGAAAAAGTAAGAACTATTGATTAAAAATGTATTTTACTTATAGTATCGGTGTGCCATAACAGAAAAAGAAAGAAACGGGCCTGTTAAATATAAACTAACATTTTTTGAAAATTTAAACTTCAACGCCTTACCATTACTGAAGAACAAGTAGAGATAGCTTTAAATTGAATTATGTATTGTATCCGCTCTAGGGAGACACAATATCACTATGTACAATAAAACTGAAGTTAAACATTATTTCAAATTTTTAAATTATTTAAAAAAAAACATTTCTCAAAATTTGACCATACAATCTTTTTTTTAATTTGCAGGCTTTTAGAGCTAGAGATGAGATACAATCTGGTTAATGTTTCAGCCCGCTTATTTGTCTGTGACATCTTATGTGGATTTTAGAATTTTGGTTTTTACTCAAAAACGAGTTATCATATCTGGTTGAAATTTGATACAGTAAATGACCTAGGGGTACAAAATGTTACAATAATTTCCCTGTGATGCCTTCTATGAAGTTTTGAAAATCGTAAATTCCTACCCCTTTATTTAATAAACGTGGTTTAATAAAAGAATTTCTGTTGAAATTAAATTGCTCATGAGTGATAGTGTAATAACATTCACAACTTAATTTTTATGTTTAGCAAAATTTAGGGGGCTTAATTGTCCCCATTACACTAAATATTTGCTATTACTATTGGGGTATTTTCTGATAGCTATTGCTTTTTTGCCCGTATCAAATTACTACATATTTTACATTCTTGATGTCACCTTAATTTTGTTGATGAAAAATGATTAAACGTAGGCTTAAAGTTGCCTGAGGATGGTCTAAATAAGACCGAAACATGTCGTATTAAACAACTATTAAAAAATTTACAGAAGTAAGACTTATATTGATTTTTTTGTAAAATTATACAACACTTACAAGAAAGTTATGACTCCTTTCTTTAATTTAGAGATTTACCTTACAGAAATTTTTGCTGAAATCGTCATGCTGTACAAGTCATATTGGGCACCCTAAATACATTTCTTTTCTCACTTATATCACGATTGTTCTATAAATATGAAATGTGTTTATTACATACTCTCCGTTTTGAATTTTTATTGATAATCTACTATTATATGTAAGACGTACTAAAAAACTAATCGTTTGCAGACTTCATAGTTTTGTTTGCGAAAAAACAATATTAAAGCAACATTTTATCTGTAAATATTTAAAGCTAATTACCACAGTGTTGTCAAGTACAATACTACAAATACTTAGCAAAGCTAACGAGAGCCAGAAATTTTACCAACCTAGTTAATAAAAGTAAAAAACTGTTTTAAAAGCAATTAGGCCGAAACATTTACTACTTTCATGACAAAATGTACGTCTTGTGAAGATAAAACATTTGCCATTATATATTATATGATCATCTGCCTCCGTTAAAAAAGCTATTTTTAAAAATATAGGTAGCAAACCATAAGAAAACTTATTATATTAAATAAAACGAAAAATGTTTTTTTTAATTCTTGACGTTCTTTGTTTTAAACAAAATAAAATTTATTAAACGTTTTGGCTGTGATGTACAAAATTAAAATATAAACATTTATTAAATTACTACACATTTATGTACAGGTAGATATTTAGAGTAAAACATCAACATTCATTTGTATAAATCCCTTCGATGCGCAAATAATTACAATTATTAAGTAGATCTGTGATATATAATATATGCGTATGTATAAATATTATAATGCTCTAGATATCTAAAAATGTTTAAAATAAAAAAACGTTTGTGTCAACAATTTAAATTTCGAAAGGCTACGCATATGTAAAAGTTGCACTGTTTTACTGTTCTTAATCAGATCTTGATAATATTTAGATTAGGTTAGTTTAAGAATAAGCTTTGTAATACAATAATATGACTGCTGTATCCGAAGACCGTACCCAGGAATGCGTTGGGGGCTCAAACTCCCACAAAAACCACAAGCAAGGTAATAATAATAATGTGTTAACTACATATAACTAAAACCCTACCGAAAATAGGGTGCAATTTTTCATTGTCCTTTTGGGTATTCATTTATGTCTTTTCCCATCAGAAAATGTATCCTGGGTGCAGGTTGGACCCTATTGTAACTGTTTGAATAAGAACAATAAAATATGGAATCATTGTTATTCGAAATCAGGTTTTCTTTTTAAATGCATGTTTTATTTAATTATCTTTTTTAAAGCTAAACTTGTAAGCAATAACAACACAAATGATATTTAATGGCAGCAATTACTCCTGGTTTACACCAAAATTGTTATATGAGTCAAAGGCGTCGCGTCGCTGATGTTGGTGATACGCACGAGACGGAACACAAGGCTGTTAAACAAATTTATTGTTCACTTTACTGTAATTGAATGATAACTCCTAGGATACGAGATATGTAAACATGTCCATAACAACCGGGGCGTAATGAGAGGGCGTAATGAATTCATTACGCCCTCAAAAAAATTATTTTACTAAGAGCAACTAGTACAACTTGTAATACAGAGAATTAAGCTGATTTGCCAAAATGAAAATTACAGTTTTCAAATTTTCCCGAAAATGTAACACTTTTGTTAGAAAGGTCTTCAGAAACGTTTATATTTTCATTTCTAGGTGCATATGACAATTATGACGACGGTTCTAGTTGTTCCAAATTGGATGTAACCCTAACATTAACAGAAGTACCTGTCTCATTAGTTTGACAATTAGTTTTTGAAGTTTCTCCTTCAGATGAACTCATCGCACTTGCAATCATGCTGGAAATACGGTTTTTCGAAATGATGCTTTCTGCTACGTAACTCTGTGCAACCGTATTACTCTTCCATTTTCCGTGCATTTTGAGTGTTTCAAAACTAGCTCCTGCCTCAATCAAAAGAGTGGATGACGTTCGCCTCAAACAGTGACCCGTAAACAGGTGAGGGTTTTCTAATTTTAATTATTTGGCAATTATATTTGGGACACCTTCTATAGTATTCTGCCCTATAGGTTGCACTGTGCAACGACCCTTTCTGTATGTGAGCAAAAATCGGCGTTCTTTCGTTTGCTTTGGTCTTAGTGTCATGTATTGTCGAACTAACTTAAGAGCATTTATTTCTTTTTCCTCTACAATTGTAAAACCTTTAGACGTACCTGTTTTACTCTCTGGCACTTTTACAATTACAACAGATCCTTTATCAATTACATCGTCAATGCACATTTTGACCATTTCATCTCTTCTTAAACCACCAAAAACTACCATCACCAAAACTACCTTATGTAAAAGATAAAAGTCGTCAGAAGCACCTTTTATGAATGCCAGAACTTGCTCGCCTGTTAAAACCTGCGATTTCTTTGGTTTATACCCCTTCGATTTGACTTTTAAGAAGGAAATCAATTGATTGTAATTTGACATATCCATTTTCATCTTAACTAAAAAAGTTGATTTCAAAAGTGAATATTTACTCCATAGCGACGTAGGGGTGTATTTTCCAGACTAAAAACAAAATTAGACAATAATTTTACATATGAATATATGTGAAACTAGTAGCGTCTAATCTCTTCGACAACAATCGATCCCACCAAGGTCAGACTTTTGAATTTGTGCATTTCTATTGCGTACGCATTCAATAGGCACTTATTTAGCGACAACCGGCAGGTTCGTAGTGGCACAGATGAATATGCGGGTGTGTTCGGATGTACTGCCGTTTTACTGCATAAGTAGTTGTGGGGTTGAGTCTCGGTTGGGGCCAAACATTTTTTTTTATTATAGTTTTTTTTAAAACACTGTTGTTGCGTTTTTCTGTTTACGCGAGGTTATTTGCTAATAGCAGTTATATGTTTAAAGAAAAAATACGAAGACAAATTTGCATTCACTCACTGATTGACGGCATACTAACACGCAAGTCTGACCTTGATGAGGTACGATCGATTTGCCCAAGGGGCTAGACGGTAGTTGTGAAACTTACCAATTTTTGAAAGTACGCCAATAGTACAGTCTCATTTACGGTCGCTATTTCATGTTTTGATTGCCATATCCTAAAGGTTTCGTACTCTTGTTCATATCTTGCTTTCGATTTAAACGGTAGCAAACTTTCCGTTGCTTTTTGAGCATTTGCTTGTACACATTTTGGTAGCGTATTCATAATTGCAATTCAATAACAAATTTGACAATTATAAGTAAACAATCTGTTTTTGTTTTTTAAAGAACAAAGTGAACAATAAAATCTTGTATGCACCACGGTGTCACCGAATGATTACGCCCATCGAACGATATTCATCTCTCGGGCTAAAGCCCTCGAGCTGGATTTCATCGTTTTTCGGGTGTAATCATAGTAGTAACGCTCTTGTTGCATAAATAGCTATTGCAGCTACTATTACGCAGACCTTACATGCACGTTAGTTGGGTGTAGTAGGTGGATGTCTTCTTTTTATTTGGTGTTTCTTTTTAGACTTATTTAATCCATTTAAGGATATTGTCACAAAGCAGAAAAAGATTTGTTGAATTTTTTCAGTATTTAAAAATATTCTTATAAAACATTTCTAATATTACTTAGTTTCATACAAAGTTTTGTAGTTTCATACAAAATTGCATTTCTTTATCAAAAGGCAGTAAGTCTTATAATTCTTTACAAATCATTAAAATAACGAGTGTTGCCTATGCAAAGGCAAGGTTGAACTCATCTGGGCTCCACGTGCACAAATGAGGTGTAAAATGGTATCGGGTGATCTAGCAGTCTGTCTACGTGAAACCCGGAATAGAGACAGGAGAGTCAAGATTCAGTATCCAGCATTCAACATTCAGTCAACAGTCCGCTTCGTGACTGATTTGTTCCTTTGGGGCATCTCTTATGGGATGTTTGTTCTTTAGGCATTTTATACAAAATAAGTTGTTTTAGTTTAGTTTATATTATTTAAGTATTTGTCAAAACATAAATCTTGTTAAAATTCAGTTGTTAAATTAAATATAATCTTTAAATCGTTTGTGTCCAGACATGAGCATGATTTTGTTTAATTTAAATAAATTGGATCGTGACAATATCATCATCATCATTTTGTGCTACAGCCCATTACAGGCTTTGGCAAGTTCTAGGGTTCGTCTTCATTCTGATCGATTACGTGCTTTCGCCTTCCAGTTACGCACTCCCATCGTTTAAAGATCTTTCTTCAGCGCATCTTGTTTGCGGACGTTCTACTGATCTTATGCCTTCGGGTTATTCTCTTAAGCAGGTCTTCGTCTTCCAATTTTACAGTATTTCCAGTCCAGCGCAATCGCTCGATCTTGATAGTTTTGACAATACCGGTATCCCTGTATTGTTGGTATAGCTCATGGTTGTATCTTCTACGCCATAAGTTGTTCTCGTTGGTTGGGCTATATATTTTCCTTGTGATTTTTCCTTTAAAGCAACCTAGCAGTTTGTCTACCTTTTTTGTGAGTGTTCAGGTATATGATCCGTATAGCAGCACTGGCCTTATGAGTGTTTTATATATTTTTGTCTTGGTGTATTGGGATATATTGTGACAGTTTGACTTATTTGGAGCCCATAGCAGCATATGTTTTCATATTTCCCCTTTGATGTTGTTCTCTTTGTTTATTAGTGTCCCCAAGTAAGATGAATTCTTGAACTGCTTCGATGTTATACTCATCTATGGTTAAGTTCTGTCGTATACGCAGCCAGTCCCTTCGATTTACACACATGTATTTAGTTTTGAGTTTGTTTATTGCTAAACTGATGTTTTTAACTAATATTTGTAGTGAGATAAAAGCTTCTTTTGTTATAAAAAGGGATCTCCCAAAAAGGTTGAGGTTGTCAGCGTTTGCTAGAAGTTGGGTTGATTTAGTATAGAATGTTCCTGTAGTGCTAATCCCGGACTCCATTATTACTTTTTCTAAGGCGAGGTTGAACAATAAGCATGATAGAGCGTCGACTTGGAGTAGAACTTTCTGTGTGATAAAGGTGTTTGATAGCTCATCTTGAATTCTTATGCGACATGCAATTTATCCAAACGTTAGCTCTGTTAGTTTTACAGGGCGTTCCGGTAATTTAACTTTCCGCATAGCTAAGTATAGTTTTCAGTTTGTATGCTATCATAAGCGTTTTCAAAATCAATAAATGGGTGGTGCGTTTCTTTGTTAGATTCGGTTGTGTTCTCAGGTAGTTGCGACAATGTAGATATTTAATCTGCTGTGGATTTCTCTCCTCTAAAATCACGTTGATACCTGCCTACTATCTTTTCCGCGTCTGGTTGTAATGTATGTATAATTATACATATAGGATATTAGCAAAAATTTTGTATGATATGTGGAGCAGGGTTATTCCCCTATAATTCCAGCAGCATAGTTGGTCTCCCGTTTTTTACATATGATTACCAGGTTTCAATTCTCCGGTATTGCAGTTTGCTTCCAAATTTCTAACTAATTCCTGGATATACAGAGTGCCCATTTTAAAACTCCGAGCCTAAATTTTTTTAAATAGGCAACACACAATGCAACCCCTAGATCACTATGCATTTCTACCATGTTTTATTAAAATTGAGATCAAAGTTGTTTTACAGTACATGTATCTACTAATGATTAAGTACAAATTTAAGGTTACTTTAATAACTCAAATTTAATATTTGACAACAATAACTACAATAATTTAATAGGAACATAGTACAAAAACTAACGAAGCAGGTGTTCAAATTGCCTTCCCCCTTCGTTTTCGCAGAGTCTAATTCTTCTACGCATCGAACCCATAACACGAGCTAACATTTCCGGTTGATAGAGCGACAACATTGAATTATCCTTTCGCGTAGATGTTCTTCATTTAGAATGGGCTCTTCATAGACATCATTTTTTACTTTGCCCCACAAAAAGAAGTCTAGCGGAGTCAAATCGGGACTACGGGCAGGCCAAGGATGCAATGCACCTCGTCCAATTACGCGTCCCTCAAAACGTTGGTTAAGATAATTTCCCACATCCCCATGAAAATGCAGAGGTGCACCATCATTTAAAAACCACATGCTATTCCGTACGTTTTGAGGATCTGTTTGGAGGAGAGCCGGTAGTTCATTAATTAAGAAATTTAAATACATTTCACCATCTAAATTTCCATTAAAGAAATGTGGACCTATTACAAAATCGCCAATAATACCGCACCACACATTAAGAGAAAAAATTCTCTGAAAATGAGTTATCCTGATCCAGCGGGGATTGTCTTGGGCGTAATAGTGGCAGTTAATATGTCGATTAACCATGCCGTTGTTTGAAAACCTCGCTTCATCACAGAATAATACCATACTTAAAAATTCCGCATTGCCGTTTAATTGCCGTCTAAGAAATTGACAATACTGAACACGATGCTCTATAATCCCTATCTTCAAGACGGTGTATGGTATAAACATGGTAGGGGTGAAATTTGTTCGCCTTAAGAATATTGAAAACAGAACCTTTGCTAATGTTTAAGGCATTTGCAATCGCTCTTTGACTTGTATGGAGATTATCCGTAACCATTTCAATTACAGCTACTTCGTTATGTTCAACCGTAACTTGCCGTGTCCAAACTTTTGGTTTTGAAAATTGCCCATACTCTTGTAAATTCAGAAGAAGCATTCTAAATGTTTTGTCTGTTGGAATTCGTCTACCTGGAAAGCGTTGCGCATACAAAGTACTGGCAGCACTCGCATTTTTTCGACATTCACCCAGAATTAGAAGCATGTCCACTTTGTCAGCGTTGGAATACATTTTGCACCAAAGATTAGTGATCGATAATCTTTGTTTTGCACCGTTTAAGTAATGTGGCTTAACGAATTTGATTAGTAAACTGTCAAGTTAATGCAAACATGATTGCCCTGATCTTAATTATAGAAATATTTTGTTTTAAAATAATAGTCGGCAGTGACTTGTATTTTGTGTTGCCTATTTAAAAAAATTTAGGCTCGGAGATTTAAAATGGGCACTCTGTATTTTTCTAGCTCCTGACCACCGCGTAGAACAGCTCTGCTGGCGATTTGTAATGCTTTTGTTTCTTGATTGCTGCTTTAACTTATTCTATTGTTGGGGTTCGAATGTTTTCTTCGTTTTCATCTTCTGTATTTTCCTCTTGTTGTGTTGTATGATGTATTCCCTTTCTTCTTCATTTTCATTCGTCCCGGAGTTTAGAAGCATTTCAAAATGTTACACCCATCCGTTTAGAACTTTCTGCTTTTCGCTTATGATGTTTCAGTTTGCGTCTCTACACATAAAAATGTTTGGCTTACCTAAACTCTTTTTTAGCACTTGTGGTTTATTTTTCGTTAGAATTTTCAACTTTCGTTCTGGTTATTGAGTTGCTCTATTCCTGCCAGTTGTTCTTTATAGTAGGCTTTTTCCTTTGCTTTGTGAACCCTTTTCTCTCCTCTCTTCGCTGTTGGTATTCTACTTCAGCATTTCTGGTACGTTGTTTTAGCTACATTCTTTTATATGCCTCGTTTCTTTATTTTGTGACTTCTTCACATTCTTCATCAAATCATTGGGTTTTTCTGGTTTGTGGTTGTGTGCCTGGAACTTCTTTGGCTGTCTGTTTGATTTGATCTTTACTTTGTTGACATTTCTCGTTTAGTGCATTTGCTTTTTCTAGCTCGTGCAATAGTTCACGTAGTATGTTCACATATCTGGCTGATATTTCTTCCGCTTTAAACGTTTTGGTGTTATTATTTAGGGTGCATACCCCGTTTTCTATCTTTAAGTTAGATATCCTTTCTCTCATTTTTATCGCAAGCAAATAGTGATTGGCGTCTGTGTTCGCCTCTCTATACGCTCTGGCACCGAGTATGTTGGACCGTGATGCGGGTCTACAAGAAGGCGATCAATCGCATTGTAGATTCTGCATATGGTGATTTCTAAGTGACTTGGTATATTGTCCTATGTTCAAAGCACGTCGTTGCAATTATCTTATTGATCGATGCGGCGAGATTTATTAGCATTGTCGCTTGTCTGCGCGTGTGACTATATTTCCCTATCATGGGTTTCCTCTGCAGGTTGGCATATCGCCAACAATTATTTTAATGTCGTTTTTAGAGCACTTTCTATGGGTTGCTTTTAACAATTTATAGGCTTCCTCAATTTGCTGCTAAATAACTTTATCTTTTGCCTTCTGTTCCACATTAGACCTGAATGTTTTTTTATATCATCGCACTATCTCATCTGGAGTTGTCCTCTTGTTTTTCTCCGGAACCATGAACGCCATGTTTATAAGACCGCATTCCATTTATTTTTTGTTTGGCGTCCGCTGTGCCACGCAACTTCTACTTTTGGATCGCAATTTATTCCCTCATGTCTACCCGTTTGGTTTTATTCCATACCCATGTGTTTCTTTTCCTGTCTTTAAGGGTAATATGACGCATTTGCCTCTCCATTGCTAGCTGGATTTTTTTGACTTATTCATATTTCTTTTCGTCAATGTCCATGTTTGTGCGGCATATGACATAACAGGTGCCAAAAAGAGAAAAACTATAAACACATTAGATTAAGTATTAAAAGTACATAACGATTAACTTAAAAAACAGCATCAAACTGCAGGGATACAAAACCAGGCACCGGCCGTCTAAAAGACGGGATAATGTAAATAACATCTCTAAGTCTCAGTATTACAATTTACTTTTGGCTTAGACCACGCCGTCATTTAAGGATTACGCGAAGCATAATCAGGTAAGGTCCGGCCTGTAGCTTGTCTGCCTTTACAAGCTTTTGTTCTAAAAGTTTGAGCAATATTTGTTCGTAAGCCCTGCCCGCCTAAACAGGGCCGTTTGCTTAGATTATTTAAACTTGGGGGCGGAGAAGATTTTGCTCTTAATGAATTTTGTTTGCCAGAACAAGAATACTTAATCGTCTTATGCCTGTTAGCTGTTTGTGAACCCATAAAAACTAACGTTTCGCAAGACATTGCAGATTGCACCTTCAGAATGAATAGAGCTGGTTGGCTGGCTGTCACCGTTGGGCGAAGACAGATCCGTTGGAGCGTGATCGTGAGATCGATGATGCTTACGAGTCCTTAGAGAATAACCTACGAGTACAAGAGCCCAAGCTTTACTGAGTCTAAAACCATCTTCTCTGTTTATCTTGTTAGGTTGTTTCTCAATGTCAATTTTTTCTAGTGAGTTTCGAACTCATTCGCACAAGCGTCTACGGCCTGACCAGTCTGCAGGCTTCGCGCAGGCGCAGATTAGGAGTAATTTATCAGTGAGTGAATGCAACTTTATTTTCGTATTTTTTCTTTAAAAATATAACTGCTCTCAACCATAACCTCGCATAAACAGCAAAGATCAACAACATTGTTTTAAAAATAGCAGTATATAAAATAAAAAAGGAATTGGTCCCAACTGGGATTCGATCCCTCAACTGTTTATGCAGCAAAACGCTGTTGCAGGCATCAGTCGCTAAAACACGTAATATAAACTTCTAAACAGTGCGACCATGCACGAAGCCGCGCGAAGCCTGCGGAATGGTCAGGTCGTAGCCGCTTTTCTCATTTGCCTTTTGACAGAGTGGCTCCAAAAATATCTGTAGGCGGGCGGTGGAGTAACGGTTGCCGACTTTGGGTTCCACCTTTCCAAATATGACTAGTTCGACTCTTGGCGGAGTTCACCTTGGGTGGTCGTGTTCGTCTCTGCGTGGTCGTCTGTGCTTGATGAGGGTTAATAATAGTTGAAGCCCCTGCAAAAATAATAATATAGAAATTTGTATAAAAACAAATATCGTTTAGATTTTTGGTATAATAAGTAGAAAGCTGCAAGCAATAAAGTTTTGAAAAAAAGTTGGAGGCGCCGGGCATCGATCCCGGTACCTCTCGCATGCTAAGCGAGCGCTCTACCATCTGAGCTACGCCCCCTTTACAATTCCTTGCCGCAATATTGTGGAATAAGGAGCACCAAGACATACTTTTACCAAATAATAATATAATAACAGTTTAATTTGCAAAAAATAGTTATTTATTGTACAAGATGATAAAATTGCACTTTATATTCGAGAGCGATTTTAGCGTCGAGGCGTCAGCCGAGACGCTAATAAGCATCGAGAAGATAATGAAATTTTATCGTCGTGTGGAATACAACATTTTTTTCTATAGCAATTGTTAAAGAAGACCAAAAAATGAAGAAAAATCAATGATAAATTTAATTTAAAAGTGCCAGGCAAAAAACAGTTTCACGAAAAAATGAGTAGGTGGCTTTAATAACTTTTTGGTTGCTATAGAATAAACCAAAAAATAAAATACTTTTTCTATTTTGGTTCTTTACTGACTACTTTATGAAACTCGTTTGGATTTCATAAAGCAACTCCTAAAAGAATTCAAAATTTTATTTTGTTAGGTTGGTGACAACCATGTGACAACAAAACCTTCACGCGTTATAAACATAACCTTCAAATTGTAAGTTCTAAAAAAGATTATTTAGCGTATTTTCCGCTACTTTGCGTAGCTCGGGTGGGGTGCAAGATAATTTTTCTTCCATCTTATCTTCAAATCTTAGGTATTTTAAAAATTAAATCACTTTCAAATTGTTTGTCTAAATTTTAATTTGACAGTAGTTTGAATTGCTTGAAATGTGTTTTAAATGTCACCAACAGCCACATAACAAAAACAAAAAACCAATAATGTTCCTAATCGATTATATTTTTAAATTAAAATAAAAATAAGGTAATTTTAAACTTTTTGGACCAAAATAGAAAAAATAGTATAAAATACACGTTTTATAAGACATTTAACCGCACTTGTCCATTAGAAAACTCGCCGCAAGCGGCTCGTTTTCTAACTTGGACGCGTGCTCTAAAATCATGTCTTATGAAACTTGTTTTTTAATATACTATTATCTATCCTTGCTGTTAAAGTACTACTTTATCTACCCTTGATGGTAAAGTGCTACTTTTCCCTCTAATTTTAGTTAATAATAGCACGTTTTAACAGTTGCTATAGAAAAAAAGTATTTTAACATAAAGAAAACAATACACGAATCACACATAACTGATATAACTGCTGTAGAGGATTAGGTAGATGTCTCAAATCAGAAAATGTAGAGAATTCAGAAGGAATAATCATTCACACAGAAGAAAGAGGCGAGTACCTACAGGGTGTACTGGAGAGGTCTCGGAAGCGCTCGCCCGAGCCCGAGCTCCTTGTAACATTTTTGTGGATTTACAGAGTCACTTGTTGAAAAAATATTAGATAAAATTAATTAAAAAAAGTAATAATAATAATCAAATGTATAACTTTAATTCTACTCTTTCCTTGTAACTACCATTTTTAAATTCAAAGAGCAGTCGTCCACTCAATCTAACCCAAATTTTCTTTATCTATGAGTCTGCCTTTAGAATAAGTTTTCATCATTTAATAGCAATGTTCACAGTTTTGAGAGCCACTGCCACAGGCAGGGCCGTTTTGTGGATTGCGGCCACTCGTGTGCAAAAAGTTTTTTGACCGCCCCCAAATCAGCGCCGTGAAAAAATTTTTTAAGGAGCTCGGTCAGTAATGAGTTAATAAATTAAACATTTAAAGTTGTTTTGTTAATTTTTATTAATAAAAAAAAACACTAAGCTACGTAATGTTATTTTTAACATTATAATTTAAATTTGTTTTACGGGATTAAATTTATGAATATAAATGTAGAGGTTAGAATAAGAACACAGTATACAGGGTTGTATAAGTTAGTTCAAGGAAATTTAAGTTTCCATTTAAGACGATGATTACCCAAGCAAGCTTTTTTTGATAATAATACTGATTGTAAATGCATTAGATAACATTGCCTACATTTCGGACTGTTGACCACGTAATTAATTTTTTCACATTACACTACAAGTGATGTTAGCATTTTCTTTTTTCAATATTTTAAAAGCCAGTAGATAACGAAAGTATGTACACTCTCGACGTTTTCTACAATTTTATAAATTATATAAAAATTACCGTATTTGCGATGATATGTGAAAACTGACGTAGTTTCCATTTCCACAAATCAACGCAGGCGACAAAAATTACTCAGGAAGTTAAACGGTTAGCCGGTAGAGGGCGCTATAGTAAAATTTCAAGTTTGCTACTAATTTCGCATATTACTTAAATTTGCTAAAACTTTTCGAAGCCAAAATTATAATATTGAGTATTTATTAAAAATATTGCCCGTTTTGTATTTAACCTTTTCAGAATGTTTAGTGGCTAACTTTGTCAAACGTAATTTATAGTGTTTCACGAACTTCTTGTTCTTGTCTTGCTTTTTCTTGTTCTTGTCTTGTTCTTGCTGCAAGAACAAGAACAAGAAGTAGGTGTGCAAGAAACAAGACAAGACTAGCTGGAGCAAGAACAAGATTTCTTGTCAAGACGGTTGCAAGAGACAAGATTTCTTGTTTTATGTAGATACATGAAATAAAAGTTTCAAAACGCCGATTTTAACGCTTCTGGAACTGGGGTGTGTGAAAAGAAAATGATACTGCAGTGCAAAATAATAATTTATAAGTTTTGTTGCAATGTAATATGAGCGATAAATGAGCTATTTTCATAAGAATAGACCCATGATTAGGCAATAGGATAGCCCCTGCCAATTAAAAAATTACCAAGCACATTTTGTAGGTAGGTTCCAATCTGATCAATAAATTCAAAGCCAGTAAAGTGTTCTACATTTAATATAGATAACTCTTAATAAGCAGTGCGTTTCAAACAAAATGCAAAAATCAGTAATACCAAAACCAAGTTTTTTCGCAAAACTGCTATTTTAGCTGTCATTTCTGTACAAATAAACCATGGGGAAACTGAAGCAGATGTAAAAGTCCAAAACTGACAGTTCAAAAAATAAATAAATAACGTTTTTTTTGCTATTTGTTTAATGTGTGCTTCATTTGGAACGCACGGATAAAATATAAAAATTAAATTGTTAATGCAAAGAAACCAAATAAAATATATGCAAGTATAGTATGTATGTTAGTCTACTAACTACCAAACGCACAAACAAAATATAAAAGTTTCTTAGTCAGTACTATGCGGTATAAAGGCGCACGCTACAGGATGCCGGCGCCCGTTTATCGAGACTCGATAGGTCGGGGAATCCCCCAACTAGCAAAAACATGAAGTAAGCAAGAGTCTTGCTAGCAACACAAGAATTAAGCTAGCAAGAAATTTGCAAGACAAGAAGTTGTTTTACTTCTTGTCCTGCTTAGCAAGACAAGAAGTTGCAGAGCAAGACAAGAAATCTTGCTTTGTGCATCACTAGTAATTTAGAACAATTTTTGATAGTTTATTTAGGTCTATGTTTCAGAATTCCTTTTCAGCCGAAGAGGAATTTTTTGTACTAAGGGGCGGACATTTATTCTATGTACATTTTAAATATTTTTTTCTATTTGAAATTGTTCTAAAAAATGAACTTGAAAACCAAAACAATAAATACTTAGTGTTAAAACTGCATACCTCCTGCATTCTCCTTAAACCAACAGCATGTCAAATTTTTCCTCGCTGAAGCACGCCATTTTCTTATAATGTTTATTTTTGCGATAATTACAGTAACTCCAAAATATTGCATTGATAACTAAGAAAACATTAAAACTGTCAAAGTTATGGTTTTTGTTTTTCTTGCTTAAAGTTTGATGCAGAAACAACCAACTCCGAAGTTTTCTAGAACAATTTTAAATGTCGTGGTTTAGAATAGAAGTCCATTTCTTCCTCTTTCCCTCAATGCAAAAAAAACTTGGCTGAAAAGTGGTTCTGACAACCAGACTTTGACATAGTTTTTTACTAAACACTGTAAAACGTGTAAATAAAAGTAATTTTCCATTAAATATTCATAAATAATACAACGAGTGGTTGCGATTTTTCGATAAAATGTTTGTAAGTACACGAATAATCAAAACATATAAAATGTGCAATCGGCACAAGCTACGTAAAAACGTTTAATCATCAAACACTAAGTTAAAGCCAGTAATTATAATTACGAGTGACCGCTTTTCTTTATGAAGGAACCCAAGGAATCGGCTGCTGAAGTTTTTGTACGTACTTAGTAAACACCTGGAAATTTTGCTATATGCTGATTTCAAAAACTTTTTTTGTCTGATATCCATTTAGGATCTCGGGACCGCATTTTAGATATCAGAAATTTGTTTTACATATTGTTAAAGAAAATCACCAATAAATAATAAACTTTAAAACTATTTTTGCATTCCTGATTAAAAACGTAAAACGATTTTCTATACGTTTGCACTCCGAAATGGATGCTTAATAGCCACAAATTAATCGCAACTACTTTTTCTACTACGTTATACATGTATTCAAAGAGAGACATCTAACATGTTTAAAAACAATCAAAATTAGAATTTTTGTATTAAATCACAAAACAATTTTTAAATTATAATACCTCTTTATTAACAGAATAAAAAACGAGACATGTTACTAAATTTTCCTGCAATAATTTAAAAGTGAGTTGTGCATCTTACATCCTGTAAACTCCTTTTTACTAGACGGGGAATCCCCTGTCTTATTTCCACCCTGGGCGTTTCAGTATTACAAAGCAGTAGGCATTGGAATAGTTTGTAGTTTGTAATTAAATCTACTTTTATTTTTTATGACATGAAACATTAAAATTTCAACAAATTGTTGGTTTGTGAACAAAACACTTCTGTACAAAAAAAACAAAATGTACTGTCTTCCTTTTTTGAAATTCACAAAAAAACTACTACTTAGGCAGTATGGTTTCTGTGATTGTTTTGGACTGAAGTTTAAAATTATGAATTTTCATTAACCATGTTTTATAAAGAGTAAAAAAATATACAGTCTAGTTTTTGGATTACAACAATCAAGAAGAGGTAGAAGAAAATTTAGCACCACCTTATAATTTTCATAGTTCTGACATTTTTGGGCGTATTTTTATGCATATTTAACAACATACTTTTGTTACTGCAGTGCCGTTTCAAAACCATTTTAAATTCGGAGGAATTTATGGGAAACATGTTTTTTATTTGAATATTTTTTAAAGGGTATTTTTATCAATTTGGGGTTGTAACTTAATTCAACAATTTAAAATATAAAATATTTAGCATTACATTAATAAAGAAGACACCAAAAAGGCAAGAATTTTTTATATTCTGCAACCCTCGCCTGTAATTTAAAACAACATTCTTGGAATTTATAGTAATAATCTCTAATTATACTGGGTCTATTTGACATGAGGTGACAATAGGATACTCTTTCGTAACACAACAAAATATTTTCGTTATGTAAAATAACAGACAGTACGTGCGTGTAAAATTTACTAATTATTTTAAGCAGCTCCATAGCAGCGAATCATGCTGAATTAAATCATTAATAACAAAAGTCGTTATAGCTATTCATATTTATAATTGGCAATTGACAATGAGCTACGTTGCAACATTTTTTCAATATATTGATATATTCGAGTTAGGTCAAAGTTATAAATTTCTATCTTCCAATGTTTTGTCATTTGTCAAAGGTACACATCTTACTAATTAGTTTACTGACTTCTTATACTATAAATATTAATTAAACGTCTCTGTTTGTGGCAAAATATGTACATCAATGATTCAAGTTACTGTATATTATGTTATGTTAAACGAAATTTATTCGTCAAATTTTAATTTTCATATGCACATTTAGCTTATTATTTTCTTGAGTTCTTAATTATTAATATTTTAGTTGCAATTAAATAAATAACACCTACTTGCCTTAACAATGTATGACATCTGTCTCAGCTACAAGGTGCTTTCAGTAAGCAAAACATGCATAAATCCCAATAATAGCATTGTATTATTTAAAGGTGAAAAATCTTAAAAGGAACCATTTTCTACAAAGTTCTATTTTAATTCTAACCTATTTCATCATGACTTTGTTTTTTTTACACATACCCCATAATCTCATACTTTGCACCATTTGACTACCATCGGTAGCAGATTTCCATTGATCAAAGTTACAAAATTACAAAATCTTTTGATATATACTATTTATGGTTATTACATGACGTTATGTAATCAATTATAAAATATCGTCATTATTTTTGAACTGCAATCAATAGGTGAATGAAATATTAGCAATTGTAGCTGAATGATTTGGAGGTACGCACTCGCACCTCCAATTATTTATGTCTCCAAGGCGGACTTTTACTTAATTAATACAAAGATATTAATTAAAAATCGCGTGATTGTTCTTGCTGTAAATAAAAAATTGTGAGTAGGGATAGGGGCTATTTAAGCATAGTTTGATTTAGACTTATCAGAATTGAATTGAGTTGGTGATATCAACTAACAAACATGAAGTTCTTAGTGGTAAGTAACAATTAAAATCACTTTGTTAATTTTCCTAAACTAGTTTTTTACCATTTTAGCTCGCCTTTTCCTTGGTGGTTACTGGATTTGCGTATCCAGGTGTTTCCGAGCTTAATGGATACAATTACAACCGTCCATCTGGTGGTAACAGTCTGGGATCATCCACTCAACCCTCGGGCAGCTACCTCCCAGGAAGTGGTTCAAACAACCACAACCATGCTTCATCCTACAGCCAACCATCTGCTAGCTACATTCCTTCAAGTGGTTCAAACCATTTCAGCCAATCTGCCTTACCCAGTGGTAGTTACATCCCGCCAAGTGGTTCAAATAACTATGGCCAAATGAGGGCACCTTCTGGTAGCTACCTTCCTGGTGGTGCTGGTGGTGCTTCCGGTAGTGGATTCAACCCTAACCAAATCCAAGAGCAGAAACACGTTTACTTCTACGCCGCTCCTGATGACGAGGGACCAGCACATCTAAAAATTAACGTCGCTGCTAGCAACAACAAGAACACCAAGATCATCTTCATCAAGGCACCAAGTTCTGGTGGTATCGTACCAGAAATCATCTCCCCACCATCTTCAATGGAAGACAAGACTTTGGTCTATGTGTTGGCCAAAAAAGCCGACCAGGCAGGACAAATTACCATTCCTGCATCTGTGGGCGTCAAACAAGCCAAACCTAAAGTTTATTTCATCAAGTACAAGAACCAACACGACGCTGAAAAGGCTGTGTCTGACAGTCTTGGCGGGCACCCTGCTGGTTCAAGCCTTTCAGCTCTTAATGACCAACAAGATTTCGTAAGAACCATTAAGGATACCCCTCAACATGGTGGTATTGGAGATAGTTTAGGCGGAGGTTCAACTCCTTTGGGCTCAGGAGGATTTGGAGGACTTGAAGGATCGTTGGGTAATGGTTACAACAATGGTGGTTTAGGAAGTGGAAGTTTGGGTGGTAATGGTTTAGGCAGCCATGGTTTGGGCGCCAGTGGTTTAGGCAACAATGGATTGGGTAGCAGCAGATTGGGCAGCAGCGTCTCGGGCTATAACTACGGACCAGCGGGAGGTAGTGGCCCTTACTAAACAAGTAATAATTGTAAAACATGTTTATGTTAAATTTTGGATTTATTTATTTATTTATCATGTCTAAAATTATTACTATTATTATTGTGGTATTTTAATATTATAAAATCTTTTCCGCAATGAAACTTTGTTCTCAAATTTAATTTGTGTTGCTGTTTTGATTGCTTGTATGTCATTCACATGGAAAAAATAAATTGTTTACATATTATTATGCTATATTATGTATTTCCCCATTTTCATACGTTTATTGCCTTTATTTTAACAGAAATGTTAATAATAAAATAACTAGAAATATTTATAGAAGTTTTATTATTGTGTCAAACATTATTATTTTTTACGAAATACATATTACAGATTGACTTAAATTATCTGTGGTTTGCTTTAAAATAAATTGTTTAAAATATTTCAAGAATCTTGCAATTTTTGTAACAATTATATTACAATGTTTCTTTTCATGATCCGTATAACAAAAAAAAATTCCAAATAAACAATGTTAAATTTGTGTTACATAAAAGGATTATTTATGAAACTGTATCAATACAATAATGTATGAAGTAATAGATGCAAAAATAGCAAGAATTAAAGAATAGTCTACGGTAAAGAAACCAACAGCTGAAAACCTTGGGCAACGCTTTGTAGCCAAACGGTTCAGTAAAATTATTTCATTTCGCAAGGCCCTTTCCTCAGCGCTTGAAGCAATCACAGGCAATTTAAGAAGTATGGTGAAACATAAATTTGCTGTTAGCTGTGCTTCTTTTACTGTACTGCTACAAGAAGCCGTCACGATGGCTCCCATAAACTAAAACACAAATAAAACATTTAGCTTTAAGTAACACTATCCACATGAGCATGTTTGTAAAAAATAACAATTTATGGACAACTCACATCAAAAACAAATATAAAAATTTCAAGAATCTTAAGTTAGTATAGTTTTGTTACATACGTTGATCTATTGTGGATAAACAAACGACTGCTGATATTATTGGGAAATATTTCTGTGGTTACTATTAACATCATTTTTTGAATGTAGTGGTGATACTTTTTCGTCTATTTACTATCTTTATGTTGTGCTCGTTTTACAGTGACTATATCATTCTAAATAGAGGGGACTTACAGCTATAGGTGGATTCAAAACTACGGCAGTCTATTTCCAGAAAACTCTTAGACCCCACCGTAAGCATGGCACAGTTTGACGGGTTGCGTCCAGGCGTAATACGCCAGGTCATCTTAGGTTAACATAGTTAACTTCTCACGGCATATTTGTAATAGGTGAACATAAATTACAAAATATTAAAAACGTAGTATTTAAAATCAGCGTATACTTATTAATTTTATTGCAAATTGAAGTGCTGGTGGCGCCACAACTACAAGACGCGAGGCTGAACCGCGCGCAGGCATCCTGACTTCACAAATCGTTTCCACTATAATGGCCTTGCACGATCCAGAGGGTGAAAATTAAGAGTTTAAATCAATATTCCAGGGTAGAAAGTTTCAGTTTGTGTTTCCAATACCAAACTGACTAGACCAGCCAAAGTATCGCTAAATACCAATCGTATTCCCTAACCTAAAAACCTGAAATCTGCTGTTAAAGATTTTACGCGCTTCTACTCCTAATTAAAAGCTTAATTTTATCATTGAAGAGTTTTAACTCGTTTTGATCCCTTTTCCTAACCCTTCTTAATTATCAAAGATTCCGGAAGGCGCGGTTGAAGGGTTTAGACGCACTTTCATACCGAACCAGCAAACAAAATGGGCGAGGTAGCTCATTCGCATACCTTTATATTTGAGAACGTAGTTTCAACTTATTTTAATTCTTTTTCCCTTAATTACACTTATTACTTTAATTAATTAAAAAGAAATAAAAAAAACTCTTATTTGATTCTGTTTTCATAGTTCAAGTTTATAAATAAATACTTGGAGGTACACAAAGTTATCAGGTACAAATCCGACAGCTGTAATTTAGGAAACATTAAACAAACACCGTGATTACCATTCCAAGAAGGTCGTATAATTTTACTAGATTCCTGGCAAGACATTCAGTTCATACAACAGAATTATTAGTAATTTAAAAGTTGTTTTAGTTTTGTAATTACTTTTATTAGTAGCAGAACAGCTAGGAAAAGCCCCATTTATATTGTGTTGAATTAAAAATTAAGTGATTGTTATTGATCATAATATTCTTAATACAATTTAGCAAATACGTACGAGTTTTCTTAACTACAAAGACTCGGCTGAATTGCGAGGTTAATTATCTCTGCGATTACACTTACACGTAGAAAGATAAGGCTGTTCAAATGGTCTAATGCAATTTGAAAAGTGAATTGAAGTTATTAACGTTAAAGCATTCATCCGGAATTTATAATGTAATAATGTGTTAATTTGTTTATTTCAGAATAAGTTCTTTTTAGTTAAAGCAGAGAAATATTTGATTTCAAGTAAATACAGCATTAGTTAATTAATTTTGTAAACTATAGGATGAAATAAATATATGTTTAAAGGTTTAAATCATATCTTCTTATTTCAACGGTATCTGTAGCAATCGAACCTTGCCAATAAGCTACCCAGACTGAGCGTGTTTTTCGAAACGTTACAAATTAACCTAAGATGACCTGACCCAAATTCAAATTAGGTCGAACTGAGGTCGGACTAATCACGTTTTCGGGTATTTATTCTAAACTTGCGTAGCAAAACGTTGCGCAAATCTCTGTGCTAACGCTGTTACTGTTAATAGCTACTACTTTTACTGCTATTGTTTCCACTAACGCGACTATACTTACTATATCCCAAATGAGCCAAACAGTATTCAAAATAATCAGTCCATACTTGAATGCCACTTCTGTCTTTCTTTCAAGGTGTTCAAATGTCAGAAATGCTGTTAGGATGTTCAATGAGTTGAGTAATTCCGCAAATATGGTCAATGTCATGAACAATATTTGCCAGCCAAAAATTTTATTAAACAACGCAATTTGCTCGATCTGGATTTCGTACTGTTGTGAAATTTGTCTTACCACGTAATGACCTTCGCATTTTTTCATCATTACCTCAAGTTGTGTAATACTCGTAGTTTTTTTGCGTTGTGGTGAATCATTTAAGTTCCCCAAAGCGATGTTTATTGCTTCAAACTGATATTTCATTGTTGAAACATAATTCTCCATCGTCACTGTTGTGATGTACCCGTGGTAACATTGAAATCCTTGAAACACACAGTGAAGAGAATGAGTAAATTTCGTTACTATGATGCATCTGTAAATACTGTAGACAATGATCGCAAATACGCAGCAGTGGCCAGCTGCTAACTTAACATAAAAAGTCTTGCGTGTTTTTATTTTCGCAGATTTAGACCTTACAAGATGATTATTGGTTTTATCAAATAGTTCAGAAAACGTTTCAAAATCATCCAAATACCAAAGTGATGGTGCCAAAATCGCAGCAAGGTTTAAAGCGGTTGTGCTGAAAATTACTGCAGTATCAGTTATTATCAACGTAGTTGATGGCGAGTCGGAGTACTGGTCAATTAACTCGAACATCATTAGTCCACTTCCAATAAGCATCATCAAAGCAATAAATACTGTGTAACACTTATAAAAAGACTTTAGCTTGTTGCAATCGCATTTGAAATAACTGCATGGAGGAGAAATTGCCAAAATGGTTCCCAAACGGCGTAATAGATCTATTAAGATAATATTTTCTCGAGGAGCCATTATGCAAAATCGTTCGAACTTCTACATCAGCATGTCCGTAATCCTGTAAGTTTTAGGATACACTAATGACTACTACAAAACACTTCAAATAGCAAGAAACCAGTGTATCAACTATCAATTTACATTTTTACAGGTTGTGTTGGTTTAATTAACTAACGTAACATGTAATAAAGCAAATAGACAGGGAAAATTGGTGCTATTTGTATTTGTAAGTGACCTATTTACATAAAATGTAACCAAAAGGGTAGTAAAATTGTAAAATGTAATCTAGACCTTTACAGTTATTGCAAAACATAAATCTTTTTAAAATAATAGTTATCTCTTGGTAGATCAGCGGTTTTAGAAAAAGGAAATGTTTCTGATTTTGACACAAGAAATCAAAAGATTATTGTTACTGACTTCAACTATGCACAATTAATACAATTAATCTAAAACAATTAAATAAAATAAAATTTAAATATTTATGAAATTGGTAAACCAAGAAGCGAAATAATTATTTTTAATTTATTTATTACCTTTGGGTAGATCAAAAATTTAAGTAATTATGTTTCTTAACGCTGGAGCAACTATTGAAGCTTTAAAGCCTTCGAATTCTTATTGGAAAATAGTTTGAACTTTTGGGGAAAGTTTATTATTTAATATAATAAACGTAGCTGAAACAATTTCTAATATAATTTTAAATTCATATATTCACAAAGACACCAAGTTATTTCTTATAGTAGTTAAGAAGTACTTGGACTACGAGGATCGTTCGAAATGTACGGTGCCTAACACAGAAATGGCGCTAATTCGGCGGAATTTGCATTACATTTTTCAGAACCATTTTTTCTTAGGTTAAATATGACAGTATAGAGCGATCTGTCAACTAGTTGAAGTTTAACAGTGCGCCAAAGTGACCGTCTCGAGTGATTTCGTAAATAATGGAAAAAACTGGGTTGCGAGCACTGATAATTGATTTGAAAGGCTTAACACCAACCGAAATCAAAGCAGGGTTGGATTCGACATTTTTGAAGTCCGCTCCTTTGTTTTCATTGGTTAAAATCTGGGTTGCCGAGTGTAAGCGTGGTCGTGAGCACAAAGGACAAACCCCGCAGTGGACGCCCAAAAACGGCTACTACCCCGGATATAATTGAAAAAGTCTTCCGTATCGTATTGGATGACCGTCGAATAAAAGTGCGCGAGATAGCAGACATAGTAGGCATCTCAAATGAATGTGCACAGAATGTTACCTGAAGAATTATTGAAAATGAATACTCCGCGCGTCGGGTGCCGCGTTTGCTCACACCAGAGCAAAACTGAATCGTTTGATTGTTTCTCGCGACCTTTTGGCACGTTTTCGCAGCAATCCGAAGGACATTTTGCGCCGTTTCATAAACTTCAATAAAACCTGGGTTTACCATTACACTCCCGAAACCAAGGAACAGCCCAAACAATGAACACACAAAGGTTTTCCGCCACCAAAGAAGGCAAAAACGGTTTTGTCAGCAGGAACGGTTATGGCAACTGTATTTTGGGATTCTCATGGAATTATCTTCGTCGACTACTTGAAAAAAGGAAAACCTTAAATGGCGAGTATTATGCCGATGTGTTGCAGCAATTGAGCGACAAAATCAAAGAGAAACGGCCTCATTTGGCAAAAAAAGTGCTTTTCCATCACGATAACGCAGTTGTACACACGTCTGCAGTCGCCATGGCCAAAATTCATGAAGTAGGATTCGAATTAGTGCCTCATTTACTCTATTTGCCAGATTTAGCTCCCAGCGATTTTTATCTATTTCCAAACCTGAAAAAATGGTTCGGCGGTAAAAGATTTTCATCCAATTCCAAAGTAATCGCTGCTGTAAATAGCTATTTTGAGGACTTGGGTTCGTCGACCTACAAAGACGGCATTGCTGCTTTGGAGCATCGTTGGAATATGTGCGTTGAGCGAGCAGGAGACTATATTGATAAAGAAAATGATTTTTCCCCAAACAACTTGCGTTTCCTTTGTTAGGCCACGTACATTTCGAACGGTCCTCGTATTTGAAACCGTCGATTAAAAATTCATTAGATATTTATCTACAAAACGATGGTTTTTTATATTTCGCTAATAACATGTAATTTTTTATTATTAAATATTCAACGTTTGTTTGTTACATCAAATCATCACAATGGTGATTTTTAAGTCGTATCAGTAGCAGACATCACAGTTTATTTATTCATACGTTCTATTTCACCGAACAAACGTAATAATCAGTTGCTAACTAATCAATAAAGTCTAGACTTTTAGTCCCAAAACGGCAAAAATTTTGGTAAAATTCAACAACTAAACATAAACCATAGGCGTACTGAAAAGAGCCGTGCACGGGATAATTTTTTTCATACTGGCCCGCTCACGGCGTATATGTCCGGCCCGGCACACCTGACACCAAATTAGTAAAAAAAATTTGATCTATTTGACCCAAAGAAGTAATATTACTTCTTTGATTTGACCCGGGTTGACTGATCGGCTTATCAGACCCGAGCGTTTTTTCTTTCACCTACCTCTCGCCTGCCCCGGGCCGGCCCGGCCCGTGCAGATTAATTATTTTGTTAATGTTGTACATTTTTAATTGAAAAACATGCATCTTACTGGTTGCCGACAATTTTTAGTAAAATTAATTTTAACGGCAGTTAAAAGATTAGTCAATGCTTTTTGAAAATTCTGTAAGCCCCACCCGCTGCATGCTGATATATTTGTGACATTTAGCCGTAATTTAAACAATTTGAGATAATTTTCTTCGGAAATTGCACATATAAACTCTGCTTGCTTCTTCGACAACACGTAAATAAAAGATTTGTTTTAAATTATAATAAAAGATTTTAATGGATTATACCTTACCTCTGCCGTTTTAGATAGTTTTTCAAAAAATTTGGTTTAATGGAAATTTAAAGACAAGTTGTTGATCTTGCATATAAGGCGTATTTAAGTGCTGAAATACTCACATCTGTTAGCAATTTAGTTTCCGTTATGTCAGTTTAGACAGATTTATATAAAATATTAATTGTAAGCAGTAGTAAGACGGTAGAAACTTAGCTTATTATTACATAAACGGCAAAAGTAGAAATTTTCTTCTTATTTAAAAAAAATTCATTTATTGAGCCTGTTAGGCCTGTTTAATAGAAAAACCCGCCCGGCCCGTTAAATGAAAAAACCCCTAGCTCGGCCCGTATGTGGCAACAATAGTAGCCATGGTCAGTCCGGCTAGCCCGGCGGCGCCCCGGGTCGGACCCAAACTCGGCCCGTGCAGGTCTCTAAATTTGTCTCAGATCTATTAAGTTATACGTAAAACATGTTGCATAATTTGCAAGGTTTTTACCACTACACCTGTAATATTTATGATACATCGTTTAGTTCAGTGTTACAATATTATTGTTCTAAACCAGAGAGGCTCTGCACTCCGTACCTTGAGATGGAGAAAAGAATGAAGCATCGTTAAATGGAAGAAAAATGGTATTATATAAAAAAAGTAGAGAGATAATAATGACATACCGTAAAACGAGGTTACTTTGCTCCATTTTTTACTGAAATTTTAAATAGTACCTGTCAAAGTCGACTTGCCGCTTAAAGAAAATTTTTATATTATAGCAACATTTAGATCTATGTTTGAAAATTAACATTAGAGCTTTATTTTTCATCAAAATACCTTAGAACTTCTTTTTTTTAATTATTAATTTTGGAGCAATGTATCCTCATAGGGGGAGGATACTTTGCACCACCAGAGAAATTAGCTTTAAAACATATATTGGAGCATAGTAAGACTACATTGTGGGTTGTAAATGCGCCATACACGAAATAGGTACATAAAAATATATATTTTGGTAGGAAATACATTGTAATATTAAACTTATTAACAACAACGTTTACAATTCGTGCAAATAAGCATATAAATCAAACAAAATAAGTGGTAAACATAAAACTTGAGGCACATCTTATCACCTATCTACTCCATAGCCTGTCCAATTCTGGAACAGAAAAGTGTCCCCGATTAGACACTTTTTTTGGCTGTTTAATTCTTCCTATAATATCATCCCACGGATAGTAAAGTGTGTCTAGCTTATCAGGCCATTTCCAATTTTTGAGAGACTTCACCATTGCACTCACTGTAGCCCCATTATCATCAAAAGTTATTATTTTTCCAGGAAAAATTTCGCCCTCATATTAGAAAAGGACGTTTTCGCCTATTTCTTTGACAACTGAATGAATTCCACACTTTCTGAAACCTGAAATTAAGTTTGTAGCAGCATTGGGTTCTAAGGCAGTCATACGTTGTTTCGGGAGTAATGGAAAATGTTGTTTTTGTAGAACTGTGTTTTTGGCACCATCTGGAGAGAAAAAATGTGGAGCAAAGTTCCCCATATTTGGCGCAATATAACCTCAAAATGGTAAACATACAAAAAAAATTTTAAATAAGTTTATATATTCTTAAACTCATACAGCTTTCTAGAGACAACAAACCAATACATCAAATAAAAACACAACTTACCTTATTGTTGCTATGTGTTTTCTTCCAGACACTAAATTTTCAAGACGCGTTTATGACACATATGGTTAGTCTGATACAAAGACGGTTATGAAGGTCAACGAGAAGGAGGAGTCTAACAATGTGTTTTTTGGTTGCATATCAGAGTGTCTTCTACTAGAAAATCGGCCATACACTCTTTTAGTTTGCACACCTAACACGATGTCGCCAAAAACCCAAAGTCAGAATTTGGAGCAATGTATGTCCTACAGGAGCAAAGTAACCTCGTTTTACGGTATTCGAAAAATTGTTTCGTGTAGTACTTTTAAAATCCGTGGCCATTTTCTACGCGTATGATCTGAGCTATCAAAATACTCGAAATGATAAAACAACTGACCAAATAAATAATAAGTAACAAACCGAGCTTGCATAAGGTCAAACCTGTTGCTGTTATAATCACGTACATAAAGGAATTATGTGAGAATTTAATATTAATTTACTGCCTCATACTTTCAATACTAACTAAATACTAGACTCAAGGTCCGGACACTGCTAATTATGTTTCATGTACACTGATAAAACGTTTTTAGGTTTTCATCGGCAACGATAAATAACTAGTAGCTTCTTAGCGATAACAGCTAATGCGCAACAATTTTGGCATGCCATGTCTCATATACTTTTCCTATTCCTGATAATTCGTAGCTGCCATGAATTTAATTATGGGAACAAAAAAACAGGTTGTGCTCTAAAACTATTATATACAGTGAATTCGAAATCAAGTGGAACATGGCCGAATAACGTAGCAAAATTGAAAAAGCTTTATTTTATGTCCCTAGAAGCATTTTATTACTTTCAGTAGGTAACTCTAAATGGAAAGTTAACATTCTTTTACATCACCTGATTGCACTTTATTTAAAAATTTATTAAAAATAATGCTTTAAATAAAATATTTAATAGTCGTCAGCTTTTATTCAAAAAATCAAAGTTGATGACACCTCTTGTTATTTTCGAAAGTACGAGATGACTCTTAATTTGTGTATTTGGTAAAAAACATAAATCTACGACATACTTTAAAAAGATGTTTTCTAAAGTAAATAACAGAAAAGCTATAAGAGGCTGCTGCGTTTTCTTTGGAGCGAGTGGTATACCCTAAATTAACAAAATGGGGCAAAATTAAACTAAGTAATGTCTCTTAAAAAGTAGTAAAAAGCAGTTTATTCATGAACATATCACATTAATTACAATTTATTACAATAATAAACGTTTAAAAGTGCGAGAGATTTTCCAAAGCATTAGTATATTAAATAAGTCCATTTTTACGTATTTCTTGTGTTTTCAGGCAGCCTGTGACGAGTGTAACTTAGAACACAGTTTAGTCGTCATCGTACTGCTATTTGACTACTGTCATTTTTTAGTAAAGTTTTAAACGTTAACAATCTATTATAAAATTGATCAAAAATGTTGGTGAAAAGTAACATATATGATTTGTTACTTCACAGCCAACTTAAATTGAGAAGATTTTTGAAACAAAAGTTATAATCGTACACAGTATTACCTTCAAGTAGACAAACACTTTTTCTCAGTAAGTGCCAGATTAATCAGAAATATTTTTATTACTTAGCAAAACATAAACAAAAGGTGAAACTTGCGTAACTGAAAACGTTTAATGTATTACTTACGTTTAATATTCCCTGCTCTGTTACAGCAGGGCAAACAAGACCTAGCACCAATTTTATGTAAACTATATAGAGCCAGCTTGGCACTAGGGTATGTGCCAAAAGCATGGAACCAAGTAAGGGTCGTCTTTATACCAAAACCTGGGCGGAACTCATACGCCCAGGCAAAGGCATATAGACCTATATCCCTATCATCGTTCGTGCTAAAGGCAATGGAGAAACTGCTTGAAAAGCATCTTAGGGAAACCTGTCTAATAGAAAGGCCACTACACCCCAATCAGCATGCATACCAAGCAGGAAAATCGTGCGAATCAATGATACTAGCTGCTAGCAACCGTGGAGTTAAAGACACCCTATGCAGGTGGATGAAAGCCATGTTGCAAGGCAGACAGATTCAGACGACATTGGCAGGTGAGACAGCACAGGTGTCTGTGGCCAGAGGATGCCCTCAAGGCGGAGTACTATCTCCCCTGCTCTGGGACATGGTCGTAGACGAACTATTAGTCTCACTGAACAAGTCTGGCTACTACACAGAGGGGTATGCGGATGATATCGTAATACTCATAGTGAGGAAATATGCCAAAGAGCTCTAAAAACTGTTGAAGGGTGGTGCATAAAGGAAAACCTAAGGGTAAATCCTACAAAAACAACACTAGTCCCCTTCACTAACAAAATAAAGCTGGATGGGCTACGGCTGCCAACTCTCTTTAACCAAGTAGTACAGATGAGAGGAGAGGTCAAATATTTGGGCGCGTTCCTAGACAGCAAGTTGACCTGGAATCAACATCTAAACAATATAACCAACAAATGTAAAACGGCATTAATGATGTGCCGGAGAACAGTTGGAAAAACCTGGGGATTAAAGCCACGCATGGTGCACTGGCTATACATTGCAGTGGTAAGACCCATGATAACCTACGGCTGTCTGGTCTGGTGGCCAAAGGTCAAACAAAAGCAAGCAATTGCAAAACTCACAAAAATTCAGAGGCTAGCATGTCTATGCGTAACAGGAGCAATGAAAAGCTCACCCACGGAAGCCATGGAAATAATGCTAAACCTACCCCTCTCGACATTTTCACCAGGGGAGAGGCCAGGATGGCAGCATACAGGCTGACATGTAACATGAACTGGAAAACCCAGAATAACCTTGGGCACACCAGAATCACAAATAATATGGCAAACCCTCTATTAAACATGGGTAGCGACACTATAATTCCAAAAATTTCATACGACAAACCATTTGAAATCCAAATGGATTGGGATCAATGACGTCGTAGGGAAGAACAGAGTCCGTCAAGAGGGCTGATCTGGTACACGGATGGGTCCAAGATGGATAACGGGTCAGGTGCTGGAATACACGGCGAAACCCCAAGGCACAACATGCATGTCTCACTGGGGCAATACACCACGGTATTCCAAGCAGAAATATTCGCTCTGGAAACCTGTGTCTGTGAGAATTTGAGAAGGCAAACCAAAGGCAAACCTATCCACATACTCACTGACAGTCAGGCAGCCCTAAAGGCATTAGCATCAAAGCAGATAAGATCCAAGCTAGGCTGGGAATGCCTGCAAAACCTGAAAACCCTGGCAAAACACAACCGGGTAACACTGGTGTGGGTGCCAGGTCATAAGGGTATAGCAGGCAATGAAAAAGCATACCAACTAACGAGGAAAGGGTCTGAGGCAACCTTTACTGGTCCTAAACCAGTACTAGGTATTACAAAGGCAACGGCACGTGGGGTAATAACTGAGTGGATTAAACAACAACACCAGCAATATTGGAACCACGTGCAAGGACAAAGACACAGTAAACTGATGATGGGAAGACCATCTCAGACTCTAAAAACTGAAATACTGAAACTCAGCAGAAAGAATCTTAGAATTGCGACGGGGCTACTAACCGGTCATTGCAGTTTAAGGAAACACATGCACAGAATAGGCGTATGCACAGAAGAACCAATATGCAGACTCTGTAATGAAGAGGAAGAAACTGCATCTCATGTAATCTTTGAATGTGAAGCATTAAACCGCCGACGTCACATCCTGTTGGGCGAAATAGACCCGCAGGTAGGCATACCGGAAAAAGAACTGGTCCACAGGCTACTAAACCTAGTAAAAGGCTTTAACCTGTTCACCTAAATCAAAACACAAATGCAGAGAAACACAATAGGCCTTATTGGCCGAGGTGTTCAGGGACTTACAAAACCGTGCTCTGCAATTGCTACTACCAATAACCAACAACCCATACGTTTAATAGAACCTACAGTTTCTTAACTGTTGCATAGCGGTATGTTTTGCGAAAAATAGTATTCATATCCAAGATAGAGCGCGCGTAAAAAAAAATGCACGCGCTATTCACGTGAACTACTACAGTAAGGTGAAGTGAACGGGGCAGTATCGTAGCACACGCGACGACCGGGCTGGTGCACTGGGAACAAATAATAGCGGGGAAGAATGGCATCTAAACACTAAACGAAAATGTTTTCGCGTGTTCTATCTTGGAAATGAATAGACTATAGATCACAACAGTAAACATTTATTTGTTGAGTTGTATCAATACAATAATGTAAGAAGTTACAGTACCAAGAACACCAAACAGCAAGGTGTAGTCAACAGTAAAGAATCCTGCTGCAGAAAAATGAGGGCACTGGTGAGTAGCTTGTTGTGCAAATAAAATCAATTCCTGTCTTAGTATGCAATATTGGATATTGTCACTTGCTGCTGGAACATCCAAAAGCAAGTTGTGGCAAACTGTTACTGTACGTTGTGCTTCTCTCGCGGTCATCTCGCAAGTCACTGCTACAACTACTCCTATTACCTGAAAAAGATAAGTAAATTATTTATAAGTATTTCCATAAAAAAAATATAAAAAAACATGAAACCATAATCTTCCCGTTATCATACAAAATCGTGTAAAATAATTACTGATTTGAAAATATATGTTAATATGTATTATTTAATTATAACTACTATGGAAATTTTAGTTGGTTTGTTTGTAGAAGTTCAAAGCTTTTTCTTTATCGACAATGTTAGTTGCGGGTTAACAAATAAATAGCATGTTTTAATTCTATCTCAACCTCTATGTAATAGTTTAATGTGACCTTGAGCAAAGCGATTGAAGATCGTGCGCTTCTTGAAGTTTGTAGAGGAGAAACGTATATACTTTTAACCACAATTTTATGGTTTTAGGCCAAACAACATGAATGCCATCAAGTATTTTCACATGTGGTGAATCTTTGCAACACTTATTTTTATTAATAATTTTAATAATGGGTTCTTAGGTAATTTAACGAATTCCATAAAATGTCGTATTGAAAACGAACAAAGTAATGAACTTGTAATTTGATTTAAAAAAAATGTATTTAGAACTTCAAAAAATAAATTTTTATTCGATGTTTTTTGTTTATAATGTTAATAAGTCATCCTACATAATGTTTATCAATTTTATACATTGTATAAATGATACAATTTAGAACTTAATTATTGTGAAATAATTGGACACAGTTTCTGCCTTTATTTAAACAAAGGCGCACAGCGCGTTTGTCGCATTCAATAAAAGACTGGACCTTGCAATAAAAGGAAATTTGCAACGCATTCGATTTTCTTTCACTGCAGGCATATGATCGAATTTGTCTAAACAAACGTCAATGAGTAGAATATGGGCTTTTGGTGTCTTATGTTTTTTCTCCTGATAACTACATTCTACATTACTTCTTGGCCGTCCTCTTTTCTGACTTGATGTGTTTCCTACGCAACATAGTGCTATGGCATTTCATGTTTTCTTTATGTATATTTTTGTCGTGACATCCTCTTTGGTAAAGCAAGAATGCGCTTACTAAAAGCCGGATTAATCACATGGTAAAAGAGTCTGAAATAACCTTTTTTTGACCGAGTAGTAATTTTGTATCTGCCTATCAAACTGTGTAAGAGATCAACATGTTAGTTGTAGTGTGAAATTATATTTGAGTAATCTACCTGATTTTTTTCTTTTCTGCCAAATCTGTATACAGGGTGTTAATGAATTGTAGGGCTTCTAGGGCTTGCAAAACACAACAAAGCAAAACAACTTTTGTTAATAAATGTGTGGTCAAAAGTGTTTCCTTTAGAAAATAGAGCCTCTTAAAGATTCTTTAAGAAGTACCTGAAAATAGGCAACATAAATTGCATTTTCAATTATTTTGCACAGGTCACACGAAATTTTGAAAGAAAAAAACGATCTAGACATACATGCATTCAAATAACGTCAATTTTGATAAAATTCGATATTTTTGTGATATTTTTTGACTTTTCTTGGATTCGTTTCTTCGTTATTTTCGTTCTGTTTAGTATTTTTCTGTTATGGCGAATTATACTGATGCCGAACCGCATGACATGATGTTCATGTATGGAGCTGCTTGGGGTAACGTACGCGAAGTTTCTCGCCTGTACTAAGAACATTTTCCGAATAGGAATCATCCATCGCACAAGGCCTTTAGTGTAGTTTCACGTCGGCTGCGGGAGGATGGTACATTCGTTGTGAACAGACACAACTGTGAAGCTACCAGAACAACGCGAACGGTGGATTTTGCGGAAGAAGTTTTGGAGAGAATGGCTGAAAATAATTCTACTAGTTCAAGAGCCATCGCTCATAAAATGGGAGTGAACCATGTTTCAGTATGGGAGGTACTACATGAGCAGCAGCTACATCCGTACCATCCACAGATGGTACAAGCCATGGTTCAAGCAGATTTTCCCAGAAGGGTAGAATTTTGCCAGGAATTTCTGCGGCGGTGTTATGAGGATCCAGAATTCCAAGTAAAAGTTCTGTTTAGTGACGAGGCATCTTTTACGAAAGAAGGAATATTCAACAGCAGAAACAGCCACATTTGAGACGATGAAAATCCCCATGCTGTGGTTCAAAAAGGATACCATCAAAGATTTTCAGTGAACATTTGGGCCGGGATTGTTGGCGATAGACTCATTGGACCATATCTGCTACCCCAAAGGTTAACAGGAGCAATTTATTTAAATTTCTTGCGCCATGTCCTGCTTGAACTTTTGGAAGATGTTCCACCTCAAATGTGGCTGCAGCACGATGGTGCACCTGCTCATTTTTCGGCGGAAGTCAGGAAATTTTTAAATAACACTTTTCCCAACAGATGGATAGGTCGAGGAGGGCATGTGGCGTGGCCTCCACGTTCTCCTGATTTGACCCCACTTGATTTCTTTTTGTGGGGTCATGTTAAAACGTTAGTGTATGCTACCTCAGTTGAAACTGTAGAAGAACATACGGCGCGTACTCTTGCTGCATGTGACGAAGTGCAACAGACTCCTGGTATATTTGGAGTAGTGCGCAGACATTTACTTCGTAGATGTGCTTTGTGTGTAGAAGCTGGGGGCGACATTTTGAACATTTACCATAATTTTGTTAATTTTTGAATTAGTTATTGTACATTTTTTAAATAGTTGATATTTGCTTTTTTTCTATTGCTTAGTTTTGAAACATTTTGTTAATTTATTTATTTTAAATTTAATTTGAATTTAAAAAGTGGAAAAGAGGGTTCTATTTATCCTGTATTCATTTCCGCCGTTATGGAAACAAATAGTAGGTAGTAAATTAAGTTGCCTACATTTAGGCGCTTCTTAAATAATCTTTGAGAAGCTCTATCCGTGAAAGGAAACACTTTTGACTACACATTTATTACCAAAAGTTGTTTGCTTTGTTGTGTTTTGCAAGCCCTAGAAGTTTGTCGCTGCAATTTATTAACACCCTGTATATGCTGCATTGGTTCAGAACCAACAAACGTTGCTAAGAACACTACGTTCTTGTTATCTTTCTATAAAATATGGGTGATATCGATTCCATTATAAACACCAACGAATAACTCTTGGTTGTATTTTTATTTCTTCATCAAGTGAGAGTTTACATTCTGGTATGACTTCTGTGTCAAGTTCCAAGAGAAGAATTTCCTTCTTTTGCTAATTACTGCAAAAGAGGCAACGATGTCGATGTGTAGAAATTATCATCATAAACTTTGTAATTACAGATTCTGGGTATCTCTCGACAAACACGTGTTACAATGTTGCTGCTCGCACCAAGGTCAAGTTTGCCAAGCAATCTTTTTGAAATATCATTTTCTCAGCCTTTGTAAATTTTAAACTTCACACACAGCAAAATATGAAACCTCATTAGCCTGTACTGTTTCAAATGACGGAGCACTTTTGCAGCGCATAGTTGGTCTTCTACAGGCAGACATTTTTCTATAAAAAACAAAACAAAGGTTTTTTGGTGTTCGTCGATTACAGGACGTATTTTATCATAATCAGATAATTTAAGAGTCAGCAATAAGTTTAGAATTACCACTGAAATGTACGAACAGTCAAATTTTTTGGAAATTTGTTTAGTACTTAAAAAATTGGATGAGTGTCTGAAGTTATTTTATTATTATGGGCAAAGAAATATTTTTAGAAAATTGAGATTACTTTGCTAATAAAAAAATATTTCCTTTATCACGCAATATCATATTTGCTGTTTGAATTACTCTCTGAAGAAGATGCAGTATTATTACAGAGCTGAGGGACAGCAGGTTTAAAAACACCACGAGTAGAAGGTTTGGGAATACCAAAGGTGAAAGGTTAGGTATACTACGGGTAGAAGGTTTAAGAACAAGACGAGTAGGTCTAGAAATAGTTCTGGTAGAAGGTTCATGAGAGGGACTGGTGGTAGGTGCCGGAAGGTAATTGGTGGAAGGTTCGGGAAGGTAACTGGTGGAATGGGCAGAAATGTCACTTGTGGAAGATCCACGGTTACCACTGGTGGAATGTGGAGATGTTTTGTAAATTAGTGTCGTTATTAGGAAAGATTAGTTCATGTGTAAAATTGCCTGCATGTACAGGATCGAGTACAGCTAAGTCTAGGACCACTTGGTCTTGTTTTTTTCCAAAAGTTTGTTTAGGGCTTGATTAGTAACTGAAATACAAAACTGGCAGTTGTAAGTTTCATTGTAACACTCTTCACCGCTGCTGCCGCTTGTTTGTAGGGGCTAGTTCACTTCTAGATGTTGTATCTACAAGTTCTAGCAAGTTTTCTTCATTTTCAATCATTAAGTTTTTTTAGTTTTTCAGCATAAGCGTTGAATAGTGAAAAACTATAAAAAACCAGAGTTTGTTATTTCATATTATACTAATTACCCCAGTTAAAAATAACCACAGGAATAAAACTATAGCCACTTTCTTATCAGGAATGTCTATTATTTCGACATGAATTAATACTAGAAACGTGGTTGAAAAAACTGCAACCATTAATAGAATTTGCCATCCAAATATGTCATTAAATATGTTCACCAAATCGATTAACTGCTTGTGAATTTTTCTTGCTCTAACAACTTCTGCAGGTATTTTGTCTTTATTGATTTTACCTGTTAAGCTTTTTCTGTTGAAATGCCGATCTGTGTAAAGATTGATCTTTTAAAGAAAACTGAACACTTTCCGCTAATTCATTATTCATTTTTTCAAATCTCTGTTTCAGGCACATGCAATAATTATACATTAAAAGTGCACTAATTGCATTTAGGTAATGTTCAAATTGTTTCAGAAAAAATTTAAAATAACTGGCCAGCCCTGTAGTCGGTACTGATAGAATTGCGTTGTGTGCACTAAGGCATACAAAAGCAAGATGTACTATTAGTAAATGGAAAAAGGTTTCGTCCAAAACTGTTATCAATGTCACTAAGACTGGTAGCAAATAACTCAAACTTCCTGATGTTCCGGAATGCCGTTAATAAAATTGGGATAATGACTGATACTGTTGTCGCTGTATAAGCTGTTGTAAAAAGAAATGAAGTAATTATATTATTAAATATCTTCCCTGCTGTAGCCAATGTATAAACATACAAGCTGAAAATTATCAGTGCAACAAATACACAATAGCATTTATGTTTAAGTAAATTTAAATAATCCCCCGTATCATAAGGTGGCACCATAGCGAATAACCTGGCAATACAGTATATTGGTTGTATAAAACGCACGCTAGCATTGCGTTGTGGAAACATTATGAGACACCTTCAGTTTAATTAAGCGAAATTCTTTTATCCATTTCACAATAATGCTTAGAAAAAATTTTCTTTGTCATTTGGTTTTTGTATCGTTTTAGAGAACGGAGGACTTCAAAATATTTTTGTCAAATACTAAGTTTTGGCTTTTAGGTTACATTATAATTTAAGCTAGTTTTGCTTTTAGAAATAAATTACACACCATATGTTGCTGAGCACTTTGTTGATCAAATAACAATAAAAGGTTTTTTTGACAAACAACGTCAGTAAAGTATTACAAGGACGAAGATTAAGAAAACCAGACGAATTTATTGCTACAAAAATAGCATTTTGTTTTTTAACGGCTCTAACAATCATGTCTAAATTTCTCGCATCTAGTTTCTAAGAAAAGTTAATAACTGCCTTGCGGAGAGAGTTGCATTGCTGATGTTACTTAAAAAATAGTCATCCTCAATTCTCAATTTTTTTTCTTTCGTAGTTAACATTACATAACTGATTATTTAAAATTCTACCAGATGGAAGAAGTGAAAATATCATAACTTCCATCTACCATAAGAAAAGCAAGGTTGATGGTCTCTGAGCATATACAAAAGAGAAAGAAGAACAACAAATGCATGAAAGCCCAAAGAATTAGTCCTAGGCAAAAGTAAACGGGAAAAATCGAAGAAGATGCTAGATGGAAAAATTAAGGAAGCCATGGTGCAGTTTCGCTTTGCTGCTCAAGATTTGAACGACACAACCAAGCGAAAATAGAGAAATCATGCTGTTGATTAACCTAACTTACTCGCAAGTATACAAAGTATAACTAATAGAATGGTATTTTATTTGTAACGCAACAAGCTCAAAAACATACCTATAAGCATGATATTTAAATCAGCAATTATTTATGTATTTGTTGACAAATTGAAGCGCTGGTGTCGCCACTAGTGCAAGACGCGAGACCGGATTGCGCGCAGCCATTTATACTTCAAAAACTGTTCCTACTAAAACGAACTCAGAGGGAGAAGATAAGTAAAATAGTCGCACAGGACATTTTTGCGGTGGTTTTAGAGTTTTTTGTAACCATTAAGCTTTTGTACATTTTTTATAACCACCTTGGTAAATCTTTGCAAAGATCGGATTGTATTGAATCCTTCCTGACAGCATACACATACAGCATACTCTTTCATTACCTTGCTATGCTAATTCTAATCTCCTTTTTATTTTCAGGGTCATATTAGAGTTGTTTTCTTTTGGCATTTCTTGCGCCTTAAAATTCAATATCGGAGAATGGATTGAAACTTCCCTGTATCAATATCAACTGACAACTCAGACATAGCAGTACTTTTTATGCAAATTGTAAACTATCCGAAGCAAATTGGAAATTACATCAACAACTTCTACAAAACTCACCGCTTTGCCATACCCCCCTTGACATCAACGACCGTGTTGAGATCACCACACAAACACTTATTGACGGAGCAACAGTTTCAATTTTAATTAAAGTAGAGAGTCTTTACAAATATAAAGTCTTCATGTAGAACAAGCAATGTTATAAAGCAGTTCAAACAAAAAACAAATCCTACAATAGATACCATAAATACCAAACCACTGAATACCTGGTAGAATTTAAGAAAAACAGAGCTCAAGCGAGAAGAGTCATTACGATCAGCAAGCAGAAATCCTGGAGAAATTTTGTAAGCTCCATTAACGTAAAAACCTCAGTTAGAGAAGTATGGCAAAAAGTACGCACTTTCTAGGGCAGATCAACTTCCTTCGGAATATCGGCACTCGAACAACGGAATTTACAAACAACGAAAGAAGAACAAATAGCGGACATCTTGGCTGAACACTTTCAAATTGCATTCAGACCGAACCCACAGAACACAATTGTGGTTAACAAAAAAAAATAAGGAACCAGCTGGCATACAGGACAAAGAAATATATAACACCCCCTTTAGCATGCTATAACTTGAAACAACTCTAAATGCGGCCAAAAACTCTTCGCCTGGACCACACAAAATTCTTTATTAAATGTTAAAGCATCTACCAGAAACATTTAAAGAAAGTTCACTTACCTTGTGCAGCCGTAGCTGGTAGAACAGTGTTTTCCCTAATCAATGAAAACAATCAATAGTAATTCCATTACCGAAACCATATAAGGACAACACAAACGCCTTTAGTTATCGTACAATAGCGTTAACAAGTACACTAAGCAAGATCATGGAATGCATGGCAACACAAAGACTCACTTATCACATAGAGAGCAACAACTTACTCACAGTTTACCAAAATGGATTTAGAAAGTAACGATCGACCATGAATAACATGGTAAAATTAGAAGCAGACATTAGAAACATCTTTGAAACGGTAAACAGCTAATCGCGGTGTTTTTGGGTAGATACCCAAAGGCTTTCGACTGCGTCCATGTTAACAAGCCACTAAATACTTTAGCAGAATGGAACACTAAAGGAAATATGATTGACTTTATAAGCAACTTTTTACAAAATAGAAAATTTGTAAACATGTTTCAAAAGAACACACACAAGAAGAGAGAGAACCTCTTACAGGGCTCCGCACTTAATTTAATATTATTCCCAATAACTACCAATGACATTGGACGTTATTTAACAAATCCTGTAAAGCACCTCGTGTACGCTGATAATTTAGTAATTTATACTTCAAACAAAGACGTAAACTATATGCAAGAAGTATTACAACAATCTATGGTTTCACTACACAAATGGAGTCATGAAAATGGTCTAACCTTCTCGGTAGACAAGTCAAAGGGTATAACCTTCATTAGGAAACGACGACGAAACCTCCCATTCAATTAGAAAATTGTAATTTAACATACGTAAATGAAATTACTTACCTAAGAATAACATTAGACAGTAAACTAACATAGCGTCGCTACGTTACTAGTCTGAAAAACGATTCTCAAAAAGCTTTAAATCTATTGAAAGCAATTTCAGGCCAATCTTGTGGATTAAAACAAGTTACTCTGATGACTGTTTTCAAAGACTTACTTCAATCTAAAATTGATTATGGGAGCTATATCTACGGGTTATAGGACACATAAACACGCGACACATAATCATAGGACATTTAATCACGGACAGTTAAACACGCCGACAATTAATCACACGGACATTTAAACACATAGACATTTAAACACTGAGGCACATAATCACATGGACATATAAACACACTGGCGTATAAACACATTGTGTTTGAATTCTTATATGACTGCTGTAAAACTAAAATATAAAAAAATATTGCAAATGAAGCTTTATTGCAATCTAGTTTACAGAAACATTTTAAACACGTTGTTTAATGCAAAATCAAAAACACGATTTGCTAAAATCAGGCATTTACAAATTAAATTTTTCGCATTGTAATTCGGTTTATATAGGCCAGACAATTAGAAATTTTGATATTAGGTATAAAGAATACGTACGTTGTTACAAATACAAATACCCACATAAATCCAATTACGCTAAACACTTACTAAAACAGAATCATTCAATGACATCTAATAACACCATAAAATGTTTACACTTTTGTGATGATAAACGTAAATTAGATATACTACAAGCTTTTGAAATTCACAAACATTTAAAAACTGTACCGTTAATTAATGAGCAAATTGATCTCTTAAATTCTCCTCTATTGGACATTTTGGAATAAGAAATCAGGTCATTTGCAGACGATTACCGAGGTCAAGGTCACCAAGTTCTATTGCTATAACAACACTAACTATTTACTTCCTAATATAACCTTTGACAATGGCATGTAAACATGCTGAAATACCTATAAGGTTAAAATAAATAAAGATTGTTAAAGTAATTAAGTATTTTATATACAGATAATCATTAAATATGGACTTTAACGAAGTAAAGCTGGAATTTATAAATTAAGTTAAGATTCTTAACGTTAAAGATCATATTTAGTGAAAGTACAGATTACGTGCAGAATGTGTGTTTATATGTCCATGTGATTATGTGCCTCAGTGTTTAAATGTCTATGTGTTTAAATGTCCGTGTGATTAATTGTCGGCGTGTTTAACTGTCCTCGATTAAATGTCCTATGATTATGTGTCGCGTGTTTATGTGTCCGGACACCATATCTACGCACCATGCAGTCGAAGATTTCTCAGGTACATGAATTCAATTGACAATTCCGAATTGCGACTTGTTACCGGTGCCCACAGAACGTGTCCTATCCAAAACTTATACAACATCGTAAGAGAAACACCCCCAGAACGAGAGCTGCTCAACTACGCCCTAAATGTTGTAATAAACTCAAATAATTCACACTATAGTGATGCACTTAAACCATTTCATGAAAACACTTTCAAAACCAAACTTTTCTTAATCCCCCTTATTCTAATTAAAGCAAAAAATCCTATAGGGAAATTAAATTTCAACTTACCGTCAATTTATGCACATAACACCACCACCCCCGGACACTGAACTGTTTGTATCCCTTAAATCAATACATCTCTCAGGCAATTCATAAAATCACAAATCCTTCCTGCCGATTACAAACAGGTGCTAAATAAAATACTCAGCAAACATCCAAAACATCAACATATACTAAATATATGCAGATGGATCCAAAATCAATGATAAAATCGCATCCGCGTTTAAAGTGGAAAATCACATGGAATCCTATAAACTAAATGTAAACAGTTCAATATTTACATCAGAATCGTATGCCATTAAAAAAGCTCTTGAATATATTAGCAATTCGCCACCAGATAAATACATCCTCGAGATAGATTCACTGAGTGCAATCGAAAGCATCAAAGACATAACCACTCACTTTTTAGTTAACTTGTAGCAAATCAGAACAGTTTATTCATCATAAAGATCCCATCTTATATAGGGATCAAAGAAAACGACCAAGTTGATAAAGCGACCAAACGCACCACAGATCAAACGGCGAATAGCATAACGGCAACTGACATGAAGGCGGCTATAAAAAACAAAATAACTGATAAATTAAATCAGTCATGGCACGATACAGAAGGGAACAAGCTCCGTAGTGCAACACTAGACCCACAAAAATTGTTACTCAAGACCCATCTAACCCGCAAGGAAGAAGCCCACCTAAACCGATTGAAAATTGAACATATCCTTGCCACACACGACCATATTCTTCAACGCCAGAATCATCCAGTTTGTGAACTGTGCAGTCTTCAATTAACAGTTAAACACAAAATTATTGAGTGCCCAAAATTCTCTCAACAAAGAGTAAGCAACCACCTACCAAACAGCATGGAAGCCGTGTTTAAGAACACAGAAAACAGTGTTATCAATTTATTAAACTTTGTTATAACTATTAACATATCTGTCTAATCAACACCTGCGCTACTGACCTTAGCAGTCGAGGTGCAAAATGCTAAAATTAAAAACAAATATGTCAAAAGAGGAATGTACAGAATGATATATCAATTTTATAACATAGACAATTTTAAAAAACAGGCATTATTTTAGTTTGAAAAGTGGAAAATGCCATTCGATGTTACTTCAGAATTGTCACATTTTTGGCGAAATCTACTGTTTTACCCGGCTGTGTATGAATTAATTTTAAATTTATTAACACTGTCTGGTACGACATGTACCATTGAACAATCATTTAGTACGTTGCAAGGGGTTAAAACGTGGTTACGATCCACAATGACTGACCATAGGTTGAATAGTCTCTGCTTAATGAGCGTCCACAGAGATACGAGGATCGTTCGAAATGTACGTGGCCTAACACAGAGATGGCGCTAATTCGGTGGAATTTGAATTACCATTTTTCAGAACCATCCTTTTTTAGGTTAAATACGACAGTATAGAGCGATCTGTCAATTAGTTTGTGTTTGACAGTGCGCCAAAGTGACCGTCTCGAGTGATTTCGTAAATAAAGGAAAAAACTGAGTTGCGAGCAGTGATAAAGTACTTTCATTTAAAAGGCTTAACACCAAGCAAAATCAAAGCAGAGTTGAATTCGACATTTTTGAAGTCCGCTCCTTCGTTTTCAATGGTTAAAAATTGGGTTGCCGAGTTTAAACGTGGTCGGGTGAACACAAAGGCCGAACCCCGCAGTGGACGCCCAAAAAACAGCTACTATCCCGGATATGATTAAAAAAGTCCTCCGTATCGTATTGGATGACCGTCGACTAAAAGTGCGCGAGGTAGCAGACATAGTAGGCATCTCAAATGACAGTGTGCACAGAATTTTAACTATAGAATTGAAAATTAAAAAATACTCCGTGCGTTGGGTGCCGCGTTTGTTCACAAGGGAGCAAAAACTGAATCGTTTGATTGTTTCTCGCGATTCTTTGGTTTTCGCCGCAACCCGATGGACTTTTTGCGCCGTTTCATAACCGTCGATGAAGCCTGGGTCCACCATTACACTCCCGAAACCAAGGAACAGTCCAAACAATGGACACACAAAGGTTCTCCGCCACCGAAGAAGGCAAAAATGGTTTTGTCAGGAAAAGTTATGGCAACTGTATTTTGAAATTCTCATGGAATTATCTTCGTCAACTACTTGGAAAAGAGAAAAACAATAAATGGCGAGTATTATGTCAATTTGTTGCAGCAATTGAGCGACAAAATTAAAGAGAAACGGCCTCATTTGGCGAAAAAGAAAGTGCTTTTCCATCAAGATAACGCACCTGCGCACCACACGCTATCACTATGGCCAAAATTCATAAATTGGGATTCTAATTAGTGCCTTATTCGCCCTATTCGCCAGATTTGGCTCCCAGCGATTTTTATCTATTTCCAAACCTGGAAAATGGCTCGACGGTAAAAGATTTTCATCCAATTCCGAGCTGATCGCTGCTGTAAACAGCTATTTTTGAAGACTTGAGTTCATCGACCTACAAAGACGGCTGCTTTGAAGCATCGTTGGAATCAGTGCGTTGAGCGAGCAGAAGACTATATTGAAAAAAAAATTATTTTTTGCCTAAAAAACGTTTTCTTTGTTAGGCCACGTACATTTCGAATGATCCTCGTAGTATAACCGGCCATAAAAACAGTTTTATTCGAAAAGTTGTGGATCGTTTTGGTCAAAACCCCAGACTAATCTTCAGAACAAGAGAGTGCCTTTTAGTGTATTATTGCATTGCGTTAAAACTGAAAAACAGTGTAGTATAAATTTAACTAAACAAAAATAAATAAATATATTATATAAGTTTCAAAATTGTATATAGGTACCTATTTGTACAAGTTACTGAATATTTGTCATAATAAATTTATTTTAAAGGAAATTTTTGTATTTCTATAAAACTTTCTATAAATTGTTGCCCCCCCCCCTTCCTGTTAAAAATGCAGCTAACGCCGATGATCCAGGCTGTATAGCTGCTAGATCTAAAACATGGTATTACCTAAAGCAAAACAATCACATCATAGATTTAGGTAGTTTTCATACCTTCTTTTATGCATGCCATGAACAGCTTGTAATATAACCGGTGCATTTTACATATATTGTCTACCGGACAGAGAATAATGACCCGGTGCAATTTACTTTAGGGATTATAGCTTATTGAGTTAATCGGTGCAATTTACAAACGCACAAACATCATTTTGAAAAGTTATTTTGATTATTAAAATTTAGAAACAAAATGGATACTAATGATTCCTTTCAAAACTTTAAACGAGCCAGCGGGTGGTCTAGTGGTTAGAATCCCAACCTCTAGAACTATACTCCCAAAGGCAGTAGGTTCGAATCCTCTGCTCGTCGGAAATTTTTCTGAATAATTTAAACCCGGCGTATTCATGGACGTTGTGTGTGGTGTGTATGTTGGGTTGCATGTCTTTCGTGGTGGGGCATGTTAGACCGGTGAATAGCGCAAAGTGCGCTGAGTCCTGTAAGGGGGTGGGATGGGAATCATGGAGCCGTGCTCACGCACGGCCTCATGATTTTTAAAAAAAACTTTAAACCTTGCATTAAAACAACAATACCTTAAAATTTAGCATGACACAATAAAAGCTTTGTAATTTTGTATGGTATAATTTTTATAAACCTTAAGTTACAGGAGCATTAAGATAAGTACATCTTTTAAATATAACATGCAATTTATTCAGTGGCGGTTTCTCCATTGGGTCAAATGGTCATTGACCTCTCAATAAAATAAGAAAAAATAAATAATTACTTTTTGTTAGAGTACATAACATATTATACATTATATTATTTAAAAAATACTTTGTAGTTAACTTTTGTATGAGATTTCTATGCGAGAACGTTTATTAAAGAGCTACCGCAGGATCCGAAAACGTTCGAATGTTTGAGTATTTCGCGTGCATTAAACGAATCTATGCGAGGATCATTTGGCTGTCAGCTCCCAATTCAGCTATACGCCACCGAATAAAGCCGCCGGCCTACAAATGAATAAGAGTGAAATAGAAAGCTCATTGTGGTAAAATTCATATTACACAAGTTAAAAGAGGTTAGCAGCATCGGCGTATTAAAGGCTTCAGGGTGACGAACCCACAACTTCCGAGAATTATGCTGTCAGCTGTCCGTGATAAGCGCATGCCAATAGCCGCCTAATTTGCGGAATTCGCACGTACACAACTTAGTAGTGTGAAAACAGTTGTTGGTTGGGCCATGTAAGAAAATGCTTTCACTTTTTTCCACTGTCTGCTATTTTGTGATAATTCATTGAGTGATATTGACTTCAAACATGTAAACACTAAAATTCAAACGCATTTTTTATCGGTAAACCACATGAAAAATTTTGCGCATTTTGCACTGGCGATGTGGGTATCAATTTACAATAATTTTGTTAGAAAGTGCTTATCGAAAGTGTATTAAACACATCAATGAAAATGTTGGTGAAAATAGATCATTTTGCCAACGTAAAGGATAGGTTTGAAATATAAGGCTACCTAAAACTTGGGTAAGAACAAATTTTTTCCAAAAAAATACTTTAAAAAGCCTCCCAGTACACCACACCACGAATTTATTCATCAATGTATTACACTAATTACAATTTTTTACAATAACAGGCTGTTTCTAAGTGCAATGCTTTAAAAAATATTGTACAAGTTGCTATTATCTGTTTTGAATATATTTTAAAAACGCGCCGTTATGCTAAAGTTAACAAACGTCTTTTCTTGATAAATTTTAGTTTAATTAGAAAAAATTGTTTGTCAAAATATAAGCAAACGGCATATCTGAAAACGTTTGATGTAGTGCTACTTCCACTTCCACTAGAAATGCATGTTTATTGAACTTATACGTTGCGGCGTGTTTTACTAATAATACAATACCATTTATTTATTTATTTGTATTAATACAATAATATAAGATGTCACAGTACCAAGAAGACCAAACAGCGTGGTATAGTCAACATTAAAGAATCCTGCTGCAGAAAAGTAAGGGCACTGGTGAGTAGCTTGTTGTGCAAGTAATATTACCTCCTCTCGTAATATGCGATGCTGGTTATTATGACTGGCTGCGGGAACATCTAAAAGCAAGTTGTAGCACACCTTTGCTGTACGTTGTGCTTCCTTTGTGGTCATGTCACAAGTTACTGCTAGAACTACTCCCATTGTCTGGAACAGTAAAGCAAATATTAATACCTTCATAAAAAAAAATTATGTATAATCTCCCCACATTCTCATACAAAGTCATGTGAAATTACAATAACTTTAGGAAACTGTTGTTGTATGTTAATATACTATAGTTTATAATAACCAGGGAACTTTTAATTATGTTGTAGAAGTATAAAACTTTTTCTTATCGACAACACTAGTCGCTGGTTAACAGAAAACAAAGAACTAACAAAGGTTTTTCAGCCGGAAACAGTTTCTACAGAAAAAATAACAATAATGCTATCTGATGTTGCACCCTATATGATAAAAGCAGGGCGAAATTTAAATATTTTTTATCTCAAAAAATGTATTACGTACAACTTGTTTGGCTCATGGTGTATTAAAGTTGCAAAAAGAATTAGGAATCAGTGTCCCATTGTAAACGATTTAAAATCTAATGTAAAAAAGATATTTGTAAAAGCGCCCCTGAGGATGCTAAATATTACACTGCTTCCTAAACCAGTGCTTACCAGATTAGGGTACGTGGTTGATTGCTGCACTTTAATATTCAAATAATTTCGAAAATATTAAAAATATTATTTTAAATTTTGAGCACTATGCAAGTTGTATTATAGATTCAAAAACTATAATAAACAAATCTCAACTTGCAAAACAATTAGCATCTATTAAAGTCAATTAGAGTTTCGTAAGTACAACACTGAATCAATTACAAAAGAAATAAGTCTTGCTATCAGATTCAGTAGAACTTATAAAAACGTTTGAAAAATCAATTCATCAAGTTAAATGCAATATTGGAAAAACTGTAGCGTAGAAACTAACAAACGTGTTAAATAAAAGCAAAGGTCTTATAACTCTTGTGAATGTGAATGAGGGTCTAACTGGCAAATTTAATGATAATCACATGCAACTAGACCTGGACATTATTACTAATTTTTAAAATGCACGAATCACTTCATTTGGCGTTAAAAGGGGCTTTTCCGTTTATAACATACTGTCTGATAAAAGCAGTCGCTTATTTAATAAAAAAAATTAGAAATCTTCTGTTTACCGATTTTACTTGCAAATTTTAAATACAATACTTGCATATTGTGCATACAATAATGCACACTTTGCATATAATGGTGCATATTTTTTATACAATTGATGCATACATATGCGCGTATTTTGACGTTTTTTTCTAGAAATAAAAATCCGGAGCTTGCTGATTGTGTGCGGCCGCTTTGATAAGTTAAAGTTAGTTTCATCTAAAATTTTGTGTTTGTGAACGGTAAATGGTAATCCAGTACCCGAGGGTGATAAAATAATTGTAGGTAATAAAACAAAATTTCCATATATCTGCTGATATCTCTTGAAATCTTAGCCGCAAAGCAAATGTTAAATGTGATTTAAGCTATTTATAATTACCATAGCGCACGCGCATCGTTTGCATGATCTGATCTGCATTTCTCTTCAGAGTTTTTAGTACTGATCATGCCGTAAGTAAAAAATATGCTTAATTGAACACGTAAATTTGAGTTTTTCAGACACTTTAAACAACATTTATAATTTTTCCTGTCAATTATCATTTTGAACTATCACTTGTTGTTGTAATGTATCGTGGATTTATTTTCATTACTTGATCAAACACTTAAATTTGAGTTTAAATGTTTACTTTTTGATTATTTTCAAATTTTTCACAACTTTAATAACTCCAAAAATATTGGTCGATACAAAAAATATTAAGGAACAACTTTTTGTTCAATTTTTATGGTACAATACCGTCCCGCAGTCCATGTCCGTGTCCGCGAGATCGGAACACCCTGTACAGAGCTATCAAATAAAACAATCGAGTATTTTGCTTAAGTTTTATCGCGATAAAATTTCGTACGTCGAAAGTAGTCTTAAATTTATACTACCGAAAAACTTGTTGCGTTGCAGCGAGTGTTAATTTTGCTTGAAAGTTCGTTTCTTAGTCGGTGACCAAGCACTACAACTATGTTATTTGCTAGCTTAATAAGTCCCTATTTAGTGATTTTACTGTATGATGGCGTCCTACAAGACTTCAACTGAAGAGGTAAGCTTTCTTAAAGCGTAAATTTTGGTTTCAAGTTTACATCAAACAAACCCACATATAGTCGAAAGAACTTTAACTTGGCAGGTACAACGTTCGGTTTGTACTAGTATGAAACTAGTAACGACGTACTGTATTATTATCAAAAGGTACTTATTGCAAGTAAACGAGGGTCGCGTCCAGCAGGTAGGACGTCTGCGGAATTTGAAACTAATTGAGATAATGAGACGCACTGTGTTGATAAGTAAGAGAGAAAAAGAAGTAACTAGTAGCAAGTCTGGTGAGTTGGGGAAACAGCCGATCCTACTTCTTATTCGAACTTTCATGACTTGCGCACCTCGGCATGCAGCTGGCATGTCTGTAAAGCTACCGCTCGAACTCGCCGTCAGCAGATATCGTAACCTTCCTTAATCACACGCACGTGTTTAAAATTTAAAACGTCAGTTGTACGACTACCTTTTTGATGTTTTGCTCATATGTTGCTTTAAAAGTTAAACAATAAAAAAGACGTACAATGTAAAATAAAAATTATTATTTAATAATTATTTTTTTAAAGAGCTCTACAAAATAAATTAAATATGGAACGGTGTTTTTAATTTTTTGGAATTACTTAATATTTAATCTATTATCAACAAAAAAATTACAAAAAATTGCAGAAAAAATGAGAATTAATATGTTTGGTATTCTGGATATAAACTTTTGACGGTACGTTGTAGTACCGCTGGTAGCCAAAGAGCAAAAAAATATTTTTAATATTCCTTCTTGTAAAAAATGAAAATCAGAAGTTACTTTCGTTTTGTATTTTCTACGCTGTACCGTGCATGTTATAAATTAAAAAAAAAAGGATTTGTTGTTTTGTATTGAATGCAATTTATTAGCAATGACAAATTCGGCTTTAACAATGCAATTTCACTTTAAACTTACACTTTTATTAACTTGTTTTACTTTCGATGTAAATATCACACTCCCACAAACAACCACATTGACAAGTTAACACTGCACAAAGCACGCCGATATTATACGAGGTTGCGTAAGTCATGAATGTTCAAATATGATCGGCTGTTACCCGAACTCACGAGACGCTAGTCTTTACTATTGTTATCTGGAATATTATAAAATATTACATTCTAAGATTTTTATTCGCTTTATTTTTGTATAATATTCGATAACGTGTAATTTATAATAATTGTCTATGAACCAATCAAAACGCATAACTTACTAGTTAGTAAACAGGGTGATTAACATATAATTAGCTCAGGCGGATATGAAGTGTTATCGTTTGATGGCGACGGGGTAGTTACAATTGTGATGGCACAAGAGTTAGGTGTTCTGCATTTGCAGTCTAAGAAATTAGCCCTTAATTTAATGAACTATTTTCAACGAGAGAAGGAACCCGGCGGCCGTTTGATTTCAATTATTCAATTAGCAAAGTGCCAAAAAGAGTTGCGGAAGCATTAAATATCAGTTGGGAGGCTCTCACGTGATGTTAAAGTTAACGTGCTTTGCAGACCAAAAATACGTCGGCGCGCAAAATCAAAATCTGTTAATGTCTGTGAAGGGGTTAAAATGGCAGTGCGGGATGTGATTTATAACTTCTACAGTACCAATACTGCACGAAAATACTACGTTTAGATGTTGAAAACTGCTGAGTATTGGCCCATCTTAGTTCGGACGCAGCGTTAGCATGAGGCGATTTTTGTACCTGCCAAGTTAAAGTTCTTTCGACTATACATACCGACATTACTTGGTATAAATACTTGCACCAAACACAGTTGAACTTTTATTACTTACCACGTTTACAGCGATCCACAGCAATGTATTTAAATCAACCATTAGATCAGGGGTAGCTACGATTTCGTGTTGAACCGTATCTAGTAATGCTACTGCAATGAAAGCGAAAAGAAACAGAATTTGCCATCCAAATACTTTGCTATATAAATTTGTTAAATCACTTAACTGGTTGTAAGCTTTTCTAGCGTTTTTAATTTTTTCATATGTTAACAAATTTTCTTTGTAACTGATGACGTTGGAAACAGAATTTTCTTTAAAAAGAATCTTTAAAGGTAAAGAATGAACTACGTGCATCTGTTGCATTTGTTTTAATTGATTATTTAATTGTCTGAATCTAATTTTTAACATTTTGCAATAGTTGTACATTAATAACACCATGATCGCTCGAAAATACTGCAGAAACGCGTATAAGACAAATCTATCGCTGTAAAAACGCAGTCCGAACACCGGTATAACTGTAACAGCATCTTTAGCAGCAATGCTTATTAGCACAAAATGTACAAGAAAAACCTCTACACTAAAACGATTGCATAACTTTTTAGGTTTCAGTTTTCTATTAAAATGCTTGTCAACTTCATCAAATTGCTTATTAAACAGACTGAATACCCGAACATTCCAAAAAGCAGATATTAAAATTGAAAAAATTGCTTCTACTGTTGATATGGTATGAGTTAGTAGAAATAAGTTAAACGTAATACTTTCTTTATGCGGAATTTGTCTTTCATAATACACAGTATATGCATACCCACATAGTATTATTGATGATATGAATATACAGTAACATTTAAACTTGATAAGTTTATAACCGTGATCAGTATTCAACGGAGGCACTAGAGCCAAAAAATTAGCAATTTGGTATACATTTTTTATGGAATTAACTGCACTGTCCATTTTAATGTCTAGTTTATTTAACACTGTATGAATAAGTGACAACGCTAATACTCGGCAATAGTTAAACCTGACCTAGAAAACTTGTTTTAAGAGCATTTTTGAAAATATATGTTCTAACTACGGTAGTTATTACCGACAGTTTCATTTTTACGGCTACTTTTTGTTCTCACTATCAATAGAAACATTTTCAGTAAATTACGGACTTTAGTAACAGCACAACAATCAACTTCACATAACCTGGTACCTGAAGTGTATTAAAACGCTGTCCATTAAACTAAAAGAAACATTTTTATTGCGTTATTTGTTTCTAAAACACTTACGGCACACAGTATTACCAGTGCCTTTCAATGTGGGCGTAACACAAAAATGTTTTACTTTTATTCTAAAACAAATAAACATTAATGTAGGTATAATCCACATACATTAGCATTTTTATTTAAAGTAAATACAGACACCGGTTAAAAAATCGGTTACTTGATATGCGTAAAATCTATATCTCAACTTCTATTTTTAGTTTGCCTATGTTTTATGATTTTTAGTAATTTAAAATAGCAAACATTGTTTATTCGTTGAAATATCTAGATCGGGTTTTTGGCGATTCTCCAATTAAACTGTTAGCTACCCTATAAAAGACCAAAAGCAAACCTCTCAGATGTGTTTTTCAATGAAAAATTGTTTCTATTGACAAATTAAAATGCTCATATCAATTTTGAATCCAAAATTTGTAAATTTTTGAAATAGCGACTGTTGCCGAGGTTACACACAAATCAGTGCTTTGCTTTCTATTATATCCGTCAGAATCTCGTTTGTCCGCTACACTTGTCTTACCCGTTGATTTTAATTTAAATTCAGTAATGATTTCAATTTAAATTCAGTAATGTTTGCACCAGAACGTCGCATTGTTGTTTGGTTAGTTATCTACTATCGCTTGCTACCATAGTCTACTGTATCTTATTTGCTACCGTAGGCTACCGTATCCTTATCTGCTACCGTTTGATACCGTAGGCTACCGTATTTTATCTGCTAAGGTATTGCTACTGTATTGCTACCGTACCGCTTCCGTATTTTGCTTGCCCCGTATTGCTTCTGTATTTTGCTTTTGTTTATATTTGGCTTTGCTTGGCTTCTAATACCTTGCGCTTTTAACATAACATTTGTTTTGGTAAATAATTCATGTATTTAACATTTTGCTTTGTTTAACAATATATGGTTTAATGCTGTAGTAGCAGCAGCACAAATGGTTTCAATAAGTAAAACTATTTAGACCCCCTGGAGACTGCAGTTACCCAGGTCTTCAACATGGTACGAGGAAACCGTGACAACCGATTGGACAAAAGCCTTCCTTAAAAGAAGTAAGGAATAACCTTCTCCAGAAGTGCAATTCTACTACAGAAAAGCCCTCGCCCAGTGAAGTTCCGTTCTCCATTATGAAATCTGGCGCACGAGCATTTTATCGAAGTTGTACGCACAAGCCAACGTATAGTCCCACCCGCAACACCAACCACGCCACGTAACGAAAGAGCGTCACAGTTGACTTATACAGAGCTATCAAATTAAAACAGAAGTTTAAGCCGAACACGAGAGTTCTAAGTGAAACTTCTTAACGTGTTCTCACTAGCAGCCCCGAAACCCTTTGAATATCAGTTTTCATGCCAATAACTGTATGAGCTGGACACGGCACTCTAACGTTACGTTACGATTTCATGTTGCACCCGCCGGCAAACAATGTGGACCCGCCGCCGGCTTCAAAAACTTAATTGCAGTCGCCTATAAAACAAGCGCGGCATGTTGATTAGTAGTTTGCAAGTTGCAGTTGCAGAGCTGGTATCATACCTCTATTAATACTTAATAGCAGGCCATAGATCAAACATTCGCTAAAAACAAATACAACTATTTAATGTCGAGTTAGTCAATAACTGATCTAACCTATGGATTTAGTTGAAATTTTTTACCCAAATGGGTTTAACGTTCAGATTTTGTTCTGGCACGGGACAAATTTTTAAAGTCAAGCGGTTTTGAATTCAAAATCACTTAAAATGTACATCCCACGATGTGCTCTTCGAGCAATGATTTTGTATAATTACAAAACCACAATCAACTTACGAGCAAAATCATACAAATTTATTAATAGCTGTAAGCTAACTTCTGTAACTGTAAGTCATTGGTTGCGAGAGTTTCGGTGAGAACAAGAGCTGTTGAAAGATGTAGCAATACCTGGCAGACCTGCAGATGACAAGCGTCTACGGCCTGATCATTCTACAGGCTTCGCGCAGGCGCAGATTAGGAGTAATTTATCAGTAAGTGAATGCAACTTTGTTTTCGTATTTTTTCTTTAAAATATAACTGCTCTTAACCATAACCTAGCGTAAACAGCAAAGATCAATAACATTGTTTTAAAAAAAAGCAGTATATAAAATAAAAAAGAAATAGGCCCCAACTGGTATTCGACCCCTCAACTGTTTATGCAGCAAAACGCTGTACAGCCGTATTTTCATATGAGCTACGATGAACTCGCAGGCAGTCGCTAAAACAGGTAATATAAACTTCTAAACAGCCCGGCCGTGCACGAAGACACACGAAACTTGCAGAATGGTAAAGTCGTAGACACTTTTCTGCAGATGCTACGTGTCCAGAAAATGTTCTTGTGGAAAATTAAATTTAGGCCAATTGGAATATTACATATATTAAAATTCAGGGGAAACTAAAGATTGGATCCTCCACGATGAATGGCATTTTGCGAAAACACCTTGGTGTAAGAAAGCTAGCTAATCGTTGGATACCCCATTTGCTTTCGGAATAAAAAACATAGGCGCGGAGAGACTGGTCTAAATTTATGCTGAAAAAATTTGACGATGAAAAGTCGAACTAAGTCTCGTACCTTGTAACAAGTGGCAAATTTTGGATACACAATTACAACCCTTAAATTAAACAACAGTCTACTGTATGGGTCTTCAAAGATGAAAAGTTACACACAAAATTTGTTCGAGGCAAAAGCAAGAACAAGGAATTGCTGTTTTTTTCCGCCATAGTGGCCGTGTACCCACTGAGACCAACGCATCAGCGCACACTTTAGATTTAAAAAAAAATTCGGGGTTCTGTTGGTTACTCACCCTCCTTATAGCCCTGACCTAGCCCCGTATGACTATTTTCAGTTTCTAACCCATTTGAATGTCCGAAAAACATTGAGTTTGTGCCCAAAGAAATTACGAATATGGCGTTTTGCTTTCGATGTAGTAAACATTTTACTAGGCGACATACTTTCTTATTTGTAGATTTTAACACATACATGCTGGAGGACTTCTGGCCTAACATGGCCAAAATCAGCAACACTTCAATTGCAGATGTCCTCAAGTACATCCAAAAGGTTGGATGGCTTGGGTGATGTCTGATGTAGAGAGCTACTGTGGAGGCAGTACAATGTGCCCACCTTATTGTGGCCTATGTGCGCGCGAGGTAACTGACACTCCCAATTTCCAACACATACATGGAGCGAATAAAATTAACAATAAACGTCGAGAAATATTTTAAAGCAACAAATAAATATCATATGGCCATGATTTTGATGGTATGAATGTTTTTTTAAAAGCTGCGCAATTTCTGTGCTGCATCTAAGCGTAAACCTTAATAGTGCTGCAAGCTATATACATATAAAAATAAGTTTAGTTAATTGTACATTTTCTTTAATTATTACTAAAACATGGAAAGAAATAGTACATATATGTGACGTAGTATAATAATAATAATGATGTGTAAATAAACGAATAAAATGGTCCCAATAAGTTTCTTCCGTTTCTGAATCCGGATCTTCAAGTAAACTTACAAACTATTGTCACCTACAATCTTTACAATTTCATTCACTGCAGCATTTCAGTCCCTCTTTGATGCAAAGATCTATCCATGTTTGTTTGGACTTTCTAAATTAATATTTGCAAAATGACTTAAATACCAGGTTTGTAACTGAAACTGTATTCCATTTTTTTTTAACCTGGAAATCAAAAAACACTTTTAGTAAGAACACGTTAAGAAGTTACACTTAGAACTTGCGTGCTCGCCACACATTTCTTTTTTTTCTAATTGGTTTGTTATTGAAATTTAACACTTGTACCGTACGTTTTCACAGATAACTACAGGTAATTATTGTCACCTTTTTGTATTCGTTTTAATTACAAACGCTAATTGTAAATACATTTAATATATTACACAAAGTACAAAGTACAAAAAGTAACAATTAATTAATTATTGCTGGTATTAACTGTTGCCTGACTTCGTCTCATATCAAGCTATGTTTCTGAGTTAATACGTTTTGTTTTTTTCAAAGTAGATTAAATTATTGAAAAATAAATCTACGTACTACAATTAATTTTGTTGCGAAGTCATATGAACAGATAGAAAAGCCGTGCGTCGAGGTTGTATTTTAATAAACCCCAGTGACACAATTCAATAACAACGTACATTACGTACGATAAATAAAACATTTGTTAAATAAAGTGCATTAGACAAGACTGTACTGTTTTACTATGCTTTTCCATTAATTTAAGTATGTTTTGTTTAACACTGATTGATTTCTAGGTAACATAACTACACCACAATTGCATAATCAGAACGCTTACTTGCTGGTAGAACTAGTACAAGGTGATTATAACGTCACCTTTGCAGTTTTAAATTAGTAAACTGTTTTATCTATTAAGAATATAAAGAATATAAATATAAACATAAAGTAAAAAAAATGCAGCTAAAAATATATAATTTTATGCTAACTAACAGAAACACTCAAATGTTTCACCTTGTTGGCTTATTGCTAGCTTCCGGATTTCTCGTCTAGTATTTAATCAGTATTTAAATTAGGAGGCAATTAAATAATTGTAATTTCTGGCATCATTTGCGCATATATAAAATTGTAAACGAATTATGTACAAGCTTAGAATGGTAACACATCCATATGTTGGACATTATGCTAGCTTGTGTAGATAGTTTTTATTTGTTTGGTCAGCTAAAATTAATGCTTGTGTAATATCATAATAAAATAAAACAGGGTTCACAAACGTAGAATATGAATAGTCATGAGTTTTAAAAGTACCTACCTCGTGAAACAATTTTATGAAACTGCAGAAATATTTTTTTTAATTGAAATGTAAAATATCAACCACGAATTAATGAAATAGAACGTGTAAATTCAATAATACAACCTGAAAGTTCTACGAAATAAAAGTTTAGACTATCAACATTCATAGGGAACGGAAAACCAGCGTTGGATAAAAAACTAAACACAACAACAACTTTTTCTAAATTCTCAGCCAAAAAATTAGTTCTCTTGTCTAACAAATTATTTTTAAACACTAAAAATGATTTCTCACCGCCGCACAGTGGGCTAAGTTGAATAAAAAGTGGAATAAAGTGCTGTATAAAAAACTCACTGCAAATTTAAAAAAACCTGTAATTATGTTAACCGATAATTACTTCATTGTGCGTAGCCATAAAAACGCACATACGCGCATTTGGATCGCCATAACAACGTCGCAAACAATTGTTTCGCAGGACTCGCAAGCTCCCGTTTCTTTTTTCCATTGAGCGCTACCGTTAAATAGTAGTTTTTTTTAAGATTTCGTGATACTTCCAATTAAGATGGCGAACGAGAATCGGCAAAGTATGTACTTTAAAATGCATGTCGGTTGATTTTGATATCGGTCTTCATTATTTAGTTGTTCAGTATATAGAGTCACATTCTTTATAAGCGTATTTTTGTTAAACCAAGAAATTCAAGTAGAGTTGTAATAATTTGTAACTCAATGTAACATTCCAAAAGTGGCATGACATTGTAGCTTGCTCTTAATAAGCAGTACCAAACTTGTTCACTTTCCTTTTTTGTCCTCTTTTCAAAATTTTTAACTTTTGCAGGGAGGCCTATCACTATCGAGCGCAGTGAGCTATTTGAAGCATTGCGGGCCAGGGGCACTAATAATGCTACTACATCAAGGTCAAGGGAGTTCTCAGTGAACTATATTAAAACAGTTAAGGGTTAAGTTAAGAGTAAGGTGCTCTAGTACCTAAGAAGTGCATGTAGATAATGACCAATATTAGGCAAAATAAGAGTATCTCCCTTATTTAATAGAAGAACAAAGACTTTATTTTTTGTTTAGTCTAGTTCGGTGTAAATTTTTTTTTGTGGCAGACATTAAAACTAGAATGCTTTTCTCAAAATTGCATAGAATGCAGTTTCCGCTTGGAACAGCAGTACTTTCCTCTCGTATTCAACTCAATCTGATCCCCAAATAAATAGAATTTACAAAAATCAAAAAGGCCTTTCAGTTTTGAAAATTTTTTTTTGCTCTTCTATTACATGTCAAGATTGTCAACATATTTAAAATTTACCTAAACAGTTTTATAATTATAAAGAATTGAATAACATTTTGTCAAATACTCTGCCATGTTAAATCCGTTATTTTAAATTTTACAATTTTGACATAAGAGCATAAAACCTTCAAAACCCTAACGTCGTATAAATCTAATAAAATGTTGTGTAGTAGTCCGCTGTATTAAATCCGCCATTTTCAATTTTATAATTTGGATATAACATTTGAAATCAGCGACCAAGAAAACCATTAAAATCCAAATATCGTATCAATCCGATGAGATTTTGTCTAATACTCCGCCATATCTAATTTTTCGATTTTGGCCTCAGATTTGAAATCAGCCATTATAAAAACCTTCAAAATCCAAATATCGTGTCAATCCGATGAAATTTTGCCTAATAGTTCGCCATACTAGATCCGCCATATTTAATTTTACAATTTTGACCTCAGATTTGAAATCAGCCATTATAAAAACCTTCAAAATTCAAATATCGTATCAATCCGATAAAAATTTGTCTAGTAGTCCGCCATATTGAATTTTTCGATTTTGACATCAGATTTGAGATCAACGACCTGGCAAACTCTTAAAACCCAAGTTTTATGCAAATCCGATGACTTTTTGAATTTTGACCAGCTTCTTGAGAATCTGACCCACTGTGCGTCGCAACTCGTTATAATGAAGCAAAACTGTAAACGTTGGCCGGTGAACAACTGACTGGATTATTTGTAGACTTCAGTATATTTGCAACTTCTAATAATTGTTAGTAACCAGGATTGCGATGCCGGAAAATACAAGCGAAAAGTTACGAATATCAAAAAGATAGCGAGAGATAGTGAAGAAAAGAGTGAGACAAGGTGATCCACTGTCACCTGTGCTGTTTAATTAAGCACTAGAAAAGGTAATAAGAGAGGCTAATATTAATAGATCAGGTCTGGTTCACAACCAACGACAAATATTGTAATATAGAAAATGTCTAAGACTTTTTAAAAGAAATTTCTGAAAATTCTGGAAAATCGCATTTGCGCAGATTGGCTATTCTACATGCGCAGAAGACGATTGTATAGTACATTTTCAAAAACGTCTACATTAAAGTTTAGCATCACCCAGAATTTTTCAGTGGACCAACCCCGTCTTGTTGCTCGCGTTTGCATTTCCAGAAATTCTGAGATTCAAATTAGGATTTGTGATTCTGCCAACATGAGAGTGTTAAACGAAAAATGATGAAGATTCAGTGGCGTAGCGGAAGGCCCCGCAGACCCCGCATTGCGGGGGGCCCCCGAGCCAAGGGGGCCCCTAATTTACGCAGCGGCCGAGATAAAGTAATTGTAAAATTGGGACCTCTTTAAAATTATCAGTGCCTTTAAAGTAGAAATGCAAAGAATGCCGATATACGACAACTAGAAATTTGAGTGTTACACATTCTAAGAAATCATCAGGTTGTGTTATCCAAAACAAAATAAAACAGTCAGTCTAAACAAAGCTATAGTGTTCTTAACCGCCCATATATTTGTTTTGTTTCAGTTATAGGTTACAGCAATAAATCGCATCTATGTTATTAAACATAACTTCAGAAATTTGAAGGGTCTTTATTTAACATTTAACTTGTTTAGTCTAACTGCATGTTAACTACATGTAGGGCCCTCAGTCTGTAAGAAATCGTGTAAAGGTGTGATTGTTAATAGTTTTATGAAAAGAAAAAGAATTTAGAAAATATTGCGGGTAGTTTTTAATTTTTAATTGTTTTTCGTGAATCTGCAATATGTTCAGTGCGGGAAAGAGGTTTTATGCAAGTGGTGCTCAAAAACGGAAGCTTCAAAAAGCAAAAGAGGAATCTGCTAAAAAGAACCTTAAAATAACATCGATGTTTTGTGTCAGTACACGATTCTGAAAAACCTGGAACGTCAAAGGACAGCGATGCATCGACATCTTTCGAGAAAACTCAATCTGACGTTAGTTTAACTAATGTAGATGAAACTAAAGATTCAAATATTGATACCTTTAACGTAACGAAAGATACTCAATGTGAAGATGTTTTGGAGAAGACTATTGCAGATAAACTACCTGATCTGAACGATCCGTATCCAACAGATCGTGGTTATTATCCTAAGAATATTTTGAATTTCGACTTAAAGCGAAGTATTGTAAAAATTGGACCATGCAAACCTAAAGGTCCTTTTCTAAAAGATGAGAAAAACAGAAGTTTTTCTGCCACTTATTACATACAAAAAAGTGCAGCTGGACAGATAATTCCGTGGATTTGGCTTTGTTACTCAATGAAATTAAACTGTGCATATTGTCAACAGTGTTGGCTATTTGCTGACCGAAAACATTGTTCCCAAGCTGGGATCGACGGAGTGAACGATTGGCAAGGGCTTACAAAAAAAATACAAGTTTATGAACTTTCGCAGAGCCATTTGCAGGCTTGTATTGTCTACGACTCTTGGGAAAACGATTCCACACAGTTGATTTGTTTCTGACTAATCAATGGAAACAAAAAGTCAATTTTTGGAAGGAAGTTTTGAAAAGAATAACTGATGTGACGATTACATTAACTTCGTGTAATTTAGCTTTTCGTGGACATCGTGAAAAACTAGGAGAACTACAAAGCGGTAATTTTTTCACTATTATTGAACTTTTAGCAAAATATGACAGTGTTTTATCGAAACTTATTGATAAAAATAATAAACTTAAAGTCAACTATTTGAGCCCGCAAATTCAAAATGAACTTCTTACTCTTCTGTCTAAAAATCTATTGAATAAAATTACTTCGAATATTAAACAAGCTACCTTCTACTCAATAATATTAGACACCACTCAAGATATTAGTAAACACGACCAGTTAAGTTTCATCATACGATATGTTTCTATACTGTATGATTCGAATGAGTTGCCAGTGGAATTAACAGTTACCGAGAGTTTTTTAGGTTTTATTCGGGTATCGGATCAGAGTGCTAGTGGTTTAGAAGAGGAAATAGTTAAAACAATTGAAGGACATTCACTTTCATTTAAACATTGCAGAGGACAAGGGTATGACGGGGCAAGTGTAATGAGTGGTGTTTATTCGGGAGTGCAGAAACGTATTCGGGATATTGAAAATAGTGCTATTTATATGGAACGCCATATTGCTATTTATTTGAAAGTTAAAAGCAAGATTGCTAGTAATATATAGTCAAGTATTTTGTTTACATTTAGAACAACATGGTTGGTTTATGAAACAAAATTTAAGGTACAGGTTGTTTTAAATATTGCAATAGCTCTTCAAATTTTCAATGGAGTACATTGAAAGCTGCAACAAATAATGAATTCTTACTATATGCGACTGTTGTGGTAAACAATCTACAATAAAACAACAATCTACATTTGTTGTAAACCACACAATACACGACCATTGTTGCAAATAACCGAACTGAAATCAAATTAGACTGTTGCTGTGAACGATATCATTTAAAACAATATTACAATGCTGTTATAAATATTCGTAATTGAAGCAACTACAGAATAAAAACGATACGCGACTAGCTGTTGCTGCAAATAAACAATTATCGCAATATGCGAGTGTTGTAGCAATTCGAATTAATACAATGTGCGACTATCGCTGTAAATGTAGAATTGAATCAACCAACTACCTACCGAATTAAAACGACATACGACTATTGCTGCAAATAATACATTACCGTAATATATGTCTGTTGTTGTAAATCGAATTAATGCAATGCCAGATTGTTGTAAATAATGATTTGAAGCAATACCAAAGCACTGGCGAAACGCGAATTCAAACGACACCCGACTATTGCAGTAAATATCAAGTGATTTTACGCAATATGCGGATATTGTTGCAAATCGAATTAATACAATGTGCGGCTATTGCTGCAAATAATGATTTCAAGCAACACCATACTGTTGCTTTAAATGCAGAACAAATAAGGAATTTATACAATGCCCCATTTAATACAATTGTCGAATTCGAGCAACACCCGACTATCGTTCGAAATAAAGTCAGCAGTTGGCCAACCTGTGTCGCATTAAATAGCGTTAGTGATTTTACTTTTAAACTGGGGGGTTGCCTGAACCACAAAATCACTAGGACGCTAGATAGTAGACCGCAAGGGTTTATTTCCTCGAGTATAGCCAAGTAATAAACCCTTGCTGTCTACTATCTAGCGTCCTAGTGATTTTGTGGTTCAGGCAACTCTCCAGTTTAAAAGTAAAATCACTAACGCTATTTAATGCGACACAGGTTGGCCAACTGCTGACTTTATTTCGAACGATAGTCGGGTGTTGCTCGAATTCGACAATTGTATTAAATGGGGCATTGTATAAATTCCTTATTTGCTCTGCATTTAAACCAAAAGTACGGTGTTGCTTGAAATTATTATTTTCAGCAATAGCCGCAGATTGTATTAATTCGATTTGCAACAATATCCGCATATTGCGTAAAATCACTTGATATTTACTGCAATAGTCGGGTGTCGTTTGAATTCGCGTTTCGCCAGTGCTTTGGTATTGCTTCAAATCATTATTTACAACAATCTGGCATTGCATTAATTCGATTTACAACAACACACATCTATTACGGTAATGTATTATTTGCAGCAATAGTCGTATGTCGTTTTAATTCGGCAGGTAGTTGGTTGCTTCAATTCTACATTTACAGCGATAGTCGCACATTGTATTAATTCGAATTGCTACAACACTCGCATATTGCGATAATTGTTTATTTGCAGCAGCAGCTAGTCGCGTATCGTTTTTATTCTGTAGTTGCTTCAATTACGAATATTTATAACAGCATTGTAATATTGTTTTAAATAATATCGTTCACAGCAACAGTCTAATTTGATTTCAGTTCGATTATTTGCAACAATGGTCGTGTATTGTGTGGTTTACAACAAATGTAGATTGTTGTTTTATTGTAGATTGTTTACCACAACAGTCGCATATAGTAAGAATTCATTATTTGTTGCAACTTTCAATGTACTCCATTGAAAATTTGAAGAGCTATTGCAATATTTAAAACAATTAACCTGAAACTTTGTTTTATAACACAAACACCTATGTTAGATTTATATTTGAAATTTTATAACTACATGATGTATTATAACATAAAGTTTATTTGTACTAAACAGAGAAAACGGTCTTATTAATAAAATAAATGTAAATTTTACAATAGCTTACAAATGTTCGGAACAAATAACTCGTAGATTGTTTTAAATATAACGATACCAGCTCTGGCGTTAAAAACAACACATTAAGAATTGCTACATATGCTCATTTTCCCCAATATGTGCATAATGTCGGAATTAAGGAAATAGAACATTGTTCCACTATTGCTTTATTACGGTATGTTTTGGCAAACTTTCGGTTACAGCACCTAGTTATTTATATGGAAGCAGGTGAAACAAGTGTCGAATTAGAGCAATAGCCCAACATTGCTATAATTTAATATTTACGACAATAGTCGTATATTGTAAAAATTCAATATTTGCAGCAATTACTAACGTGATGATTTAAAAACTTGAAAGGGTTTTGCAATATTTAAAGCAATACCGTAGAAACTTTGTTTTGTAAATACTACTATATTGTTTTAATTGTAAATGAATTAAACCAACTAGATGTTGCTCACAATTTTGTTTTAAACTTTTGAATAAATAGTAATATGGCGTTCCATATATTTACGTACATTGCGCAACACATAATCTCAATTTAGTGCTCAACGATTCCGTAAAAAATGTGCCAGCCGTTAGAAAGTTTTACGACTACATAGAGAAACTATGTATTTTTCAGCGGAAGTATTAAGCGATGGGATCTACTAATGCAAGTTTTACAAAGCGACTGTAGATTGGCACCAACATTGAAGAGACTGTGTCCGACTAGGTGGTCTTCTAGACACGATGCACATTTTGCCGTTCGATACAACTTCTCTTCAGTACTAAAAACTTTGGCAAAAATAATTTTAACATCGTCAAAAGCTGAAGAGCGGGGAGAAGCGGGTTCATTGCGAATATATGGAAACTTATGAATTCGCACTTTTAACGGTCGTACAATCTAAATTTTTGGAAACTACCGATTTGATTTCAAAAACACTACAATTCCCTAAAGTCGGTCTATCGTATGCTGCGAAAATGCTGAAAGATGCAGGAGAAATATTTACACAAATGAGGCAGAACTTTGCTGAAATTAAAAAGGAGGCATAAAAATTGGTAGAAAAGTGGGGTATCAAGGCCGAATTTAAAAAGGAAAGACCAAAACTAGCAAAAAAAATTTTTTATGAACATTCTAAAGATGAACGGTTGACAGGCCCCCGAACTATTTTTTAAAGTCAACGTATTTTATTCAAACCTGGATATACTCATAAGGCAAATGATTGACAGATTCTGTGGTATAAAGGAAGTTGTGCAGCGGTTTAATTGTTTGTTTCCAATGATACTATTTAAAATGGACGAGGATGAGCTCTATGTAGTCGCAAACAATCTTTTTACTCAATATCCTGAAGACATCTCACCAGATTTTCCTCGACAGCTAATATCACTAAAACATATCTTAAGAAAAGAAATCGCAGAAATAGAAAAGTTTTCGGTCATCGAATTCGCACAATTTATAATAAAAAACACAAATCATTATTATCAAGCATTCCGGATGTATTGATTGCTTTAAAATTATTTATAACTATACCTGTGACTGTTGCAACCGCGGAACGAACATTTTCTAAATTAAAAATTATTAAAACTTATGTGAGAAACTCAGTGGCACAGGAGCGCATGTCTGCCTTAGCCATATTAAGCATTGAGCAACAGGCAGCAAGGAAACTGGATCTGGATAAAATAATTGACGACTTCGCTAAGGAAAATGTTCGTCGAAGTCGTCGTTTTCAATAGTAAAGGTAAGCGTAATTAATTACCGTTAGTTAATAAAGGGTCCCAAAAAATAATCTTGCGGAGGGGGGGGGGGCTCATAAATTTTACCCACTTCCTTATAACCCACAGAATTGCATGACGCAACTAGCAATGTGACTACAAATAAGGACCCGTTCCTTTCCTGTAGTACCTAACAAGTTTTTAGTGTTTTGGAAAAAAACTTTGATAAAATTAAATTATTAGTTATAAATACTTTATACTAATAAATTGTCTTTTAATATAACGAAAAACTAAACTTACCTAAATAATAATTAATAAAATGCAACCAAACAATTAATTGCAAGTAAACAGCAATTACTTGCTCAATAGCTGTCTATGTTGAAATGGTCCGGGAATCGCTTTGAATATCAAATTAATTACAGCGTCAGCAGAAAATGAATAAAACATCAGAAAAGGCGAAACAAATAAGTAATATTTCTGTTGACGCTTATAGCAAAAGCAAATAGTTTTACACGCAAACACTGTGTTACATTGCTTTTCAATTAAACGTAATTAATTTCAAGTTTATTTCAAAATATGTCAAGGTCTTAAGGACACACTTACAAGACAATCCCATTATTAGGAAAAGCACATTATTATTCACCTGAATAAATCAGTAGGTATATTAGTACCATAAAGTTGAAGGGAATTTCAGTGCGGTAGATAACTAAAATATAACAAACTGTGAGCTCTGAAGAACATAGTAAAATGTCTGATAATAATTGCTCAAAAGTAATATGTGGACCAAAACTATCAAGAGAAATACCAAAAGTATCTATTGGAAAATTATTTTTCGATAGCTTGAAACAAGGAAAGCAGGATATTGGCCTGGTAAGTCAAGACAAAGAGTAATGAAATAACATTCTTTTTCGCTTTTCCATTCGTTCAGTATAAGAAAGTACTTATAGATTTCATAAACGTTTTAATTACGAGATTTTAAGGGAAATATGAATATGTATTATTAAACTTTCAGTAACTCAAAAAACTGTTTTTAAAAGTATTGGTTTATAAGGGGTGGATAAGTGGGCGTGTGGGTACAATCCTTCCCGCACACCTTCCCATTAAATAGTGCTTTGGAATGCCGCAATATATCAAACATTCCACAACAAAATGAACTTTTGAAAACAATCCGACATAAGAAACGAACGTTAACCCTTTCGCGACTCCTGGTACATATTTGTACCACTGTTTTTAGAAGACTGACACCGAAAATTAGCATGTAAAATGGCATACGTGTGTTGTGCAAGTTAGTACCTTATGCACATCTTGGACGTTATTATGATATTTTTACCATTAGTGTTCCCTACTGGCTGTAAAATATAGTATTTACGTATAATAGCAATACTATTAAACATATGTACCACACGATAGGACAGTGGAACAGCGTATAAATACCTAAACTGTTGAAATACGAAAATTTCAAAAAACATTTTAAGTTTCTAGAATAGGTTGAAAATTTTGAAAATTTAAAATTATTATATAAGATATTTCAGAATTTTAAAATTTGTTTTAAATATCAAAAACTAAAATATTAGAAATAAATTTATAATTCCGACAATTTTGAAATTTTTTTGCAAACTTTGAAAGTTATTGGCAAATTTAGAAATTTTTCGAATTTATTGATTTTTAGTATTTTCTAATTTAATGTAATTTATCCGTTGAAATCTAAATACTAATTTTCTCATTTGATGATCGTTTTTTGGCAATTACTGAATTAATATGTTCAGGTAAACGACTAAACGTAAACCCTCTATAGGTTTCTTCTCAATGGAAGATTGTTCCTATTAACATTTAAAATATTCTCAACATATTCTTAACATATTTATACTGATTATTAAATTGAAATTAGTACATTTTTTAAGAAAAACAATAAGTCGATTATGGGGGGTTAACAAGATTGCGCTTGCACAGATCGGCTATTCAACATGCGACATTCTCTCTACTTCGCGGTTTCATCCCTGTATGATTGTTTTTATTTTAAACCTAAATTGGGTTTTCTGAGTTATAAGGCGTCTGGGCTATAAAGTGTATACAGACCAGGGCGTGAAATGAAAAAAAAAAGTTTGCGTTTTCGGTTACTGCTCAATTTTTTTTTAAATTTTGGTTACGCTGCCACAAAAAATTTCGTTTACCGGTATTTCTTGGTGTTTCTTGATGTGAAGCAAAAACAATTTCGACTAAATTATACGCTAAAATAGTATGCCATGCAATTTAATAAAATGTTGAAGTTATGTCGAAAACTTAGCGGCGTTAAATTGTAGAAACGCTTGCTGCCGGCAAATAAATCAAAATAAAATAGCTACGGTCTTGGGCTGTTTTATATAATTAATAATTTTTTTGATTTATTTAAAAAAGGCTCTTTCAACATTAACCTAGAAACATACAATCCCTGAAAACATGCCAACATTGTTTTAAAAGAGTCATAAACAGTGAATTACTCTATGTGACTAAGATCATGCCTGGGATTTTCATGAAATGCTCAATTATACTATGACCCTACGATATATCACAGTGACAAGCCGGCCGGTGCCGGCTGGCAACAATTTGCTCATACAGTATACCGTCATCTGATACCATGCAGCGTAGTTTACTGAAAATTTAAATTTGGCCGGCGGATGACGTGTAGTTGACGTATGTGTTCTATATTCTAGCATCAACTATCAACACACGCCATAACTCAGTGCTACAATGCGTTGTAAGTTATAGGTTAGTTGAGAGTTTAAATTCGGCACGGGTTACATTTTGTAAATTTTAATTTTACTACTGTTTGAAAATGGGATACATAGTTTAACATTATTTTCTTCTTGTTGTGTACATGGTGACACGCTAATGTTTATGTTCCCCGGCAGAGGCAGCGTCGCAGACGCAGCAATGTGCACACTTTCGGCTCACTGACTGACATTAACATAAAAATTAAGTACCTACTTGGAAGTAAAAAGGAAAAATGTATCCTGCTGGTAAAGTATTCATATCATGTTATGCAATGACGTCATACTGACAGAAACTTCGCATTCGCGTGTGGAAAATATTAATCTCTCAAATTATTGTTTTGGCTACAACCTTAAGGGTCAATCAAAAGGGCTAATCATCATGGGGAATGCGAATCTTAAATATTAAATACTGATCGTTATTTGCTGTATTGAACAAAAGTCGGTTCTACTTAAAAAATTCCGTTATATCGTTACAATAATTACGGTTAGGTTCAAGAAATTTTTAATTTTGGCTTTCGTTTCGGCTACAGTTCGGAAAATTTTGTTTTTTTTTCTGTTTTCAGTTACGGTGCACGTTCCTGGAAAATGCAAATGAAAAAGTTAATAGAGGTGTTCATATGTCTTCGGTCATCTTGCATTCTACTGTAAATTCTTTGTTAAATTACTGTACTTGTTGAATAGACCAATAACGATGCACCAATAAAAATAACTAATTAAGAGTTTAAAAAGTTTTCGCCAACAACACACACTCTGCGTTTCTATTTTTACTAATAAAGGGGTACTAACTACAGAGTGGCTAGGAAAACTCCGGCCACTTTTCTTGCGGCGGTCAAGAGATGGCACTTTAGTAAAGAAAAATTAAATTAAAATACTGGCAACAACGCAGAATCCAAGACGTTTTAGTTGTTTTGATTTAATATGGGGCGTATTTAATAACTAAAAAGTCTTGAATTCTGCGTTGTTGCCAGTATTTTAATTTAATTTTTGTTTACTAAAGCGCCATCTCTTGACCGCCGCAAGAAAAGTGGCCGGGGTTTTTCTAGCCACTCTGTCAGTAAAAAACAAGCTAGGACAAAATTTACTTTGCTAAGTGAGAGAATACCGAAAAAACGAAAATGACGCAACTCTCTTGTTGTAATTAAATGTACGTAGTTAGTAAATCGTTTTGTTTCACTAAAATATATTTATGTTATGGACTTTTGGCTCTTGGCTTAATAAAATAAAATGCTAATATTTAAGTATAAACGTTTCGATCGTCATATTTCGGTCGTCTTCGGTCATCTATACAGGGTGCCTAAAGTTTACCTTTCAAACTTCGTTAGGCGATTCTTTAAGCCACCTTAAGAAAAACGTTTTGATGAATACTAGGAAGGCAGCTAAGCCCCCCCCCCCCCCCACTATGAATGGGGCGAATTGAATTCTAATTAATATCTCGAACACCCTTTAATATTGTATAATGAAACAGTATAATATTTATGCTATACATTGTGGGATCTGCAGAAGTGAGGCGTACAAGACACATTCGATCTTTTTCTCGAACCCACGATGTAACTTATTAATTTTACATTCTCTCTTGTTAGATTGATGCTCACACTGGAAACACATTAACCTATGACCAGATATTACAACACAGTGTTAAACTGGCCTATTATTACAAGAAAAACAATGTAAAAAAAGGCGATGTAATCGCTATCTTAAGCGAAAATAATATAAACTATATTATTCCTGTATTGGCTGCTTTATACGTGGGAGCCACTGTACATCCCACGAATGCTCAGCTAACACTATGTATGCAAAAATTGTAAGTGAATTTTTTTCTTAATAAATTATTATAACATTCCAGGGGAATTATCTGCAATCTTTCGTATTTCTCAACCAAAATGGATTTTTTGTTCTAAAAACATTCTACCAATAGCGGAGCAACTAAAAAGTCATTTTCTTTGTATTCAAACTATTATTCCGTTTGAATCTGAAACTGAATACGGAATATCTCTTGAAGAACTACTTGTAACAAATGAACCAAATGTGGCAAATTTCGAACCCGTAGAATTAAATCCCGAAAAAGATGTGGCTTATATTTTCTGTTCTTCGGGTACATCTGGTTTCCCCAAATGCGTAATGCTTACTCATTATAATGTTGTGTCTTCTATTGAAATTGGATTTAGGTAATTATATACGGCGATCCTTCGAAATGTACGTGGCCTAACACAGAGATGGCACTAATTCGGCGGAATTTGCAATACCATTTTTTAGAACCATCCTTTCTTAGGTTAAATACGACAGCATAGAGCGATCTGTCAATTAGTTTGTGTTTGAAAGTGCGCCAAGGTGATAGTCTCGAGTGATTTCGTAAATAATGAAAAAAATGGTTTCATTTTAAAGGCTTAACACCAACCGAAATCAAAGCAGAGTTGTATTCGACATTTTTGAAGTTCGCTCCTTCGTTTTCAATGGTTAAACACTGGGTTGCCGAGTTTAAGCGTGGTAGTGTGAGCACAAAGGACGAACCCCGCAGTGGACGCCCAAAAAACGCCTACTGACTGCCCCGGATATGATTGAAAAAGTCCCCCGTATCGTATTGAACGACCGTCGAGTAAAAATACGCGAGATAGCAGGCACAGGGGGCATCTCAAATGACAGTGTGCACAGAGTTTTAACCGAAGAATTGGAAATATACCCCGGTTGTTGGGTGCCGCGTTTGCTCACACCGGAGCAAAAACTGAATCGTTTGATTGTTTCTCGCATCCCTTTGGCACGTTTTCGCCGCAATCCGAAGGACTTTTTGCGCCGTTTCATAACCGTCGATGAAACCTGGGTCCATTACACTCCCGAAACCAAGGAACATTCCAAACAATGGACACACAAAGGTTCTCCGCCACCGAAGAAAGCAAAAACGGTTTTGTCAGCAATTGAGCGACAAAACCAAAGATAAACGGCCTCATTTGGCGAAAAATAAAGTGCTTTTCCATCAAGATAACGCACCTGTACACACGTCTGCAATTGCCATGGCCAAAATTCATGAATTGGGATTCGAATTAGTGCCTCATTCGCACTATTCGCCAGATTTGGCTCCCAGCGATTTGTATCTATTTCCAAACCTGAAAAAAATGCCTCGACGGTAAAAGATTTTCATCCAATTTCGAGGTAACCGCTGCTGTAAATAGCTATTTTGAGGACTTGGGTTCATCGGCCTACAAAGACGACATTGCTGCTTTGGAGCATCGTTGGAATAATTGCGTTGAGCGAGCAGGAGACTATATTGAAACATAAAATAATGTTTTGCCCAAAAAACTTGCGTTTTCTTTGTTAAGCCACGTACGTTTCTAACAATTCTCGTATTATTTATAAAGTAAGCTTTTACTAAAATATTTCGAGACCTGAATTCGATGGTATATTGAAAAATTCAGTAAAGGCTTGTTTCATTTTTTATACTATTTTCAACAATCAATCCTATTTGTTTCTTGTTGTAGATATAAAAAGTATAGAAATTATCAGCAAGGAAACGCTATCCTATTACCAATTCCATTTTCACATATATATGGATTTTCGTATCTTGAAGGAGCTTTAGTAACACTCGTAAAATGTGTAATTATGAAGAAATTTGTTCCTGAGTTGTATTTAAAATCCATAGAATTATACAAGGTAAATAACATTTGCTGTCCTCCATTACTGTTAAAATTTTTAGCACAGAGTCCATTAGTGGACCTTTATGACTTGACCAGTCTTCATGATATTACTTACGGATCCGCTCCATCAGAACCAGCAATTGACTTAATAATTAATAAAAGGTAAGCAGGTTCTTGCACTTTCACGTTAACTTTTTAAAACTAAGGTGTGCAGGTTAAATCTGAGACCAAGGCAAATGTATGGTACAACAGAAACAGTTGGTGTTGGTTTATTTACACCTACAAATTTAAATAAGCCCAGTAGTTGTGGATTTGTTGCTCCTGAAGTTATGGTTAAAGTTTGCGATGTAGAAACAAAAGTGTTACTTGGTTCAAACCAACCGGGTGAAATATGTATTAAAGGTCCGATTTTAATGAAAGGTTACATGGTTAATCCTGAGGAAACCAAGAATTCTTTTGATGACGATGGTTTTTATCATACTGGAGATCTAGGTTACTATGACGACGACGGATATTTTTTTATTACTGACAGATTAAAAGAGTTAATCAAGTACAAAGGCTATCAGGTATTGGTTGACGTTATTTTTCTTTTTTTTATGTGTTTCGTATTTTGGATGTTATTAGGAATTGACTTCTATTATGCAAATTAAGAATACTAATTAGTTTTTTTTTAATTAGGTATCTCCAAGCGAACTAGAGTACTTAATATTGAAACATCCCGCTGTTAAAGAAACTGCTGTGATTGGTATTCCTGACGAAAGAGCTGGGGAGGTTCCATTAGCATATGTGATACTAAATGAAACGTATAAGAATAATACCACTGACAAAGAAATTGTAGACTTTGTTGCAGGTAATAAATTAATTTCTAATATAAAATCTTTAAAAAGTTTCTGGCCTGTATCGTTAATGTATGTTTTCTATTCTAGAACGCATAAGTACTTCTAAGAGATTATACGGTGGGGTGAAATTCGTAAAAGAAATTCCTAAGAATAAAAACGGAAAAGTATTGAAACGTATTTTACGAGATATATACAACAAATCCATAATATAATATTAGAAACTGGAATGATAACTGGTGTGATAATCCAAACGAGTAATGGTGACATAATTTTTACAATTATGTAATAATTAAGTATAAAATTTATGTAGCTTTCTATACGGCCTGATTAGTGTAATAAAGGAATTTTTATTGTTAGAAAAATATTGTGTATGTCTTCTCTTATTCACTGATAGCATTTAATACAATTAATGTAGCCTGGTAGTAACCCAAAAACTACAACATCATTAAAAAATTGTATTATTGGTCTCAATTAACAGTCTGAAAGTTTAGCAATCTATCACTTTTCTTACTTTATTATAAGTAGGAAAGTAAAAAATTCTCTGTTTCGAAATTTTGAAGGAAATACATGTTCTGGACCTCTAGGAACTCAAGCGAGTTGTGTTTAAATTGAGTGGGTGGGTAACGCCTCATAAATTCCGAACGGATGGTCCACTGTTGAAGAATGTCAAAATGTATGAGTATATCATAAATTCAGCAACGCTTAAAAAAAATAAGAAGCCGTAAGCGGCAGTTGGAGATGTTTTTGATAGCATTACTTTCATAAATACAATTATTTAAAGCCAAAAACGGAATCTGACTGTAATAATAAAGAAGGAGGCGTTAAATTAAATTTTTTATTACACCCAAAATAGAAAACCGAACGTTATAACAAGAAGGTAAACTTAAGACTAAATATTTACAATGGCACTACAGTCGTTCGCAAACCCTCGGTTCATCCCCAATTATAAAGGTCCTCAGCCTTATAAGCAACGCAGCCCTTACTTAAAATAAAGTTTTAACATCCTGCGCCGGCAAAATTATGATTACCGTATTTCGAGCGCATATAAAAGTTGTATGGGACGTCTCAAAACAACACTATTTGAGCACCTCACCCTACACGCACGCACTTTCCATCGCGGCCGGTAATTATTCCTACAACTACCCCCATTTTCCACTGAAGGCGTCAAATATCGGTTTCTCCATTGGGTCAAATGGTCATTGACCTCTCAATGAAATAAGAAAAAATTAATAATTACTGTTTGTTTGAGTACATAACATAATATACATTATAATATTTAAAAAATACTTTAGTGTTAACTTTTGTATGAGATTTCTATGCGAGAACGTTTATTAAAAAGCTCCCGCAGGATCCGCAAACGTTTGAATGTTTGAGTATTTCGCGCGCATTAAACGAATCTATGCGAAGATCATTTAGCTGTCAGTGCCCAATTCAGCTATACGCCACCGAATAAAGCCGCCGGCTTGAATGGCCTTCAAATGAATAATAGTGAAATAGAAAGCTCATTGCGATAATATTCATATTACACAAGCTAAAAGAGGATGGAAGTATCTGCGTATTAAAGACTTCAGGGTCACGAACCCACTACTTCCGAGAATTATGCTGTCAGCTGTCCGTGATAAGCGCATGCCAATAGCCGCCGAATTTGCTGGATTTGCACGTACACGACGTAGTAGTGTGAAAACAGTTGTTGGTTGTGTAATCATAATATAGTGATGTTGTACGATGTTCGTGCAAAATAATTTTGGACTGTGAATGCCATGTAAGAAAATGCTTTCTAATTAATGTACATTTATCTTTTTACACATAATTTTGCAGATTGCTTTGACTAAGTTAAATTTAATAGATCTCAAAATTTTATTTGCCATAACTACTTTAATGCGAAATCAACATAAGCAACCGCAAACAACATAGATAATACACTTAATCCTACTCGTACCAACAAAGACAGCCCATATAGTTCTCATTTTCTTAATCACAAGCATGACAACACAATCATACATTTTGTGTGCTTCAGCATACTATCCAAAAATTTGCTGGTTGTCTATCTTTTATTACAAATTTTACTATTTTCTACAATATATTCCTAACACAATGTAGTGGTAATTATATTTCCCAACGTTGAATATTATAAGTATTAGAAGTTTGAATTATCGTTGAACAGTGTACTGAAACCATAAACATCCAGAAAAATAAATTTCCAAACCGATTTCCAAATTTCTTTGATATGGCTACGGATACGTGTCCTATAGGAATTTCCAATAATGTATAGAGCAATGCCAAACCATTATAAATGCCAAAAGGAATAGTGTTCTGCAAAGAAAAAATAATTAGTCCCCTCTTCTAAATTCCTATACAAAGTGGTTGCAAATTCTATAAAAACATTTGTGTGCTGATTGTACCTCAAAAACTGAAAAGAAAAGTTTGTATGATCATAGTTCCAAAAATACTTCCTAAGCGAACTACAGCCCCCAGAAGAGAGTGGCCAAAAGATAGTTTTTATTCAACATCTCAGGAACCTGTTAGGACGATTTTCTAAAATTTGTTAAAGTTAAATAGTATAAATAGTGCCTACTTCGATATTAAATAAAAAATAATAACTCAGCTAGTAGAAAATGTGATAATGAAAAAATGTGCTGCACAAAATTAATTCAATCGATTTTTTTCAGAAGCGGCACATAAATTATAAATTACTAAGAGTAAGGTATTTTTCATCATGTACCAGTATTAATTTATTACAAAAACTAAAAATTATATAGTAAGGAAAGAAACCTCGAGCAATCATCCGCTTACATACAGGTATGGTTAATATAATTGTAAATCAATAATGTAAGATGGCAGCCCTTAATAATATAGTAAACCGCCTACCAACCCTTGTAAATTCCCTGTATTGGGGTTCTGAAATATAAAATAAATCCTAACTTATGGACATCCTCTTCTGGGGGTCGCAGCTTCCTCAGAAAGCATTTACTGGAAATGAAACACTATTTTTTTTATTTAGGTAGGTAGAATCAACTTACAGCATTCTTGACAGCAATTTGCATACACATTGTATCTTGTGGAAGAGGGTAATTTCTTAGGTTTAAAAATTTTGAAACTATATAGTTTTAACGTTTTCTTAAAAAGCTCTAAACGCGTTCAAAATCAAAACAAAAACACTAAACAATATATACACCTACCAAGTATTCGTGTAAAATTCCTGCAATTATAAAGACTATGAAATTGGTTGAAATTTTACTATAACCATTTCGGAGCAAAGGCAAAGCAACGTTATATTTAAGACATTCGTGAACTGGCAAATTCCATTGACGCCAAAACATACTGATCGAATTACAGTTCCACCAATCTTTGCAGAATACAACGTTTTTCATTCCGGTTAGTGCTGCATAGGCGGGAAGGTATGTTTCATAGACGTGCACGTAAATGGAAATGATCCATAGTAAATTCACGGGCAACTAAAATAATATATATTGTAATGAAACAGCATGTACATATGTTCGAAAACACAAAACACAAAAAGCAAACAGCATTTTTCGCAATATTTAATTAACCACTGGCACCTCCACCAAATGTCAAGTTTCAAAACAGCGTTATTATACAGAGTTGGGCAAAAGTACGGAACAACGCAAATATCTCTAATACGATCACCGCGATTTCGACAAAATTTTCTACAAGAAAGTTTCGATACACGGTGGATACAATGAAAGTACCGGTGGTTTAAAAGGACTTCCGGTTAAGCCAGACATAATATCAACTATTTTATTTTAAATAAAACACCCTGTATATTTTTTTATATATCGATAGAACTCTTTTTTGCGAGTTCATGCCTTGGTTTTCAATAATTTTAGAGATATTGAACAATAATGTTTCGTTGTTGCTATCTAGCAGCTCATGAAAACAAAAGATTGTAGGAAGGTTAAACAGTTATGTAATGTTGTCAAATATGCTTGGTTCGTGTTATGTTGTTTTTATGTTCGATAATTGAGCAGTGTGGTTGCAGTAATCAATTAATTAACCAATATATTGCTATGATATTTAGGGGTGTTTGATTTGTCTGGAGTATTGTGATTCCTGGAGAGCAGTTTTTGAAGTGCTTGCTGCAATTCTATTTATGATTGGAGTTTTATGAACACTGTAAGGTTTTGATACTCTAACTTTTAAACTCAGGGTTGCGTATTTTTGCTATAATTCTTGTTATAAACTCTAATAATTGTTATTGTTCATATGGTTTGTTTTTACTGAAAGAAAAGAAAAACACAACAGATTGATACGAAATTTATTTATGTTAATTGTAATTATAATTTAGTTCAGAATTGTTCAAAAGGTTTAATTTATAAGAAGTTTTAAACTTACTTGATTGTGCGTCGATAAATGTCAGCCAGGATGTCAGTGTCAAAATGACAAACATATAAAAAGGATACTCATGGGCATGAGATTTATGTGTTTGTTAAAAAAATGGGAATCATAGAAGAAGGACAAAAGAAGAGAGAATTTGTTTTTGGATAGTTACGGCTGGTCTTGGTAAATAAATACAGAGAATTGAGATCCTCTAGAAGAAAAAAGAGGAAAAACGAGTCTAAAAGCTATATAAAAGTAATTACGAGTATATAAGAACAAAATACAACGAAGTAACAACGAATTGAAAAAAATTCAGAAGTATTACAAGTAAAAGGTGATCGAGAAAGTTTGCGATGGTGGTAAGACCAAGTTGGAAATAATATAAAACAGAGCAGAAGAAGATTCAGATTAAAGGCGAGTATTTGTGGTTACTTGAGAAACCAGCAGAGCGAAATAGAAGTTGGACACTCAGCGTTTTGCTCGAGCGAAGAATATCCTAATAAGGAGACACTAAGATAAGTGTTCTATTTTAAAAAAAGACGATAGTAATTAGTAAAACTCATTTAATTTTTTGGAAAACACATTTAGAAATTCATTTATTAAATAAAACCTTATTTTGTAAAGTTGATATCGTTGTGTGTGTTTATTTCTATTCGAAATTAATTTAAATAACTTATTTTACAAGCTAAATAACGACCCTGAGAAAGTTAGAAGAGTCTCATAGAAAGTTTAATTTAATTGCGTGAATTGCAGACAGTTTAGGGAATTGTTTTCTAGTAGTCACAAGACCACGCATATCATTGCAATTTATATATATAAAACCGCTGAATTTAACATCAGAAATGGTTCAATTAATAGAAATTTTGCAGAAATAAAGTACAAACTTCTTGTTGAGTTCTACTACGCTCACCAAAACCAACCATAATTTTAAATTTGAATTCGTTCTCTTGCTGTTAATTGAACCATTTCTGATGTTAAATTCAGCAGTTTTAATTACTTTTGGTTAATTAATTAATTACTGCAACCACGCTGCTCAATCTATCGAACATCAAAACAACACAACACGAACCAAGCATATTTGACAACATTACATAACTGTTTAAGCTTTTCACATTCTTTTGTTTTCATGAGCTGCCAGATAACAATTACAAAATATTATTGTTCAATATCTATATAATTATTAAAAATACGGGCATGAAACATTATATCACTGAACTCCCAAAAAAGAGTTTTATCGATATATTAAAAAATATACTACCAGGTGTTCTATTTAAAATTTAAAAAATTGACATCATTTTCGGCTAGTCCTTTTAAACCGCCAATACTTTCATTGTATCCGTCGTATATCGCAACCTTCATGTAAAAAATTTTGTCAAATTCGCGGTTAATTAAAGATATTTGCATTGTTCCGTACTTCTGCCCAACCGTGTATATTAAAGTGTGGTTATTGTTCTCAGTAAATTTTAAAATACCGGTTATTTATTTTACAGTCCCACTACTCTACTACAGGTTAACCTTATTGCGCAAAAATATATTTTATAAAATTATTTACCATAACTCTTAAAACACATCTGAATGTAGGTATAAATCCATTGCCTTCATTCTTTGAAACAGACAATTCTGGCAGCAGAAACTGTATTAGCAAGACTGCTATGATACAATAAATCAAAAATAACCGTAAACACAGTTTCGCAAATAATATCCAATCTGGTGCTGTCCTATTTGGATAAGAAACTTGATACTGAACAGGAGGTGTAAAAACAAAGTATTCGATTAAGTTGCGCACAGTAACGTTACTGGGATACTTTACTGACGGTGCCTCACCTAAAACGTAAATGCTTTTACATGCCTTTACTGCTCTACATAACGCAGCTTATGCGCTGATGCAATAAAAAAAAGATGTTAATTAAATGCAGTACCTTCGTTTTGTAGTTTGGTATTTTTCCGTCGAGTAATTGTTCTATATGTGCTATTGACATAAGCATAAGACCATACTTTAGTCATTACGTAAAGAATATAGGTCATGATAACTCTAGTAACAACTAAAACATCATATTAATAAAGAATAAGTATAAATGCTATTGTACTTTTATTAAATTCACTTACTTGGGTTTGCAGCTGTTGTACGTGCTATCACTATGAAGGTAGTGGGCAGAAAGAAAACATTTAATGCATGTAAGCTCATTCCTTTGTTCTCAGAAAGAATTTCCTAAAAAATATCACGTAAACTAATATACCAGTATACATTAAAGTAATAATTTTATGCAGGTGACCCATTAGTTACGGAGGGGTTTTAGGTTCACTGTTTATTAGTTATTTTTGTTTAATTCTGTTTTATATTAAAATATACAAAATTGAGATTTTTTGAATTATCTATGAAAAATAATATCATGTAAATGTCTCCCATGTTTGGCTTCGCAAAGGCTATACGAGCTGTTTGTACAGTATTTTTCATAACAAGTGTTAATGTTGCTGACTGTAGCACTCAAATTTCCGCACCAGACCGTGCACTTGAGAGGGTGCAATTGACGCTGATGAATAGTCCCCGTATTCTCGGTACCATAAAACCTGCAGTTTTGCTAGTACCGAAGCTATTCAGGTAAAACTAAGCTTCGTTACTCATAACAAATGGCGAACAAATTCGTTTTATTCTATGGCCAGCTCTTGAAAACTGATTTCAAAATTCAGAAGTCGCTGATAATAATCTGTCGGTTTCAATTTTTCACCATGTATGGGAACAGGTGTAAATCCTTTCTCCAAATGCGCTGCAGTGACGTCCTAGACACCCCCAGTCAGCCAGAACGTCTTCGAGTCGACATCCCTGTTTGTTCTTGAATACTCTTTTGCACACGTTTGATATTTTCTACTACACGTAGTCTTCCGGATGTAGCAAGTCACTCTGTTGCTGAAAACGTCCTATGAAGCGACGAATTATTGATTCCGAGAGCGTATCCCTAACATTGAAATAGCGGCGGTATGGTCTTTCCGTGACAATAGTTTATTGCTGATTTTTATAATAAAACTGTACGATTTTTGTTCGTTGTTCTGTTGTAAACCGTTTCATGATTAATTACCAAACTGTCACTTGTAAAACCAAAACCAAAAATTATAAGCAAAAAGTTATACAATTGTTAAACCTCTTCATGACTAATGAGCCACCTTTATTTTAAACACATTGAACAAAATTGGAAATATTGTTACATAATAATATAACCATGACATTTTAAATAAAGGTTCTAACCTTAACCTGTGAGGTAGCCACTACAGCCAACCTTAATTACCTACTAACGCCCGCCTTATCCACCATAGCCGGACTCAGTTACGCTCATTTAGCGCGCATACCCCAGTTAATAACGGTTCAACGAGAATCAGTTACATCAGGTTGCGAGCTATAAGTCTCTCACTGCTAGGAGAGGTTTACTTAAATCTCTACAAATTCTACAAATAAGTATCCGACCTCAAACACAATTCACCCATCGAGCCGCACCAAGTCGACCCTATAGCCTCCACAAGCCTACCACTGCCACCACAAGTTCTACACTGTAAACAAGACGGGGGCTGCTATTTCTCCAAGGGTTCGGAATTGGTCCCCGTGGTAGCAGTCAATAAAGTCCCTACCAATTGGACTACTTGCAGTACTCAGTACTGGTCAACTTCGCATCTAAATAGACAGGTAGTCAGTCTGATCTTGACGGGTGGGTTAACAGCATCGTGTATGCCTACGCACGAATCTTCTGGGTCGATACTTTGATAGTGGATGTGAGCAGGCAAAGTGTATTTCACTCCTAGGACCAAGTTTCTAATACCAGCAGCTACGCCACTCCTTCTTGAAGATGTCTTTTACCTGCGTAAATCATCGGCCTCCAACCATTCTTTTATCGCTTGGCTAAATTCACAACCCGGAAGATCATTCAAACGTAATGACTTGGACGCAGGTATATTTATAGTCTCGGCTAGAGAGCGGGGATCCCGTTTCAGAAACGCGCTGCCGCTCAGTAGTTAGGTACGCATACTGGGATCTTGTAACAATTCTTCTCGTGAAATCACTTACCCAGTTCTGCATGATTCCAATTTAGGTAAACCTTGAACCTTTCCGAGGAGAGGTGTGAACGTATGAAGTTACCGTTACAACGCCGACTTCGCGAAAGGTGTCTCCGTTCACGCTAACCACCTACGTAAAAGTCCTTAACCCCCCTCCCCATTCTAACTGTCCAGAATTACCATCTAAAAGAACGATCCATATTGCATATTCTTTTGTATGTTAGGTAAAGCTGCATGACTGTTTTTACTCGTAAGTATTTAATGCATTTTTTTAAGACAAACGTTATTTTGTTTAAAAATAATAGTTAGAAATCGTTTGTCAGACGTTAACAGAGCTATAGCATGCTTCTAACTGGCTTGTGTCATATTGATGTTGCGGAAAAACTTTATGTGGGCTGAAGTGTGATAAAGACTTCGGCCGGGTAGGCCATCTTATAAAACTGCTCAGCCGAACTGATATATAACTGCGGCAGCAAGTCAAAATGCAGCACCGTGACCAACGCATATGTGATGCCCTTCATCAAGCATGCCGTGTGAGAGTATCTTCCCGTACCATAATATACAGACTGCATCAATTAGGAATTAAAAGGCTATGGACGTCAATACCTTTGGACTATATCCGAATTTAACGGTTTCGTACTAATGTCGGGACAGGGTTGAATGGGATCATCAGTGGAACACTGCTATGTGAACTGATGAATCTAGGATCTATCTACATAGCAATTGTAGGCGTACTAAAGTATGAAGGCTACCTGGTAATCACATTTGGTCTAGTATAGTCAAAGAAATGCATTCTTATAGAGGTGTTGCAGTGATGGTGTGTGTTTGAATCTTTCTAGGTTGCCATACTGAAATTCGTTTGTATGTGAAAATTATGACGGCTCTTTTTTTTTCTTACGGAGGAGATAAAAACCAAAGCCTAGTTGGCTCATCGTAAATCCTTAACAACTTGCTGCTAGAAATATCCCGTGGTTTCTCTACCTCAGGAAAGAGGTTACCGCTGTACTGTGCCTCAGTTCAGATAGTCTGGAGTAATGGGTAAAAAGAGGGAGGAAAGGTTCCTTCGCTTCTCCACAAAACTTTTGAGGTCATTAACCACTCCTATAGTGTTGAGGTTTGTTTCTTATTAAAAAGGCCACGACCACTCAAAAAACCTATCGCAATCCTAATGTGTTTCTTACTTAAACGTAGTAGTAGTTTGGTAGCCTCGGCAAAAGTTTTTGAATAACAGGCTTTGACTGGCGTAATCGTGGATGCAAGGTCTAGCTAATTTTAAACTAACAACCAGAGTTTCTGAGTATGAAACTAACTGAGTATTCCACACAAGATTTTAGACAAATATGCTTAAAAAAAAGTTAGGAAAATAAGTTTATTGTTTTACAATAAAAAAGTGTTGTATTTACTTACCATTGCCAATAGATTCTCCAGCAAAAACGTCTGAGCTATCTGTACGCAAAAACCTGAAAAATGTTAATATATATTAAAACAATTGTACATAGAACCACACAATCAAATAAGTAAGAACTAGCTTAAGAATTATTATCTGATTTTATGAATTTTGCATTTTTTTGTTGTTTTGGCTACTGTTCGTTTATAAGTAGACGATTGATTTCCATCTGTTTGTCAGCAGGTGTTTCTTTAAATAATCAGTAAGGTTTCAACACACTGTGTAGGTCTGTCAGCTAATAAAAAGGCACATACAATTTTAAATTTTACAGAAAGGAATAATAACGATTTTGCTTCAGGTTACGCAAATTATAAATTTTGATAGCAGCTCATTTGAGCTATTAGTTATAATAAAAGATACCACTATCAGACGCAGCAATGAATTTATAATGAAACTGGTTTTGTCTATGAGCAACTGAATTAATTACAGTGCAGCGACAAATCTTCCAAAATATAAACTTGTAAAAAGATTACGGCACAGCTATTATTATTACATTTCTAACAGGATATCAGATTTGCAAAGACCAAGGCTGATACTACAGACGAAACCATAATTTCGGAATGTATTAAACTTCTAAAACTAATCCACACTAGGGGAACTAATGAGGTACGATCCATATTATTTTTGTTACTGGTTTAATAATAAATACGCTAATTAGGTAGGTAGGGATTGAAGCCTTACTTTTATTAATAATTTTTCAATTGCTTAAATTGTATTAATCTGGTTTCCGACTATTTTTTTAGGAAATAGGGTCATGTGTTTTTAATTATCAATTCATAGATTATTTATGTTGTCCGCATGGTTGCTTGAGTTTAATATCTACTTATCCAATTATTACTTTAACCTATACATATCTTAAGAAATGCTTTCTGTGTTCATTAATATTGTATGACATTGTGTATCACATTTTCTAACTGCATATTGCAAGCAGACATATTCTCGAGAATTCTGCTAACTAGCCTAATTCTGCCGCGGAGATTGCTCTGGTAATAAAGTCTCTGCGCGTTCCAATCATCCAGGCGTAGAGTGCAAACGTATTTTTCTTATTTGCACCAAAACCTAAATTGGCCATTGCATAAAAACATTCGTCTTATATAATGGACGCGTAAAAATACTTTTAAAAGCGAGCAAGCTTGATAAAATTGCTCATCTCTTTTTCTATCCTTTATTGTGTTCTTTCCGAACTGTCTAGCTTCAAAATAGTCTTAGAACCAGGGGCGCATGATAATAAATGAGCTATAGCCATGAGCTATATCCAACAAAAATGTTACAAATTTCACTTTTAGATTGTAGATACAAAGCAAAAGAACATTCACAATTTTTGTTTCTAACATCGACTTTGTTTTAAAATAATTGTTCCAATAAGATCCAAACAATTTTTTGCAATCTTTTATGTTAACAAAGTTATCCACATAGCCACATCGAAAATAAGACACTATTTATGTATACTGACATTATCTTCCATTTTATATCACAATTTTGCCAGTGCTTCGACCTATCAGCCATCAAAATTCACCATTTGTATGAGGAAGGAAAATATCTGTTTGTACGATTCGATAGTTCACAGAAGCGTTCCATAAAAATGTAACAAATACTACAATTAAACAATGACGTCAAGTTTAGACCTACATGTTAAAGTTGCAAAAAACAGCCACCAGTGTTGCAGGATTAATTTAATAACACAAATCACTATTTCGAATGGTCCTTTCACAATTCCAAATCTGAAATATTTATATATGTTAGTAATAGAAAATAGAGCGTTTAACAAATAAAAATAACAAAGGCATAATCTTTGTTATTATCTGTATTTAATACAAATAAATTCTTTTGCTACTGCTCATGCTGTAATTTAAAATACATAATAATAAGTCCGCATTTTGTTATGCAATAGTTTTCTAAGTTCTGTTAATATTTCCAAAGTAGCTCCGCATATTTGTAAACACGAAATTCTTAATTACTTACCGCGAATAATTTTCCAACACCAAAATAAGAGCAAACACCGACACCATTACAACTAGATAATTTTTGAATCCATCAATGCACCTAAAATTAAAAGTGTTTAGAAACAAACATTTAAATAAATTCGTTGATCTTACTTACTCAATTTTAGGTAATTTTTCTTTCTTGTCAGTGGCATACTTTTTATTTTCGGCAGAACTCATGGTTTATGGGTAGCGCTTTTCATATAGAGAAAATCGCTATAAATAACTAGTAGGTATATATTATCCATTGCAAGTGCTAATTTAATTGAAATAAAACGACAATATGCATTAATTGAACATTGCATTGAACATATAAAGTGCATTAATAAGAAATACTTTTGACTACGTCCAACGCGTTATTTGTTGCAAAGAAAGAGTGGCAAGCATGACCGCTTAACGTAATCAAAAGTATCTAGGAAAATTGTAAACAAGAAGAATATTTTGTGGATAACTATAACGAACAATTGGGCATTTACGACTGTACAAATTTTAATGTCACAATTATTACAGTAGCCAAAAGCAATTACCATAGCAACGTAGTAAACGAAAAATATTGTAGTTTTTCGTTTTCATATTCTGTGGCTTAAAAGTGCAGCAGTCTAATGAATAAAAGCACACCAAAACCGAGAGTGCAATTACCTGTATCGATCACTTAATTGGAAGTTCATTCATTGATTTTATAAAAATACAGATTCACTAGTGCTCAGTAATATCTCTTAAAAGGAAAATCTACTGAAAAATACGGCAGTCTAAATAAATAATAGAGCACCGCCATACGGTGGACAATAGCTAAATATGACTACAATCTATATAATAAATCTGGACCCCTTCCACCTGTCTCAGCTTTACTGCAGCGGAGCCTCCGCGGCAACAAGCGAAGTCTGCACGCCGCTATTACATAGAGCAACTATTTGGATGTGTTAATGGCTGCTACAGCACTACTGTTACAGATATAAATTAGTCAATGCATAAAAGGTATGCTTGGCCGACTGTGCAGCGAGCGCAGGAAACATTCATTTGCGATGCGGGATTACGGCGAGCGGATGCTTTCAGGATTCGGTTACTAAACACTTCAGTTGCACAATACTGAAATCATTGCTTAAGAAAAGTAATGGCAATAATTGGACAAACAGATAATCAATAAAATAGGCAGGCTAGTATTGTGTAAAATATTACATTCATAACCAAAACACTTTCATAGGAATAGCATTTATAACTTCTTATTACTCCAATAAGAAGGATCGAAGTGCATTTTAAATAAACAAATAAAACACATAGCTGATGCCTCTGTTTTAACTAACATACACTGGTCTAATCGCGGACAAAGCACGTCGGTATTTTTTGCAAATGGCCGTGTATATTTGATTAATATTTTATAAATACATTTATTTTATAAATTGAGCAATAACATGTGACTGAAAATGTCCGTTTACAACTCCCAATAAATGGGAGGGGAAGGGGCTTAAAATTTTGTACATTTTTAATTCTAATTAAAAATTGCTTGATCTCATTTTGGTTGCTTATTTTAGTAGACACAATTAAATCAAATAAATAATAATCTACAGTCTTTTAATATTTATAGAATTTTATACCTCCATACTAAACATTTATCAAAATAGTCTGTACCTATTTTGTGCGGATATTAAAAATATCTTAACAATTATATATCATCCTAGTTAAAATTTTTAAGTTACTTCTTTTGCTAAAAACTGGGGGGCCCTTTCCATTTCATAAACTCCCCAACAAATTTGTTGCTTAATCTTTTATAGTTTTGGAAGTATCAGCTTGTAATAGTTTAGTTGCCGCACCCTGTATTAAGCGAACGTTTATGTAACTGTCACGGATGGTGACGCGGCAGTTACAAGTTATCAAAAAGAGCGTGAAACGTAGGCCACAGGTTCAGCTAATAATATATTATTTCCATAACGCATTCCCAGTTTTTGTGTTATATGTTCAGGTACGTATACTGCTGGCATTTCTGTGAATGTAAGTAAAAAGTTTTTCATTGAGAGAACATTGCGAAAATAATTACTTGGTATAAATGATCCTTTTCAAATGTAAATTTTATTCAGATAAAATGACAACATGTAAATAATTATCGACATTTATTTTTAATTTAATTCAATACTGAGCATGTAAAGTGCATTAATCATAAACAATTCTGACCTTGTTCTGACTACTTTAGCACCGATGTTTATTGCGATGAAAGAGTAACAAGCATGGCCACTTAACGTAATTAAAATTTTCTGAAAAACAGGTAAGCAAAAGGGGTATTATATTATATGTCATTAACTTAATGCGGAGACTTTATTAATAAACTTTTACATTTTTCCCTACATTTCAGTAATGCATTTGATACAAAATGCGGCAGTGTTAAATAATAATAATAGAAGACGACCGCCACACTGTTAATAACCAAATTATAACTACTGTAATACGTATATTGCCGTAACGACTTCACAGTTTCCGTGCTATGTATATATTCAATCCGGATCCCTTTCACCTGTCTCAGCTTTTAGTAGCGTGGGTCCCCTACTACTACAACCTACATGCGGACCTTATATAAAACTCATTTTCTTTTGTACAGTGGACCGCTACAATATTTCTTAGACGTTTCTTTTAAGTATAATATTTATTTGTATTATTGCAGCACAATCTGCCGGCACCTAATTGCTACAACAAAATCGAACGGGCACGTATTGAGTGGTCTGTCAATACTGCCTTCCACTATTAATCAGTGACAACGATGGCTAAATATAAACAAATATAATATAATACGAGTATTTTATAGAATACAATTAAAATGGTTCCTAAAGAAGCAGCAGATTCAAGTTGCCCTGAAAAAGTGGTCTGGCGTAACATTGCATCTTGGTCCCTTACGAAAATACACCGCTGATTTTGACAATACGATAAAAACATGGTTATGGTACCATCGGCAGATTGTTATAAGCGTCCAGGTTATTAATTTTATTCATACCAACAGTGGCGCCTACATTACTTTTTGCTTATAAGAGCCGATTTAGGTTCTCAGAGAGCTTCTGAAAAAAGTCCCACAATAACTTTCCTGGGCAAAACGTCTATGAAAAAACACCAACCGGCAAAAGTCGTCCAATAAAAACCGATAAAGAGATCCTGCAGTAGAACTATTCCCCGGAACAAAACAACACGGTAAAACAATTTCGCGAGGAAAAACCTCAAAAAACATCCCATAAATAAAAGCGCGTCTGTTTTCGTGCTGGTCAGTGGACCACTGTATAATAAAGAAAAAGCTTTCCCTGAATGGCTACGTGCTAATCGAATTTTTAGACGATCTCTATGAATAAAAGCGGATTAAGTTTTGAAATTATATGCAAATGTCTTTACTACGTATTTATTACTTCTAAGAACATTTTTGAAGCCTCTTCTGGAAATGGGGAAACCTGCAAAGTTCAACAATCCCTTTTCCCTGCTTCTTTTTTAAAGAAATTTTTGCAGAGCATTTCATTGGATTTTGTTCTGGGGATTGTTTTAAGCGTTTTTAGGGGTTGTTTTTTTCTGAACTGCTTTATTTATTTCGATCAACGGGAAAAGTTTCAAAAATTCTTTATTGACAGTGGTTTGTACTTGATATGTTTGAGTTGATGTGTAATATGTCTAGTGCGTTCTTGTCGTGTGCAACGTTTAAACGCCCTACTATTCGACTTGCGATTTTGTTGGAGTTTACAGATGGTTTCTCATTATGCTTACAAAAACTTCTTCTGAGTTTGCCTCTTTGCTGGAATAAATAAATTCTGTTCCCCTATTAAAGATTTCCATTTTACTGTTGTGGCTCTATCCAGTTTTTACAATACATTATCCACTGTTTGAGTTTTTTTTGGTGCTATCATACTTATTAAACAGTTGAGATCTGTCTTCAGTCCAGGAATGTACTGCTTCTGGTATTCCCGTGGAACATGCTTTTTGGCCGATCATTTAAATCCCAGGCAAATTCCTCCCAGTTGGCTTTGTCATAATTCCATCAAGGCTTGGGCACAGATCTGATCAGTGGAACTTGTATACCGATTTTGTACACTATTGGATAATGCTGACTATGTAGGAAGTCTGAGAGAACCTGTCTGGTAGTAGGTAACGGTCTGTGGTTGTTATCTCGAGTGGCAAAGCATAGATCCGGCTTGTAGTAGTTTTTACAATGAGCAGAGTAAAACATGCTTTGGCTTTTGCGTCAAAATACAAGTTCTACGTGATTTAGTTTTGACCAATCCATTAGTATCAGATGTTGTGTACTTTTAGGCAGTACGGTGACTGTTTACGTCGCCAGCACAGATTGCAGGGTAAGGTGTTTATATAATACATTTGTAGGGCATTCAATATTTGGTGGTTTGTAGACTAGCATGGGTCAAACAATGATTTTTTTCTTGAACCTTATTCTAATAGTAATAATATGTTGTCTTTGATGCTCAATTAGACACTTGTAAAATATTATTTAATTATTTTTAGTTTAACAGCCCGCGCATCGCATTTAAAATTTCAAAAACTCGCAAAAAAGTGGTGTTGAGTACCAGCGATTTACTCTACTTACAACATTATTTTAAAATGGAATGCATAACATTGTAACGCTCTTGGTGTGCCCGGGGCCTTGAGCCATTATAAATCCGTCTCATTTTTACTAATAATTCTGTCTCTACTGCTTCGCGGAGGCGGGGGAAACGGGTCGCAGATAGCATGTTCGTCAAATCACTGCTGTTGCGTGTTTTAGTCTTTTAGTCACAGAACACATGTGCTTTTAGTTACAAATAAGACTCGAACCGCCCGCATGTATTTGTTTAATTGCAATAGTGCGATACATTTTTTTTCATTTAAATAGTTAATAAACATTATGGAAAGTAGAAGAAAATCAATCAAGTGCCCTATATTTGGAAGTGTTGATGAAATTAAAGACGACGTATTGCCGACGTACAAAGATATCATGAAATATTACGAATGGACGAGGTTACAAATCAAAATTGAATGAAACGGCAACAAAGAACCGTCGGTCGTTTTCTGATATTGCAGAAATAGTAACGCAAAAGGTAGAAAATATTTAGAGAAAAGCTTCTATTCCCACTGTCTCACATACACGTGTGATTCTTTTAAAAGTTTACCACACAAAATGTAAAAATCTTTGAAAAGACTGTCCGAAGAAAAGAAAAATGATTTTGTATGCCAAAGTAGAGTTTTATTTGACATTTCTTCTTGAAAGTGTAAAATTATTCATCGGTGTAGTTGTCCAAGATAGGGAAAGGTACCTAAGGAGGAACAAGAACTTTTGCTAGACCAAAGACATGAAAGAACGATGAGAATTGGCGGCACAGATCGCATTCGCCGGCTAATCTGCAGAAAAAGTTAGCTCGAGTCGCTAACATTAAAAGTTTTAGTTTCACCGTAAAAGAAGATCAAAATAGATGCAATCACCAGCAACATAAATGTATTTCATCCCCAAGTGATTCTGAAGAATCCGAAGAAAACATTTCATCGACTTCAAACACGCTTCAAAGTACTGAAATGTTAAACTTACCTTCTACGTTACAAGCTGTGGAGAATACGAAAAAGTCTACTAAGAGTTTTCCTATGTTGTCAAAAACCTGCGATCGATATGGCGTTTTGGACAGAACAGCTGCTGCCATTGCTTCCGCTGTATTACATGACATATCTTCAGATATTGAAGTAATAGATAAATTAAAGTTGCGCCGGGAAAGAAAGCAAGTACGTGACGAACTTATGCGAAAACAATCGCATCTTCACTTACCTAGTTTGTACTTCGATGGGCCGATAAGACGCTGAAAGTTGTAACAAAAGGAGCTAAAAAATACAGGGAACTAGTGATCGAAGAGCATGTATCTGTTATTAAAGAGCCAGATTCAATCTACGTCAGTTCAGGTACAGCCAAAAATATTAAACAATCCATACATGCGCTTCTTATATCACAGAAAATTAGTCTCGATGATTTAGTGGCTATTGGTTGCGATCACTGAACTATACTTATACGTATAAGCATAGTTCAGTGGTTGCGATGGTACAATCACGAACACAGGGAAATTTGGTAGCGTGATTAGACTCTTTGAGAAAACGCTTCAGCGACCCTTACAGTAGATTATTTGCATGCTACACTTAAATGAATTGCTTCTGAGACATTTATTCATAAAAATAGATAGTACGACAACTGGTTCATCATCAATACTGACCCTATTGGTATATTGTTAGACAATTGTGAAAAGCGGCCAATAACTAATTACGAAATAATATCTGGTGAGCTTCCAGAGGGTACAACTCAAGACTTAAGTACAGATGAAAAATATGTATATTTAATAACAATGGCGGTCATTATTAGAAAATGCCCTGATAATTTAGCTAATAAGTCCCCAGGAAAGATGTCCCTTGCCCGATGGTTGACAAAAGCAAACAAAATACCGCGACTTTACATTGCTACATCAAAACCATCACAAGTAACACAGTTAGCACATTATGTTGCAAAAGCTCCCGTATGGTTTCAAGTGAAAACTCATCCGACTTGTAAAGATGGCTCTAGGAACTTTCGGAAATTGATTACAAGTTTACGATACTTTTCGCCACAGAGTTGAAAGCAATAATAGACCCAGTTATTCAACGTAACGCCTATTTGGCTCTATCATTTTGTATACATAGGACATTAAGCAAATCAGTTGTATGAGCTATATGGCATGAGAGCAGGTGACTCATGACACCCACTCGATAGCTTATTGAAAAGTGGATATGAACAGAACTATTTTTAATTTATTTTAAAAATCTATATTGTAAGTCTAATGGCGTGTTTCTTTTGAGTCTGTACTGGTAATCACTATTGTCTAATAGGTTTATGACTAACGGGTTGGGATGCACATCTAATCGTTTCACATATTTGGCACTACACTTCACTAACTCCTCCTTAACTGAGAGTATATTGAGGTCGCCGCGAATATCCTTGTTTGTTACGAAATATGGAGCGTTGACTATGACTCGCAGAGCCTTGGAGTGAAATCTTTCAAGGATTTCTATGTTCGAAGTGGAGGCGGTTCCCCACAGCTGAATCCCGTAGGTCCAAATCGGTTTTAGGACCATCTTGTAGGTTAGCAATTTGTTTGGCAGGGATAACTTTGATTTCTCTCCTATTAACCAATAGTATTCGCGAAGTTTAGCGCCCAGTTTAGCGCTTTTTTAGGATATGCGTGCGCTATGTGAGGCCTTTATCTAAATGCATACCTAGGTATTTGACATTGTCTTGCTGTGGTAGAGATTGACCCTTGATGTAAACTTGGAGGGAGTCCACGGCATTTTGTGAATGTGATGAGTACCGACTTACTTTGATTGAGCTTTATACGCCATGTGTCTGTCCAACGCTGTATCTCATTTAGGTTTTCCTGAAGCAGGCGCGCAGCTTCAACTGGGTTAGGGTTTTTTGCTGTGATGGCCATATCGTCGGCAAAGGTTGCCGTGGTTGTGCTGTCACTTGTGGGTAGGTCATCAGTAAATAGTAAATAGAGAACTGGGCCCAGGACACTGCCTTGGGGCACTCCTGCTTTGACGGTGTACAATGAGGTGATCTCCTGGTTAAATTTTGCTTGAAAGAGCCTTTCCTCTAGGTATGATTTTAAGATCGTATAAAAGGTATGTGGTAGCATTCGTTTCAATTTGTAGAGTAGGCCTTTATGCTAGACCTTCAAAAGCCTGGCTGACATCAAGAAAGGCGGCTGAACAGTCACTCTTTTCTTCGAAGGTGGTATTTATAACGTCAACTACTCTGTGGAGTGGTATTTTCTGAAGCCAAATTGGAAGCCAGGGTACAGTTCATCTTCATTTACTGATTGCATTAATCGTTTCAGAAATATCTTTTCGAATAATTTCGATAGGATTGGTAGTAAGCTTATCGGCCTGTATGAAGCAACTTCTGTATCTGGTTTTCCTGGTTTATGAATTGGTATTACCCGTGATACTTTCCATTGGGCTGGGAAGTAGCTTAGCCTTAGGATTGCATTATAAATGCAGGTGATCGTAAGTAGTCTTTTTCTCGGTAGTTCTCTTAAAATTAAGCCGGTAATAAGATCATATCCAGGAGTTTTATTTGGGTGTAGCTTTTTCTTTATGGTGGCTTTAACTTCCCTAGGAGTGAACGGCTTTATGGGTAGTGATAGCTGAAAGGGCGATTCGAAGAAGTATTGAACTTCCTCATCTTCGGTTTCGGCAGGCAGCGATTGGAACACTGTTTCTAGGTATCTGGCATAGACTTCTGCTTTCTCTAGAACAGTTCTTGCCCGGAAACGGTCTTCTTTCCTGAGTGGTGGGATTGGTTTTCTTGGCCGATTTAGGTTTTTCGTAGCCTCCCACAGTGAGTAGTCAATGTCTGGAGTTGGGCTTAGGTTTTTGAGGTAGTTTTAAAATGATTCGTTTTTGAGCGTGTAAATTAGTTTTTGTAAGTCGCGGGTAGCTTGATTTAGTTGTAACTTGTCGGCTGGATTTCTTGTTTGGAACCAACTTCTTCTTAAGCGTCTCTTTTCTGCCACTTTTTGTCTTACTACTATTGGATAATTTTTTGTCTCTTTTCGGCTGTGAACTTTTTGGGGTTGATTCTAAGACCGCCGCGTGGATGTACTTTGTAAGGGCTTCTACCGCATTTTCGATGGCTTCTGTAGTTTTAAGTGGAATTTTCAAATTTAGGTTATCATTTATGATGTGTTTGAAGAGATTCCAGCCTGTTTTTTTTTGTTGTAAAGCGATGGGCGTTTCTCCTTCTCGATGATTGTGGCACTGAGAGTGACTGTTATTGGAGTGTGGTCTGATGTTAGATCTAAGCTAGGTTTAATAACGAGATAACCTCTTGGGATTCCTTTTGTTACAAAAAAGTCTAGAACGTCAGGTGTCTTGTTTATATCGGTTGGCTAATATGTTGGTGTAAATGTTGAAAGGAAGACCAGTTGTTGTTCCTGGATCACGTTTAGTAGTATTTTTCCTCTGCCAGGTGGTGAAAGTCGTGAGGTGTAGGGACACAGGACGTTTTTGGCGTTATAGTCCCCACCGGCGAGAAAACGTCTTTCAAGTGATGCAAAGTATTCTAGAAAACCTTCTTTATTTGGTCGGTAATTGAGGAGACAGTACACGTCTGAAACTGCCAATAGCTTTTGCCAGTCGCTGATCATTACACTTGTCGCTTGTAGGCAATCCTTGTCGTATTTCGGCAGTTAGTGATGTTTGATTTGATGTCTAATTATTACAGCTGTCCCACCTCTCGCCCTTCTGTCAGCAGTGGGGTGTTTAGTATCGTAAATATCATAGTTTGGTATTTTTAGGTATGTTCTTTGATTAAAGTGAGTTTCGCTTACCAGTAGAATATTGTATATTTGATTAAGTTGTAATTACTTCGTTTTTGTGATTTTCCAATCCATTTGAGTTCCACTGAGCTATTTTGTATAATTGCGCCATTTTTAAGCTTTTGTTAGACTATCCCCGATTAATTTAATTTCTGTTGTTAGGTCGTTTATTATTTTTTGTTGGTTATTTATTATCTGTTGCATTGACATAATGACGGAGTTTAATTTGGCCAGTTGATTAAACATTTGGGTCAGAGTTTGCATATGTGGAAGTGTAGTGAATTTATCCGCTGATCTTATCGCTGTGTTTTGGGTATGGGGCATAGCCCATTTATTTTGTGTTTCAATATTACTGTGGCTGCTTATTGGTTTCATCGCTAGTGTGGGGTCTACGTTGGTGGTTTGGTATATACGTGGGTTGTTCTCTGTTTTTTGTTAATTTTGGGGCTGTAATGCTACGCCGTTTCGGTTTAGAAATCGTCTTCTTCGTATCTCTGTGTATACCTGGCAACCTTTATAATTTTTCGGATGTTTTTCATCGCATAACCCACATTTCGCTGTTTTTTCGTCGCTTTTCTGTTTTGCACATGTTCTATAGTCGTGGTCCCCTGCACATTTTACACATCTGTATGGTCTGGTACATTGATTCCTCGTATGGTCGTAGGTTTGGCAACGTTTGCATTGCACAATTGCTTCTGGTTTTCTGTTTGGTGGTTCGAATTTTATTACGGCGTTTAGCATACGTGTAATTTTAGAGATTTCTTTGTTGTTTTTGTTGTGTAGTAAATCAATGAAAAATAGGTTACGTGGTTTCTTTGTTTCTCGGTTTATTATATTTATGATGTTTTTAACCGTGTGTCCTAGTTCCGCCAAAGCCTGTACAATTTCGGTTTTGCCTGTGCTGTGGTGTAAATTTCTTAATACCACCCTGTACATTTTTTCTTCCGGCAATGGGTAGGTATGTCTTATAATCTTGTTTTCATCCAGGAGTGTTTTCATGACGTTAACTGATGAAGAAATACACATTAGGGAGCTTGCTGCCAGAAGAATACTGAAAGCACGAAATACACCGCATACAGGAGAGCAACCGCGTGTTTTCAAAGTACCAAATATCAATTTTGATGCTTAATCCTAAATCAATCTCATAGATTGGCAACAAAAATTTTTAGATCTACCAATACTTGGGAACATCACCGATCAGGAAATAAATAAAATTATTGTATCACGTGGTGATGAAAATTATATATTTGTGGAGCTACCATGCCATACACAGGCAGTAGAACGTTCTGTAAAAGTGGTGACAGCAGCAGCTATGTCTTTATGTGACAAAAAGTCAAGGGAAGGTTTAATTCAAGCTAAACTCTTCTCCAGAAAACTTACGCCCTGATTTGAGAGTAAACAAGATTTTTTGGTTAAAAAAAATAGTTTTTTTTGCATATATATATATACTTTTCATTACTTTATTTTACATTCAATTTGTTAATTCTTTATTCTAGGTAAGATTTCTTTATTTTTGTTTGTTACCTGATGTTTTTAATAAAGTACTTTAAGTTTATTCAAAAGTTGTTTTTTTTAATTCACATAACTTTGAAGTCTGTGCGCGGGCTGATGACGACTTAATTTCACTATCTTTCATTAGAAAGTGATCGAATGACTTTTATTTTTTCCCTTTCAAAAATTACCCACCCTATTGTACACGTTGGTGGTATAGAGAGAGTTGTTATGAATCGAATGAATAAAGTATAACAATGAAAGCTGTCTTTCTCAGTTTCGAAAAACAATTAAACTAGTTTTCATTGTTATTTAAATACTTGATATACTACAATAGTCGCCGTCAATATGTTTGCTGGTATAGAAATGATAAGTACTTTGTCCATGAAACAGTAAAATAATGTATGCCGCTCGTTTGGTGAAATGAAATTAGTTGCATACTCTTCTACGTATTTACGAGTATTATCAAAGAAACCAAAGATTTACAAAAAAACATAGCCAAATCATCCTATAAAAGCGCGTTTGGCAGTTTAAAACTGGATGTTTTCAAAGCCACAATGATTAGCATCTTATTTCGCGCATGAATATGATGAATATAATTGATTCAAAACTCCAAATATTGTTGCTTAAATATGTTTCGTTGATTTACTGTTTAAATTTGAAGTACATCCCTTATTGTGGTTGTGACCCAAGTTTGGTCAGTAGGAGAATAATCTCTACCATTATATTACGAGTCCATTATTTGCAAATAAATAGAATTCTTTGTTTAAGAAACGACGTAATGTTATCGACCTTGCAATACTATCCTCGCCGGCATCCACTTTAAGATAAAATAAATGTATGTATTTACGTTTATTGTGAGATACGATAATTATAATACAACAAAATCAAAGAACTACTGTGACAAAAAATTAAAGATAACCAAATTACTAAATTTCCCCATTGTCCGCCATATTTTCTTTGTATAAGGGTAGTCGTATTAGCTAGCGGAATTTGAGCAAGCATAACAAAGGTAGCTATTCCGTAACAACATCTACATGGTACAGATACCTGAAATATTATATAATTAATATCGGTTCTTCTTCTTCGTATATTAACGTAGACATTTACTAAGAATTCGTGCAATATTCCAGTAACAAAACCAACGGCGAGGGCTGCCGTACGTTTACTATAACCCATTTGAAGTGTTGGTAAAAAGAAACATTCCTTAAGCCACATGTGAACCTGATAATTCCATTTTGTCCAAAATACTGTCGAATTTTCTGCATTCCACCAGTCTCGTGCAACTACAATATCTTCTGTTCCCCAGAGCCAACCAAATACGGGTAAATAAAATCCAAAGCAGTAGAAATAGAAAATCAACAGCCATGTTATATTTACAGGTAACTGTAAACGCGTTTCCTGATTACGATTACTTTTCCAGAGTATGAAAATTTTCAAAATACTCACCCCCAGTTTTAGTATCGATCCAAATACATTTAAGTACTGCCCTTTATCGATATACAATACCGCTTTCTCTGTTTCAGGAAGTACAAACTGATGAACCAAAAACGCTGCTGTATAATAGATTAAAATTACTCGAAGTACTCCTGTTAATACTTTCTTAAAATTCGCTGGTTGTGATGAAACACCATTAATTCTGTAAGTGCAAGAGCCGGTGCATACCAAAAATTGAAATGTTCCTTTAAAGGTGACATTGTCAGGGTACTTGATTGTCTTCTTTACTAATTCTTCACCTTTGAGGTTGGTTTTTCCGTTAACGTCTGTAATTATTACCATCTCATTCTATTTGAAGATTTCCAAAAAAGGAACTTTATACTAACCTAAATTTTTAATAGGCAGATTTTTCTTGTAGACTTCTCTTAATTTTTTATTTTCGTATGCGTACCCCCAAATCTTTACGCTCATAAGAAGTAAATGAGTCATTGCTATAATTCCAGCCACTAAAATAAAAATAGTTATAATACGAATAAATAAGTAAATTACATGGCAAAACTGTATACCAATGGTAGTCTGTCTTAGATAACTTTTTTTTTATTTTTTATAAAAAACGGGGATGTCCATTATTCTTGTCCCACCCCTTTACCCGGTCTGGGCGCACTTAGCGCTATTCACCGGTCAAACATGCCCCACCCCGAAAGTCTATGGACACGCCGGGTTTTTATTATTCAGAAAAATATCCGACGTGCAGAGGATTCGAACCTACTGGCGTTTCGCATTTTATAATTAAGTAGCTAATAATTACACAAAATTTGAGAATAAATGTGAATAAATTGAAGCAACAAAAAAGGTATTTTACATTATACAAGCTATAATTCGAAAATGACTATCGCTTTTCAAAACTATATATGTAATATTTATAATATATTCAACAATTTTGAGATTAAAGTACAAACACATTCAGTAACGTGGCTTATATCTTGACACACTGTATTTATCATTATTCTATATATTAAATCTGCATCCCTTCTCCATTTCTCAAGTGTTAGTAACGGAGCAATCATTAATGTGCCTTACGTCTCGACATATGTTGTTTATTATGTTTGCAGGTTCCGATACCTGCGGAATGTAATAATTACATTATTATATTTCTATTAACAAATTTGCTACCATTTTTTTAAAGAGAAAGACGAGAGACGTAGCTTAGCTAGTTTTATAAATTAATTTACGATTCCAGTAATTATTGAGACGTAAACGTGTGCATTTATTATTGTAACTAGTGCCCCCAATATTTGGATCAATGAAGTGTGGAATTCCCAGCGTGTTAATTTGTTTTATTTTATAAATTTATAAGATCTTGGACCTCTCGACAATAACACCAACACAGAACAAATTCTTTATTAAGGGTCCTGCACCTAGAATGACCAAAATTTTACTGGGCCTAAACACAAGACAAATCAGAATTGTGTAATCCTACTGACAGGCCACGGTCACCTGCAGAAACATCTCCACACTATCGAGGATATATCGTTGAACAAGATCTGGTCATTTGTTGAAGCGACCAACCTGTTCAAAATGAAACCTAAATCATTTAAGGGACACAATGGGCACTAGTAGCTTAAGCGCGGGAGGATGCTTGTCCTCCGACCCTTTGGTAATCATCAATTTACGGTTTTCTTGTAAACGTGTGCATTGGTTGTTGTAACCGGTACCCCCAATATTTGAGCCAATAAAGTTGAGAATTCCTAGCGTATTAATTTTTTTATTTGATAATTAATAAAGTGAGATAGTTCTCGTGGCGGTAGCTCAACAATTTTTTTAATAAAAGGGTGCCTAAAAATCACAGCCCTAGTAATGAACACTGTTTCTAATAAAATTGTAATAATGATCTGTGTGCAATGTTTTTATTATATTAATTGCTTGTTATTAAAAAAAATTACATATAATGTGCTGTGCGAGATTCTCATGTCAGCGCCATACACTGAACGGAATATGGAAACTGTTTATTTTCCGACGCGTTACAATTAAACTATGCCATAAATAACCAAATTGTACCAACATTAGTGACTGAAACATAAACATTCGCTAAAAACAATCAACAAACTTAGTTGAGATGTCAATATCACATTTTACTTTTGTTTAAGACTGCGTCGTCATTTGGAAATTACACCCAGCATAATCAGGTAAGGACCGACCTGTAGCTTGTCTGCCTTTACAAGCATTTGATCTAAATGTTTGAGCCATAGTGGTTCGTGGGCGCTGCTTGCCTGAACAGGACCGTGCGCTTGGACTTTGGGGCGAACAAGAATTTGATTTTAACATATATTGTTTGTCAGGACAATAATACTTAATCGGCTTATGTCTGTTAGCTGTTTGTAAACCTGTACAAACTAAGGTCTCGCCAAACATTGCAGCTTGCATCTTCAGAGTGATTAAAGCGCTGAACTCAAATTAGGGATGCGAAGGTATTTAACCTTTTGTGAGGCAGCTGGGCGGAGTCGGATCCGGTGGATCGTGATCGTGAGATTGATGATGCTTACAAGTTCTTAGAGAATGTCTGTATGTGTTTTTTTTGTGTAAACTGCGTTCCTCAAGCTACTATCTTGTTTACGTGTAACATGTACGCCTAAGAACAGACTACTGCCATGGTGAAATGAATATTATTGTGAATTGGGTTTAGGTGTTCTAGGAAGTATTTAAGTGTTTTTAGGTTTAAGCTCAGCTGCTGCCAAAGCTTTGGTTCAAAGTCTTCCATTTATATGTTTGCAACAACAGGTGATAGCGGTGAACCTATAGCCTCTTCTTCAACCTGTTCATACAAGATGCCTTTCCAACTGCAAACGGTGGTTTTTTTTAAGATCTCTAGCACACCATCTACCGGTACTTTTGTGAAAAGAGAAACCACGTCGAAACTGCCTAAATTGTCTCCTTTACATAGCCGTAGGCTTTTGATATTGTTGACAAAATCACAAAAATCCCTGATGTAAAATTCTGTATTGCCACTAAGTGGGCGAAGCTTAGTGGCTAAGTATCGTGCTAAAACATGTGTGGAAAAATTGAGCGCACTCACGATACGTCTGAATAAGACCTCCAACTTTGTGTGTTTTATGAAAAACCATAGATACGAGGTGTGATGGAGTTCTTGGGTATTATGCGCTGTTTTTCCACGGTGTTTGTAGTATCAGAGCGTTTGATCTCAGCTGTAACCTTTGAGATGAGAGAGTTGCGCGGATTGCAATTAAGCCTTCTATAAGTGAAATCGGACAATAACGCTTCCACCTTTAAGTTGTAATCTGAGGAGTTCATCACAACAGTAGCGTTACCTTTATCTGCCATTAGTATGAGGACATATTTGTTTTCTTATATTAGTACTTCCCTCGTATGATAAGTGAAGCAATTGAAATTGAGAAACAGCTTAACAACATAAACAGGAAGGATGGTTTTAGACTCAGTAAAGATAGGACTCCAGTAGTTCATCCTCTAAGGACTCGTATGCATCATCGATCTCACGATCACGCGCTACCGCATTCGTCTCCGCTCAACGGTGGCAGGCAACCAAAACTCCACTTCTCTGCCCGTTCAACTCAAAGGGGATTAAATACCTTCGCATCCCAGATTTGATTTCAGTGCTCTAATCACTCTGCAGATGCAAGCTGCAATGTCTTGCGAAACGTTAGTTTCAACAAACAGCTAAGAGCCGATTAAGTATTTATGTCCTGACAAACAAGATACCTTAAGATTAAATCGTTGTCCGCCCCAAGGTTCAAGCACACGGCCCTATTTGGGCAGGCAGGGCTCACGAACAACTATCGCTCAAACTTTTAGAGCAAATGCTTGTAAAGGCACACAAGGTATAGGTCGTTCCTTGGCTGAGTATGCTGGGTCTATTTCCCAAATGACGACGCGATCTAAGCCGAAAGTAAATTGTAATACTGACAGTTAGAGAAACCGCCAAAGCCTCAAATAATATACTTAGTTGGGATGTAAGTACCCGTCGTCGTGTTATGATGAGACCGTTAGGGATTTACTATATAGAAGATACTTACCCGGGTTGAATTTATAAACAATACATAAAACGGAACACAAGTTAAACGATAGAAGAGCAATAAATACATGGAGTGTCATTCCAAGTTTTTCGGGCAGAATTCCCTAGAAAAACAATATTTAAGTACACTGTTTAGGAGAAAAATTGCAAAATTCAAAATTTGTATTAAAACATAAATATTTTGCAATACTATAACGTAGACAAAGAAATGTATGATTCAGTTCATGTAGCATGACTACGTATATGAAATACTTTTCTTGCCTTAGATTTTTTTGTTGCTTTTTTATAGTTAGTTTAAAAGTGTATCTAGTGTTATGCAAATTTATAAGCAACAAAGTTAATTCAAATCGGAGACATGTAAGAGCATAGGTTATTGCTATAAATTAAAATATCACTTACCACAGCCAACAACTTTTCGTTCAGAAAACATAATATTATCTGTATCAAACATCCTGAAAAATAAATACAAAATTTGTTTAAACAGTTACAGTCAGTTAGCCCTATTGCAAATGTGTTCTAAACAGGTGTAGTAAATTTTTAAAGCAATCTGTTCTCACTAATAAAATGTTTTTATATTTTATATTAAACAATACTTCTATTTATTTACGCTGTTAATATTTTTACTTTAAATGCTTGGCATCCAGTATCAAATAAATATTACTTAGAACCTCAAACGTGTATTTTACATAACTTAATGTAACTTGCAAAAACGTCGTTATATTAAATTTTTTTTTAAATTTTATTGTCTGTTGTAATTATTTTTTTGTAAAATAGGTACAAGTTTCTTTTATGGCGAATATTTTTTACACATATGTATTTGTGTTGCCTCCTTAAACAATACTTACCTAAAAACATTAACACATAACACCACCAATTTACTTGCATAAACCCGATAAAATCATACGTCAGCTCAATCGGAGTTTTTATTATACCATACCTAAAAAAAATAACATGTGAATTAAACCTACTTTCAACATAGAGTGTCATTGAAATACGTGCAGATATTTTAACCTCTAATAGAACTCGTCAAACTGAACCACTTTTCTGCTTGTCATTTTTTCATATACACCTATTTTTTAGCATTACCCCTCCTCTCCACATTAGGATTGTCATGTAACCAGATGTTGATGTTGAAAACTTCATCTCGTGAAAATTCCGCTTCGTTGGTAGACAGCAAACAATTTAAAAAACTTGGCTGCTGCTCAACTTTATTCAAAATCTATCTATACATAACTTCACGACTCCTGGCTGTAGTGCCTCCACCAGTTGTACATACATGATAAAGGTGCAAACCCTGTTCGAATAAAGTAGTCCAAACTCTAAATAATGATACTCCAATACAAAATGAAAGTCTCGGAACACTAAGGCCGACCGCCCACGGTGCGACTGTTTTGAGACAAAGGTTGCAAACTAGTTTACAACTAATATGAAACTTCTGCACGCACACGGGTACGACTCACTATGAAACGGTTTCAATCAGTTGGCATAGCAGTGCAATTAAAATAATTTGTACAATGTTAAATTCTGAATCAGATGAGGAAGACATGATTGATTATTATCGATACCGCAGACAACGCAGGACACAACGGGAGTACTGGGTCCATCCATACATAAGGGGAAATCTGAATTCTAGACTGTTTGTAGCAGCACAGGAACTGTCTCAAACAGATATAAAGTTTATAGCTTTTTATCGAATGTCGAAAGAATCTTACCTGGAATTGGCAAGGATGATTAGCCCACTCATAGAGAAGATGGACACAAATATGAGGGAATGTGTGCCTGCAGGAGAAAGAATATTGATCACTCTGAGGTAATTTTGGTTTTATTTATCTACATTTTTGTCTTTATTTAAAAATATAAATCAATATCTATTTAGTTTTCTGAATGAAGACTCCGTGAAAAAGCGTTGTAATAGCCTATTGCATTCGTGACGTCCGACATTTGCCTCTCATGCGACGTTTCTGAGAGCATTGAGTGAGAGGTTGACATCTGGTGCTGGTTCTGGGATGGAGTTGACGAAGAATCAGACTGTGGTGAGAGCATTGAGTGAAAGGTTGACATCTGGTGCTGGTTCTGGGGTGGAGTTGATATCTCATCAATGAGAGATAAGACTCGGCGTTTAAAATATTTGATTTGCGAATCATGCAGTTCTTCCAGTTTCGGTAACATACTAAGTAGGAACATTTTGAGACCCTCTTGCCTGTCAATTTTCTGACACCTAGTTTTCCCTCGGTCTGTTGTATTTTTGCTCTTTTAGCTCTGAAATATTCGGCAACGGATTGATCTGCGTCTGCTGCTGCTGATTTATTATTATTCGTCGGTCTGAAGTTTTTCTTTGTTCGAGTACACGGTGAAAACTGTACCGATGAGTCATTTTTTTGTTGCTCTGAACTACTATGTTCAGATTGTGAAAGGGCTGGGGAGTTGCAGGATGATGGTCGTGTAGGTGATGCTTGTGAGGATTGCACCGGGCGGGAGATATCCATCATGGGGCCACTAGCACAAGATATTTCTGTGTTTTCAACAGCTCCAACATCATCATCGGTTGAGGAAAGTGGTACTGGCGGCAAATTTCCAGATGAGGGAGGAGCCAATGTTTTTATAAATGGTAAACAAAATTGCATGGCTGTTTCCAAATAGTATGCTTTTTTCTTTGCTCCGGATCCACTTGGCGGAGGCTTCATTTTCCGCATGAAAACGGTCCGAAGATTGCGCCACTTCTCCTTGCACTCAGCAGCTGAAATCAAACAATATAAACAATAGCACCATTACTAGTAGCAATATAATTTATTATTTTTAATTTCAGTTTTATTTAAAATATTATTTTTTATTTCCTTTGTTGCAGGTATTTGGCTACTGGTGAAACATTCGTGTCACTTTCATTATATTTTGCAAGAGGTGAGAGCACAGTGAGAAGAATTATCAAAGAAACAACAGAGGTTATCTGGGACGCATTGAAGGACATTTATATGCCTGTACATACACGAGAACAATTTAAACATATTGCTGATCGTTTTGAGCTGTTATGGAACCTTCCCAATTGCATTGGAGCCCTGGATGGAAAGCACATCCGAATTGAGAAATTTACAAATACAGGTTCTAAAAACTTCAACCACAAGCACTTCCACTCTACCGTACTACTGGCATGCTGCGATGCAGATGGCCTATTCACCATGGTAGAACCAGGTTTCGCTAGACGTAATAGTGATGGGGGTATTTTCAAAGCCTCTGCAATGAACTACTGGCTAACCCACGGCGGTTTTGACATCCATTTGCCTTCTCCATTGCGATATGACGAAACAAACACTCCGTTTCCTTACTACTTTGTCGCAGATGAAGCGTTCCCGTTGTCACGCAATTTATTGAGGCCCTATTCAAGCAGAACCCTCGACAATGTCAAGAGGATATTTAATTACAGATTGAGCCGAGGAAGACAAACTATTGAATGTGTGTTTGGAATGGCAGCAGAAAAGTTCGCGGTGTTTAATGGCCCCATACGATGTCGTGATCCAACAACAGTCAATAATATACATAGAGCTTCTTGCATCCTTCACAACTTCGTACGGAAACGAGAAGGAATACAGTACAATCCCCAAGGAGAAATAAACGAGACACTGGAATTACCCAACAACATAGAAATACGGGACTTGGTAATACACGAAGATTCTTCAGCGACTAATTTGAGAAATTATTTGGCGAACTATTTTCTTTCTCCTCGTGCATGTCTACCATGGCAGTGAAAATTCGCAGTACCGGGGGGGAATACGGAATAACATTATAATGTATTATAAAATAATGCAATAATAAATTACACAAGTTTACATACCTGACATATTAATTTCGATAGCCACTTGTTGCCATGCTTTCTCTGTCACGTCTTTTCTTGAGTACCCAGGAAGTTTATAATTGTATAGTTCTTCGTGTTTCTCTACCTCTCCGACAAATTTTAAATTCAGTTCTTGATCACCCATTTTGAAATAAACAAAATTCCCACGTGGTAAACACCTTGCAAATGGGGCAACTTCTAACTGCAACGCAACTGCGACCGCGGAAAATGGTCGCGTACAACCTATTTGTGACTGGTTGCAAACTAGTTTCATTCGAGTCGACTCGTGTGCGGCTCCCCACTACTACACGTTGCCGAGGTTACAAAAGAGTTGCAAGATCAACTGGTTTGCAACCTTTGTCTCAAAACAGTCGCACCGTGGGCGGTCGGCCTAAGAGTGAGATTTTCGTATTCTGCTTCTAAAATTTGCGGTACGGCATCCAAAATTCGACGGGTTCGTACCTACCATCTCTCGATGTTTCACTTGGGGTTTTATCGAACCAAAATTACGTAAATATTGAACCATATTTGTAAGGGTTCCTGCATTAGCTATTCTACCCTTGAAAAAACATATATAACTCAAAATTTAATTCTATTGCCCTTCTGTACCGGCCGATTTTTGACTGCTTCCGGATTTTGAACCTAAAAGGCACGAGAGAAAATTGTATGCGGTTCATTACTTTTAAACTCAAAGTCACAAGAAAATTTCTATTTTAGCGCGTTTTGTGCGTGAGCACTGCTATAGCACTCGCAGCTTTTCCGCCCATTTCACTATACACAAAGCTGATGTTCGTTAATCCATTATTGGAAAAAATCGACATTTTATTACTAAGTAACATATTTATTGAATGCAATCAAACACGTATTATATAGTAGTACAAACCGAACTAATTCACCACTAACCTACCTCAAGCATTAAGCCGCAGTATGAATTTCAAAACCATTTATGTACCTACTTTTTGCTGCTTTTTAATCCGAAGTTTTAATTGTGCTGCATTAATTTAAAATACAATACCAGAGGCGGGTAGTAGAACGTAATTAACTGATATGTGGTTCAGTTTGATGAGTTCGTTTACAGGTTAAAACAGCTGCACGTATTTCAATAACACCCTGTATAATTAAAGTGCAGTGAATATCTTCCAAACAATGGTATCTGACTATACAACTCACGTCATCACACTCTCAAATACGTAATTAAAGCAGAAAATTATGAAAAACGTCAGCATCCAGTTATTTAATCCATTTACTCTATTTTCTGCATTACATTTTCTGCAAAAAAAAATATAATGTAAACATAGTTAAATATAACTCAGCACGTACTAAGTAAATACTCACAATTCTTTAGATTGGCAGTTAGCTTGGACTTTATCAGAAGTCACCATTTTAAAAGCTTGGATGATAGCTGATGACTAGGCAGCATAAATAAGTTCACAATATCTATCAACAAAGACAAAATTACTTTATTATAAATTTAGGGCTGAATCGGGCAAGTAATTGATTATTGATTATAGATATATAAAATACTTAATTACTTCAACAATATTTATTTATTTTAATCTTAAACGTATTTCGGCATGTTTACATGCCATTGTCAAAGGTTATATGAAAAAGTAAACAATTAGTTAGTGTTGTTATAGCAATAGAACTTGGTGACTTGATCTCGGTAATCGTCTGCAGATGACTTGATTTCTTATTCCAAAATGTACAATAGAGGAGAATTTAAGAGATCAATTAGCTCATTCATTAGCCGTACAGTTTTTAAATGTTTGTGAATTTCAAAAGCTTCTAGTATATCTAATTTACGTTTATCATCACAGAAGTGTAAAAATTTTATAGTGTTATTAGATGTCATTGAATGATTGTGTTCTAGTAAGTGTTTAGCGTAACTGGATTTATGTGGGTGTTTGTATTTGTAGCAACGTACGTGTTCTTTATACCCAATATCAAAATTTCTAATTGTCTGGCCTATATAAACCGAATTACAATGCGAACAATTTAATTTGTAAATGCCTGATTTTAGCAAATTGTCTGTTTTTGATTTTGCATTAAACAAAGTGTTTAAGATGTTTCTAGTTGTTTCAAAACTTACTTTATGTTTATTTGTTTTGTTTATAATTTTAGCAATTTTTTCTGGTTTGTCACCAAAATATGACATCGAAGCATATTTAATTGTATCGAATGAAGTTAAGGTATTCGGATAAATTTTTTAAATGGTTAAGTTTAATATTAAAACCATTACTATATGCAATTTGTTTAATAATTGAAATTTCTCTATTATAATTAATTTCATCTAAAGGGACCGTCAAAGCACTATGTATCATGGACCTGTATGCTGCTAATTTATGTGTTTTATGATGAAAGTAATTAATTCACTAGGTAAAATTTTATTCTATGAACGATAACTTATGAAAACAGTTAGTTTCATCTTTTATCACTGCTGACAGGGCCGGCTTTAGTACTAGAGGCGCCTCTATGCAAAATATACACCGCTTCTGTTAACGTAAATTGCTACCCTACAACAAGGGTAGGGGGATAAGAATCAAAATGCAAAATGGAATCACGCAAAATGATATTTTTTGATAACAGCTTTATTAATTAAGTTATAAAAAAGATACTGAGCACGTGATCAACTTGACAATTTGTGCACTTTTTAAATTATTTTTATTTACACAGGGTGTTCCACATTAGAAGGAAATACCAAAACGTGATTTTTTTTTAAATAAAACTTCTTTTATACTAATGTTTTGGCATATTCATATTGGCCGTTTGCCTTAATAAATATTTCTTGTTTTTAAAATTCCGTTGTGATGTTGCCAAATGATTCTACCTTTTTCAAAAATTAGAAATTTTAGACCTCATTTATAAAACCTACACACGCCGCTTTTTCACGGAAGGTGTGCGTGTGTGCGTGCGTTAGTTACTGCGTGCGGGCGGGAAGGCAAGGGGCTGACGGGCAGACGGGCGGCACGTATGCATGCGTATAAATACGGAATCTGATAGAAGACATTAAGACAAAGCAAAACTTTTTTTTTTTCGAACTTTGTAGCTTCAAAATAGCGGCCGCGGATATATTTTTTTTAATTTTTAGTTTGGCGCCTTTGGGTTCAAAAATTTTATCGTAATTTCCCTGAGAGGCACAATGTTATTGTGTACAAAAATTTTCGAAACATTACAAGCTATAAAATGTCAAAATTTATAAAACGTCAAAATGTATTTAAAAACTATTGCTCAAAACTGGACTAGAGCTAGGAATGTGCTACAGTTTGGTTCGCGTCTCAGTCCCCTGATGCTTTTTATGAATTTTAGAGAATTGAATATTCACTCCCACTTTTAAATAGACGGGGGACGACAACAGAATTTCTGTTTAAGCTAAAGTGCTCTTAAGTAATAGTTGAATAAGATTCAGAAATAATTTTTGAGTGCAGCAATATTTAAGGGGGTTAATTTTCCTTCTCTTTCCCCAATTTTGGGGAACGAATTTTCCCTTCCATTTTTGGTTTTTGTTTAGCCTTAAGGAATCTTTTTCCATAAAATTAATAAACCAATTTTTTTTTCTTTTTTTCTCAAAAAAAAACTTCCGTCGTAACTTGCATAGAAGCATCGATAAGAACTTAAGCAAGGTAGATTACTTCACACGTAGTGAGTACAAGATGAACATAGTGTAACCACGTGACAATAGACAGATAAAGCTACCTCAAAACCCTGAAGTTGCTACTCAGGTACCTAGTTTATGATTTATGGTTAGTTGTTCTTGCAATGAAAGATTGGCAAGGGTTTATATTTAAATACCGTATGTGCTGCTGTAATTTACGTTTAGCTAATTAGCGTTTTTTTTACTAATTTCTTTGTCATTGATAAGGACCAATTCTACTTTTTTTTTCTATCCCGTTTGAATACGCCATCAATCTAATTTATTTTTCATTGATAACTGCTTTTTTATTTTAAATTAACTTTATTTATGCGGGATTCCGCAGCGCAATATCTAGCGTCTTACGTGAGTTAGTAGCTCCAGTGCCGGATGAGTGAGTTCCATTCAAATCTTTTAGCACCGCGTGTAGATGTAAATTTCGATCACTTCTTGCGCAAGAATATTTAAAACGCAAAACGTATAAGAGAGTACCAGCGAGGTGCTTCGCCCATTTTTTAGAGTTAGTTTTTTAATGTTTCTTTTTTTTAATATAACGCGACCCTAGAGCCATAGAGTTCTAAGTAACATTTTGTACAAAACTGAGATTTTAAACAAACTGGAAACTGTTTATTATTATGCACCAATGACTTTTTGAAATTCTATTGAATTCAGCTAGATGGCGCGCCGCAAACCAATTCCATATAGTTGCCAGCAACATTTGTAACAGTTACGTTCGTATGAATCATATAGGGTCTATGTATAATTAATAATTGTATGTGAAACGTGCCTAAAACAATGCCAAACAGTGACTTTTATTTTAAAAAAAACTTAAATTCACTTCCATACAGAGCCACGAAGATCTTTTGTAATTTTTTGAATAAATATTGTTAAAATGTTTTTCTTATTGCACAAAAGTCTTTCAAAATGTTTGAAGAACTGAGTGAATATATTTTAATCTAAATTCAAACATCAATGGTATTCTTTTTATAACAGTTTTTAAATAAAATTACTTCTTCTGTAATAATTGCTAAAATGGATCCTATGGTTTTAGAGTCATTGTTTTGTAGCCGTTGCAATTTTATTGTTTCGAGCGACATCTAGACTTGAAACTCCTAAACTACTTTATGTACAAAATTTGTTATACCTAGTTCTCTGTTAATACTTCGACAATTGTATGAGTCGATCGGTAGTTCAAAGATGGCTGTAGAATTTCGTTTTTAAAGTTTAATGTTTACGGACTTTATTTTTTTAATGTTTTAACATTAACAACTATGAATTTTCATTCTCTTTTTATTTGATATGGAGAAAAGTGAAACATAAAATACCTACATCAAAAAATATTTTCTCTGACTGAAAGCGAACTCACATAAACATAATATTACAATTTCTAAATTTATAAAAGCTACGTTTTTACATTGGACAACAGGGAATGTTAACAGCAACGGCACTTTGCTAAGATGCCTTAAATGTATTTCTTTACAAGTAATTGTCAATTTAAGTCAAGAAAATATAACATCACGTGCTCTAAAATCTAAGTAGTTTACATTTTAGAGCAATATCATAAACACAATATTTGTATTGTATGCTTGTATGTATTGGCTAATTAATGCAGATTAATATTAATTGGTCTTCACAGTTAGTTCTTTTACTATTAGTTTACTATTCATTTTCTTCATAGAAAATTTTTTGAGTTTACGATACCTACGGAGTTTCACTCAAGGTAAGTAACGGGTGAGTATGATTTGGACCATATGTTTAACACATTTCACTTATTTTTAGTAGGGCTGGCATCCGGATTCGGATTTTCGGATATCCGGATTTTTTTAGACGGAGATCCGGATATGCTGCAAGCTAAAATTCCGGTATTCGGATTTATCCGGACTTTCTGCCTATTCAGATTTCGGGTTTTATGTTTAAATCCGGATTTTGCAATGAGAATCAAAAATAAACGAGATAACGAGGACTCCGCACTGCTGTGTGTTTATACTGCAGAAGTACAGCATCCATTGTACATATAGTCCTTGATTGTACGGAAAACATTATCAAAGAAAAAATATCAACTAAAGAAACCCCCGCAAAAAAAATTGACAATATAAAAAATGCAGTTGTTTGTTTTATTATTATTACTATCATTGCAAAGAAAAAAACTGGCAAAAATGGGAAAAAACCCGGAAAAAACAGAAACAAACCCGGAAAAACATCCGAAAACACCGCAAACCTGACACTATTTCTTAATTTTAATTAGTCCTAAGCGCATTTAGAGATATGCACATCATTATATTGATGGTGATTCGCAGATTATGTCTACAGATAAAGGCAACTAAGCTAAATAACTAAAGAAGGCAATTAAATTAGGTTAGGTTAGATGGGATGCTGTAACTGCTTAATTATGGTTCAAATGTCGGCGGCAAAGTTCTGATTTTCCGTGACGTCTCTGTTTTTACAAGTGAATTTTAAAGCGGGCTTTTTACCGGGTTTTTTCCTGTTTTTTTTCAGGTTTTCTTTTTTCGAGGGTATTTTTTGGGGGATTCATTACTATAGCCCCTTGTAATGGGTTAAAGTAGTGGATTGCAAATAACAGTGCATGCATTTTTATAACGAAAATGCCGTTTCTTTGAGTTCTACGCTACGCTGTTTAATTTGCCAAGCGTTTCTAATTAAAAAAAAAATAAATATACAAAAGGGCCCATGTTTCAAGTTTTTTTATTTATTTACTTTGTTTTTGATGTGTGTTTTATTTTTTTTATTTATTTTTTTTTAAATTATTGATACACTACAATCTGTCATATTTGACAATCAATAGTTGGTTTGGCTTACATACTAAATTACAAGCATGGAGGTTGATTATCCAGTGATAATTCACCTATATTACTCTTAATACTAGTTTGTCATATTTTGGGATATTTACAATTTGAACAAATATTGTTGTTAGTTAAATCTGTGTGGCAGATCGAGCGGTTTAAACCTTTTTAGTCTTGGTTGCACTTCATTGTCTTTTTCAATCATGTGTTTTATTTAAGCTAGAATAGGTTGGGTTGGGTAACGTTAGATTATAAAAATCAGAAATATTTCTTTGATTCTAAGTATATAATGTCTCTTGTATATGTGTCAAGTCACAAACGTTATTTACCAACATATTATCAAAAATAAAATTCATGTTAGGGCGGGCGGTTCAGGGGTTAATTTGCGATCAAAGCGATCTTCGATGTGTGTCTATGTTTGTACATGCCTTATGACAGTTGGTATACGGACGATAAGAAAAAATAATTTCATATTTCGTAGTTGGCTTTTTTCTATTGGCTTCTTGTTCCTCGGATTTGGCTTGTTTTTTTTACCGATCTTTTTTCCATGTTTTTTTTTCGTTTTTTTGTCCACATTTTTTTACCTTAGATTCCTTGCAGGCGGAGTACACAATATGTGTCACATAACTTTGATAAGGGGTAACATATTCTCGATACATTTAACATAAGCAGATTTCACCAAGACGGCAGATATGACATCTTTATTCCGGAACATAGTAAGAATAAACGGAGATGTGCAAGAAGGGACAAGCGCACACTAATAAAACATTTCAAAAAATGGGCGAAACAGGTCGCTGGTACTTTCCTGTTGAATATTCTCGTGTTAAGAAGTGATAGAAATTTACATGTACTCATCTCCAGCCGCTACAAGCCGCCCGTTGCAGACTCAAGGCGTTGGTAATGTAGTCGGCGCGCGCTTTGACTACGTAAAGGCAAAAGACAAAAATGGTTCTAACAACTTTATGTATAGAGATCAAAAATTTGAAAAAATGAAAATATTTTTTTTGTTAGGGCTAATTGATAGTCGAAGTTAAAATTACATAAATTCAAAAAACTCGTCGATTTCAAAATATTCAAAAATTCCAGGAGGGCGTCAAATAGAATTTGGGAGATTAGTGAAAAACCAATTTGCAGTTCATTGCAAGCTCTATCGGCTCAGAAAGTTAAAAAAATGGTGTGGGCAGTTTTTGAAAAGTAGTTTTTTGAAAATGCCAGAATTTTGGGAAGCTAGTATATCTAAATTTTCATATTTCTAAAAATACTTTACATTACTCTATTATACTTACAAATAATATGATAATTTGTATTGATTGGATATTTTGTTTTTGAGTAATCGGGCATTAAAGTTAAAGTTTTCAAAAATTCGTAGCGGCCTTCGTTTTGAAGATTTGGCATTCGGGAAAAAGGGCATTTAATTTGTCTTTAGATGCACTACATCACTATGTATTTAAAATTTCAAAAAAGTGTTTAAAGAAAAATCTATGCCAAAAAAACAGGTCTAATTTCCGTTTCCTATTCCGATTAACGACTTTACAAAGAACTACCTGCAACTAAAAAACTTCCACACACCAAATCTTATACAAATCAGTCAAGGCGTTGCGGAGATACAGGGAACCGAACCCACCCAAGCACGCAGTCACCCACAGACAGACATTTTTTTAAAACCATCTTTTTGGGTTCCTTGTATCCCAAAACGTGTATTTCCGTTAAAAGCTGAAGAAGAAGAAAATTTGCATGAAATCCTAACTTTCCTTACTTCAGTAGAAGTATGGGAAAGTAAAAATCGGTCATTGCCCTTTCGACATTGTACACTTAAAGTGTATATAAATTTGTAATAACCATGTAGTTGTGTGTATCTATGCAACGAATATTGTAATTAGTGAAAGCTGTTAGTGTGTTTATCCAGATATAATATTTATGCAAGTTTTAAAAAAGTTGTATTTTATAATTGTATCTAGTGTTAAAATATGCGAAGAAGATACGAATAAAGTATCGTAACGTCGCGTCGTTCACAAAATAATATAGTTTTTATACATTTATGTATTGCAATGATATGCTTGGTCTTGTAACTACTAGAAAACAATCCCTAAACTGTCTGCAATTCACGCAATTAAATTTAAACTTGCTATGAGACTCTTCTAATTTTCTCAGGGTCGTTATTAGCTTGTAAATAAGTTATTTAAATTAATTTTAAATAGAAATAAACACACACAACGATATCAACTTTACAAAATAAGTTTTTATTTATTAAATGAATTTCAAAATGTGGTTTCCGAAAAATTAAATGAGTTTTACTAATTACTATCGTCCTTTTTTAAAAATTAGAACACTTATCTTAGCGTCTTCTTATTATGACATTCTTCGCTCTAGCAAAACGCTGAGTGTCCAACCTCTATTTCGCTCTGCTGGCCTCTCGAGGAACAGATAATACTCGCCCTTAATCCGAATCTTCCTCTGATCTGTTTTATATTATTTCCAACTTGTTTTTATCACTATCACAAACGAAGAAACTTTCTCGATCGCCTTTTACTTGTAATACTTCTGTACTTTTTACAATTCGTAGATAATCACTTATATCTTCTTCTTTTATATTTAAACTCAGTTTACATTACGTTTTAAACTCGTTCTTTCTGTTTTCGTCCAGAGGATATCAAATTCTCTGTCTTTTTTCTCAAAGACGAGCCGTAACTAATTAAACAAATTTTTTTTATATCTTTTTTTTATCTTTTGTCTACCTCCTTTGATCCCCATTTTTTAAAACAAACACATAAATCTCATGTCCAAGAGTATCCTTTTATATGTTTGTCACAATGACACTGACATCCTAACATGACATTAGTCGACGCACAAATCAAGTAACTCTCAAACTTCTTATAAACTAAACCTTTTTAACAATTCTGAATTAAATTATAATTACAATTAACATAAATAGTCTTCGTATCAATCTGTTGTGTTTGTCTTTTCTTTCAGTAAAAACAAACCATATGAAAAATAACAATTATTAGAATTTATAACAGGAATTCTAGCAAAAATACGCAACCCTGAGTTTATAAGTTGGAATATTAAAATATTACAAATCTTCATAAATCTCCAAATGTAAATTGAACTGCAGCAAGCATTCCAAAAATTGCCTTCCAGCAACCACAATACCCCAGTCAAATCAAACACCTCTAAATATCATAGCAGTATATTAACCTAAAACCCAATTATTCTCATATATAGGGCTCAAAACGAAAGATAGAAATTCCCTAACTTATAATTATAAAACTGTCTACATATTAGCAGCTTATTTGTTTTAATATTTTCGAGTAATTTACAATTACCACATGAAAAGCAGTTCTTATAACAAGAACCCAATTTAAATGTTTCCGATGTACAAAGGGGCGTGTTAAGGTCGTTTGTTACTTATGTCACTTTAGTCGTACAACCTTCCGAGTTTCCTGCGACAAAATTAAAAAAATTCTTCAAGGCGGCACCACTTTGAAAAGAAAGGATCACAGAAACCGATGGTTATATCCCTGTTCACTACTCATTAAGAACTGTGTTTTGCATCTCAATTTGGCTTGTATAACATCCTTACGTTTTAACGTATAATTTTAGATTTGATATTTACTTTGCTTTTAGTACATCTTAATTTATCGTAAAAGTACATAACTTATGTGATGTGGCATCAATATTTAAGTTAATTAAATTTTTTAAATAAATACAAAAGATGACTGATTTTAATTATAAAATCTTAGCAGCACAATATACGTTTAATTTTCAGTCACAGCTCATAGAATAAAATCCTTAGTTACTTCAACAATATTTATTTATTTTAACCTTGTACGTAGTTCAACATGTTTACATATCATTGTCAAAGGTTATATTAGAAAGTAAACAGTTAGTGTTGTTATAGCAATAGAACTTGGTTACTTGATCTCGGTAATCGTCTGCAGATGACTTGATTTCTTATTCCAAAATGTTCAATAGCGGAGAATTTAAGAGATCAATTTGCTCATTCATTAACGGTACAGTTTTTAAATGTTTGTGAATTTCAAAAGCTTTTAGCATATCTAACTTATGTTTACACTTTTGTGATGATAAACGTAAATTAGATATACTTTTGAAATTCACAAACATTTAAAACCTGTACCGTTAATGAATGAGCAAATTGATGTCTTAAATTCACCTCTATTGGACATTTTGGAATAAGAAATCAAGTTATTTGGAGACGATTACCGGGATCAAGTGCCTAAAAGCTTGCCTAAAAAGGGGAAAATTATTGTCCTTAAATATTGCCGGACCTTAAAATCAAGAGATATATATTATTCAACCATAAAAGAGAAATATTTTATCGTTCTCTGTGCGGTAAATAAAGAAGCAAGAATTCTCAATTTTTAAACATATTTAGAAGGCGTCAATGAGAAAGTAGCCGGTGGAATAACAAACAAATTGTAGCTCATAGCTAATAATATGAGTGTGCAAAATTTAAAAATAAAGGCGGTCAATTTTTCAGCAACATATTTTTGAAAATATCAAATATTTGAAATTGCATGCTTTTAAAAACGCTTGTACATAGTAACAGTGCTTCTTTTTACAGCTACTACAATACTAAATTTAATATGTTAAATAATTTTTGGGTAATAAAGCGTTAAACTCAAAATTTTCAAAAAATTGTAGCGGTTAAAATTTTTAAGCTGAATAGTGTTCCATTTGCAGTCTTCTATCAGATTCAGTTTTCAGATTTCAAAAATTCAGTTTACGATAACAATTTTAGCAAAAAAACAAATATCTAACATTCCTGTTTCGAAATTCTTGAATAATATTTTCAATGGATGTTTGATATAGCCTTCACATTCCGAAGCTCATTGAAATCGGTCTGTCCGTTCAGGTAATATGAGCCGCACATACATACCCACATCAATACCTATCTACAGAAAACATTTTTTAACACTTTTTTGTGTCCATAACATGCATCTCCGTCAAAATATTAAATTTAAAAATTTTCCTGAAATCAATACCTACTTCACTATACTGAAAATATAGGAATGTAAAAATTGATTGGATTTAAAGATGTGTGCTGCCACAGTTACATTTAATGAGTGCTTTTATTTCTTTTCCAAACTTCGAATGTAGGAAAGTATTGATTTCATGATCTATGATTTGTTTTAAGTATTATTCTTGGCTTCTCAAAAGCTTAAATTACATTAAACTTTAATAATGAAGAAAATTTAATAAAATTGATACTGGAAATAGAGTTGGATATGTTTCTTAAACATCGCTCTGTTTTAAAAAAAATGAGAAAAAATAATAAAATACAAAAGAAATAAAAAAGTTGACTATCGAATTTTAAAAACAAATGAAGGTTCGACAAACTTTAGCCTGCACTCCACCGTTGGCTCTTCAGATATTCTTAATAACAAAAGCCGTACCAACATATTCATCTAAAAACATAGCGACTCGCTGTACAAAGGAATATCGGCCAATTACGTAAATATGTGGGTTGTAATAGTAGGGGCCCCTCGCCACTAAAAATTAAGACAGGTGAAAGGAATGTGGATTCTGTATGCAGATAATCTTATTTTCCTAATAAACAGAACATAGATTGGAAGGAGTTCAATATGAACTATTTTTCCAGGTCGCAAAATTACCTTTAGGCACGATTCTAGGAAAAAGTCCTAGAAAAAAAATCCAGGAAAATATCTTTGAAAAAAAATTTACAAAAACCTACTAAGAAAGCTTGTGGTATACAAGATCTTTTAAAAGCAATTGCACATCCAGTTCGTTCCGATCATTAAAAAAATTTATTTTTTTTTATTTGACTTTGTATTTAAGTATATTATTAACCATTTTTGAAGTTCTGCAAAAATACGTTATCTCAGATTTTTGAAAGTAGGTAAATTACTAAAGAAAATAATTATGTTTTCCATTTAAGTGCATACTTGGGTTTCTAAATCCATTAGAACCATAATTTTAAAATAACTGAAAGCAAATTACTAAAATGTTTGACTATTTTTTTACAAGAATTTTTTCCTACGGTTTTTTCCAGGATTTGTTTTCCGAGGATTATTTTTCCATAGGTTTATTTCCCGTTTTTCCGAAGATTTTTCAGGATTGTTTTTTAGATTTGATTTTTTTATAGAATTATTGCCGCCTACCATAAGCAACCCTGTTTAAAACAAGAAAATACGAATTTCGTTCGTTTTTTAATGGGCTTCATATTTTCTATTGTTTCCTAGATGTCAATAGTAAGAGCAACATTAAAAACACTCTGCACTGTTTAAATTCTTAAAACAATTACCTACTGTTTAATAGATCTTGTTAAAAGTGTTAGCTACCCTTAGACGTATTACTTAGAGATCAAATTGAACACTCAAAAAGTTTATACTACAGAAAATATTTATTACTACAAAATTTAATGATGAAAATAAATTTATGCAGTTACTATTATCATTTTTTTTATTATTATGAGTTATTTTTATTAGTTACTGTTATACATTGCATTTTAACACTCACCCAACTTGTTAAGCGTTTTTGTAAAACTAACTAAATTTATATATTACAGTGAAAGCACCACAATCAAAATCACGCCGACCCAAAAAATAATAGATTGTGCTTTGTCACTGTTCATAGTACGACACTGATGTGGTGTGATACTATCGACATCGCGACGTTTTGTAAATAACAACACAAGAACACATTTAGCAGTTTTTGAATTTTCTTATCTGCCTAATAAATTAAAGTCACCAGAGTAAGTTCAAACTTCAAAGCAGTTTAAATTTATGCAGGCGATTACAGTAATTTATTGTAAATAAAACAATACTTAGCTTCTCAACAGGTATTTTATTTTAGCCTTATATATACAGGCTGTTTCAAATTCGAGCCCCACCATGGGGATCTCGCTTATTTGAAGAGATAGAGAGTTTGTTAAATTGAGGCAAAGTTGCCAAATTTTATGCCGAACAATAATCTGTTAATAAATTTAAAGTAGCCACTCTGGTTTTTCAGATATCTGAAAAAAACTGAATTTTTGGATTTTTTATTTTTGACTATAACGCATTTATTATTTATGTTACATATTTCTAGTTAACGCATTATTAGGACACTTTTTCATGCTGAATCTAAATTTTTTATCAGATCTGGTATAACTACTACCATTGTTCATTGGTCAACTTTTTTTTTCTTATGGTTGGTATTTAAAATTTTTTCATATTTGGATAGAGTTTTCAATTCTGATTTCAACGATGTGCCACACTTTGCATTTTGTTTAAGTTTTGAGCATTTTATTACAAAAAATAAAAATTTCATAAGAGTGCAATGGAAACACCACGTCATTTAATTTATTTTGAGAAAATTCTAGTAGGCTATGAACTGATGGAAGTAAAACAAAACACTTCTCTTATTTACTTTTACTTTTAGATACATTAAGTATGCGAAAATTTCAAGAAACTTTGTTTTGAGCGTAGGCAGCAGGTTAGGTTATTTTTTAGAAAAACAAATGAATGACACAGTTACTAACACGCATATTAGAGTGTTCATTTAGACGAGCTTCTGAGCATCTTTTACAAAGGTTTAAAATGTTTTGAACATTCATTTAATAATTGTTCGTAGTAGTGTAGTTGTAGTGTTATCTGTTGTGTTTATTATCCTGTTATTCAAATTTGTTATGTCAGTTGCAAACATAAAAACTGCAAGTGGAATTTTTAGTAAATTGTGTATGTTAGTAACTGTGTCATTCATTTGTTTTTGTAAAAAAATAACCTAACCTGCTGCCTACGCTCAAAACAAAGTTTCCTGAAATTTTCGCATACTCAATGTATCTAAAAGTAAAAGTAAATAAGAGAAGTGTTTTGTTTTACTTCCATCAGTTCATAGCCTACTAGAATTTTCTCAAAATAAATTAAATGACGTGGTCTTTCCATGGCACTCTTATGAAATTTTTATTTTCTGTAATAAAATGCTCAAAATTAAACAAAACGCAAAGTGTGACACATCGTTGAAATCAGAATTGAAAACTAAATGCGTTTACTAGAAATATGTAGCATAAATGATAAATGCGTTATAGTCAAAAATAAAAAATCCAAAATTTCAGTTTTATTCAGATATCTGAAAAACCAGAGTGGCTACTTTAAATTTCTTTACAGATTATTGTTAGGCATAAAATTTGGCAACTTTGCCTCAATTTAACTAACTCTCTATCTCTTCAAATAAGCGAGATCCCCACGGTGGGGCTCGAATTTGAAACAGCCTGTATTTCGACATGTTGACATGCCATTTCCAGAGGCAAGATTAAAAGTTAACATTTAGGGTTGCTATAGGAACAATAAATCTTCATAACTTAATCTTGGTTTTCTATATCTCCGTCCAGATGATTTGATTTCTCATTCCAAAACGTCCAATAATGTTCAATTTAAGAGATCAATTTGCTCATTCGTTAAATGTCAGATTTTAAATGTTTATGAATTTCAAATGCTTCTAGTATATCCAACTTACGTTTGTCATCACAAAAGTGTAAAAATTTAATAGTGTTATTAGGGGTCATTGAATGATTGTGTTCTAATAAGTCAGAAATACCTCCTCAAGAGTGTATTCCTTTGTTAAATACTATTCTTGTTATTCAATTACTTGAACTTTGCTTAATTAAAATTATTTTAGTTTAAATAATAAAATTTATGTTAAAAAAGCTAATAGCTAATATATTTATGGAAAATCTAAAAGATCAAATCATTCTGAGAAAGTTATATTTTGATTTCGTTATGTTGATAACATTTTAGCATGTTTTGATAGTTCATTTGAGTTAATCAATACATTTTTAATTTTTATTAACAGCTTGCACTCAAAAATAACATTTAAACTAGAAACTGAACTAAATAGGTCTATTACCTTTTTAGATTTAAACATAAAATGTAATTCAGATAATAAACTTGAATATTTTGTTAATAGATAACCTACACAAACAGACATTACAATACCACACGATTCTTGTCATCATAAAACACATAAATTAGCAGCATACAGGTCCATGAGACATAGCGCTTTAACGGTTCCTTCAGATAAAATTAGTTATAATAGAGAAATTTCGATTATTACACAAATTGCATACAACAATGGTTATAAATTATAACCATTATTGTATACGAATACGATTTCTAAAAAAACAAAATCTGAGGAAGCATAAATATATTAAGATATGCAATTGTTATCAAAATATGCATCGAAAGCCCAAATATGCAAAATATGCAACATAAAGTTAGTGTCAATCGGTCCGAAATTGTGCGAATCGTAAAAATTTGAAGACATAAAATGAAATATGCTAAAAATAAAGAATATGCATTTTTTATATAGTCTGCGCTTTAGTTATAATACTCAACTTATTGATACACTAATTAAAGAGAGAGACCATAAATTAGCTATTCAGAAAATGTATCCAAAAACTTCATAGGATAAAATAAAATACGCGTCAATTTCATATTTTTGCAATAAATCAGAAAAAAATGCCAAAATTATAAACAAAACAAATAAATATAAATCAACTTTTAAAACAATAAAAACAGTTTAAACACTTTGTTTAATGCTAAAGAAAAAACAGACATCTTACTAAAATCAGGCATATACAAATTAAATTGCTCGCACTGTAATTCGGTTTATATAGGACAAACAATTAGAACGTTGATATTAGGTACAAGGAACACGTACGTTGTTACAAATACAAACACCTACATAAATCCAATTATGTTAAACACTAATTAGAACACAATCATTCAATGACATCTAATAACACTACTAAATTTTTACATTCTTGTGATATACAGGGTGGGGCAATAGTGTGTGGAAGTTCGATAGCTCGTACACCGTAACAGATAAAAAAAATCTTTTTAATGCAGATGTAAACTGTGGGTAAATGCGCATACATAAAAATTGGCACGCTCAAGATAATTTCTTTTAAACGGAATGCCCTGAATATTTTTGCATATTTAACACTTTTCTTGGGATGTTTATTCATATCTAAAATATTAGCGCCATCTAATTACCTGTTTAGAAGTAATAATATTTTTTCACAAAAATTGATTTTTACATTACTCCACTTAACAATTCACCACTTCCGCGGCTGCAGCTTTGAAGACAAAATTAAGTAAGGGCCTTATTGTAGGAGGTTGTAGGGTGCTCTTGTTTAAATATCATAGAGCCACCATGTACAGGGTGTTCAAAATTAATTTTCAAATTTTGAGAACTTCAAAGTTATTCCTCTCAACTTTTTCAAATGGAACACCCTGTATATTTTTTAACGATGTTATGTAGAATTAAATAGCTAACATTTTTGTCTGTACATCCTTCCGGATATTTGTAACCACTTTTGATTTATTGAGCAAAAAGTACAAAATTTAACAATATTTATTATTAAATTATGGTTTTTTCAAATAAAACAAAACACCATGTTCAAGGTTGCTCATAAAAACAGCATGAATATTTTTTATTGGGTGCATTTTATGTTTGTGTCTCAATCTCACACAGCACATTAGTGAATTTAGTTGGTTGTAAATTATTTTGGCCACAATCATTTAAAATCGGTACCTTTAATAAACGAGCAAATTGAGCTCTTAAATTTACCAGTGTTGGACGTTTTGCAATGAGAAATCAAGTCATCGAGACGCAGACATAGAAAACCAAGATTAAGTTATGAAGATTTATTGTTCCTATAGCGACACCTGTTTACTTTTAATCTTTGTCTCTGAAAATGACATGTCAACATGTCGAAATACAGATAAGACTAAATAAAAACCTGTTGAAGTTACGAACTGTTTAATTTCCAATAAATTAAAATGAACTTCAACGAAGTAAAGCTCGACCTTATAAATAACTATGAAATAGTTTCGCCATATTGAATCCGCCATCTTAAATTTTATAATTTAGATTCTGGATACGTTATTAGTAACCACAAAACCTCACGAATACTAATTTTTATGTAATTCGGTTAACTTTATAAAATATTTCCGCTAATCTAAATCGGAAATTTTAATTTTTATATATTAAGAACCTGGATTCGTAATTAGCCAACCTTAAAACTCGAATACTAATTTTTTCAAAAATCAGATACCTAACTTTATCAAATAATTCCGCCATATTGAATTCGCCATCTTGAGTTTTATAATGTAGATTCAGGATACGCAATTAGTAGCACCACAACCCCACGAATAAAATTTTTATTCAATTCGAATTCGGATAACTTAATGCAACAATTTGGCCATCTTGAATTTTATATTTTAGATTCTGGATACGTTATTAGCAACCAAAAAACCTCCTGAATACTAACTTTTATTGTAATTCTGATAACTTTATAAAATATTTCCGCTATACTGAATCGAAAATTTTAATTTTTATAATTTTAAAACCTGGATTCGTAATTAGCAGCCTTAACACCCTTCGAATACTATTTTTTTCAAAAATCAGGTAACTGTATGATACAATTTTGCCATATTGAGTTCGCCTTCTTGAGTTTTATAATTTATAATAACAAGCAATTTTAAGCAATTCGGACAACCTAATGAAGCAATTCCGCCATCTTGAATTTTATACTTTAGAACCGGGTTATAGGTAACGTATAACAGCCCCAAAACTACTTGAACACCAATTGTGGGCGTGCGCTAAACAAGCTTCACTTCAAAAATATACACGATGCTATTTAACAACATGACGTTGATGTCATTTCTGGTTTAACCGGAAATCCATTATATAATGCATTTTTATCAATAGTTAAAGTAGTTTTAACCTTATACGTATTTCGGCACGTTTACATGCCATTGTCAGAGGCTATATTTTATTATATTCCCTAGTTTAATTTCATTCACTTGAAATTGCATCTATCAGACACTAAACTAACTTTTATCATTAAGATTCTTACAACCGGTTGCACAAACTACTATCAACTTTAACAGACCGTTAATTTTGACAGAGAATTTTTTAATTGAAAAAAATTGTTATTAACAAATAATTTAGCAGTAAATAACAATGACCAAATACATTATGACCAAAATAATTACCAATTAATACGATTGTTTAAATCCCTAAGTTTATTTTACGCCAAAATGCTTAGTTTCAAAATCCCGCCGTCAAACTTAACAGTCTGTTAAGAGCACGCCGCCGTGGCACCTTTTTGTTTTTGACGCTAGAGGCGCTAGTCATTCTAAATTTGAATTTAATTACTGACGGTTCTATTAAAAATAAACAGGTAGCGTCACATGCGTTCTGTTGACGTGCATATATTTTTTTTTACAGCACTGTACTAGCAGAATTATTGATTTCTCGCATAAAATTAATTCTCAGCATTACTTGCTCGTGGGTTTGTGTGCAACTAATCTCTTATTATGTGCGAAATTTGTTAAAAGTTTTAAAATAACGCGCCAAATGCCTATCGCCGTAGCGCCATCCGTGCTGATTCCTATGAACTTTTGTTCAAAAACATGGCTGACGTTACTCGCATCGAATTTTTAAATTTACTCAGCTGGCACATAGTTTAAATAATTGACAAAAATTTTAAATTGGTGTACCAATTATGACAGTATCTAGATGATCAGCGTAAATACAAATGAAGAATAGTGTTAAATTTATAGTTCTATGTTTGCTAAGAAAAGTAAGTTTTTTTACCTTATTTGCATGTTTCACAAGAAAATAATTATCTGAGCATCTAAGTTACTTTATTAAGTAACATCCTTAACATAGTTGTTTCATTTCGTTTTCTTTTTAATTAAGTCGCTGAGTACATATAAAAATGCCTATATGATGTCTATACTAGCGCCATCTGTGTCGTGTGGCTCGGCGCGGCGCGGTCTTAAAGTTGACAGTCGTTTGTGCAACCGGGCGTTAAGTTTGACGTAATGGAAATGATTTAGAATTATCTTTTTCAAATAACCAGCATAGGAATCACATGTTTCTGTATTTATCAAGAATGACATACCAAAAAAACGTGAAATTCGTAACTTATTCGAATCCTTCGATATAAAGGTAGTTTAACCTAGTTATGCAACAAGCAATAAATGTAGATCAAACTAAAATACTTACTCGCAGCACCAAAGCAATTGCCGACTTGATGCATCAATTTTAGCAACTAAACTAACAGAAAGTTAATTATGATCAGTCATTGTTTAGTGTCCACTATCATCATTTTGAACGTTAACCCGATTCGTTCTACATTAAACTACTATTTATGTCTAGGCTTGTATAAATTACAGCTTTATCACAAAATGAAAAGATAGAAGATGCTTGTTACAAACGATGATAGTCTTAATTAAAACTAAAAATAGATTTTTCCATAAACCGCATGTAATGTCTGATTAAGTACGTTGTTTTGCAAATCTTTTTAGTTTAAATAACTTATCATAGAATGTCAGAATGTATTTAAACCAATTAACAGAGAAACGGTTATTGAATGTTTATTTAGCATTTGTCACGCTTACGACAACGAACTACCTTTTATTTATATCCTGTATTGTTATTTTATTATTGATATTCGTGTTTCGCTGTACAGAAAATTGGATGCTATTATTAATAACACAATTTAGATAATTTTATTTATTATGTTTTAACAATTATAAACAACATTAATAATAAAGTATTATTACAATAGTTGTGTAATAATTCAATCCTATAAACATAGCGTCTGTTAGATATCACAATGACAGTTTACGTTTATAATTAAACCACAGTATACTTATTCATACAGTAGCGAAAGCAAAGGTCATTTATGGTAATTATAGCACCAAGCGGCGAACAAGTTACACTAAAGTCTGACAGCTAAGCGTAGCAGTGTTTCTCTGCTTTTTGAACGTTATAAGAACAATTTTCAAGTTGTTTGCCAGTGTTTTTATACAAATTTGATTAGTGATACACCAATTTATTATGAGTCTCGAAAGGAAGCGCTTGTTCCGCCGTGAACTGCGAAAACAACAAAGGAAAGAATCCTAACCTTATTTTTTTTACATTTCCCAAAGATCCAAAAACGTAATAAATTCTGATAAATATTAATACATTAAAGTTTGACTTTCTCGTCGTTCTAGATCAAAACAGTGGGTTTTAAACTGTAGACGTGAAGATTTACGTAAAACGGAGGTGGGATATTTGAATAACTGCACTTTGTGTAGGCTGCATTTTGAAGATTCGCAGTTTATAAATGTAGGGAAGAAGAAATTGGTTCACAACGCAGTACCAACAATATTTCAAATTAAAAACCCTCCTAAACCACTTTTGTGTAACAGAAAACTACCAGCGCTTCGAATAATAAAGCCTGGTTGATATAGGTATTATTTACTGTTTAATGTATAAATCAAAACTTATTTTGTTAATAAATCATATTACTGGCATTATCTTTGTATTATTAAAAAAAAATTATATAATGTAGCTCGTAATTTTTCTGTTTATTAAAAATATGGTAACAACAACGAACTGGATTGGAATTTAAAACCCGCCATAATTTAAACGATAGTTGAACTTGTCGACCGCTTGGAGCGCCACTAGTTACAGCTTACCAGGCGTTATATGGGAGCTTTCGCTACTGTGTAATTAAGTATACTGTGATTAAACGTCATATACGGGGTGCCCCAAATAATGTGCCTAGCATGGTAATCTCGAAAACTATAATACAATCTTATTTGGTTAAATTAGACCAAACGTCTCCTAGCAAATAAAATTCTCGTAACTATCTCTACAGAACTTTTAACATTCAATTACTATGCCAGAAGATTAACGTGGGGATCTCGGAAACGGTTAGTGTTTCACGAACTTCTTGTTCTTGTCTTGCTTTTTCTTGTTCTTGTCTTGTATTGCTGCAAGCACAAGAACAAGAAGTAGGTGTGCAAGAAACAAGACAAGACAAGACTAGCTGGAGTAAGAACAAGATTCCTTGTCAAGACGTTTGCAAGAAACAAGATTTCTTGTTTTATGTAGATAGATAAAACAAAAGTTTCAAATCGCCGATTTTAACGCTTCTGGAACTGGGGTGTGTGAAAACATAATAATACTGTACTGCAAAATAATAATTTATAAGTTTTGTTGCAATGTAATATAAGCGATAAATGAGCTATTTTCATAATAGACCCACAAGCACATTTTGTAGGTAATCTGATCAATAAATTCAAAGCCAGTAAATGGTTCTACATTTAATATAGATAACTCTTAATAAGCATTGCGTTTCCAACAACATGCAAAAATCAGTAATATCAAAACCAAGTTTTTTCGCAAAACTGCTATTTTAGCTGTCATTTCTGTACAATAAAACTATGAGGAAACCGAAGCAGATGTAAAAGTTCAAAATTGACAGTTCAAAAAATAAATAAATAACGTTTTCTTTTGCTATTTGTTTAATATGTGCTTCATTTGGAACGCACCGATAAAATACAAAAATTAAATTGTTAATGCAGAGAAACCAAATAAAATATATGAAAGTATAGTATGTATGTTACTCTACTAACTACCAAACGCGCTAAAATATAAAAGTTTCTTAGTCAGTACTAGGCGGTACAAGGGCGTTTAACGAGTAGGACGCGACAGGGAGCCGGCGCCGCTTTACCGAGACTCGATAGCTCGGGGAATCCCCCAACTAGCAAGAACAAGAAATAAGCAAGAGTCTTGCTAGCAAGACAAGAATTAAGCTAGCAAGACATTTTGCAAGACAAGATGTTGTTTTACTTCTTGTCTTGCCTAGCAAGACAAGACAAGAAGTTGCCGAGCAAAGACAAGAAATCTTGCTTTGTGCATCACTAGAAACAGTAAAAGATAGAGATTCGATTAAATCAGAGAAAATGTACAGTACTTTAAGATCAACTAGAAAATGTGCAGGAAGTTTTAAATTTTGTTATCGCATTTTATAGTTGATCTTAACGTACTGTACATTTTCTCTGATTTAACCGAATCTCTATCTTTTACTGTTTCTAGTGATGCACAAAACAAGAAATGTGAAATTTGTATTTTTCTTATTTTTTTTGAAACTTTTTTGCATTAAGATGTATGTGCGAAATTTGTTAACATTAGTAAGGTATTTGTTTATGTACGAGGATGGGTTGAAAACTTCGTGGGATCTCAGATAGATGGCGCTGTTTCAGACAGTTTTTGTGGCGCGCTGTCAAGTTCACTCCTTCAAACTGTCCACTGTCAAATTTGAGATCGCTGCGTTTATTGGTTTCGTTTAGGCAGCTGTTTAATTAAGAGCGTGTTAGAGTTTTTGACAAGATTGATAGTGTTGAAATTCGTGTTGTCATTAAGTACTTCTTCTTGAAAGGCTTATCAGCAACCGACATCCATAATGAGATGAAGGATGGTCTGAAGGACTCGGCTCCTTCATTTTCTACCGTTGATAAATGGGTTTGTGAGTTCAAATGTGGTCGTACAAGTGTTAAAAATCACCCTATAGTGGACGCCCAAAATCTGTCTATACACTAGAAATTGTTGAAAAAGTGGATGCTATGGTGTCAAAAGACCATCGGTTGAAGACGTCTGAGATAGCGGAGGCTGTAAACATCTCTAAAGAACGCGCAACGTACATTTTGAACGAAAAGTTGGCCATGAAGAAGCTGTCCGCGAGTTGGGTGGCGCGACTGCTCAGTGTTGATCAATAATTGGTGCGGATGCAAATTTCTCGTGAGTGTTTGGAGCGGTTTCGAAACAACAAAGTGGATTGTATACGTCGATTTATCACCATTTATGAAACTTGGGTCCATCATTATACGTCGGAAACAAAACAACAATGGCGACACAGTGGTTCTCCTCCTCCAAAGAAGGCAAAAGCTGTTGCATCTGCAGAAGAGGTAATGGCTTCTATTTTTTGGGATGCAAATGTATTCTTCTGATTGATTACCTTCCAAAAGACCAATCGATCACAGTCGTATACTATGCGATTTTTTTGGACAAATTGAAGCAAGAAGGTAGTGAAAAGCGTCCTGGTTTAGCCAAGAAAATAATCATTTTTCACCAGGACAATGCACGGCCCCACACGAGTGTTATTGCTATGCTAAAAATTCACGAATTAGGCTTCGATTTGCTGCCACACCAGCTTATTCGCCAGACTTAGCTCCGTCGGACTACCACTTGTTTCCATGTCTGAAAAAATACCTAGCGGGCCTGAAATTTTTAACAGACGACGATGTTAAAGCTACTGTAGATGCCTATTTTGAAGAACTTGACAGTTCTGAATTTTATCAAGGCATAAAGAGAGGTTTTGGATCATCGCTGGTCCAAATGAACGTAATTTCAAACCGCAAAGTTCTGTTTTTCATTTTCATTCCACGGACTTATCAGCCCATCATCGTAGTTTGCGAATATGATATTAAATTTATGATAATTTCTCTAATTTTGGCAATGTCCCTAAAATTTTGTTTTATTAAATAGAAGTCCTAGACGACCATGATGTCAATGGAAAATTCTCTTAATTTCCAGTAATACCTAGCTTTATATAAGGTTCACAATTAAATACAAACTAAATGGGTTGAACGGTGACAAGCGTAGATTTGTGAAATGAATGGTGTACCTAACGCATGTACACAAGTGAAAAATTCTAGAAAATTATTTCTTAAAGGAATAACCCCAAGATTGGTAGTAAAAAGTCTATAATGTAGTGCAAGTAACTGTAGTGTTATACTTATAGCTGTGCAGCAATTGTAGTAACAATTCCTCAGCACACTGCGAAATAGCTCTGCAATTCCCTAACACCAATATGTGACTACTGATGACGGTGACCAGTTACAATAGAGCCATTCCAGTAGATTTAGATCATACATATGTACGTAGCATTGTATATCAATTTTAAACTCGTATCTGCAAATAAACAAAATCGAAAAATTGTAGTCTCGACAAGGCTACTTTTAGCAACTACTTCAATCGCTCACTAACTTTTTACTTTCCCATACCTTCGTTATAGGGAGGTATTGATTTCATGACAATTTTCGAAATCCTGATTTTCATGAAAATACGCGTTTTGGGGCTTAGAGGACCCAAAAAAGTGATTTTTAAAATATTTCTGTATGTGGGTGTGTGGAAGGGTATGTATGTGTGTGACACTTCTAAAGAGAAAAGTACACATGGGCGCCCGCAGGATTTTTGCCTGAGGGGGGTCAAAAACTTTGCCGCAGAGAAAATTATTTTGGGTATAACGATAATAGAAAATAACAGCCGTAATTGCAATTTATGTTACACTGTTTTCGTGATTTTTTAAATGAAGAAGAAGTAAAAATAGAGAAAGAGAAAATCCATTATCACGTTTTTCTGAGGTGAATTAGTTAAGATGTAAAAACTTCGATAAATTTAATTTAGTTTATTATCTGAAAAATTACACATGTTGAACAAGCAACGGACCTTACGTATCTGTCTTAAATTCACACAAAATACAAAAATTCAGTTTAACGGTTAGAAGTAAAGCATTCATATTAATCATACAGCTGATCATAAAATATGCTAAACATCTAGGGGGAGGGGGGGGGGGGGGAACTGATGGGCTTGGATAAAACATATTTTATGTTTGTATGTATATTAGGGTGGTCCTTATTTATATATGAAAAAAATTTTTGATTCGATCTACATACGCCCCCTTTATATGAAAAAATAAACCTGTAAAAATTTCAGCTCCAAAAAATAATGTTAACACGTGCCTCTTCGAGCTTAAAAATTGAATAAAACAAAATTTTACAACTTTTGTTGTTTTTTTTCATTTTTTATTAATTTTTAAAGTAAAAAATAACTATTTTGTTATTCAAGATTACTAATATTACGTTTAGGTATCTATTTTGCAGTTGTTGGCAGAACTGCGCAGGGTAGCATCTGGCAGTTGTAATTTTGAAATCGTGACCAGAACAACGACTTTATGAATACTTCGGTAATTTTAATATCCAGTTATTTTAATATTTAATTTCTGTTTTTTGGTTTATTTATATACGCTGAAAATGTCATCTTCAAGTAGTATCGATTTGAGAAAAAAATCATTTTAATTGAAAATACCAAAAGTCGAATTACAGGATCTAAATTGTCTGCTAATAAGGACGTTCTTCAAGTTGTTATTTTTTAACTTACGGGTAATAAAACTAAGTGTTTGAGAGAGTGCTACTTTTACTGTACAAGAATGTACTATATTTTGGAAAACAGCCCGAATACCAACAAGATTATAATAACCATGCATTCAATTATTAGAAAAATTATACAACGACTGGAGAAGCTTAGGGAAAAATCGTAAAAATACAGCAGAACGACAGCGAACGAATGAGAATAACAGTTTTCATGAGTTGGACATTTTTTTTTTCGATATTTCACACGAAAGCGCTCTAAATATGATTACAATACATGAAGACAAGGAATTCTTACTTTAACAGAGAAAAAAGGACGACCAAGCTGAAAGCTCGGCGTGGACAAAATTTTAGAAGGAATTGAAGAGCGAAGAATGAAGAGGGAAGACAAAGAAATACAACGAAGACAAAAACATAGTGAAGAGACGTCATCGACAATTAATTAATTAATATTATAAGTAGAATAAATAAATTTTTCTTTGTTTATTATTTTATTGTTTTAATCTACGTTGCGGATTTAAAAACAAAATCTAAAAACTGCAATCCTGCAACTGCCAATAAGTTTACAAATCATTTGTGGTACCTAAATACAGAAGCAGCAGCATTTGCATTTTTTGATGAAAGCCTGTCACTGGAAACTAAAATTCATATGGCCGCAAAGATTAATTAGCAACATGATAAAGAAGATATTCAAAAAGAAGAACTTGAAAAAAGGCTATTAATGAAACCAGAAGATTTAAATACATTTGTTTGGAGAAAATTAGAAAATTAGAAAATCTGCCAATGTAATAAACTTTTTCGCCGTTTGAAAATAGAAACAGACTTTCTTTATTGTCATCCAGAAAAATTGAATCATAGAGAAAAGTAGCTTTAAGATCTTAAAATAATAAAATCTCTAAAGGTAGCTAACGACACTGCTAAGCGAGAAATAAAATTAGTTTTGGATTTTAATAATATAATTATCAAAAAATTGGATCAACAACAGTACCTTTTACAAGTAATTAATACTATTACATTTAGTATTTATTTATCTTCAATTTCAACTAATTAATGTTAATAAATCTTCAGATTTTTGTAATGCAGGTTATTCAAGACTATAGAAAAAGGTATCAGGGACATAGCATCGAAACGATATCACAATCTTTCGAATAAAAAATGTATCAAAAAGGAAAACAATTTTTTTTTATTAAGTTTATTTGTTAGTTTGACTAATGTTCCTTACTTTTTGCATTAAGTAGCAACAGGATCTGAGAAAAGAACAAATCGTAAACTTTCTTACTGAACTCTTTAGCTGCAAAACGGTGGCCCCAACAATTTTCTTAAGATCTCGACTTTAACGCCCATTTACTCAAAACGTAGTTGTCCGATCGAAAGTTTTTTGTGGATAGTAGACAATGAAATAAAATTGATTTCAAAACTCTAAAACCGCGTTTCTTCAAAATAATAAAAATTTAAAAAAAAAATGTTTTTTTAAAACTACCCAAACGATTTTTTGTAACTTTGTAGGCTGCTAGAACCGAAGATTGGCCACAACTTGGCTTTTTGCTGCAATATATAACTTCACTGTGGCGTTTTCTATGACTTTTAAAAAATCGAAAATGTGTAATCCTTTATTTATTAAACAAGGTCCGATAAATTGTTTTCTTAAGCAAAATTGCTCATCATGACTACTAGAACTAAAATCTAATGTTAGTTTTGGCTATTAAACCAAAATAAATAGACCGGTGCCTTTAAAGGCCGTTTTGCTTACGCAAAGGCCAAGCTTATAGAGCCAAATGATTCTAGCTGCGACAAAATCAGCCAACCTATAATTCGTAATACGTTTGCATGCCCATTGATAAAAATAATGCAATAATCACATAGACAGGTGCAAAGAAAAAGAAGGAAATTCAGAACGCATTAAGCACGGCAAAGGCACGGCCTCTGTAGTTTACTTAACTTGCGCCGGTCAGCGGCAGTTAGGTGCAGCGTACAGCTTTTGTGTGTTTATTTATTTCATATGTAGTTTGCAAATATACAATAAATATGGATTTTCTCGTTGACCAGCTTATAAAAGAAAAATTTAATAGATACTTTATGAAAAACAAATAGAAATAAAAAATGATGGGCGATGTTCTTCAAAATGACTAGGGCCGTTACAGGCAGACAGTAGGAAGAAATCTAGATCGTTTATTACTGAATGGTATAAAATAATGAACTGGCTAACTGGTAACGATATTTAAAAAAAAACTATTCTGCTGGATTTGCTTACTATTTTCATCTATATCTAACCCCTCAAAAGTATAATCTGAAACAGGATACTTTGTTTAAAAAAACCTTCCAGCTGGGATGCAAAAACGTGCGTCGACCAAATAAAATGTATCTGCAACTGTTAGATTAAAATTATTTGACAAATGACGCATTGACTTGGGTTTAGACGTAGGTTTCGTTATGAAATTAAAGTGCACAAAGACATAGTGAAATTTAGTAGGGATTTCATGCGTAGATTAATTCATTTAACCACAGGTCATGGTCAATTGGAGTTGTCTTAATGTGTTTTCTTTTTAACCGTTTCGCTGCGTATGGCACGGATCCGTGCCACAGGTGTCCATTGCTCAGCGCGTCCGGCACGGATGCGTGTCAGACACTGCTTTGCCTTTACATTGCCTGTACAAAGTCAGCGTGTGGCAAAGAATCCTGTGCGCAGGTGAGCACGTAGCTAAAGCATTCGGAAATCTAAAAATAGCGCCGTCGTTTACAATTTTTTTTCTCTGTCTAGCTAAATGAAAATAATAAAAAAGCCAAAAAACCAGTCCGCTCCTGGGCATGGAAGCGTTTTCACCGTACGCAGCGAAAGGGTTAATCTTAATGTTAAATAACTTTTGCCATTGCCTACCCACGGAACGCCACTGGTAGGCATGCCAAAAGTTTGTCATGTTTCCGATGTTTTTATTTATTTTATTAACTAATTATTAGTTATCAGTACTTATTTTAAGATAAAATATTGCACTACTACTATTTTATGGTGAAAGATGTTCTTCCATAAGGTAATACTTTAATAATTTTCCAAAATATACAATTTCACCAAAACAATCTTAGTATTGCATGTTAAACCACAACTTCGGGTCTCTTCAGAATGCCGGTAGCAGAAGTGTGTTTCACATGTGGGTTAATTATTACGTCGGCTAGCTCTTTTGTAAATTGAGCTTGTGCTCTCAAAGCTGGTCTGAAGTCTGCATGAGACCGCAAAATTTAACACCAGGTCGTAGAAACAACCGATACTGGACGCCAAACTGAAAACCACATCGTAACTTCTGATTGTTTAAATTGTTACAAAATTTTTGATAGAAGAATTTATGGCGTGGCTGATACACGTCAACAATAGATATAAAGGTAAGCAACATTTAGTTATACAAACTACATAATTTTTTAATAAGTTCTATCTTTACTTCGTTGAAGTTCATATTGTTAATTTATTGTAAATAAAAAATTTTTAACTTTAACAGGTTTTTTGGTTTAGCTTTTTACTTATTTTCACATGTCATTTCCAGAGGCAACATTAAAAGTAAACAGTTGGTGTTGCTATAGGAACAATAAAAAGTCATAACTTGATCTTGGTTTTCTATATCTGTGTCCAGATGACTTGATTTCGCATTCTAAAACGTCCAATAACGGAGAATTTAAGAGATCAATTAGCTCATTCATTAGAGGTACAGATTTTAAATGACTAGTGCTATTAGTTTGGCTAGTTGTGTGGCGTATAGGGTATGAGCACGGTAACCGACCGCGCTTTACAACTAATTAGAAGCGCTTCGGATTTCGTACTAAAATCGCTGTGAAAGCTTTATTCTAAGAGTTATCAAAAATATGCAAAAAATAAAAAATATATTTTTTAACTAGCGCTAATTGATAGGTGTATTTAAAATGACTTACCTAACTGTTGGAAAACGCGTTGTTGATATTAAAAAGTATCGTATTTTTTCATAGTTTCTAATATGGTTGAAAATTCTTGCTAATCGCAATAAACTGCTTTAAATAGACTACCAAACTGTTTAAAGTTTATAACAATTCGAATTTGCGTTTTTAAATAAATAATCAATCAAACTGAAAATTTTCAAAAAATCCTGATGGACGTCACAGTAAAATTTAGGAGATAAATAAATAATAAATTTGTAGTTTATTGCAGGCTCGATCGACTCAGAAAGTTTAACAAAAATGGCGGGAGCAGTTTTTGAGGAATTAGTTTTTGAAAACGTCCAAAAGACGATAGTATATTTACAATTTTCATATTTCCAAAAATAATTGTACATTACTTAATTACAATTACTACGAACTATCAAATAGTATACAATTTGTATTGATTAGATATTTCGTTTTTGAGCATTAAAATTAAAATTTTCAAAAATTCGTAGCGGCCTTCATTTTGAAGATGCAGCATTTAGAATATAACATTTCATTTCTCTTTAAATGCACTACAACTATGCATTTGAAATTTTAATCAACAAACCAAAAAACAGGTTTAATTTCTGTTTACGGTTCCGGTTCCGGTTCCGGTTCCGATTAACGACCTTACAAAAAACTACAAAGCTCCCACATACCAAGTCTTATGAAAATCAGTCAAAGGGGTTCCGGAGATACAGGAAAAATAAACACACCCCACGCACCCACCCACATACAGACATGTTTTAAAACCACTTTTTTTGGGTTCCTTAGACCACAAAACGCATATTTTCGATAAAATCTGAAATTTAAAATTTGCATAAAGGAAAAATTAATTGAACTAATAAATTTAAATATTCTGTTTACTGCAAACCTACACAAACAAACATAATAATACCACAGGATTCTTGTAATCATAAAACACATAAATTAGCAGCGTACATGGGGCTTTAACGGTTTCTTTGGGTAAAATTACAAATTGCATAAAATAATTGTTATAATACTCAACCTATTAATACATTGATAAAAGAGAAAGAATACAAATTAGCTATTCATAAAATTTATCCACTACTTCGGCGGTTCCATATTTTTGCAATAAATCAGAAAAAAATGCCACTACAAAACACAAAAAATGTAAAATAACTTTTAAAACGACAAAAAAACATTTTAAACATGTTGTTTAATGCTAAAGAAAAACGGATAATTACTAAAATCCGGCGTTTCTATTTAAATTGTTCGCATTGTAGTTCGGTTTATATAGGCTGTTACAAATATAAACACTCATATAAATCCAATTAAGCTAAACATTTACTAAGAACACAATCATTCAATAATATCTAATGTGATGATAAACGTAAGTTAGATATACTAGAAGCATTTAAAATATACAAACATTTAAAATCTAGACCTTTAATGAAAGAGCAAATTGATTTCTTAAATTCACCATTATTAGACGTTTTGGAATGAGAAATCAAGTCTTCTGGACGCAGATATAGAAAGCTAAGATAAAGTTATGAATATTTATTGTTCCTATAGCAACACCAACTGTTTGCCTTTAAACTTGTCTCTGAAAATGACATGTCAAAATACGTATAAGCCTAAAATAATAAACCTGTTGAAGTTAAGATTGTTTTATTTAAACTACAGAATGTTTCAAAAATTATAAATTAAAAGTATTTGAAATAAGTTTACTGTTAGTTCATCGTGTTTTTTGTTGGTGAAAATTATTCGTCTGCCATATTAGCAAGTGGCCACGATAATAAATGAAAAAAAAAATGATTTTGCTAAATATCTTTTTAAAGAGAGCTTAAATTACATGAATCGTACGCTTAAGGATCAAAATGAAATCGGCGTAATTTATTAGTTCAAAATGCGATTAAATAAATTTTGATTGAAAATATCGTCACTCATCAATAATTTTATTATCACTTTCAATGTATAAAAATCCAACTCGTGGAAAATGTTTTAATTAAAATGAATTTGTATCACATTTTTATAACGCTATTTTTCCAGACGAAATTATTAATACGCTGATGTACAAAAATCCTTTAAAGTATGCAACCCAGTTGCTACAAGTGTAGTTTTAATGCATAGTTCAGTTTCTTCAAACAAAAGCACAATTTCCAGTGCCGTAAATATGGAATTTGTGAACCAGGTACGTGATCGGTTAGGGCCACAGGCCAACCAAATACGAATCTAGGAAAAATACCCGAGAAAAATATACCTACGGAAAAAATATGCAGAAAAAAAATACCTAGAGAAAAAAATACCTACGGAAAAATACACAGAGCAAAAATACCTAAACAAAAAAATAGTTGCGGAAAAAATACCCAGAAAAAAAAATACTTAGAAAAAATCAATGTACGGAAAAATACCCAGAGAAAAAAATACCTATCGAAAAAATTTCTAGAGGAAAAAATATCTACGGAAACAATACCCAAAGAAAAATAATCTAAAATTATACAGTATCTTCTAAAAGCATAGACTAATATAGGCTTTAATAATTTTTCCAAAAAAAATTATAACAGAAGAATATTACATATTTAAAAATCTGCCATAATTTAGCGTTTGCCATTGTTTTTTCTGATCGTTAATGTAATTGTTAAAAATTTCTTATTTCTGCTCATTTAACTGCATTTATTCAAATTTAAGGAAAACTTAATACTGAATTTAGTAAAAGAAAATCAAAACACAAGAAAGACAAAGTTTTCAAATTTGGAGAATAATAATTCATTGTGCGTCAATTATTAAATGCTAGTTACAGTTTACAGAAATATTAATACGGCGGCGCGGTGATTAAATTTTTTGTTCAACTCTTACTGTGGAATATAAACTGCACGTCGTACCTTATAATATCAATTAATCAATCAACTCTACCAATTTAGCGTTAATATTTTTAGCAATTTAAAAGTATGATTTTACCAGATACACAAGAGCAAGAATTATATAATTCAGGAGTATTGTTGGTTGCCGAAATTTTACATTATTCATAATTTATTTATCGTAAGTAAAGATGCAAACGAGATTGCTTGAGTTTCAAAGTTATAAGTTTTAGAAGCTCTATGAAATGTTTTTCGAAAATAATCTTTTCGGGAAAATTGTTTTGATTCTGAAAAATCCCGTTTTTTTGTCCTCGCTCGTCAGCTAACGTTTTAAAGCGTACACCACGTCTATGGCTGTGCGCCATGGTCTTCCAAATCACAAGAACTGTTGAAAATGCTGTCTTCTACTCTTCAAGCATATGAATACAAATGGAGATTCCCTTTAGTATTTTCTGGCAGGTACCAAACGGTACGGAAGCTAATTGAACAGGCTTTCTTAGAAATCAAATGCTCGCCGAACTGTACAACGTTATAATTATTAAAAGTTACGCTTTTGCAAATACGCGGTAAGTATTAATATCTAGTATGGGAAAATCCACTTGAAGTCCACACTTAAGCTTTTTCATATTCAACTTCTCGATAGAACTGCCGGTGGATCCTTAGTACAACTAGTTACAAATCAGTGGTAAGCGCGCGGGCTACCAATGCGGGTTCGATTTCCGGCCCGGTCGTTCTCCCTCGCGGGAAACCAGCGAGGTGGATTTTTCCCCAGGAAAACCTCTCTGGAGAAGAAGTGCATGCACTTCCTGTGGTTCGGAGCCCACGTTAAACTGTAGGTCCCCTATGTCTGTCTGTGCAGAATATCTATCGCCGCGCACCAAACACAGACATAGTAGAGAGGTAGCCAACGCCCTGAATAGGGCATGGCACTATAAAAAGGCAGGTATCAAACGACAACCCAATCCTGTGATATGTAAAGACTTTGTAGGTTTATCGGTTATTCGCTGCATTACATCCTTGACAGTTTCTTAATTTCAAAGGGATGGCCATCCACCACCTTCTTTACGTGCAATACTGCCTGTATTTCTAAACAACTGGATAGTGTATACAATTGTATTTTAAAATTTTTAACATCAAATACAACTTGAGGAATTTTTCTCAAAATTCATTAATGCAAGACTGAATACTGTATCCCCACTCAACACTTTCTTCAACCCCATTGCGAAAACATGAATCAATTAAAAAAAAATTTATGTTCTTGTGTGAAAATCATTGTAACAAACAGATTTTGGTTAAACAGCTGTCAAATAAATGATAAATGAACTAATTGCAGGTATTTGAACTAAACTTAGATACTACTTAGGTTTTTATGGTAAAAGTTCACCAAAAATTTTAATTTTCACCCGGTATACACATCCAAAAATTATATATCCATCGAAATCAAATTGTATGTCCGACGGGACTAATAAATTCTTGTTCACAGTTCAGTAATGTTCACAGAGTGTCTTTAAACGGTTATGCGTATTCTCACACACGGGCAATTTCTTCCTTTTGTTCAAAGCGTCTATATTGTCATTTATATTACGTCATAACATTTAAATATATAAAAAAAAAATACTAAAATTAGAAAGGTAATCTTAGAAAACATTTTTTTCTCAGGTTTAGTTCCTACTACTTCCTACAAAGAAACAGAATGAAAAATAAGCCGCAAACGAAATGTGGGGTAATATTCTGGTGATATTTGACACGGTCCCGTGGCAGACCTCTCCATATGTCAGAGTGTCAGCGAGCGTGATGAATAGACCGGCGCCCCTTGAAGTTTGTCCCTTGCCTTCTTGTGACGGCGGAAGAGAAAGAGGTTTAGCTTATTTAAATTCTCGTTAATAAGCAGCGATCTCTTTAAAGATGTACACGTTTGTAGTGCCAAGATGTATTTGCTTGCTTTTTAATGAATGTTAACTTCTCGAAAATTAACTAGGAAAAAAAACTTATAATTATTTTGTCTGGGTATGTTTAATAAAATGTTAATTATACGTATAATAAATGCGACAATAAGGCTAAGCCGTTCTCAAATAACTAAAGTATTTTTAATATGAAATTCAAACTTACATTATGACTAGTATGTAGATGTAAGTAAAATTATTTCAAGGAAGCTTTCGAGTGGCAATTTGAAATGCATTAAACTTAACAGAAAGAAGAAATTTTTTGCGCAAAATGAAATCTGCCCAACATTTTTTATAGGTATATTAACATAAATAAACAGTGAAAAATATTTTTTTACGAATTTTTAACAACAGAAAATTAGGAATGTGGAACTTACTACATAGTGCTCAAATTCAACTTATTAAAAAAATCTAGAAGGTTACACAAAATTAATCGGGGAAAACAATTTAGGTAGGCCAAGAAGAAAACATATCCCCCCGTGAACAGTCTTAAGAAAAAGAAAAAAAATCTTGGAATATCGATTCATAAAATAGGTACTGAGAAAAATGCCTTGGAAACCAGATAAGCAAATAGATTGAAGAGAAAAGGGTTCTGGTCGCTAGAATGAAGGCTCTTCTTCTTCCTCTTGTTATAGGCCAATAGCCTGTTTAATACCCGCAACTAGTGCGGATTCTGTGAGCCCTCTTTGCACGTATGCCGGGCAGGAGGCTGGCCTTACGCGTCGAAAGGAGAAGAAGTTCCACTAAATGGTTTACGATTGCCAAAGATGTAAGAATGACAACCGGGACAGACGGCTTAAGGTGCCCTCCGAAGCACGGTTGTTTGCAGATATACCCCTACATTGGTCACCCATCCGAGTGGGGACCAGAGCAGACAGTGCTTAACTTTGAATACCGTGTAAACGGCATCCGCAGTTCTCCGCCGTGCAACCAACTTAGACGATGAAGACCTTTGAAATAATCTTTCATGAAAATACATTTTTCGTTGTTAAAGCGCATCGAAAAATTATTGTTATGATGTTTCCACTGGATTGTTAGCATAAATCATTATTGGTAGCATATTTTTCTAGGTACTTATTTATCGTTGACCATTTCTACTGCTAAGGCTTATAACCAACACAAGAGTAGACCACTAGAAGAAGAAAAAAACTATGTAAAAGCGTCCCGTCGGGCTAAAGAGCGACCCGAAAACGGCATCATTAATTTATGGCGTTCAGTCACAATTGCTTAAATGTTTTTCTCAAAAGTTATCTCTGCTGCTTTGTCAGCCCTACAACTGTCCAAAAGAACTCGAATGTTCTAAATTTTATGTTTTTAAGCGACGTCAACGTTTTTGGATTTCACTTAAAGCAATTATACATATGCGACTGTACTATTTTTTCTTTTTTTTTTCTTTCACATTAACCAAACGGTAGTTGCTGGTGTAATACCATGGAAAAATAATTCTCGCTGCTTGCAGGTAGTGGTGGAAGGGTTTAGTGACTCCATCTACAGACACGACTATCGGTATTATTTTACCAGATGTAAGTCTCCACAAGTTTTTGATTTCTACAGGCAATTCAGTGTATTTAGTGTTTTTGACGATTTTTTTATTTTCTGTTTCAGCCAGGTTGTGCGTTAATCGAACAGCCACATCAATGACAATAGCAGTTTTAAGCCGTTTGTCAATGAATATTAAGTCTGGGCGATGGTGTTGCACATGGTGGTCTGTAATTATCGGTGGCTCCGAGTATTATCATCTTCTAAAATAGATTTAGGTATGTATTTATAATGCGGTGTAGGAATACTAATCAACTTGTATTTCAGGGCCAGCTTGTGGTGGATGATCGCAGCAACGCTATTATGCCTTCCCAAGTAGACATTGTTTGCAAGTTGGGGGCAGCCTACAGTTCGATGTTCTATGGTTTCTTCCAAAGCATTGCAGGTGAAGCATTCTATTATTGATGTTAGTTTTGAGGATGTGTTTCATAACTGTGTTCTTACAACTTTATCTTGTATTGCTGTGAAGAAACCCTCTGTTTCAACATGAACTAAAATAGCGAAAAAATAATTTCTTACCAATGTAATACGCGGTGACTTGGTTTGGGAATCTGCCATGGCGTGCTTTCGCCTTCCATTTTTGAAATTGGTCAGCTATAGTTGGTAAGTATAGAGTAAGTATAGAGCCGTTCAATCTTCGTGTTGGGCAGTCCCATGCGATGTGGTGGATCGTCTGGGTTGGATGGCCGCAGTCACAGTCAGGTTATGCGAATATGCTTTATTTGTGTTTCAGATATTCGCGTTTGCCGTGGACAGTGCGCACAGAATTTAACGCAGTCCATGTTTTCCTTAGTGGGTAGAAACTGGTTGGCTGAATTGTGAGATCTGCTAATGGGTTTAAGGCGTCCGGGTTTGAAGCGGCTCATTCATTCATCTAGGATGGAAGTTTTCTTGTAGGAGTGTTTCTGCTAGTGTCTCTGCAGGCTTCCTGGATCTTAATCTCTGTATGTGCTGTTTCCTGCAGATGGGCGACTGTGGGTTGTTGCAGCATTTAAGCCACTCGATTTTTTTTAGAGAAGCCTGCCTTCGTAGCGAAAAGGAAGGGGTGTTGGACAGTACTGGTAACCACTGGAGTGTGTGTTGGATCGTGCCAGAAACTGTCCTCATTGTATCGTTCAATTGGACGTCGACCCTGCCGGTGTGTGCACTGTTAAGACAGACCGAACTGCAGTGCTCCGCTACTGAGTATACTAGTGCTATGGCAGAAGTTCTGAAGACCGCCGCATCGGCTCCCCAGCCTGTTCTTGAGAGTTTGTGCAGGATGTTATTACGCGTCTTAATTTTTGATGTCGTTCTGCTGAGGTGTTCTTTGTAAGTTAGAGAACGTCCCAATGTTATTCCCAAATATTTCGAGTGCGGATTATAAAATAACTGATGTTCTCTAATTTGTACTCTGCCTGTATGTTAATCAGATGAAAGCAAAATGACTCTGTTTTAGATTTATTTGTTCTGAGACGCCGTGTTTTAAAGTGTCCAGTTTTACCAGATCTTCTGTTAGGGCGATCTCTGATGATTCAAGGATTGGGAGGCTAGCGCTATGTCGTCACCGTATGTAAATTTTCTTGTCTTGGTGTTTGGTAGATCTGCTATGTAAATATATTGAAGAGTAGGAGTGTAAGGATAGAGCTTTCTAAAAGTCTATCGTTCAGCCTAAAACACTTGGTTACTTGCTCATTTAAATATACCTGGAAGATTATGTTGTTAAATAGTGTAGCCAGAGTTTTACAGAGAACGATTTAAATAAATTTAACAATTATGCCTTGGCGCCATATTGTGTCGTATGCAGAAGTCAGATCTACAAATACTGCTATTGTTTCCTTGCGGTCTTGGAAGCCTTTTTTATATATGTCCTCAGCTCCATCGCCTGATCACAGCAGCTTCAATTGAACCTAAAACCTGCCTGTTCGACGGGCACATGCTGGAGTGTTCTTGTCGAGGTTCGGTTATACACGGTTCGCTCCAGTAGTTTATAGCAGGTACCCAGAAGTCTTCTGGATTGCTGTCATTTTTCACTTTTCTCATAAAGTGCTCCAATTAAATTTTATGTACATATTATATTATGCAAAATTAATTCTAGTAAAATGAGGTTACATTTTTCAGTTTATATTTTTTATTATAGTAGTGCTGCTTCCTTGCATCTTAATTCCCATAGCCTGAGACGCAAGAGGATAGCGACGGACTCTTTTATTATGGGGAATTACAAGATCGTAAAAATTTTGGCCAATAGGTGTCTCCATCTCTTATTTTTTCTCCTCGTTCGAGAGCTTCATGGGAATTAATGGTAGGTATCATCAGCAACCATGCCAGTCGATAACGAAACAAGATCTGCATTGTTTTGAGTAATTGGGCCATGCAGCCCAAACCATTGAATACATTAATTTTCATCATTATTGTACCTTTTAGTTCTGCTGGAACGGAGCTCCACATGTTGTTGCGTAAAACTCAGTTAACTTTTTTAAAGCTTCAATCATTAGCGAAGGAATAAGGCACTTACTATACGTTTCATCAAAATAGTGTAAACACGACCCTGAGTAAGCCCACCACTACAAATAATTGCAGTTATTCAAAAAATTATAGCTTGGAATCCAAAAGTCATAGGGAGCTCAAATCTCGGTCGTTCAAAATCTATTGGACCTGATTAATATTTATACGATTAAATACGAACATACCCTACATAGTGGGCTCCAAAGACAATAAAAAAGCGCAAAACAAGTTTTTTTTTACTATGACCGCCATTTTGAGAAATATCCAACTGTTTCCGGTTAAAAAATGATTTAGACCGTTGGAGACAATTCAATTTTGCGTTGATATTCATATTAAAATATAAAATCGAAACATTTTTGATCGAGATATGAGTAATCTACGAAAATCTTGTAAATGGTATACTTGGAACACATCGCCCTAATTCAAGCTCTCTCGTAAAAGAGTGTTCCCCATCTTTTCGGATACAAATTTTTTTTAATTGCTCTATTATGTTGCAATCTATTCCCAAACTTTGGTTCCGGTGTAAACTTCTCCAAATTCGAGGTTATTTTTGTCTTCATTTCTTTCTCTGTATACGCAGCACTGTGCCCAAAACTGCATCTGCCACAAAAGTATTGTTTCAAATATTATCCCTTTTTAATAAATATCTCAAGAGTTGGCACACGTAAGTGCTACATGCTTTTTACATCTACGCAGATACGTATGCACTGCTAGAAACGCACCATACTTGGACGGATTCTTCAATATGCGACGGAAAACAAGATCACATAAAGGCACCTGCTGCCACGTACTATACCTGACTGTAAAACATTTTTGTATGTAAAGAAATTGAACGTGTTATATTCACTTAACTTGTTTGAGATTTATTATCATAATATTTTTTAAGATAAGTTATTTTCAATTAATTGGTTTTACCAATAACCGTAACAATCGCTACCTGGTAGGAACTTAAAACACAAACTGTAACATTATTCTGCAAGAAATATTAATTTAAATAATTATTTTAAGGCTATGGTTGAAATAAAGTTTATTAATCATTCTTAATTAAACTGCGACACACAACACGACCAATTTAATTTTATACTTATACCAAGTGCAAGGTAGGTATGCCCGTGAAATCCATTTACAAATATAAAAATCTTTAGTGCGTGAGAAAATATTGAACTTACCTTTAGGAGTCTTTTCGTTCACTATTTTATTTTTGTAAACAATATCGTGTTAGGGTTTTGGTATAGAAGGTAATCACGCAGACACTAACTCCTTACGGTAATTTACATATTTACGATTTGTTACAAATACATAGTGAAATTGATAGTGTGAACATAAGAAACGGATATTCTTTTTCCAGCGTTACTGTGGCTTACTGTTTTGTTATAAGTTCAGTTCACACACTTTTGCAGATACGGGTAACAACTTACCCTGCAATAACGATAAATATTTCAGCCGTAAACGTACAACTAACTACTCGTATTTACATAAGAAACGGATATTCTTTTTCCAGCGTTACTGTGGCTTACTGTTTTGTTATAAGTTCAGTTCACACACTTTTGCAGATACGGGTAACAACTTACCCTGCAATAACGATAAATATTTCAGCCGTAAACGTACAACTAACTACTCGTATTTAGCAGTGGCGGTCCGTTCTATTAGACAGGCTAGGCAGTGCCTACCCATATTTTTTCAGAAAAAAATTAAATTCTAAGTTTCATAAGTAGGTACAGATTTTACTTTTTAACACCACTGTGTAACATTAAAAATTGGGTGCCAAGTAAATAAAATGTTGTCATTGAACACCGTTTGGCATACGCGAAAGCGAAAGCTTATCGGGCCAAATAATTCCAGCTACGACACAATCAACTAATCTATTATTCTTAATACGTTTTGCATGCACATTGATAAAATAATGCAATAATCAGATGCAACGAATTAGTAGGGATTTTAAAACGCATTAAGCACCGAAAAGGCACGGTCCCTGTAGTTTTAACTTTACTTGCAACGGTCAGCGGCTACCAGGTGCATCGTGCAGCTATTGTGTGATTATTTATTTTATGCCTAGTTTGCAAATTTGCAGCGAATATGGAAAATCTCGTTGACCAGCTTTTAAAAGAAAAATTACTATGGCTGTTACAGACAGACAGTAGAAAAAAAATCTAGATCGTTTATTATTGAATGGTATAAAAGAATGGTCTCGATAACTCATAGCGACATTCAAAATATAAATATTTATTCTGTCTTATTGTTTGTTTGGGTAGGGATATGCTTTTGCTTTTTTTTAAATAACTAGATAGATACGTTTAAGTACATACATTTGTTTCGAAACTATATTTTTAATAACTGTTAAAAAACAGTATTAAAACATGAATTCCAAAAATGCCACCTATTTAATACAGAAATGTATTCTACGAAAAGAAGCGATCTATTTAAAATTAAAAATGCACTAGTATGAGATCCAGATGCCAATATTCATGGTAGCTGCTAAATAGAAGTACCTCTACTTTTACACGGACATTCTGGTCCCTAACCAGCCATGTCTCGCCGTTACGCGAAACGCCCATTTCCGCCTGCCCATCACATTTGTTGGCAACGCTACATGTAATTTTACAGATATACGCAGCTCTAGCTTGGTTGTGTTATTCAATAATAAAATATATAAATTGTCAAAATGGATACAGTTTTAGGCCGATTTCCAGAATAACGCTACTGTTAATTGGGTAGCATAATATTAACAATCCGAAGAAATAAATTTACATCTAGGAATCAATTTGTCAATACAAAAGTAAAACGAATAATAGTAGGGTAGAGTAGTTTTCTATACCTCAATTTTATATTTGTTTAAGAGCTAATAATAACAATAAATCATGCATAGAGGTTGTTTGTTTCCAAAACGCTCGTTTGTGTATAGCAGAAAAATTAATTACGTAACAGCAGTTAAATTTTGAACCTCAGAGACATAAAATAAGAAATATAGTCAATATAGATAGACAAGCTATATTTTTGGTCATTTTACATGTTTTCTGACTTTTATATCCAACTACTAAATATGACGTCTACAAATAATAGTGTTAGTTCGGTTCCTTGACGTTTATTACTGATTTTAGTATTAACACCTCTTTGTTTAAAACTTCAAACTCAAAACTATCTTGATTGATAAATAAATTTATTGCTTCTCAATTTCAATCATGGAAAACAAATTTACCGAAAATATTTACTTTTTGAATCATTATTATTGACATTGATGTTTGCATACAAAGGTTTCAAGTTAAAATAATTCGAAAAAATATTAGTGAAAAATGAAAAATCGGTAACAGTCTCAAAAAAAGTTTCTAAGAATATACAACTTTAAATAAGGAGTGGGAGCTTTCATTACTTTATTGCACTTATTTTTTATTTCTTTTTTTTATTGGTGCCCCATTTTACCTATTTAAAGCACGCCTCAGCGTGTTTAAATCGAACTTTCAAAAACGCGCGTTTTTTAAAGTTACCATGGCAACATCAACAACTCGAGAAACGTCTAAATGACAATTTTTTGATTATTGATCTGACAGGAGTACCTTGTAACGTCAAATAAAATATTACTAACAAATTTCTGAAGGTAAGCAAGCACAACTCGTTCATTTATATCTGTTACCTTTTGCTCTTCCATCCATTTGATGAACTTGTCATATTCTTTTTTATACGCATCATTAGATTTTTGCGGTATTAACCGCGATTCTGCTTTACCATTTAAAAAATCAATATTAGAATTCATTTTTAAGCAGTGCGGTGACAACAATTAATCTTTGATGACAAATTGCAAATTAATTTCTGTTTTTCTCATTTCTATGACAACGAAAGGTATACTGATGTCACATCACGAATTCAACCATTTTACATTATTAGTTCTTATTTCCATTTTTTGTAGTAATAATACCAGTATTTATGATTTCAAAGTGCACCAATAAAAAAAAATAGCGTAAAGTATTCGTGGATAACTGGTCTTTAAAACACTTGCTCTATTTCGAGCACTCCGGCTGCGCCGTCGTACTCGAAAAATCGCGCGTGTTTTAAAGACCTTTTTATCCACTTATACTTTAATATACTATTTTATGGAGTTCATTTTACCCAGTGCTACTTCTTCTATATTTATGATCAAACCGTCTTATTTTCAAATGCGTCCTAGAGCTGGGCGATATTGAAAACTTAATATCGATTATCGATAATGAATTTATATCGATAATATCGATATATCGATAATATCGATAATATCGATAATATCGATAATATCGATAATATCGATAGTATAAATAGTATGATAATAACGATAATATCGCTATATTCACGATAATACCGACATCATCATCAGTAATTTCGATATATTGTCTATAATATCGATATTAAAAATGGCAATATTACCACGATTTATTTTTTTCGTATTTTTTTTAATTGTGTATACATCGTGTAAGAACAAGGGAATTTGTACGCGTTGACGTTGATTTTGCTCCTAATCTTAACTAAAGGCAGAGCTATTACTATTTATAGCCCTTTTAATAAAAAAAGGGATAACCTTATTCAGTTTGAAGTAGAGTAGGCGATCTAAGTTGCGAATCAATATAAGTTGATATGTTACAGTTGTTGCAATAATTGCGTCAATGTCAATTACAATCATCAGTTTAATGTATGTCTAGTAACTATACAATATTTCCTGGATTTAATTTTTCCTAACACTGGTATATTTCGATTTTCTATGTAAATATTACTATCGATATTATCGACGTTGTCAATATTATCGATATTATCGAAACTATCGATATTATCGATATTATCGATAATATCGATATTATCGACATTATCGATATATCGATAATTGTTTTAAAATTATCGCTATTCGATATTATCGATAACATCGATATTATCGATGTATCGATAAATATTCCCAGCCCTAGCCTTTCCCATAAAAAAGTTGTAGAAGTTGAAAACGATGTTTAGTCAACTATACGAAATATAAATTAAAATTTAGTTAAACAGGAGGTGGTGTGTTGGCGAAAAAAAAATAAAGTTTACTCTAAAAATTCCGTGAAGCCTTTGCTTGAAGAACGAGTCTTAATTACATTTGCCTGGCCCCTACCTTCAAACCAACAAATCGAGTAGTTTTTTCTTTCCCATACTTCAACTGAGGTATAATAAGCTATGATTTCATGCTACTATACAAATTTCAGATTTTCACGAAAATACACGTTTTGGAGACCAAAAAAAATTAAAAAAAGTGTTTTTTTAAATGTGTCTTGTCTGTGGGTAGCTGGTTCGTTCCTTTACATCCTGGAACACTTTGACCGATTTTTATCAAATTTGGCATGTGAAAGTTTATTAGTTTCTGGTAGTTATCTATAGGGTTTTAACCGGAACCGGAACCGCAAACTGAAAAAAGACAAAAATGTTTTTTGCTCTCTATATTTTGTAAAAAAAATGAAAGTTTAAAAACATGCCGTTGTGGTACATCTAAAATCAAATCAAATGCTTATTTCCCAATGTTGTATCTAGAGAATGAAGGCATTCTTGTGCTTCCTGCAATGGTAGTAAACTCAACTTTTCAGCATTTGACAAATCCGGTAAAATACACTTCTGTCCAGAAACAATATTCATCCGGTTTACATAATGAACTTAAACGAATGTATTCTCTATCGTATTATAAATTATATCAATTTTTCTTATACCATATTTTTTTAGCCTGTGAAGTGCCATCTTCGTGATGCTGTTTAGATACACTGTTGTCTGTTTCAAATATTAAATCATATGCCTGGTCTGACATGTTATTAAGAAATTATAGGTAAGGCATACAAATACTTAATAAAACATTCTGGGCTCATTGTTATATCTTTAAATAACTCTTTTTTGCATCTTTATTGAAAGTCTGCTCAAGAGTGAAGTCTGTCTACACTCCATTATATTTTCTGTCGCACGTGCGCTGCAAATTTTCTTTTTTTTTTTAATTTTTCATAAACCAAAGCTTACGGTTAGCTTTGAGATAATGAGGTACAAAAGATGCATATTTATAATGTCCAGCACAAAGGTAACATATTTTTAACTGAGCTTAAATGTTATTTTTCTACTGCCATGTTTTAATTTACTTATTAAGTGTGCGCTGCCTATACTAAAATGATACCCATTTCGATACAGATTTTCATTTTGAAATGACCCAAACTGACCAAGAGCAGCAAAGCATTGTTTTTGGTAACCATGGTTACAAGAGTTGTTGACAGTTAATATCGCAAAACAGTTTGAATGTTTTTGCATAAAAACGTTTTTAATGAATATTCTTTTGAATTAACTAGGTGTAGACAAATTAGTGTCTGCAACACTTATATAATGGCTATTAATACTCGCTGCCGCTCGTGTCGTAATCTCACTCGTGTATTAATAGCTATCATTATAGATTCGTTGCATAATATACTATTTTGCGCAATCGAGCAGTTTCGTGCGTTTACTCACTCTGTTTCTAAGGCAGTAAGTTGATTTTGCTATCCAAGCTTTGTTGCTAAGCAACCAAGCAGGCGGTAAACCACACAAAAAGTTTATGGAGGCGGTAAGTAAAAATTGGTAGGTACCAATACCCTTCACAACACAAACTTTTCTAATTTAATTTTGTAATACGTAAAAATGGTAATTTGTTAATAAAAAACGAAGCAGGTACACGGAAATCTTTGTTAATTAATATTAAAATTAAAATTACAACTATTACAGTTATTGATAGAAATTGGAGTACTACTTTTTTCTAAGAGAATAGTGTTTTCAGTGTTACTTATCCAAGAATTTGTGGAAATTGATACTGTAGCTCGAGAACATTCTGGAGAACTCAAAACAGTTGGAACTGCACTAGAAACGTAGTTAGAAACCTCATTATAACAAGCATTTTGTAAATTTAAATATTCCGCAATTTTTTTTTTGATAGCCAACTTCCAATTGTGTTTTTGCCCACTACTTGATTGGTGCGAAACCCCAAAAACAATCGTTGAGACTTTGCATTTTCAGAGCGAAGTTTAGCGTATTTACGATAAATATCCAGGTAGTGGATTTTTTCGTATTCTTTGTTCGTAACGGTGAAAGTTATTTGAATATTAGTTTTGGTGTTATGTACTTTTACAATGATTAATGATCCGTGATCTTCAACATCGTTAATGCTCATGTTGTACAATTCTTCTCTTTTGCAAGCTCCAGCTACTTCGAATATCATAGCCACCTAATAAAAAAATATTTAGTAGGTGTTTTATAATACCACGGGCGTAGCCGGGTTTTAGTATCGGGGGGGGGGGGGGGTTCAAGAAAATAAAACGACTAAAAGTGCATGAAATAACCTCACTCGGTAATCAGAGATGACTGGCAACAGAGAAGCTGACTGAACGCGACGAGTGCGGGTGGGATACGATACGGCACGAAAATATACGAAAGTTACCGAATGCGATCGGATAATCGACCGTGGCGGCAGCGGGTGGTAGAGAGGGCGAATCCAAAATACATATTAGTGTAATAATTAGTAATAAGTTATGCCGCTCGCCTCTCCTTATTTTAATATTATTAATGTTAATATCTTAACTTTTCGGGGGGGTTTGAACCCCCAAAACCCTTTCCCTGGCTACGCCCGTGCAGGGATCTAAACCTACATTTTGGATTAAAAATTTGTCATCTGATGCCTCAGTCAAAAAACTGCACATGTCTTCTTTTATAAAAACCTTAAATTCTTTGGGTCAGCATGGCATACTTTACTAGTTTTAAGCATAGAATACTCGGCCCATAAACTGACTGAAGCGTTCAGTTTTTTACTTCTTTGTACAAAATACGCTAATAGCACATTTTCGGTAATGTGTTTATTATTTTCTTCGCATCATTTTTTGCAAACATTGTAGGTAGTTTCATATCGGTTTTTTGATTTCTCTGGTATCAGTGGCGGAACAAACACCCCCGCAATCATCGCATTGCCGGGGGGGGGCAGACAATTAGGGGCCCACGCGTCTAGGGAACCATAACAAAAATAAGAAATAATTTTAAGATTTTTTGCAATTTTCAGTTTACTTTGTTAAAGTCTGTATTTAACAATTAACAATAGAACCAATGTTAATTCTTCAACTAACTGTATTAGCTGAAGAATTAACAATGGCGTTATAATTAAATGTTTTGCATTTCTCAAGATTTACAAATGTTTTCCCCTGGATTTAGTTGTTTATATAATTCGTTAGTTATTTATGAGACGTTAAATAGCTCGTGGCGCCAGCGCCACTATTTCGTTTCTTCTACAATACAGTATTAAAAGGGGGGCAATTTAGAAGTGATAAAAAACGAGGGTATAAAACACACACTTAAATCGTTATGTACAACTAGGTGGTGGTCACCACGATGGCATTCGGTATCGGCAATAAGGTACAACTTTGTTTCCAATGTTCTCAATAATATTATTTTAACGTGCAGAAAAAGAGACGAAATAGACGAAGCTACAGCTATCCGAAAAAAATGGAACAATTTGAATTTATTTTTATGTTAACATTTCAGTGTGAAATTTTGGAAAACATTCACTCGTGTTCAAAAAGTTTACAAAAAAGTGATGCTAGCTTAGACTCGGCCAATGAACAATTAAAAAATACTTTACAAAGAGGTAAAAACATGATAAAATATTTCTTAAAAATTAAAGAGAAGGCAGTGGACATAGCTAACTCGTACAAAATAGTGCCTCCTTTTGAAAACAGACGAAAACAGAAAATTAAGAAATTCTTTGATGAGTTATCTGAAGATGAGAGACTAAATAATGCGGAAGAAATTTTTAAAGTAGAAATTCTTTACTGCACAGTTGACATTCTAATTACTCAATTAGAAGAACGATTTAAAAGTGTTAACGCAATTTTAGAAAATTTTAATTTTTTATCTCCACAAAATTTTATTACTTTAAATGAAGATGAATTATACCGTAGATCAGGAAAATTGCAATCCATTTACGACAAAGATTTGCACATTATTTATTTATTGGAAGTCAGTGTCTTGCATCTAATTTACCGGATGTAAGCAGTGCAGTGTTACTGTTTTTAACTTTACCCGTAAGTGTATCTTCGGCCGAACGTTGTTTTTCAAAACTTAAACTAATAAAAACCTATTTATGCAATACTATGGGACAACAGCGCCTTTCAGACCTATCTCTGGTAAGTATAGAACATGAATGTATAAAAAACTTAGATATAGACACTATTATAAATAACTTTGCGACAAAACCCTCTCGAAGAACACGCCGCTTCTTATGATACTTTTTAACATTCATATTTTGGGCCTGGGGGCCTTAACGCCTTTTGTTCCGCCACTGTCTGATATAACTGTTGCGCAGCCAATATTCCATGTATTTTCGATCTCTGAATCTTCGCTGTCGATTTCGCTGTTTGTTACAGAAAAAACAATTTTCTTTGGTTTTTTAATAGATCAATGCAAATACGAATTTAAGACACACCACACGTACACAAGAATCGAAACGTAAAACTTGGCGTTTGTTTGTTTATACAACTCTGTGGCAACAACAATCAAGTCAAAGGTGTTTTCAGAAAATTCGGTTGTATTTTTAAACAATGTGTTTTACTTTTATTTTATTGTTCCGATCGTGCAAAAAACATAATAAGCAAATTGAACGTTAAGTGCATTTTAAACCGGTCTCGGATAATATTTGAGACCTCGACTACGTCTCGGTCTCCAAACTTATTATCCTTGACCGGTAAACTGCACTTACCGCCCTTGATGCTTAAATAACTATAGTGTCAAAATGCTCTTTTACTTTAACACTGCCACAACTCATTAGTACGTTATGCATGTGAACTAGCACAAAAAAGGCGATTTCTCGCCGCCGCGTAAGCGTAGATTGCAAAAACAAGAGGAGTTTATTAATCTATGGCTAATGTACTTTTTTAAATTTTTAAATTAATTTAAAGTTTGCACTTTACAATTTACTACAAACAGCATTTTTTTCAGATTATTTGTAATTTAACTATAGCTGTTTTTCGACAATAACACAGCCCGACAGGTAGGTACAGCGCGCCGCAGAACTGCGTGTTCATTTCGCTCTCTAATTATAACTGATATCTTGCGCTAGGAACATTCGATATGTTCAAATAACCATTAACAAATTTTTATAATTTAATAAAGTACGTCGATGCAGTATTTTCCCACGCGCTTTTCCCGCACCTCCGCAGTGTTTATTTTTTTACAAGTTTAGCAGAAGATTGAAATTTTTTACGATGTTAAATTTGAAGTCGTCATACATTTCTCTGCATAAGGCTAAAATTTCAGCTTTATACCTTTTTCAGTTTTCATGATATTACAATACATGTTTAAAAAAATGCAATTCTTATATTTCAGCGCAACGGGCCAAAAAATTAATTTAAAGAATAAACGCAATTGTATAAATAAGATCAATAAATATTGCATATAATTTTTATCTACAGCCCTCTGTTTATTTTCTACGAGTCCTGGCTTCTGTGTTATCCGGGGTAGATCAACTTCTCCGAAACCTTCAGTTTAGAGAATAGTTGGCCTATTACAAATTATATTCTCGTGCCTTAAGGGTATTTTTAACAAACGCACGCTATTTCTGGTTTGTATAGACTGTAATCTACTTTGGATTTTAATATTTGTATATATTTTTGACACATCCTGTATAATATACACAGTATAGGCTTCGTGACGCCACACAGAGAGCTATGACTTACGATAGCCATGAACACAAAGAGAGACGGCTAGCCAGTTAGGATTAGAATGCTTCTGTTATTCTTGTCAATAGGCTTTCTATTTAGTTTATTTTGATTAATCAAATTCATAATATTGGTGTAAACTGCTGTATTTCGGTACAACTCAAATTTTAGACAAAAATCCAACACGTACATTGTAGGTATTTTTTCAGTAAAATTTGTGGCAAATGAGTTGCAAAAATTTTTAATTTTTATGTATTGGGAGGGGGGGTGATTTTCGCCCCTTTTGAGTACGTGACTGGTTGAGATGATCATATTCCCCTCCCCCAATTATAAAACTACCCATAGATCTAGCGGGGAATTTTTACCCCAAACCTCGCACTTAAATGATAAAAAAAAAATTTTACATTTTTCTTTCAAAGTTGTTGTAAAACCAAAAGTTGTTTTAATCTATCTACTCAACTCTTGAGTTACCAGGTGTGAATATTCAGCTAACGCAACGACCTCTGTTTATATTTGGAATAAATCACTCCATCTTGCTATGTTTTATATGACTTTTATGAAGTACTAAAATTTGAAAGTCCAACAAACGTCTGCAGCGTGATTTTTACTTTGCATAAAAGTATGCCATAATATTTGTTCATACCTAAATTTATAAAAAACGATATGAAACATGAGCATGTATTGTTTTACAAGCAGTTATTACCGAAAGCGTCCTAAGCGTCGAAAATCCCGCCCGAAAGATCTAGTCGGGCGTCGAGAGTTAGCAAGAAAACTCTACGGTCGGCTGCGTCGCGTCGCCTGGTTGCACACACGTGGCAGACGCTGCTTCTTCAAACATTGCTGTCACCACAGACCGTCACACTCATTGACCGTACATACAAATAACGAAAAACATCAGACACGAAACTGACTAGTAACAAGAATCACGTAATTCTAGTGACACCGACACATTTCATCGGCTCTCGGGATCTTGGACAACAATGAAAGAACATGCTACTGTTCACTCCATTATCGCTTCTGCTATAAAAAGTTCGCTTAACTACAACGTTTATAATTTGAAATGTGATTATTAAAATTGTGTTTACATTTTTGCTTTCCTATAATTTCAGTATAGGGAAGTATTGATTTCATAATAATTTTTTTCTACTTTCATGTTTTAATTTACTTATTAAGTGTGCGCTGCCTATATTACAATGATACTCATTTCGATACAGATTTTTATTATGAAATAACCCAAACTGACTAATAGCAGCAAAGCATTGTTTTTGGTAACCGTGGTTACAAGAGTTGACATTTCTCAGTTAACATCGCAAAACAGTTCAGTTTCTTTTTTAAGTATAATGTTCAAATGAATTTATAAATCTTTTTTTAAATTAACTAGTCGTAGAAAAAACAGTGTATGCAACTCTTATATAATGGCTGTTAATACACTCGTTTCAATCTCACTCGTGTATTAATGGCTATCATTATAGATTCGTTGCATGATATACTATTAAATTTAAGTTTTTGACAAAAGTACAGGTTCTGTCTTTTGGGTCTCCAGGTTTTCAAAAAATGTTACTCTGCAGATACGTATAGTCATTGACTATACCCTAAAGGTCAAAGGTCAAAGTTATATTGTATGTGTGTGGTGCATCATAACTCCCGACTGGATGGTATGATTTTGTTGGGTCTTGGAATCTAGAGTATATCAAAAATTTATCAACAATAGATTTTTAAAATAATTCGACATCGGAAGCGGAAGTTAGACATAATTGTTTTGGTAGCATTTATTCAGAAAGAGAATTTTCTAAATCTGCAAACGAAATCACATATAAAACCTTATGGCATAGCAAATGTTTTTTTCGAAACCACCTAGCTTCAAAATGGCGGTTTCTACGATGTTTTAAAAATTATGACTTTACCGCCTTGTTACGCACAAACAAATTGGCAGATCGGAATTAAACTTGGTATTGTATAGTAGCTCTATGGCGACACAATGTTACTATGTGCAATTGAGACGCTTCCAGGGCGGCAACACGTGCGAGTTTGACTTATACGACTCAACATCGCACTAAACCACTACCTAATACATAGTAAGAAAAGATTAATCTTTACTTGTTGTTTTTTTTGCAAATTAGACGTGCGTCGCGTAGTAATTTTTTTAAATGGAAGAGCTGGGAAGGTTGTTTGTATCAAAACTTTTTTCCGGAAGTGGAAAATACAAGTGCCTGGTCGAAATAAGAACGTATAGCTGCCAACAACTTGGCTGCTAACGCACCCTTGCGCTAACGCGCTTATCTCTATGCGCTTTGCACGCTTACAGCGCAGTCGCGATATTAAAGTTTGTTACTTGGAGATAGAAACCGATTTATATCAATTTAAGCAGTTGAGCATTACTTTTTTTCTCTAACACGATTCGATTGTGTAACTTGATCTTATTGAAAAATTCGTTTTTATACACCAGTGACGTGCATCGCTTGATAATAAAATGTTGATTAATTTATGATGTCCTACATGCGTGCTATAAATTTGATGAAAATTAAAGCCGAAATCAAATTTTCCTAAAATAAATTCCTTATAGTTGTCAAAGTACCATAGATTGTAGTAAACTTCAATTTTGTAATTGGTAAAAATTTCCCGGTACAGCCCCGGCAAGAAGTTTCTACTCTAGGTTGTAGAATAGTTCTTCTTGAATGGGCGTTTGAAGTTTGGTTGAGATCGGACCGTTTCCTGTTTAGAGATGGGTGCGTGCTGGAACTAACGAATTTAAGAATTTCGCTGCTGAAATTTTGTTCCGACGCCGCACCTTAATTCTAAATGAAATGTTGATGAGTATGTTGCTTTACATGTGCGGTATAAATTTGGTAAGCATCGGAAACGATCTGGCCAAGTTATCTCGAAATTTAAAAAAACAGAATGTTCAAAGAGTGTATAGAATTTTTGTGAAAATTTTGACCCCGTGTATTGCGAAAAATTTTATCTAATGCTAAATCTATCAATATTTCCTGGTCAAAAGCGGGAGCCGAACCTTGTGTACATTTTTTAACGTATTTCGAATTTGACACTGCATAAAAAATTGCCGGTAGAATCCTGAGGTTCAATTCTAACCCTATGTTGTAGAATCATCTGTTCCAACTTCCTTTAAATTTTCAATTTTTTTAGCGTTTTCTGGATATTTAATTAAACTTTCGGAAACTTAATTTTCGAATTGTAAGTTTTGACCAATGGCGTTCGTCGCCTGATGCTGGGATCGAACTGGACGGTCAATATGTTATGCATTGAGGTGTCCCTAAGTGGTGTGCAAAAGCGGAACGACACCATTTCTATAGAACCGAATCGTTCCATTTTTAGGTCCGACCCTGCAAAAAAATTTTTCATTCAACTCCAAGTTAAAATTCACCAAAAATTCCTTAATTGAGATATTGACTTGGGAGTTGTTTGGTTTGATAAAATACGAATAGCATTTTAAAACTGTCCAAGCAATTTTTTAGCGCCGCTTACAACTTAATTCCAAGTTTAACCCTTGTTTCATTTAAACCAGTGGCGTTCGTCCTCTTTTGCCAGGATCGAATCGGACGCCCAATATGTTGTACCCCAATATATAGCCTAGCTTTCAAAATGTAGACATGTTGCTCAAAAACTGGTGAGACCATTTTTTTTTAGTTTTATAAGCTTATAGAGCTAGTATGGGGTACAATTTGATTCGTATTCTAGTCCCCTAAATTTTTAATATTGCAAATTCAAGTCTTTTTGTTTAATAAATAAGAGATCTTAAAAAATTATGTTTAAGCTAAGCTGCTCCTGTGCGATAGTCAGAGCAGGATCTGCAAATAGGCAGTTGCTTAAAAGCGTCAAACAAAATAGAATTCTTCAAATTCCATAAATGGTGGAAATTATTATAATTTCGTATTGTGCTTTGTACTTAGTAAATTTTAAGCAAGTGGCCTCGGGGCAACTGTGTACATTTTTGTAGATAGATGTAAATAAACCATGCCTGAAAAAATATGTTCAAGTGTATCAATGGGTTTGCCGCCTGTTTATGTGGATTGGGTGTTCTATGCTGTCAAATTTTAGAGTTTATGGTAAATATTGTATTTCTGTTATTAATATAAAGTGGAGACACTTTTAATTAGTACAAGTGTTCAAGAAAGCTTTAAAACGCGATACAAAATTTTACTGATACTTCTACCCAATCAGCAATTAAAAGACAGTGGGGTGCAAAAATATCTCAAGCGTATCAAACGCGGCGCTGCTGTCTTCCGAGAATTAGGCGTAAAGTTGATGCGTGGTTAAGAAGAGAAGTAATCAGACAGATTATTGTAATGTTAGAATTTATCTAAAATAAACCATAATTCGTAGTTCGTGACTATATCTCGGCTGAACAGAAATCTCCAAAATGCAAAAATAATATATTTGTCTAGAAGTTGTACATGATCACTTTAACTAAGAAATACTACTTACATAAATAGCAGTACTCTAAACAGAGCCCCTATGCGTTGAAGCTGAGGTGATACTGGAAACGAAGAGGCTGGTAATTATCCAAAAATGGTCGGAAGAGACTCATATGGGTGCCGCACCCACGTACGATATTTCTTTCATATCATGTAGCAAAAAAATCGGCAAAAGAGTTGCTTTGTGAACAATATTACTTACACGGGATTGGGGCTGATGGACTATAAGATAATCGCGTCAATCAAAGTACCGAATCAAAGTAAGGCGGAAGAAATTTTGATATTGAGCAGGACTCAACTGATAATGATGACAGGAAGGTACAAGACTTCTAACAGGACACTAAAGAGAATCAAACCTGCAGACTATGTAGAAATGAAAACAAAATTCCTCAACACATTCTCTGCGAATGCCCTGTTCTGGGGGTCAAAAAACTACGACATTTCGGGGTTCAACAGCTAGTCAACAGGTTCCTAAACTTTATTAGTGAGAGTAGCTTGCTGGGGTAGGAAACACGTGGAAGGCACAATAAGCCAATAAGCTTCAGTACAGTGGGTTTCTGCACCACACCCGACAGCATGTAATAATAATAATAATAATAGTAGTAATAATTATCCAACCGCTAAAATAATAACGATTGCTAAAATATCAAGAATCGCCACCTCGTTTTAACATAAAGAATAGAGGGTTACAAGGGTTTACATTGGTGGATGAAATCGTACAATAAATTGCTTTTCCCATGTTCATCAATTTAATATTTTTCTTGTTTGCGAGAAAGTTAAAACAATTAGACTAGTTAACGAACAGACGGATGGCATCCAATACTCGTTTGAACAGTAAGATTCTAAAACGTATAATCTGCCGTTCTTAGTGGTGTTCTCATAGATAGTTGGAGTTACTTTACTGCTCACAAACTTTTCTTTTTCCCAACTTATGTAATAGAAATATTAACTGATGTGAAAACTTACCTTACTTACCCCAAACAGCATCACCATACTCTATAGTTTACGAACACGTACAAGCAGGGTTACTTACCCTTTAGTAGCTTTTTACCATAATTGCTACCTGTTTTGCTTATTTATAATCGGGAAGAACGGCTTTTGTCTTTCTCGGAGAGAAATTTTCAGAATTTAGTATTTCGCTCCAAAAAGCTAAATTGGCACTCTAAATTGCAAATTTTACGGAAACCTCTTCCTATCGAGAGGGGCTCAGTGTCTCTTAACCCCATGTACGAGGATCATTCGAAATGTACGTGGCCTAACACAGAAAACGCAAGTTTTTTCAACAAAAAATCATTTTATATTTCAGTATAGTCTTTGTAGGTCGATGAACCGAAGGCCTCAAAATAGCTATTTACAGCAGCGATTACCTCGGAATTGGGTGAAAACCTTTTATCGCCGAGCCATTTTGTCAGGGCGAATGAGGCACTAATTCAAATCCTAATTCATGCATTTTGGCCATGGCGATTGCAGACGTGTGTACAGGTGCGTTATCTTGATGGAAAAGCACACTCTTTTTCGCCAAATGAGGCCGTTTATCTTTGATTTTGTCGCTCAATTGTGGCAACAAATTGGCATAATGCTCGCCATTTATTGTTTTTCCCCGTTCCAAGTAGTCGATGAAGATAATTCCATGAGAATCCCAAAATACAGTTGCCATAACCTTTCCTGCTGACAAAACCAAACGGTTGCTTTCTTTGGTGGCGGAGAACCTTTGTGTGTCCATTGGTTGGACTATTCCTTGGCTTCGGGAGTGTAATGGTAAACCCAAGTTTCATGGACGGTTATGAAACGGCGCAAAAAGTCCTTTGGATTGAGGCGAAAACGTACCAAAAAGTCGCGAGAAGCAATTAAACGATTCAGATTTTGCTCTGGTGTGAGCAAACGCGGCACCCAACGCGCTGCATTTTTTCATTTCCAATTCTTTAGTTAAAATTCTGCGTACACTGTCGTTTGAGATGCCCACTATTTCGCGCACTTTTACTCGACGGTCATCCAATACCATACGGAGGACTTTTTCAATCATATTCGGGGTAGTAGCCGTTTTTGGGTGTCCACTGCGGGGTTGGTCCTTTATTTTAACCAGTTATTAACCATTAAAAACAAAGGAGCGGACTTCAAAAATGTCGAATCCAACTCTGATTTGATATCGGTTGGTGTTAAGCCTTTCAAATGAAAGCACTTTATCACTGCTCGCAACTCAGTTTTTTTCCAATATTTGCGAAATCACACGAGAAGGTCACTTTGGCGCACTGTTAAACACAAACTAATTGACAGATCGCTCTATACTGTCATATTTAACCTAAGAAAGGATGGTTCTGAAAAATGGTAATGCAAGTTCTGCCGAATTAGCGCCATCTCTGTGTTAGGCCACGTACATTTCGAACGATCCTCGTATGACGTTTTTCTTGAACAACTTTGAAAGGTGGGAATCCTACGTACATGTGCAAGGAATATTATGAAATATAACTTGATGAGTAGAAAATATTCACATAAACTAATTTGCAGCAATCAGATGTAGCTTTACGGGCGCGAGTTCCTTACGCGTAATGAAAACAATAAACATCTTATTAAGGCAGTGGTTCTTATAGTTTCATCTTTATTTCTAATGTGTTTGTTTCTGCTGCCGGATACAGTGCCGTATTAAATGCTTATAAGCCCACACTCCTTTACAACAAGTAACTCATTTTTAATTATAACCTTTTCAATTTAATTTTTTGCCACGAAAAATGTTATCGGCCTTTTAGTAATTTCTACTCGTTATTTTTAATAGGTAGATATTATAAATGGCTGCAGCTTACTTTTTTACAAAAAAAAAACTGCTCTGCAATGTTTTCTTCTGCTTGAATTCTATGAATAATACTAAACTGCAACTGAATGCACAGACAGGAAATTACAAGACAAATGAGTCTGCGTTGCAAATTTGGCATGACGAGATATGTTTTAAGCCAGGTTCCAAGAAAGATAAAGCAGCCAAAAAATTTAACAAATTAACAAGACGACACTATTGTTTTTAATGTTTTGAAGTGCATAATTACAGCATGCAAATAGAACATTATTTAAATACCGCAAACAAATATTATTATTTGTAAAATACATAAACTGCAGTTCAGTTCGATTTTAAATATTAAAATCACCACCAAAAAAAATTAATTATTGTATATGCCGCTCTGTCAAACATTTAAAAAAGTTTGTTTTATTCAAGTTGAAATTTGGCAATGCACAGGGTGATTTATACCGTGTGAGACACACTTACTGGTTGGATTCCGAATCTGAAAACAATAAAGAAAAAGTCGTGTAAATGTAGGTCCGGAAGTGCTTCTTTACGGAGTTACATCCTCCTGAAGATAGGAAAGTCTAATTTAATAAACGGTTACAGAAGCTAAAAATCAAAACCATTTAAATAAATATATTACGTACCCCCGTCCCCTCTCATATTAAATGCCTCTGGTGCCCTTATTCAAACAACAATTAGTAGAAATACTTATCTAAATGATTAATACTCAGACATAAAATTTTAAATTTTAGTGCAACAATTGTGAATGCTATAGTTAAAATGCGCGTGTAACCCTTTGCCTCAACTTTCCTATACTTAAGATATTGTTGCTTCTCATATATTCAAAAATATCTTATTATTAATGTGGTACGCCCCAACATTGGCTACAAAGAGAAAATAGTGAAGCAAAGGTCGACAGGTAGTTTTTGTGTGTGTACTTCGGTCACGCGCCGAAAGACTTCGATCAACGCATGGAAGTCAGATAGAAAGTGAGCGAGTGATGTTGCAAAGTAAACTGATAGTACGCTGTGTTTTTTTCAAGTTTTTTGTGAAGCAAGTCAAGTTTTTAATTTTTTGTAAAAAATTGCTTAGAATTAAAGAAACCTAAAAACGAAAAGACAAATTCGTTCATCTAAAATTGGGTGGAAAGAGAAAATTACCCCCCCCCCCCCGTAAATAATGTCGTATTTAACAATTAAGTTGGGAACTTTGTTCTACTATCGCTCATAAGCAGCCCCCGTTTATTAAATAAGGGGATATGAACTTTTAATTTTTTTAAATTCATAAGGGCTGTCACCAAGAAGTTAGCGAAATGGAACACGAACCAAATTGTAGCTGATCCATAGCTCTATAAGCCTATAAAATTTAAAAAAAAATCGTGCGGCCAGGTTTTCAGCGAAATGTTTTTGAAAAACTCAAAATTTTGATATTTTTTCTTTTTGCAGTTTTAGTAGTTCTAAAAGTTCTAGTAGCTTATAACCATTATGTACCTGTAAGCCATTTTCAATAATAAATTTCATCTCGGTCTGATAACTCGTTTTTGAGTAAATAAGCGTTAAAACTCAAATCATCAAAAATTCATAGAAGGCGTCACAGAAAAATTATCAATTATAATTAACTTTAAAAAAAAGGGAACCGACTTCAAATAAAAACACAAAAGTGACATAAATTAACTAAAAACCAAAAAATAAATGTTTTTTTTATACAACAGTTTAATACTTATTTGCTGTTCCTTTTAATGTAATTAAGAAATTGCTGTTTATTATATAATTATTAATTGTTTTATAATTTTGAAGTCGGTGCCAAGTAAAACATAAAAATTCGAATCTAATTTGTTATTATTGCAGCAAGGTATATAATTTTTCTGTTTTACTTGGCACCGACTTCAAAATTATAAAACAATTAATAATTATATAATAAACAGCAATTTCTTAATTACATTAAACGGAACAACAAATACGTATTAAACTGTTGTATAAACAACATTTATTTTTTGCTTTTTAGTTAACTTATGTCACTTTTGTGTTTTTATTTGAAGTCGGTTCCCTTTTTTTTTAAAGTTAATTATTTTACAATTTTAAGTGATGGGTAGACCTAGTAAGGATGCTTCTCGAATGAGGAAATGACGGCTAGTTGAAACGGAAGATGAAATACGGAAACACTAAAAAGTCGGTTAAAAAAATAGATTTTGAGGAGTATCTTCGAAGTTCAAGCTCCAATACCAATGAAATTATAATGGGACCACCTTGCAACTATACTGAACCCAACACAAAAAAATCATTAAAATCGGTTCATAAACAAACAAGTTATGCCCGAACATACATAAAAAAAAAACATATATATATATACAGACGAATTGAGAACCTCCTCCTTTTTTTGAAGTCGGTTAAAAAACACGAACAAAATTGTAGCTCACCTTACGCTCTATGACCTTACAAAATTTTAAAAAATCGTGTCCAGTTTTTGAGTGATATTTTTTTGAAAATGTACGAAATTATATTTATAGTTTTCAACATTTTGAAAATTTTTGTGCGTTGTAACATTGTATCTCTATAAGGCTATTAGAATAAAATATTTGGACTCGATTTGTCAACCTGTTTTTGTGTAATGAAGGTCTAAACGCCCAGCCGCCATTTTAAAGCTATTAAGTTCGGAAAAAATTACCCTAAAGTCTTCTATTGGATTCCGTTTTGAAATTTATAAAATGTGGTTTTCACTTTCGCTTTTGGATTTCTTTAGAGCTTATTTGTCACGTTGAATTTTTTGATATACCACATTCTAAAGCACATTGAAATCTGTCATCCATTTGGGAGATATTGAACGCACACACCCACAATCTGACTTTCTTTTTTAACATTTTTCTGGGTTCCTGGAGGTTTATGTTCATAACATGCATTTCCGTCAAAATTTCTATTTCGAAAACTTTCATGAAATCAATACTTCCATATAGGAAAGTAAAAATTACTATTTCATCTTCAGGAGGCTGTAACTCCGCAAGGAAGCGTTTCTGGACGCTTGTTTGTTGGAATTTGTGTCTCCTATATGTTATGAATCACTTTGTATAAGAAACGGCATACATTCTTATCTATACATAATATACATGTTTGTATAAAAGTTTTAAAGCTTAAATAAAACACAATTGCTTTAGAGAATACTGTATTCTATATTCAGAAAGTGTAAACCTTTTATTTCCTCACTAGGTAATATAATAATCTAAGAATGTTTTCTCTTTTATAAAATATTTACTAATTCAGCCCGTTGAGGTGAATTTGACAAAATTCTTAACACTAACCTTAGTTTAAATAATTATATAAACAAAATAAATAGTATTATAGGTATACATATGTATAATTTCAAAAGGCACTGAAACAAGCACCAACTATTTACATTTAGTTATTGCAACAATTGCACTTTAAAGCTTTTTAAGCAAAAACGGAACTTCAAGTTTGGACTTAATGCTATTTTTTTTTAAATACTACAACCCACTTAAATTATATTTACATTGTATAAGTACATTATTTTATATTTAGATATAAAAATTCATTTGGGTGCGCTTAAAATTAAAGTTTGTAGTAAAGAAAGACAAGGAAGTACTAGAAGTGTAATAAATTAACAATTATTGAACAATTTTGAATTAAATTATTCCCTGTATCTCCTAGCTACGGCACTGTTTATTGGTGTTATTACATTTTGTTCTTATTAATAAAATATATTAAGCCTGTCATAGGTAAAATTAAATATTCGTTTTAAAATTAATTCGTTTGTGCTAAAAAAATTAGTTTAAGTAGCATAAGGACCATTGACTCGATTTAATTGCTGCATAAATTTTAACTTAAGCACAATTACTTTATTAACCGCTTTTATTCTTACAGCAACTTTTAATTGAAAATTGTTTTCAATAACAATTAACTTCAATGTGTTTGAATATTTAAAAATTCTAATTTCACGAAAAATACCCATCAAGTATTAATAGCCGCAAGTAGGTCAAAGTTGCATAGAATATAAATATAAAGTAAATTTTAAAACAACTAAAAACGTTTTAAAATTTTGTTTAATGCGAAACTAAAAACAGATGATTTACAAATTAAATTGTTTGCATTGTAATTCGGTTTATATAGGCCAAACAATTAGAAATTTTGATATTAGGTATAAAAAACACGTACATTGTTACAAATACGAACACCCACATAAATCCAATTACGCTAAACACTTACTAGAAAATAATCATATAATGACAACCAATAACACCATAAAATGTTTACATGTTTGTGATGATAAACGTAAATTAGACATACTAGAAGCTTTTGAAATTCACAATCATTTTTAAAAACTGTAACGTTAATTAACAAGCAAATTGATCTCTTAAATTCACCTTTATTGGAAACTCTGGAATAAGAAATCAAGTCATCTGCAGACGATTGCCAAGATCAAGTCACCAAGTTCTATTGTTGCTATAACACCAACTGTCTACTTTTTAGTATAACCTTTGATAACGGCATGTAAACATGTCGAAATACGTGAAAAGTTAAAAAAAATAAACATTTTTGAAGTGAAAAATATTTTTTTATTATACCTGCATTATAATTCTTGTAAAACAAACCAAAAAGCGTGCGTAAACCCAACATTAAAACACCCCAGTGTTTAAAAGTTGCTAATCAACAATGACGTCATCAATTATGAAGCAACAAATTACAAACACGCGAAAAAAAAAATTCGAATTCACATAGCAACATAAACAACAAAGAATGCTAACCAATCTCCAGGCACAGATAAGGTTAACACTACAGATATACGACCGTTTATACAAAATGTCCGCCCATATTTGGAAACGAAATTAGCGTTAGTTTGGCTACAACGCGCCGGACCAATTTTAGGGCGCTGCTATCGCTATTTGTTTATTACTGTTGAAATGTGTTGGAAACTGTTTTATCGCGGATTTGAGTGCATCTGTCACATCATGAATGTAATTTAAGTAGAATTGGCTTCAATATTAATTATTTACGAAAAATTGCGATTTGACAATTAAACATGGCAGATGGCTGTCTAAATTTTGGTTTGAATATGTGCTAAGTAATCTGCTCAATTACAGTCATCTGTGACTTAATTATAAATTGTCATTGTAGCGCCATCTTTTTGCAGATTTTTAATCATATAAAACAAGCTGCCGATAGCTCACATATTTACCGTATATCTGTAGTGTTAACCTTATCTGTGCTCCAGGTAAATGATATGACGTCACATCATAGACTACTATGTAAGATGAATCAAAATCAAAATGCTGTTTCCTAGCTATATTCTTCTTATTTTCTAGATTATGATGCAGGTATAATAAAAAAATAGCGTATAATACACGTGTATAAGAGCCTTTAAAGCACTGCTCCGTTAAAAGGCACTCGGCTTCGCCTCGTGCTTTTAAACCCGTCGCGCGTGCTTTAAAGGATTGCTTATACACTTGTATTATAATATACTATTATTCACACTCAATAATAATGTTCCGTTTTCCAAATTTAGTTTTATTCCATTATAAGTATAATTAGGCCATTTTAGAGTTTCGTAGGAATTTTTATTAATTACTAGCTATGCCTGAACAGATTTCGTGTGAGCGCAAAAACTATTTAAAGTAATAAGACAAAACTACGAAAATTAATTCATACTCCACGTCACGAGCGTATACCTAAGAGCGGAACACACAGTAACAGAATGTAATAATAACGTTAGTCACAAACTGATTAATTACAGTAAACTGAAACTAATGGTGTTATTAGCTTCTGTAATGGGAGTGTTTGAATCTTGTTAGTAAAATCAGTTTGATTGTCATTCTTCTATTTCTGTTAACATTTTCCGCTTTGATCTCCATACACATATTTTTACCGTAATAGTTGTCTTTGAAAAAAATTGTTTTAGTACCAGTAAATACTAAACAAAAACCTCAACGCATAACAACTATAACAAGAGACATATAAAAATGTCTTTTCTCAAAGTAAGGAAAATTGCTGTTATTGAACGGCAAGATGAATTAATTAAAAGTGATTAGAAATCATATGATTTTCTAAGCCGCCTATTGGATTTAGAAAGAGTTAACTCGTCTAATTAAAATCGATTTAGACTTTTCGATAACACTTGATTAAATTCGAAATTGTTATGTAAACAGAACTCGCACTGTTGGTTCTTGTATGGTAAATAATATTTTTTTTTCATTTATGCTTTCCACATCTTTAATAAGTGTTCGCTTATCCACCTTTAGAACGTTACTATGCGTTGCTGATGCCGTAAGGACCTTTATAAAATTCCAAATATTTTGCTAAAAAATTGGTTTAATTAAAATAGTATTATGTTAAACGATTTTGTAGATAAGCAACTTAAAGCATGAAATTTTTGAAGCATCAGCATATTGAGATATATTTCAATTACTTCACTTTGAGTGACTTTCTGAGATCTATTTCGACATTTAAAAAATGTTTATTTTAAATATTATTTCCTGTCGAATTGGAATTTTTAGAGACAAAATTAGGAAAACACTGCATTTTGGTGAACATACTAAAAGTCTTGACAGCTCGGAGTAGAGCTTCGGCCGCCATATTAGAAAATGGCGTCCAGAAAAACGAAAAAATCGTCCTTGTACGACATTTTTAACACCGTAGAAGAACGAGTTACGAAATTACCAATGTTTAAGTACTTTAATCCAATTTTAGCTTCTACAATTTCAGTTATGTACATTTACTATGGAACGCCATATTACTATTTACTTAAAAGTTTAAAACAAAATTGAGAACAACATCTAGTTGATTTAATTCATTTGCGATTAAAACAATATAGCAGTAGTTACAAAACAAAGCTTCTTAAGTATTGTTTTAAATATTGCAAAACCTCTTCAAGTTTTTGAATCATCACGTTAGCAATTGCTGAAAATATTGAATTCTTACAATATACGACTATTATCGTAACTATTGAATTACAGCAATGTTGGGCTATTGCTCTAATTCGACACTTGTTTCACCTGTTTCCATATAAATCACTAGGTTATGTAAAGGAAAGTTTACCAAAACAAACCGTAATAAAGCAATAGTGGAATAATGTTCTATTTCGTTAATTCCGACATTAAGCACATATTGGATAAAATGAGCACATATAGCAATTCTCATTCTGTTGTTTTTAACGCTAGAGCTGGTATCGTAATATTTAAAACAATCTACGAGTTACTTGTTTTGAACATTTTAAACCTATTGTAGAAATTACAATTATTTTATTAATAAGACCGTTTTCTCTGTTTAACATTAATAAACTTTATGTTATAATACATCCTGTAAGTATACATTTTGCAATATAAATCTAACATCGGTGCTTTTGTTATAAAACAAAGTTTCAGGAGGGTTTGTTTTAAATATTGCAATAACCCGTCAAATTTCCAATGAAGTACATTGGAAGTTACGATAAACATTGAACTTTTACCATATGCGACTGTTGTGGTAAACAATCTACAATAAAACAACAATCCACATTTGATGTAAACCACACAAAACACGACTATTGCTGAAAAAATCGAATTGAAATCAAATTAGACTATTGCTGTGAACGATATCATTTGAAACAATATCACAATGCTGTGATAAAGATTCATATTTGAAACAACTACCGAATTAAAACGATACTCGACTATTGCTGTAATTGCTGTAAATATCAAGTGAATTTACGCAATATGCGGGCGTTGTTGTAAATCGAATTAATACAATATGCGACTATCGCTGTAAATGTAGAATTGAAGCTACTACCAAACTAAAACGGTACACGACTATTGCTGCAAATAATACATTATTGCAATAGACGTAAATCGAATTAATATAATGTCCGACTGTTGTAACTAATGATATGAAACAATACCAGAGTATTGACGTAAATGCAAATTTAAACGATACCCGACTATTGCAATAAACACAATATGCGAGTGTTGTTGCAAATCAAATTAATACAATGTCTGACTATTGCTAAAAATAACGATTTAAAGCAACACCACGCTATTGCTTTAAATGCAGACCAACTAAGGAATTAATACAACACCCGAATTAAAACAATAATCGAATTCATACAACAGTCGAGTGTCGTTCGAAATAAAGTCTGCAGTTGGCAAACCTGTATTGCATTAAATAACGTTAGTGATTTTATTTAGTTAACCGGAACCGCAAAACCACTAGGAACCCATAAGGCAGTGGATAGGTAGCCGGTGACGGTGTTGGGAGTGCGGCGGTGGTCTTTTTCGATGAGTCTAAGTTAGAAGGGCGAACTACCGGCTACATAAAAGAGTGCGGGTAGTAGAAATAAAATAACAATAATGCAGAAAACTATCGGTATTTATATCGATTGCTGGTAATTCATAATGAGATCAACCGCTTCATGCAATCCTAATGGGTTTGGAATTCAGGTTAGCCAACCTCCCAACTTTTAAAGTAAAATCACTAACGCTATTAATTAATGTAATCCACGTTTGCCAACTGCTGACTTTATTTCGGACGATACTCGACTGTTGTATGAATTCGATTATTGTTTTAATTCGGGTGTTGTATCAATTCCTTAGTTGGTCTGCATATGAAGCAATAGTACGGTGTTGCTTTAAATCATTATTTTCAACAATAGTCGCACATTGTATTAATTCGATTTGCAACAACACCCGCATAGTGTGAAAATTTACTGCAATAGTCGTGTATCCTTTAAATTCGCATTTTCGTCAATATTTCCAACAATGGTCGTATTTTGTGTGGTTTACAACAAATGTGGATTGTTGTTTTATTGTAGATTGTTTACCACAACAGTAGCATATAGTAAAAATTCAATATTTATCGCAACTTCCAATGTGCTTATTTAGAAATCTGAAGGGTTTTTGTATTATTTAAAATAACCTGTACCTGAAATATTGTTTCAGATACCAGCCGTGTTGTTCTAATTGTAAACAAAATAATCGACTATGTATTACTAGCAATCTTGCTTTTAAGTTTCAAATAAATAGCAATATGGCGTTCCATAATTTACAACAAAAAACAAGTCGTTTCACGCTAGATTATAGTCATTATACCCCCTACTTTGCGCCTCCATTGCGCAAGAAATTTTCCTACAACCACATGCAGGTTGCAGGAAAATTAGTCTTAAGGGTACAACAATGTGCAGTTTTTGTGAAGGTTCTTTAAAGGTCAATTCAGAACCTGTTAATATTTCTATTGATGAGACGGATAATAATGAGGATTTAGTATTTGTTTTAACAGTCAGCAGGTGTAAAAATTACAACCACTGTTATACGTATTCGAAACAACGTTCCTTATGCTTTAAGTACAAGTAAAGATGATTTATTTCAAGGTTTTTTTAACATTTTAAAATTTATATTCTAAATTCTGCAATAGTCTTCCATTTGATACCAACAACGTATTTAGGAGGTATTGCGTGAAATATTTCATTACGGCACTTCTTTGATCACATTTAATAATTTTACAACACACCCTTTATATTCAATTAAATAACGTTTCTCACTTAATTGTCCTTAAAATTTAAAAAAATTATTTACCCTTTGTCCAAAAACTCAAATATGTGACCCAGCCGTAGGCGTCAAAGTCGGATGGGTCATTCCACTGTTTACCATATGCATAGCAGCAGCCGTATTTCCCGATTGCAAATACATGTAATAATTATAATTTTGAGCGCTAGGATCCGTTCCTGGCGGCGATGGTCCTGGTGGTAGAGCAGCGGCAGCAGGAGAATGGGGCGATCTAAAAGCAGCCGAGTGCACACCTGCCAAAATATCTGAGACGGTGTGCGAGCTAGGCCAGTGCGGCCCTGTATGTCGCTGATGAGGTGGTGGCGATTGCATCTTTTGCTGGGGATATGGGTAACTAGGATAAATCGCATTGTACAACGAATGGGAGTGTGCTGAAGGATGCACCAGAGACCCTATCTTATTTCTTAAAATTCGACTTATGGAACTAACAGAAGGAACGTTGTACTTGTCGCAGATTCCATCCGAAAGAAGTCTGTCTCTGATTTCCCAGGCAAATATTCCCGGATCCTTCTGTTTTAATTCTTTTATATATGCCACCACTTTTGGTGTCGTTACCCGAGGTTTTGATCCACCTATTGCTCCAGGCAAAATAGAACCTGTTTCGTGGTATCTTGCCAAGATTTTCGAGACGCATCCGTGCGAAACCCGCAGTTGTCTCGAGATATCACATGGTCGGATGCCCACTTGTGAAAGCTCGACGATGCGGAGACGGACGGCGTTTGGGAGTGGACGCCCGTTGACGAAGACGCCGCCCAGCTGATTCACCTCGCCGTATTGTTGTACTTGGCCTTCTGCAACAAAAATACGTGTCAAGATCAATGTGGTAATTAGAGCCTAACTTTGTTAATACGTTAACAAAAAAATTTGTTTCAAAATGGCGATTATTGAAAATGCAGCATGTTTATTCATAGATTGGTTGTCACTTTATTAAATTATTATAATATGCGTAAAAGGACAATGTTACGACCTGTCAGAAATTTTGAGATTATAAAAAGTCTTTTGGTTCTTGTCCTTGGACGCAATTTTACATCCTACTGCAATAGCAATCAATCTTTCAAAACTTAATACTTTATAAAAAAATCAAACGCATTGTCTAAACGCTATTATTTGATATACAAGCTTTAATTTTAATAGTTTATCGGAAACAATTTTTAATGTACTTCAAATTTCCTAATTTACTGTTTTGAATCTTATAATGGTTTTGATGTAATTTGGGTTCACTTCTATTTTTAAAGTAGGCATATGCATTTTTTAGAATACAATTCTTAAAATAACAACAGAGAATACGGATTAGAAATAAGGAGATTATTTTACCCGACTTACAATGATTTTACTTAGCTACGAGCTTTTTGACCGTTACCGAACTTTTTTGTTAATAAGAAAATACCCAAATCGCCGGTTTTTTAACAAATATAAAGAAATATTAAGTGATCAAAGTATTCTTAAATTGCCCAAAAACGCTTACAAATCTTTATTAATTATTCACGATCACGATCTGCTTATATCAATCCATTACTGGATGTAGGCTTTTCCCATTTCATCGTAATGGAAAGGGTGGCCGAACTGAAATGGAGATGGGCCGGACACGTGGCCCGAAGAACTGACAGGTGGACAAAGCTAATTCTAGAGTGGATATCAAGACTCGGACGCAACAGCGCAGGAATACCAACCACAAGATGGAGAGACGATATAAGAAGAAGGGCAGAAACCGAATGGATATTAATTATTACCACGTATTGTAAATTACACCATAAAGAAGACGATTATTTTTTATTTCATTTTACTCCCCAAATTAACTTATAAATCCCACCTTTTTCAACAATACATAGGAATGGTAACTTATGTAACCATGCCGCAAACATTTATTTTCTTTAATGTTATAGTATTATAAATTTAAAATACCTATTCACAAAATATAGTTATTAAAAACTCGCTAAAAGTATTTATTTTCAATTCGTACAAATGTTGATGTAGTTTAAACTATGGCAACGTTTGTCAAACCGTCAAACGTCATTCTCTCATTTGAGCAAATGATTTATGGAATAAAAAAATTACGATATTGAGCTAAACAAAGTTGATGGTAATTATACGATTAAAAACTACCTCTAGAAGGTCATGGATGCCGTACCCGATACCAAAGACTAATAGTTCTTGGCTACACGTTTATATAGCGACCTCCTGGAATTCTATCGACTGAAGACTCTAGAGGGTGCAGCAACAAAACCGTCACACGCTGATATATCCAAAACAAAAAATTGGGCAACAGAATTTTTTTTTGAATTTTATAAGACAGAAGGGGCCGTATATCAAGCTAATAGTGAGTTTTAAAAGGTATTTTCTGGAATGGGGTTAACTTAAAATTTTTAAATGAGGTGATACATAATTTTTATAATATCCGCTTCTAAATAGAAATTCTATGAATATTAAAGCCAGTACGAGATTGTCAATATTACAATTTACTTTCGGCTCAGACCGTGTCGTCATTTGGGAACTACACCCAGCATAATCAGGTAAGGACCGACCTGTACCTTGTCTGCCTTTACAAGCATTTGCTCTACAAGTTTGAGCAATATTTGTTCGCAGGCCCTGCCTGCCTAAACAGGGCCGTGTGCTTAGATTATTTAAACCTTGTGGCGGAATAGAACACTGTGTTCTAGTGTTCCAGTTCCCATTAATAACCCACTAAATGCCTATGTTATTATAAAAAGTATAAAATAATAAAAAAATATCCTAAACACCTTTCACTTCAGTGGCAAGTGCAAAGCCCAAAGTCCAATTCTTATTACGCTCCTATTTAATTCTGAAACGAATCAAGATAGAGAAACAAAGTTAAAATTTTTAACCAATGCTGTAAGAGCTGTGACGCTATCGTCATTTTAAAAAAATCAGCATAGCAATTTTTTTGCGCTCATTCGACAGTGAATGTTTTCTATTTTTAACGATGTGAAACTTGTATCACCCTTACATATAAATATTTTTTAGAAAAGCACGAAAAGCTTCTTCATATTAGCAGGCCCTGAATTTAAACAAAAACGTCAGAATCACAGTAGTGTGTTTGTAAATTCATTTGTTATCTCTTAGCAATAAAAAACAATTCAAAAAAGAAAATGGACTGCGCTAGGTTGCTGTTTGAATCCAGGGCCTGCTAATGCGAAAAGGTTTTTCGCGTTTTTCTCGAAAATTCTGTTACGTACAAGTTGTATACCATTAAAAAAATAAAATAATCTCTATTAAAATTAGGTATAATGCTATTTTTTAAAAAATGACGAAGGTGTCACCGCCACAACTAGCATATTGGCTTTTCAATTGTCTTTAATTGTTACAAGATAACAAATAAATTTTAAAGCACTACACTACTGCTTTTGTTGTAAACCGTTGTTTTATATTCAGGACCAGCTAATATAAAGAAGTTTTTCTCGTTTTTCACGAAATTTTGTTATGTAAGGGTATACAAATTTTATGTTTTTCAAGTATGCAGAAAGGTAGGTGAAATGTTACCAAAAAACTGTTTTTAATATTTTTTTTCTCTTTGTTGATTCATTTCAGAATTAAATAGGGGCTTAATAAATGTTGAACCACTCTGTATAGAGCAATCAACGTTCCTTTCAATTCTTTTGTTTACTGATAAACCAACGACGTCAAATGCCAACAGCTGAACTTAAGAAATGCAGGTAGTTGTTCATAACCAGAAATTCAAAAATATACACTGTGTCTATAAAGTAACACTCCCCCCCCCCCCCCCCAACTAACTTTTTAACGACTTGGTATTTTACTAAAAAATTTGGTGTGCTGTAATGGGAAATTAAATACTATTTTTCAGCCCATATTAAAATTTTGTATCATTCAAAATGGCGACTGGGCGCCCTTTTGATTTTTTTTAAATGGAAAGGGGGTCGAGTGACACCTCATTGGGAAGGTCTTTTAGTTTTGCGTCTGATCCTAGAGTTTCGAAGAAAAAATATTCAGCCATAACAAAATGACAATGTTTGAAGATAAAGAAGTCTATTTAAGAAAAACTAAGAATTAAAGCAAAAAGAAATTAAATTAAGTGTTCGAAATGTTTACCATTCACTTCTTGGCACATGAAAAGGCAGTTATAAAATGCCTGCCTTACATTTTAATAAGTTTCTGGAGTGATATTTCTGCAAACTTCTGTAATGCGTTGCTCCAGTTCTTCAATTATTGTTTCTGGACGGGTTCTGAACACCTTCGATTTCAGATATCCCCATAGAAAAAAATGTAAGGGAGTTAAATCTGGGGAGCGAGCCGGCTATTCTACAGGCTCCCGCCTACCAATCCATTTTTCAAGAAAATGTCCGTTGAGAAAGTCAGAAACAGGCCTATAATAATGAAACGGCGCACCGTCTTGTTGGAACATAACGTTTTCAATATTATTTCCAGCCGCCTGAGTTATTACTGGGAAAATTTTGTACTGCAAATGAAAAAGTGGACTACTGGATGAAAAAATCAAAACAATTTTGAATCGAGTGAGTCCATTTCTTTAAAATCCGCCATTTTGTTATGGCTGATATTTTTCTTTGAAACTCTAGGATCAGACGCAGAACTAAAAGACCTTTCAAATGAGGTGTCACTCGACCCTGGATAAAAAAATTAAAACAATTTTGAATTGAGTGAGTCCATTTGTTTAAAACCTGCCATTTTGTTATGACTAAATATTTTTTTTTAAACTTGAGGATCAGACGCAGAACTAAGAGACCTTTCAAATGAGGTGTGAGTCGATCCCCATTTTTATTAAAAAAAAATTTCAAAATGGCGCCCAGTCGCCATTTTGAATGATACAATATTTAATTTTTGACTAAAAAATAGTATTTAATTTCCCATTAAAGCACACCAAATTTTGTGGTAAAATATCAAGTCGTTCAAAAGTTTGTTGGGGGGGGGGGGGGGGTACTTTATAGACAGGCGGTATATGTACTTCTTACTGTACTGTATACGTCGTAGTCAGATTGCAAAATACGGCGTTTTAGGAAACACCTAGCCAGATCATGGAAAAATGAGAGAAGCCATTTTCTAGCATTTGTTTTTAAATCAGCGTCTTTGGGGTCTTTAGGTTAGTTGTAGAAACAGATAGGTAGGTTTTATAAAATAAAAATCGGACCAACTCTATTAAGCAGTTTGGCCTTTTTTTTGTAAATAATTAGAAAAACATCTGCTCTTATTTCATGATCTGCCTAGGCGTTTTATAAAACTACAAATTTTACAATCTAGGTAGGACAACAATACACAGAGCAAGCAAAAATCTTCATCAAAAGAGCGATAGAAGAATGCGCATGTCTTTGATTAAATCTCGAAATTTAAGACAGATACGCAATTGTGTATCAATCTGGACACGCGGTTTTTTCACCGTCCTCTTAGTTAAGTTTTATTTGCTAGCTCTGTATCCATGGGTTTAGATTCCTTGCTATCGTTACATGGTGTAGTTGCGAAAACGCAGGAAATATCAAAGAATATTGTGTGTAGAGGAAGTTAATTTCGGAATACCTATCTTCACAAATTTTACGGCATCAAAAAACGCATGTGACACTAATTAGCATTTAAACGAAAACTAGAAACATCGGGCGATTTGTAGAAACTTCAAGGCAAAGGGCAAAAAATAGCTCTTAAATTAGAGGAGTCAGTTTCAAAGAAAGAACCGGTGTTTGTAACTAACACATTTCCGACAGAAGTGCAACTGGAGGTCGCGTAACTTCTCGGGTTACACACTCGCTCTCAACGCACAAGAGCTACTCACTGCATTAACTTGTTTGTCAAAGCTCCTGTGCCACTTCGTGTTCTTTGGTAATTGGTTTTCAGTGCTTTTAACGCTGTAAATCTTAGATTTTCAGCAAGGTAATTTAATATTAATATAATACGAATTTTGTTTTAATATTGTCCTGATGGTCATGTATTTTATAAGAATTATTATTAATTTAGCTAAAAAACTTGTTGGTACAGAATTTTATAATCAGTTCAATACTGGTATTCTATTTATTTGTTATTTACTATTATTTTAACTACTATATTAAATATTATTAATTTACCGTTAGGGATTTTTATTTAGAAATACAGTAAAGGAGATACTTGCATGTTTAACAATTCAGAAAAAACTATATTTTTAAGCATTTTGCTACCCCAAACTACTTGTTTACTTTCCAATGGCAAAACTTCAAAATTTAACAATGCATACAATACTTGCCCTTTCCCCGAGAATCGTCCATTTAAAAACCTGATAAGCTTTTGTTGTACAAACAAATAGACTGAGAGGTAACCAGTGGCTTAATAAAAACGTACCGCAAGAACCCGCGGTCCGACGATACTACAATTACTGTTTATTAATCATTACCAGAGCGCCGACTTATAAGCATTTATTTTGTTTAAACAAGCACATATAATAATCTAGACAAATCAGAAAAAAACACGAAAAATCACAATATAAACAAAATAAAAAAAAACCAAAAATTGTATTTGTTTTTCAAAAGAATAAGGTACTGTTACAAATATTTCAGTGCCAAATAAAAACCAGAAAATGTAATTATCAACAAATAAAAATATACTGTGATACAAATTTCTTTGTCGTTCAAACCATGTTTTTATTAAAAATTTAACTTAAGCCTATTGTGGGAAAACAACAGAATGTTTTAATCAGCTTTTAAAAATAAGAAATATTGCAAAGGCGTAACTTACGGTTTTCATGCAGCTTCTGCAAAATATTTTGTTTTTTTTTTATAACTAATTCAGGAAAATCTTTTACCCCAAGTTGGCGGTGCGGATTTATCCTTTACTTTAGGCGTTTTGTAATTTCAAATTAAAATTATTCACAAAATATCACAACACAATGGAATGCTTCTGACTACTAACTTTAACAAAAGACAAAACAGTGATTTTACAAATAAACGCGATATACTTTGTGTGTGGCTTTCGATAAAACACAGAACTTGGTGATTCCCCGAACGCACTATTTGTTTCTCTAATTAAAGGGATGTTTGTTTGGTCTAGCAGGGCATTTGTAGAATGTGGTGTAAACATTCGGTAAATTAGTTACTGAGACGTTTAAACGGAAAAATAATAAATTAATTATTGTTTAAACATTAGATTTTTCAAACTAAAAATTGTAAATGATAAAAAGCACCAAATAGCTGTATAAAAGCTAAAATAAACGCATATACGCGGTTTAAGGAGCAAAATAAGCAAAATAGAAACAATAAGCAAAATAAAAGTGGTGTCAAATGATTACATTTTTCATGAATGGTAAAGACACAAAAGGATTTTGAAGCAAACTATTTGAAATCTGCGCTCTAATCATTCATTACTCATTTCGTATCCCATGACCACTTTGCACGGCACCTTGATTTTGTTAAACAATTGAATTACCTCGAAAATCATTGGATTTACGAACTTTGAACAAAAGTGCATTTTTATGTGTTTTTGTATGAAAAATAAGATCCTTAAAGCAAAAATTAAAGAATGTAAACATTAAAAAACAGTTAAATGAAAATATTACGTGACTCTCTTATATGAAACACTGTGGTGCACTTATTCAAATAAAATTAAGTAAAAACACTAAACTAAGTAGATAGTGCCTAAATATACAATTCGAAAACTTTAATGCCACTACCGCCAAAGTTATCAACAAAAGAGTAACTATGTTTCAGGAGGCTCTAACTCAGTAACGCAACGTCCTTCTACACAGATAAGTGAAAAAATAATGGTTAATGTCTGTAACTACGTAAACATTGATTCTATGAAAAGCGAGCCTGAATAGAAGCTATTTGTTGTATACGATTACCTATTTGTTTGGTATTATGGCAATCAACGTTTGATTTATAAATGGCACCCTATGTATTTTTTCACATTTTTGGATTCGGCAATTGTGTCTGTTTCTAGCGCAGCATTTTTGCGTAGAATTACTTAACAAAATTTTTAAATAAAATACCTTTGAAGTTTAAAAATTTCCTAGTTGCCATAGCAACCAAACGACGAAAAGTATAAAAGTATGTTTTGGAGATAGAAAGAAGATAGAAGAAAATAGTCTCATTTCAACAAGCTTTTTAGAAGTAACAGTAGCTTTCGCCGTAAGATGTGTTTCGAAATTAAAAATAATAAAAAGCTAGGAATGTATCATTATTAGTTCTTGAAGCTGAAACAGTCCAAATAATGAATGACGCTGATTTGAAGTCTTCTGGTCCCCTATTAAAAGAGCATATTATACGCTTAAAACTAAGACGAAAAAATCCTATAAAAATGTTTAAAAAAATGCTTTACTGAAGATTTACAGGCGGTTGATTATGACCTCTCAGATGCAGATTTTCTTGAATAACTGCTGATCGCTTTGAGGTAGGTACCTACTTCAGTATATGGAGTCATCTTTAACAAGTTGCTACATACTGTGTAAGAAACCGCACCGAGTGCGTTTGGCAGTATCGAAGCAAGCGTCCCTATCCTTTAATGGCAATTTTATCAGGTTCCGAAATAGTATAGATAACAACTACAACTTTAAGCGAAATCAACGCAAAACGGAGCTTTAATTTAATAAATTAAAAACTTAGTTACTTAAAATATTAGTGATACTGGTCTACCAAACGCGCTGAGGCTCAAATCCTGAGCGTGTATGTTTGTGCACGTTAAATGAAAGATTATATAATCGTGGCAGTAAGACCGGCAAGCCAAGCCAGAGCTTTGCAAGTCCATTATATGTACTATAAGGCGCATATTCGTTTGTACATCAGACCACAACAGTTTCGATGCAGTTGAAAAAATTAGCTATACACTATTTATTTGTGTTATTGTAATATATTCCGCTTCTCGCTGTCATTACGAAAACAACCTCGGAGGAGAAAACATGCGAACCGCGCGGCCGTCGCCTATGTTTATGTAAACGTCACATAGGCCGCGGCATTTGATTGCAACAGCTTGCATAAAGTTGTTGAAATATATGTATTTTATGAATATCGGCGAAACCGTGAAACCGATAGGAGTTTGGGAATCGCATGCTAACTACCCCACATTATATAATTATGTTCTGCTTAATAAATTTGTTAAACATTTCAATAAAAGAAGTTATCAAAAAGCGTGGGGCATAGCCCGCCGGTGCTGCTAGTTTAATTAAATTCTGTAACATTTTTATCTACCAACTTTAGGGATGTAACACTTTATATAATAATAAAAGATTGCTTTAAGAATAATCCAATATTATTATAATTCATTTGAAAAAATTAACAAAAAGTAGGCTTTGCAAAATTAGGTCCCGATTTCTAACCCGTGCGTTTATATCAAAAATAATCTGTTAGTTTTTAACTTAACAACCACAAAAAAAATGATTTACGTAAAATTTAAAATTTGACGATTCGTGTTAAATCGCTTAACTCATGAACGGTTAAATTTAGATCTAATAGACCTTTACATTTTTTTGGTTTTAATTTAAACAAGAAGCCAAAAATGTAAAAATATACAAAGTGTACAGTTAAACAAAACAATTGTAGATTGCGCCTCTTATATGGAACACCCTGTATAACCTAAAATAATATAAAAACGTGCAAAAATTAAAAAGTCGCTCACTGGCATTATATCTTTCTGATAACTCAACTAATAAAGGCGTTATCAAAGAATTTCGATCATTGTGGCCACCCTGTATATAGGTAGTAATTCTATAGCCACACACTACAAAACTATAATTACAAAATTTTCTACAAACTTGGCAAAATAATTGCAGTTAAATTTTGTAGAGTCTACCGGAAACAAGAAGCTACATTTTTCAGTTGGCACTAGACCTGATATAAATGCTCTTAAGTAATAATTTTACATCATTAGTTACAATTGCATATTTTATTTATCATCTTCCTTTGTGTTCATCACAATCACATGTTAATAGACTCATTTCCAAATTAATACGAAACCATAAATCTAGTTCCTCATAACCATCATTAAAATTGCTTTTATGTCGGAGTTTAAAGTACCTAACACTTAGCAATGAAAATTTACGCAAGAATTCATTGCACAAACCACTGTATTCTATCACGCAATAGCCATTAATACTGGAAAATTTTAAATAACAAACTCGCAATTTATTAGCTTATTTCGGTATTATTTGCAAGTTGCGACAAATAATTAAAAACCACGAATTAATTCCAGAAATAAAAATTTAACAGTAGTTTTAATTATTCTAAAACGTCAATAATAATGCTATAATTTTGATTATTTATAACAATGACGAAAGTTTTCTTTTGTTGCTTCAAATGGCTAAATCATTTTTCTAACCAATACACATTCCTTTTTACTTTCCCATACTTCTACTGAAGTAAGGAAAGTTATGATTTCATACAAATTTTCGAATTTCAGATTTTAACGGAAATACGCGAGTACAAGAACTCCAAAACAAAAGGTTTTTAAAAAATGTCTGTCTGTGAGTGGGTGCTTGGTTGGGTGGGCGGGTGCGTTCGTTATCTCCGGAACCCCTTCACCGATTTTTATAAGATGTGGTGTGTGGGAGTCTTTTAGTTGCAGGTAGTTCTTTGTAACGTCGTTAATCGAAACCGGGGCCGTAAACGTAAATTAGACCTATTTTTTTAGTATTTCTTTTTTTCTAAACATTTTTTTGAAAATTTGAATACATAGTATTGTAGTACATCTAAAGACAAATCAAATGCCTTTTTCAAAATGCTATATCTTTAAAATGAAGGCCGTTACGAATTTTTAAAAATTTTAAATTTAATGCCCGATTATTAAAAAACAAAATATCCAATCCATGCAAGTTATAATATTATTTAATAGCTTTTAAGAAGTATAATCAAGTGATTGTAAATATACTAGCGCTTCAAAAGTTTTCAAAAAAAAAATTCTCAAAAACTGCCTACACCTTTTTTCTTAAACTTTTTAAGCCGCTAGAACTTGCAATGAACTACGAAATTCGTTATATATTAATTTCCCAGATTTTACTCTGACGCCCTCTAGGAATTTTTGAAAATTAGAAGTTGATTAATTTTTTACTCAAAAACGCAAACGCCGATCGTTATAAACTTCTATCAGTTTGATAGACTATTTGCAGTAATTTATATGGATCAACAAAAATTTTCAACTATTTTAAAAGTTAAGAAAAAAACGATACTTTTTAATATCAACAACGTGTTTTCCGACAGCTACGTAATTTTATTATGCCTGTCAATTAACTCTAATAAAACATATTTTTTTCTTTGCATATTTTTTATAACTGTATAAATAAAGCTGTTATAACTATTTTTGTGTGCGCATTAAATACCTTAGCGCCTTTCACGTAGTAGGAGCGCGCGCAGCCCGTAAGTAACCAACGGCAACGCCTGGAGTCTGCAGCGGGCTTTTACCGGCTATATTAGATGTAATTAAATTTCAATCACTTCTTGAAGCGAGAATATTTAAAATGTAAAAAGTATGAAAAAGTGTCAGCGACCTGTTTCGTGCATTTTTGCATTTGTAACATAAGTATTTAATGTTGGATATTAAAAGAGAGGAATGAAGAGTGTTATCGAACAATGCACTACTCATCATTCAAACAATTGTATCTTCTGATGAATTGATTGTATTCGTAATTACCTATCATTTAAAAGTGCAGTAAAACCGTCAACTTCATTGTGTTTCAACTGCAACAGTTGATTGCGCGACTGCAATTAATATTATCGTTTGAATTCTAAACATTATATTGATAATAAAAGTTATATGCAGTTTGTTGCATATTTGCAAATTTGTCACGCTCGTAGGTGTGCACTAGAAAATAATTATGGAAGTGATTGCAGTGCTGAATTTGTAAATAATTACGGTGTACTAATGGATGATTATAAACACTATATTTTATTATTGCTAAAGAAACGTGGGATTGTGTTTTGCAACTGTATTCGCCGTAAAGTTTGTATTACTTCGTTGCATATACATAGTGTATAAAAAACTGTGGTAATGATGTTTGGAGTTAGATATTTCGAGTATGCATGTTTAAAAAAACGGAAAAATTTGCAGTCAATATGATAACTATCTATGATAATACTATACCAAAAGTTCATGAAGTGCAGTTTTCGTTTTAGTGCCGAATTTACTGCCGGTCTGTCCGTCCCTTCTGCCAGTGTACGATATTGTCTGTATACGTGCCCAGGAAATCTATTTCTATTTTCAGAGTGCACAAATTTTTAACGTTCTGCTCCTCTCTAGTTTACTTTAATAACTTCAGTTGAAATTAACCTGGTAAAGATGCATTTAGATCGCAAAACCAAGCTAAAATGAAAAGTTTCACAAGCAGTAACGTAGAGCTTCAGCAAATAGGCTTCAAAAATAAGCACCTGGCAGCAATTGTATTTTCTCCTAAATTAATGCCGACGAGATAACAAATCTTGCACCATTTCAAGATAATAATGAACGAACATGAAAATAGTAATGCTCCACCTTACTCCCCCGATTTAATTCCGTCGAAATTCTTACGGTTTGCAAATTTCAATACTTAAGGGGAAATTTCTTTCAAGGTGTTTTGATAATCGGCAATTTCCGACAGCTTAAAGATATTTTTAAAGTAAAGGAAGTGGTTAGCTCCCTTTAAGTCAAAACAGTTCAGTAGAGAGTTTTGTGCACGCTGTATTTAGTCATTGGATCAAACCTCGAAAGGGTTTACTGCATTTCTAAATCAACTGCGTTTTTAAAATGCTGCACATGGGATTTTGTTAATTATTGTTTATTGTCTATATGGTGAAATGCTACTAGTTGTGGGCTCTGGGATGTTTTTTATAGAACGGCCCAGCTCGTAAGGTCGCGAAATATCCGCGCGCAACCATGTGTGCACACATTCGTCCCAGTGATGACCGCTGAAAAACCTTAAGTTATCCGAATATATAATAGATTAATACAGAATTTACATTTTCAACGTTGGAGCATGAACAAAACTGTTGAAGGCACAACTTTTGGGGAACTAACGCCGACTGCTGCATGTGGCTAAACGGCAAACATATGAGGAGGTCATTACAGCCAGCGTTGTCTGGTTACGTTACGGCACCTAGCTTTTGCCTTATCCTATATAGAATTACGCTCGATCAACTCGCTTGCCCAAGTTCACGATATCAGGCTGCGAGCACAAGTCCCCACTGGTGGGAGGAGATGACCTGCAGATCAGTGCCCGAGACGAAAAGCAGCTCACTCGTCGATCCGCACCAAAACGGCTCTAGCCTGCACAGGCTTATCACTGCCACCACAAGCGCTACACCACGACCAAGACGAGGGCTGTTATTTCGCCGCAGGCCCGGACTTGGTCCCCGTGGCACCAGTAAATATAGTTACTCGCTGGACTTTTAGGGAGAGCCACAGCAGCCCCTACCAGTTAGACTACTCGTCATAGCCAGAACTGATCAACTTCGCACCGCCCAGATAGGTCGGTAGACGGTTTTATTATAGTGAATAGATTCGGGTGTGAGAACGCACGAGCCCCCTGATTCAACATTTTGATAGTGGGCATAAGAAAGCAAAGTGCACGTCACTATTAGGGTCCATTGATCCCCAATGCCAGCATCCACGCCACTCCTTCCTGGAGCTCACCTTCACCTGCCTGATTCCGCATTTTGCCGTTTAGCCACCACATGCGGCGCCGCACATGTTGGCGACATATAAAAAAAACAATTATCGACAAAGTTTCTTATTATTTTGAACGTTAGAAAATTATTAAGCAGTAAGTTAAAACCATCGTGTTGAATGTTACCGACTTAGCTGTCTTTTGGTCAAAATCAGAAAGAGGAAATTTTACTGCAACAAAAATCTGTTGTCATTAAACATGTTGAACCTTTGATCAATGTAAACCGTCAAAAAACTGTCTTTGAAATAGTAGAAAACCCCAATAATTTCGACTTCTTGAGTGTACCTTCTTGAAACTATGAGCCAAGTCTGCGTAATATTTCAACCGGTTTGAGCCTACATTAACGAGACATCTTAGGTATTGTTTCCTGTTTAGTAAAGTACGTTCACGAATGTGCATCCAAGGTAATAGCAAAAGTCACTAAATTCACTGTGTCACTAAGTAAATTCCGTAAATTAGTCTCGCGACAACACCAGCTAGCAACGCCGCATGCTACCAAATTATGCTTCACTGCGGTCTTTTCCAAATTGAACACTATGTAGTGGCACTTGTTGTGTCTCGCGCACACTCTTTAACCAAATAAGAATTGCTTGTCCATAACGCCTCAGGTCCGGCTGAATCAGAACACTTCTTTGTGTCGTCCGCGCTTGACGTGATTAGTGCATCTTAATGAGAAACCGGGGACGCGATAAAGTGAAGTTGGAGAGAAAAATCCGTAAACTACAGCTCAAGAGGCGGTTATTATCGAGCGATGACTCGTCTACAAGTACCTCTTAATAATTACCGCTCGTTTTCTTCACATCAACAAGGGATTAACCGGAAATCAAGGAAGCCGAATTTCGTGGCATCAGTTACTCGCTCCTTGGTTGATATAAGTTTTAATCAACGGTACAAGGCGATGTAACCTTCAGTGGTATAAGTTTAAACCACCCAGCCTGGTGGATATAAGTTAATCAACCCTACATAGAAATTGTTACTCGTGGTATAAGTTTTAACCACATCCTGTGTAACCTTCAGTGGTATAAGTTTAAACCACACAGTCTGGTTGATATAAGTTAATCAACCCTACATGGAAATTGTTACTCGTGGTATAAGTTTTAACCACATCCTGTGAGGGGTTTTTCCGCCTTAACCCACCTCCCTAAGACAGCAAAACAACCACCTTTTCTCCGTGGCGGATCATCGGAGTCACAACCTTGACCGACATGACGTCATCGCGCCGCCAAGTCGGTGACGCAAGCGTCTTGCAGATATCGCATTACCAGCCGCAACAAAGCGTCTTGTTTATTAAGCAAAATTTAGCAAAGTGCAACCTTCAGTCCCTCCATTAAGGCCATTAATTGCCAACAGTTCCAAGAATCGGCAAATCACTTGTGTGGCGTTTGACCTCATTAAAATTCTGTCACAAACAAAAATACCAAACTCCCAACAACTGCAACTTTACACCGCCCGATATGAATCCCGAAATTCTCAGTTTAATGTCCAAAACAGACATAAGAAAAGACAAATTCTTGAGCGCCCTAGCAACCTTGGCCCATCAGCATTTAACCCTCGGGGAGACCCTAACTGCACCGGCAAGCTTACCAATAGTAATGGATGCCGGACGTATCCTATCTGACACGTTCTACATGCTGTCGATCCACCGGAAATTTCCGCTGTACCCACTGGTCAACCCTACGGTTAAACGAGTGCTGTCAGAGACCAAACCAGATGAATTCGTGTGCGGAAAACGCTTATTCGAAGAGTTTAAAGCAGTACAACTAGCAGAACGAAGCAGCAAGAAGCTAGCTAGCTCTGGCAAAAAAGACCTTTACAAAAAAAAGAACTTTCAACTCGCCACACCTTTAAACTCCTACCGCCGCCCTCGCCGAGAAAACGCCAGCCATACACCCCGAAAACGGAGTTGTACAGGAGCAGAGGGGGGCGTACGCCCGCCAGAGCAAGCCAAGCAGAAGGGAGCCGCAACCACCACAGGCAACCCCCTTACCAGCCACCTCGCAAGAACTACAGGGAATTCTATTGCCGCAAACAACCCAGGTAATGCAAAAACATTGCGGCCGCCTGCAACAATTCTTGAACAACTGGTCATTACTCACAACCAACCGCTCAATCCTGAAATGGATTCAAGGATACAAAGTCCGGTTCACTCAAAAACCTCAAACCCAAACGTGTTTCGCCAATCACAAAAAATTGACCAGAAAATCATTCATAAACTGCTCGAAACCGACGTAATAAGCGAATGCAAACCTATACCCCATCACAATTTTTATCATCATATTTTCTCAGGAAAAAATCAAATGGCGAATACAGGTTCATTTTAAACCTTAAGAACTTAAATCGGTTTATTCGTGCCCCTCATTTCAAACTAGAAAACTACAAAACAGTCTGGAATATGATAACAGAAAAGGCGTACCTAGGCAATATCGATTTAAAAGACGCGTATTACATGATATCCATTCACGCGGATAGTAAAAAATACCTACGATTTACATACCAGGGAAACACTTACGAATATAACTGTCTTCCGTTCGGACTTTGCACAGGACCTTACATATTTACAAAAATCATGAAACTAGTTATGCATTTGCTCCGAACCAAACACATAATATCCGTGAATTATTTAGACGACATACTAATAATCGATAAAACTCCCACCGCATGCTCCAAGAGCATCGAGACATCGATTTACATTCTACAGTCTTCAGGATTTATAGTCAATTATCGGAAAAGCGTCCTACAACCAACTAAAGTATGCACCTTCCTAGGTTTCCGTTACACCGCAAACCTCACAGTAACACTACCTAGCGAGAAAAAACAAAAAATCACCGCTACTACTATCTCTCAAAAAACATAAACACCATAGTATCAGGTTTTTAGCAGAATTAACAGGCATGCTGGTTGCAGCTTGTCCCGCAGTCAAATATGGGTGGGGGCATACCAAGCAATTTGAAAGAGTAAAGTATCTCAATCTAAAAAATAAAAAAGAAAAAAAATTACAATACCGTAATAGAGGTACCGACCACCCTACAGGCGGACGTAAATTGGTGGCTTTCGGTGTTACCTAACAGTTCTAACACAATACGGAAACCCCAATTCAAACAAGAACTCTTTAGTGACGCTTCAAAATCCGGGGGGGGGGGCAGTATGCGGTAACGACCCCGCTCATGGGTTTTGGACTTCAGAAGAACGCGAACACCACATAAACTATCTCGAATTATTAGCAGCGTTTAACGCACTTAAATCATTCACTAAAGACGTAACAAACTGCGACATCTTACTACTGAGACTGGACAACACCACAGCAATACCGTACATAAATAGAATGGGAGGAGTAAAATATAAAAACCTTAATACTTTCGCAAAATGCATATGGCGGTACTGCGAAGTTAGAAACCTGTGTATCAAGCTTCATATAATTCTTCCAAAGACAATTTTCAAGCAGATTCAGAATCTAGACAACTAAAAATAGAAACGGAATATTCCCTTGATATAAATACCTATACGTACATAATTAGAATCTTAGGCACGCCAGAGATCGACTTATTCGCCACATACTCCAACACAAAATGCAAAAATTATGTATATTGGTTCTAGGACCCGCACTCCGTAAAAACAGACGCATTTACCTTAGACTGGGGAAAACTTTCACTATTCTACGCTTTCCCTCCGTTGCCTTATTAAGTAAAATCGTTAATAAAATAATTACAGACAAAGCCGAAGGCATATTAATTGTCCCAGACTGGCCTAGCCAGCCCTGGTACCAAATTTTCCAAAAATTGCTTGTCACGGAACCCTTACACCTAGCCCCTAACAAAAACTTACTGTTACCCCCTCTCAGAGGGAGCCATCCGCTTTGGGAAAAACTTTCGATGATAGCAGGCAGATTATCCTGGAGGCATTTTTAAAGAAAGGAGTGCCCGAAACTGCCGTGTCCACCGTAGTAACCTCCCTCAGCAAAAACACTCTGAAACAATATTCGGGAAGCATCTGGAAGTGGTACCAATACTGTAAAAATAGCAATGTAGACCTTTTACACCCAACAATTACCAACATTATGTGTTTCCTAGACAAGCAGTCCACACCTACAACAACAATGAACACACACAGATCAGCTCTCACGCTAATACTTAGGGAAAATTACGACAAAGAAAGACCAGTAAAACGATACCTAAAAGGCATTTTCAAACAAATACCAAGTTTCCCCAAGTACCAAGTTACATGGGATCCTTCAATTGTATTAACCCACTTAGAACAACAATTCCCACTAGAAACGTTAGGCCTGAAAACCCTTACAACAAAATTACTGACGTTATTAGCGTTAACCACAGGTCATCGCATGTAAACATTGACAAAAATTAGATTAAACGAAATAGTTCAAACCAACACAGGACTAGAAATCCCTATTACAGATATTCTAAAAACATCAAACCCGAAACGAGAACAACCCATACTAAAAATAAATTATTTTCCCGACAATCCAAAATTATGCGTGGCATTAACAATGGAACGATATATTCATGTAACCAAACAACTTAGGAACCATCAAGAAAAATACCTGTTCATAACTACTCGACCTCCCCACAAACAAGCAACCACCGAAACACTGAGCAGGTGGGTAAAATCAGTGTTAAAGGACAGCGGAGTTGACACTAAAATATTTGGTAGCCACTCTACACGACATGCGTCTACTTCTGCCGCAAACAGGGCAGGACTTAGCATCGAACAGATACGGAAAGCAGCTGGCTGGTCGAAAAAACTCTCAAGTATTCGCTAAAATTCTATTGTCGCCCTTTAATAGCAACCCAAAACGAATTCGCTCACTCCGTATTATTAAACAAACAGGCAACTAGTTAAGCACGCCAATCAATTAAATACTCAGTTACTTACTGTTATTGTTTTTCTTCTTCAATCGTTTTGTATTGGTTAAACATCTACATAGTGTTCAATTTGGAAAAGACCGCAGTGAAGCATAATATGTGGAACAAACGACTTACCTGTAGGAAGTTCGTTCCATATTATGCGAACGCGGTCTTTTCCAAATTCCATTCCCAACCCGCCCCAAAACACCCCTCATTTGGTTAAAGAGTGTGCGCGAGACACAAATCAAGTGCCACTACATAGTGTTCAATTTGGAAAAGACCGCGTTTGCATAATATGGAACGAACTTCCTACAGGTAAGTCGTTTGTTCCACATAATATTAATAAAAATTAGCAAAACATGTCTTCAACAAAAGATGGAATTTTCAATAACTCATAGAAATAGTATTCTACGAATTACAAAATTTTGCGATTTATTTATAATATGACTGACTGGCTTTGCTAAATCTGCAGACATGTCAGTTGCTTTTCCACATAAAGATTGAAAAAATAAAGCAGAGAAACGATTTTATTACGTTTTCTTTCTTCAATACGGTTACTTTAAACACTTCATTTTAAAAGTTATATATTTCTGGATTGGTTTCGCAGCTCAATTTTTCAATCATGTGGGTATTAAAAGATTACTAACTTATTACAAGATAAGATTCAGTGCCTCATCGAATCATTCGCATTATCATATAGCGTATTATTTTTTAAATATTTAATTATTAAATAATTTTGTATTAACTTAAGTTTAGGGATGAATTAATCATTAAATCACACACTAAAATATACAGAGTGCCTATTTTAAAACTCCGAGCCTAAATTTTTTTAAATAGGCAACACACAATACAAGTCACTGTCGACTATTATTTCAAAACAAGATACTTCTATAATTAAGATCAGGGCAATTATGTTTGCATTAACTTGACAGTTTACTAATCAAATTCGCCACATTATTTGAACGGTGCAAAACAAAGATTATCGATCACTAATCTTTGGTGTTAAATGTATTTCAACGCTGACAAAGTGGACATGCTTCTAATTCTGGGTGAATGTCGAAAAAATGCGAGTGCTGCCAGTACTTTGTATGCGCAACGCTTTCCAGGTAGACGAATTCCAACAGACAAAACATTTAGAATGCTTCTTCTGAATTTACAAGAGTATGGGCAATTTTCAAAACCAAAAGTAAGGGAACGAACGGCAAGTTACGGTTGAACATAACGAAGTAGCTGTAATTGAAATGGTTACGGATAATCCCCATACAAGTCGAAGAGCGATTGCAAATGCCTTAAACATTAGCAAAGGTTCTGTTTTCAATAATCTTAAGGCGAACAAATTTCACCCCTACCATGTTTATACCATACACCATCTTGAAGATAGGGATTATCAGCATCGTGTTCAGTATTGTCTATTTCTTAGACGACAATAAATGGCAATGCGGAATTTTTAAGTATGGTATTATTCTGTGATGAAGCGAGGTTTTCAAACAACGGCATGGTTAATTGACATAACTGCCACTATTACGACCAAGACAATCCCCTCCCCACTGGATCAGGATAACTCATTTTCAGAGAATTTTTTCTCTTAATGTGTAGTGCGGTATTATTGGCGATTTTGTAATAGGTCCACATTTCTTTAATGGAAATTTAGATGGTGAAATGTATTTAAATTTCTTAATTAATTAACTACCGGGTCTCCTCCAAACAGTTCCTCAAAACGTACGGAATGGCATGTGGTTTTTAAACGATGGTGCACCTCCGCATTTTCATAGGGATGTGAGAAATTATCTCAACCAACGTTTTGAGGGACGCGTAATTGGACGAGGTGCATTGCATCCTTGGTCTGCCCGTAGTCCCGATTTGACTCCGCGACATCTACGCGAAAGGATAATTCAATTTTGTCGCTCTATCACACCGGAAATGTTAGCTCGTGTTAGAGGTTCGATGCGTAGAAGAATTATACTTTGCGAAAACGAAGGGGGAAGGCAATTTGAACACCTGCTTCGTTAGTTTTTGTACTATGTTCCTATTAAATTATTAGTGGCCACATTTATATGCACTAACAGTGTTGCCAAATACGTTTTTCTCTGCTACAACAGGATAAATATAACTGGCAACACTGTTATTGCATATAAATCCGGCCTTTAGTGATTAGTTTAGAGCAGGCATGGGCAACCTACGGCCCGTGGGCCGTATACGGCCCGCGTACAACTTTCTTCCGGCCCGCCGGACATGTTTCATTTAACCACCAATCCGGCCCGCGAGACCGATTATTATTTTAAACTGATACAAATAAACGACAGTAACGAATTATTTCTTTTGTTTGAGAAAAAAATGCGGACTACGCCGGCTTTATGCGAAAGTGAAATATTATGTATACTTTTTACTTTATGGATTTTCGCATTTTAAAAAATTTCTGTTTTTGTTGAATATATTAAATATAATATTTCTGTATACTTTTTTGTATTTATATATTTTAAAAATATTTTTCCAAAAGAATGTAGTTTTTCATCTTATTTGCGGCCCGCGATACATAAATGGATCTTTAGTTGGCCCCAGCTACTCAAAAGGTTGCCCATGCCTGGTTTAGAGTATAGACAACTCCAGGTGAAGTGCATCGTCAATGTTTTCGGTAATTCTTATTTACTGCTCACTATCTCCAAGGAGATTTACTTGGCAATATCGATCTCAAAATATTTCAACAAAGCATTACATTCCACAATACGATTTAATCCAGTTGCAGATTGTCATTGAATTTGAATAGAACTGATTTGTTTAAGTACTTATAAAACAATGGTAATGAGGCACTTGGCTATTATACGATTTATTACAACTTTACCTTCTTGCACGTCCGCACAGTAATACTTTTATTGATAGAACGACGAAATTACGGCGGCGTTAACATGGAACAGCAATTTAAATATAACTTGCCATTAACGATAAATCAAATGCGTCAGGTTCAAAGAAGTTCGTGTTTGTTAAAATTTTCTAAGCCACAAAGCCTGAAATTGTAGACGGTAAATTAGCCATGGTTCCTGCTCTGAAACAAACACCCTAGTCTGCCACTCCGTTTATAGCTAAACGCTTTAATTAAATTAACTTGTCAACGCTGGCAACTAGAAAAAACATTCATGCTTTAATTAGGTTTATGTAATCAAGATCAAAGGAACAATATACATAATAAAGAAGAACCAGTCCATAAAGGCGTTTACATTTTTATTGCATTTTATTATGCAGCCATGTCAATGTGAATGATGTAGGCGCATTAAGAAGTAAATAACGAAACTCAAAGACATAGAAGCAAATTATGTAAAACTAAATAAGAAAACTATGTCAGTCAGAAACGCAAAAGAATTATAATTAGAATTAAAAGACATTGACAAAATAAATGCAACAGTACCAGAAACACAAAAAAAATAAGGTAGTAGTAAGAGTAGGGTAGCCCACGTAGTTCGTTTATTCGCCATTATCATCTTTCAGATAAGAAAAATATTTAAGAAGAAGGTTAAAGAAAGACAAAATAAGTAAAACTTTTACTAAACAACTTTGCCGAATCCGTATTCGTCGAGTTGTCAATTTATCAATGGTGGGAATTTATTTAAAAGGCGTGGCCTATACTTAAATTTAAGGAATTTTTACTTTAAAATAAAAAAGTAATTATCAGTGTCCGAATTTGAGGCAAAATGCTTACTTCTTAATAGTGAAGGCAACTATAACGGCTAACTGAATAAAAATTTGTTTCCATAAATTTCCGATCTTTCAAACTTATTTTGCCTATTTTAATATATTTCGCTATTCATGCTTATTTTATTACTTGTTTGCCTACAGTTTTGCCTATTTAACATGGTTTTAACTGTGCTTGATTTTGTGATTTTCCTTTCGTTCCTAATATGAACATTTTGTAATTTAAAAAGTTTTATTTTAGTTATTAATTCCTATTTTTTGCCTATTTTAATGACATTTGTTGTTTAATTGCCTACCTATTTTACATTTTGTAACACTGCTTGATTTTGTGATATTTACGTGTGTTTTTCGTTCCTAATATGACCATTTTGTAATTTAAAAAACCTCATTTGATTTATTAATGCCTATTGTTTGTCTATTTTTTGCCTATGTTAATTACATTTGTTGATTAGTTGCCTGCCTATTTTACATTTTTTTAACTCTGTTTGATTTTGTAATATTTACATGTGTGTTTCTTTCCTAAAGGGCCTTATTTTAGTTATTAATTCCAATTTTTTGCCTATTTTAATGACATTTGTTGTTTAATTGCCTACTCATTTTACATTTTTGTAACAATGCTCGATTTTGTGATATTTACATGTGTTTTTCGTTCCTAACATGACCATTTTGTAATTTAGAAAACCGTATTTTATTTATTAATGCCTATTGTTTGCCTATTTTTTGCCTATGTTAATTACATTTGTTGATTAGTTGCCTGCCTATTTTACATTTTTTTAACTCTGTTTGATTTTGTAATATTTACATGTGTGTTTCTTTCCTAAAGGGCCTTATTTTAGTTATTAATTCCAATTTTTTGCCTATTTTAATGACATTTGTTGTTTAATTGCCTACTCATTTTACATTTTTGTAACAATGCTCGATTTTGTGATATTTACATGTGTTTTTCGTTCCTAACATGACCATTTTGTAATTTAGAAAACCGTATTTTATTTATTAATGCCTATTGTTTGTCTATTTTTTGCCTATGTTAATTACATTTGTTGATTAGTTGCCTGCCTATTTTACATTTTTTTAACTCTGTTTGATTTTGTAATATTTACATGTGTGTTTCTTTCCTAAAGGGCCTTATTTTAGTTATTAATTCCAATTTTTTGCCTATTTTAATGACATTTGTTGTTTAATTGCCTACTCATTTTACATTTTTGTAACAATGCTCGATTTTGTGATATTTACATGTGTTTTTCGTTCCTAACATGACCATTTTGTAATTTAGAAAACCGTATTTTATTTATTAATGCCTATTGTTTGCCTATTTTTGCCTATTTTAATGACATTTGTTGATTAGTTGCCTGCTTATTTTACATTTTTTTAATTCTGCTTGATTTTGTGATAGTTAGGTACATGTGTTTTTCGTTCCTAACATGACTATGTTGTAATTTTCAAAGCCTTATTTTATTTATTAATGCCTATTGTTTGCCTATTTTTTGCCTATTTTAATGACATGTGTTGCTTAGTTTCCTGCCTATTTTACATTTTTTTAATTCTGCTCGATTTTGCGATTTAACATGTTTTCTTCGTTCCTAATAGGACCATTTTGTAACTTAAAAAGCCTAACTTTATTTATTAACGCCCATTTCTTGCCTATTTTAATTACTTTTACTGCTTAATTGCCTGCTTGTCTAACATTCTTTAGCGCCTAAACTCCGGACTCTGGTAATTGTAGATTCATATTTTTTTAAATTCTAAAAGTTTATATAGTTGACAAGAATGTTGAATTAAGATGAGGTTTAGATTAATTTTCGAAAATAATGTTTGTTTATTTATATAGCTAGTTTCTGTTGAATTACATCTAGTAACTTATATAATTGTTAGTTTTACTGTTTACGTATTATACGTCAGTAATTGGTAGTATTTATTATAAATCTGATTAATATAGGTATTGCTATTTATATAAGAAGGGTGGATTGTTATCGTACTACCATGTAAAGTAATTATTGTTAAAGCAGTAAAAACATACTTGCGGAGAAGTACTTTGGCGATTGTTTTGTTACAAAAATCGTACCATAAATAACTTAACCTAAACGATCAAACATGACTTCACGCTTAATGTCGGTGCTGAACATTATAATTCATTAAACAATTGTGACACTATTATTTTTTGTTATTTTCAGCAAATATACCGTCTTAAATTTCTAGTAATAAGAAGTCTGAAAAATTTAAAATTCAGCACCAACTATAAATATTTACTTTGACGCCAGTGGTTTGCAAAGTTCAAAAAATGCACAGTACTTTACAGTTTTATTATTTTAATGTTATTCCACGCATTTTAGTAGAACATTTTTTCGCCACCGTTCAAATATAATGACATATTCTCGCATTTCATACGGTGATTTTGAACGTGCCTGGGTCTCGGTTAGTCCACTTTTATTGCAATCCATTCTACACCTTTCTGCTATGCGAAACGTAAACGCTGTTAAACGATTTCGATTCTGTGTGAGAACCAATTATTATCGGCAAAGTACACATTTGCCATGGTATTACTAACCTTAAACTGATATCTAGAATTATTGGACCGAAATTAGTTACAGAACAAACAACAAGGTTTTATGATAACAGTAACCATCACAATGTAATTATTGTTGAATATTTTTTCAGTATTGGACCTAACCACAAACGTTGTATACTTCACGGTTATACTGACTTTTATTTCCGCAGTAAATTTGAAAACTCCTAACGTTTAAGGATCTATAAATACTCGTAAACTTCAGCTTAGCACGCCCTGAAACACCCATATGTTCAAAGTTCGGTTCAAACATTCACCACACGTGACCAAAATACTCGGTCAAAATGTCAATTACTTTGACTGTGGTGATTTTGGGGGCACCGCGAGGGCACTTCCTTCCCCATACAATTCAAGAGGGATGTCAAAGGTATCTGCTTAGACATTCCTTGGTGTGTAACCTCGTGCCAAGCTCGCAAATTGCCGGAGATAACATTCCTGACATGTCAAAGTAATGGTATTTTTAGGGTGAAGAGAAACATCGCGAAACCACTGAAAGAATTAGCACTAATTTCCTACAGCCAAGACTTAATTTTTTTTTATATTCTTGGTATATGAGAAAAACGCATTAATAGCCAATACAAGAAATATGCAATGGTAAAGTTGAAACCACGAGCCACCAAGAACACATTCGAAATAATCAATTTAGTTATTTCTGTGTTTTTCATAAATTTAAAAACATATTTTAGTCAAAACCATTTAACTCAGATAACACATGATAACAAACTGAACAGTGGCGGTCCGCCCCATTAGGCAGTATTGATTTACTTTTAATAATAGAGCAAAACTTCATCTTCAATGTTTATAAAATGTACCTAAAATATGTCTAGGTCAAACTTGTTTTCTTTCATGGATTGTTTATGCTTTAGTCTGTAATACAAGCTTTATTACATTAATTCTGGGAGTTGGGTGAAGTCATCTATGCGAATTTGGTTTTTGCTGGTGAATGCGTTTTTCGTTTGCTCACTCCGCAAGCAACTGTGCTTATATAAAGACGTTTAATAAGAGTTCAATATATTTTTACAAAACCAATAAAGGTGTTTTATTATTGAAGTCCTACCTATTAACTCTGCTAGTAGGTTATGGGCCCAGGGTACGTGTTAGTTACAAATGCAGTGAAATGTGCATCGAGTTAAAATAAAAGAAAACGTGAAAACACATTAATTAAAATTCAGATTTACAATTCAAGTGTAATAAACTTAGTGAGCGTTAAATCTCATACATCAAAATGGACACACGTCAAAAACGTAACATAAAACCATTTAATGGTAAAAAATACGCGATATGGAAATTTCGGGTAAAAGCGCTTCTTAGTGAACTAGATGTACTGAATGTTGTAGACGCAGAAATTCCAGACGATCCAAGCACTGCGTGGCTAAAAAGAAATACAACCACCCGGAGTACAATGATTGACTTCTTGAGTGACTCGTACCTGAATTTTGCAAAAGATACGGTTTACGCGAAAGAAATCTTTCACAGCTTGGGTGTGATTTATGAGCGGAAAAGTCTTGCAACTCAATTAGCCTGTCGCAAGAAATTGTTATCCATGAAATTAGAAGGTGGCACATTATTAACAACACACTTCTCCAAGTTTGATGAAATTCTTGCGGAATTGCTTGCTGCCGGAGCAAGGCTTGACGAGATGGATAAAATGTCACACCTACTCACGACCCTTCCAAACATCTATGATGGGGTTATCACCGCCCTTGAGACTCTCAGCGGAGATCATTTAAATATTGCTTTCGTAAAGACTCGCCTCCTAGACTATGAGGTAAAACTCAATGCAGAGGCGAATGTATCATCGAGTATGAAAGCTTTGAATGCGGCGTCATCATCATTCATATCAAAAACAAACAAACACTGGACACCGAAGCAGAAACAGCGCCACAATGTAAACAATAAATCAAATAAGTTCTCCCAAGGATTTCAAGGCCGAAATAATAAGTTCCAACCTAACTATAAAAAACAAACTTACAAATCGTCAAATATGAATTGTGACCACTGCGGCAGGACCAATCACTTCAAACGAGACTGTATTTCTTTTAAAAGAATGGTCGATAATGAACAAAATCGAACAAGGACTCTTCAGGCAGTAACCACCGAGCTTCACGCAACCAATGATAATAGTGATGGTTTTGTGTTCATGCTTGGGGAAGAAAACGATAACATCTACAGCACAAATAGAGATGAACTATATTTCTTCCTGGATTCTGGTGCTACTGAACACATCGTAAACAACCCTGACATCTTTACTGAAAGTGTGGACCTGATTACACCTCTACAAATTTCGGTTGCACTGGATCATCCATTCAGGCTACAAAGCGGGGAATAATAGAAGTAATCACCAACCTGGGAGTCCATGGACGTCTTAAAAATGTTCTCTACTCGAAGGAAGTACCCTACAACCTCCTGTCTGTCCGCCGACTGCAGGGAAACGGGATGACCATCATATTCGACCATACAGGGGTAATAATTAAACATGGTAGTGAAACCATCATATCAGGTAAGCCCATGCAAGGCCTAATGGGTATAACATTTTTAAAACCCAGTCACATAACTTATAGTAGTCAAATGAATGATACAAAAAATTATAACTTATGGCATAAGCGCCTGGGGCATATCAATAAAGAAAAATTTTTTAAATTGAAAAATTGCCAAATGCTTAATAATAGTAAATCCATTGACGGTATATTACCACTAGATGGGTTATATGAAGCCTGTATTTATGGCAAACAAGCGCGATTACCATTTGCAAAAGCAAAGTCAAAGAACCACGTCCAAAGACCTTTATTAATAGTCCATTCAGATGTCTGCGGAAAAATTAACCCACCAACATTAGACAATAATAATTATTTTGTATCATTTATTGATGACTTTACTCACTATACCGCTGTCTGTTTAATTATGTACAAATCAGACGTGTTAAATTCTTTTAAAGATTAGGTGGCGAAATGCGAAGCCCATTTTAATTTAAAAATTGCAAACCTCTATTGTGATAATGGGGGGGAGTATCTATCAAACGAGTACAAGGCTTTTTGTGTACAAAAAAGCATCACATACCACCTGACCGTAAGCTATACACCACAGCAAAAGTTGGTAGCTGAGCGAATGAACCGAACAATAACAGAAATGGCCCGTTCAATGGTAATTTCAGCAAAATTACCTAAATCGTTTTGGGGTGACGCTGTTTTGACAGCAGTTTATATTATAAATCGTTTACCTACTAAAGCTTTAAAAACAGACAACGCTCCGTATGAGTTGAGGCATAATAAAAAAAAACATCAGTGAAACATCTGAAGGTTTTTGGGTCAACAATATATGTACATAACAAAACAAGGGAAGGAAAATTTGATGCTAAATCTTATAAGGGTATCCTTGTAGGTTGTAAGGTTATGAAGCTAACGGTTATAAGGTATGGGTCACTGAAACTGAGCAATTCATTAAAGCTCGGGATGTAATAGTGGATGAAATAAATTACACAACATCACGACCGCCCTTTAAAAATGAAGAGGTAAACGCTCCAACACAAACTAAAAACTCTGACTTAAAGTCAGTTGATAATTTAGTAATGCCGCAAATAAATAACAAGTCTGACTTAACCAAAGCAGATAAATTTGTGGAAATGGCAGGATAGGCAGTACCTACCCATAATTTTTCAAATAACAAAATGGTAATAAAAAAACTTTTTACATATAATTTTTTTGTTTGAACACCACCGCGTAACATTAAAAATTTGCCGCTAATCAAATATACCGTTGCCTTTAACCATTGTTTTGCATACGCTATTAAGAGCCTTTTCCCTACAAGTGATTCCCAACCACAAAACAATCAACCAATCTGTTATTGTTATTTTTAATACGTTTGCATGCATGTTGGTAACGAAATACGATGACCAGATACAAATAAATAGTAGAGATGTCAGGATGCAGTAACTACTAAATAGACGCCTGTTTGTTCAATAAATGCCAGATCTGATGATTTTAGAAAACAGATTGTCAAAACATTTTGCAAAAACGCAAAAATCTGGTGGTTTTTTAATCATTACAAAAAATCAACGTTTCATAATTTAACAAAGAAAATTTAAATTATTTATTTACCATAACTCAATAATTTAACTTTTTCACAAATAGTGTCATTTGTTAATCTGCCAACCGTTTCGACTACTGGGATGGAAACCCCAGTGGTGCATTTACAAATAGGCGCTGACCTACGCCTTGCAGAGGCCTCAAAACAAATAAAGAAAAAACTTAATTTTTTATTTTTAAAACTTTTATTCTTAGTTACTTGAAGCAAACCATAATTTACTGTTTATACCGAGTAGCGGCATACGTCTACGGTCTACGTAAACAAAAGAGCATGAGCTTTGCCTAGTATCAAGAGATCCAAAAAAAACTGATCCTCAGCAGGCTGTGGAATCAAAAGTCACGTCTTTGCTAGGCTAAGGGAATGTTTATAATGTCAGATAATAATTAGTTTCTCATTTTTTATACGAATCTGGCAGATTGGAACGGCTTTCAAGTTGACGGAGACTGGACCTGTACGATTTCTCCTTGTTTTGTGGAATTCCGAGAGAGGTATCCCAATGAAAATATTACATATCGAAAATTTTATAACTTGGTAAAAAATTTGGTCAGCAATTTTCGAGAAACTGGAAGTGTTGGAAGGAAAGAAGGGTCTGGTAGGTCAAAGAAGAGAGTACCTGCTTTAATTGAAACTGTTAGACAACGAATTGACGAGGCTCCAAAAACACCAATTAGACATTTATGCTAGAAAGTTGGTGATTTGACTTACGGTACATGCCACAGAATATTGAGACAAGATTTGCATCTGCATCCTTACCGATTTATTTCCGTCCAGGAGCTTTTAGAACAGGATTATCCAAAAAGAGTTCACTTTTGTCGTTGGTTTTTGGATAATCTCAATGATGAGCAGTTACATTTAACCTTTTTTACGGACGAGCCTGGTTTTACCTTAATGGGTATATTCATTCACAGAATATGCGGATTTGGAGTAGCGAGAATCCACACGTTACAATTGAAGCTCCTCTTCATCCATAGAAAACAGGAGTCTGGGTTGGAATGAGTCGTCGTAGGTTAGTTGGGCCAATAATTTTCGAAGGCACGCTTAATGCAGCAAGGTACAGGAACGAATTATTGCAACCTTTCTTAAATAAACTTCACGATGATGAGCTACGGGATGGTTTACTGCAACAGGATGGCGCACCAGCTCATGCAGCTGCACATACATTTAATTTTTTACGCGAATATTTTGATGACCGGATCATTAGTAGGAATACTGCAACACCCTGGCCTCCTCGCTCTTGTGACATTAATGTTTTGGACTTTTTTTATGGCCCTATTTGAAAAACACCATTTTTAAGACTTCGGTTAATGATTTAAACGAACTGAAACTTAGAATTGAAGAACACTGTCAAGAAATTAACAACTTACCTCAATTATTACAAAATGTTTTTGAAGGTATGAGAAGACGAGTTCAAAAATGTTTGGAGGAAGAAGGAAGACATTTTCAACATTTGTTATGATCATTACATTCGTTCAGGTTTATTCATTTCTTTTACTGTCGCTCAATTAAAGATTTCTACTCCTAAAAATGACGTTTCATTATTATTTAATTCCAGCTGGCACAACCTAACCTGAAATTGACATTACAAGCATTCCCTTAATCTAGTAAAGACGTGACTTTTCATTTCACAGCCCGCTAAGGATCAGTTTATTTGATCCCTCGATACACAGTGTTTCGGTCAGGGCTCGCTACGCTTATAATGCATTGCTGAGAAAACGCAGTGTTGCAGACCATCAGTCTATTTTAAATTTTTAGTAGGTCTCCTTGCGCAATACATCTGTACATTTTTGAAAAAGTTTGGTGAAATAGAAATTTGCATATCTGATAGTTAGGTGAAATATTAAATTTTTGACTTGGCAACACTGCTATAGTTTTCATTTGTATGTCAGCCAGCCGCAAGCAGGTGCAGCGTGCGGGATAAGTTATATGACACTAAACAAGTTTGTATTTATTTTATACGTAGTTTGTACGTTTGCAGCGAAGATGGAAAATCTCGTAGATCAACTTTTAAAAGACAAATGCATGTTATGTTGTTTGTTGATATTTGATAAGAATAGCGAGCCTAATTTTTTAAATAAAGGCTTTTTTAGTTTTTTAATTTTAATTTTAAGTTATTTTCCATTGCCTACCCAAATTTTGAACCCACGGAACGCCACTGAAACTGAACCTTATTATTTTTATCATTGGTTATGAAAGTCATTTGCACATAAATTTGCAACAGTTAATTAAATATGTTTGCAGATAAAATATTGTTCAACATTATTTTTGCAATTATGGTTGCATCTGATTATAAACTGTGTTGGAACGTGGGTATGAACATGACAGACCGACAAGTGTTCATCTACGCTTTGTTAACGTTTCTGGAACGGCACCAAGTAATTCTGATGGGCCTTCATGGTCTGTCATAAGCAATATTGGATCATTTTTAGCCGCATAATTGATGGTAACTCGGTGACGCTATTCGATTCGCGGCTGCCTAATTGGTGATACTAATCTGAAATATAGGTAATGAATCAACCCACAATTACTAACCACCAATGACACTGCAGGAAATGGTTTTGCATTTTCAATTCTAATTTACCGTAAATGCACCTAGGTGTAGTTGCACAATAACATTCCAACATAGTGTATTGATTTAATTGGTTCTTCTGACGTCTCACACCTATGCTCTCAAAAACAATAACACTTTAATGTCAACTAAGATAAAATTTCCCTTTGCGATTGCACGTAAAATATTGTTGTTTATTTTTTTTTCTTTCTCTTTCTTAGGTTTTATGAATTTATATTATAAATGTTTTTCGCGAGCTTGGCGAGCGCTTACGACTCGAAAGATATTTTAGGATTACAAAATTAAAATAACTCAAGAATATTTCTTGAAGATCTTCAGGCTCAAGTTATTGAATTTTTTCCTTTTTACCTCCTTCTCTTGAATCTTTCAAAAGTGAAACTCGAAGCAATACTGCACCATTTAAAACTCGAACACTGTAAACATTTCGGGACTTCTTGGCACTTTAAGAATCTTAGAAGAAATCTTTGAGCATTAATAAGAATCTTCAAATTGCAGAATTCTGTGAACAATTATATCTTTTTTTTTTTTGGTAAATTCCTGAAATTTCTTGAGATATTCTTGAGATGGCATAAACATTTCTGTTTTCTGTTTTCTGATTTCTTTGCAATTCTTCTTCTATTTAATATTTGTAAGCCTTCTCTGGTAATATTCAAAATTTGTTTAAAACTTCTGACCTTCTTGGGTGACCTGCTACTCTGCTATTTCAGTCGTGTCTTCTAAATATATTCTAAGACTTTAACAGATTCTTGACATTCTGGCATCTTTGGTATTTGTTGAGAATAATTCAGATTAAATGCTAAAAACGCATAGCCACTATATGCTCGACCGTAGGTCAAGTGAGCTTTATGCGGTTTAGCAATCCGCCAAGCTTTAGCGAAATTTGCAGGGTATAACAATAGCGCCTCCTGTGGTTTAGAATCTTCCTAAGGCTGTAAGTCCCTTATCTAGTTATTACTATTACGCACAAACTAAATAAAATGTAGCAGTGCGGGATTAAAGTTTCTTGAGGCTTCGGGTCAAACAAAAGTTTGGGGTCCTTATTGTCTCTGGTATGCAACTATTATTTAACCGAAACAATAACGAAAGTCATACAAGCGACATGATGGTCAGTTAATCATCGTGCGCATTGGCATATTTTAGTTGCGCAACTGTTCGGTTGCTCTTATTAAACGTATAATATAATAACCTATACAGGGTGTCAATTTGAAAACGTACAATGTGTTATACCTCTGGAAGTAAAAGAGGCATTAAAAATTTCTAAAAACCGTTTCTACAACATGGAGAGGGAATCAGCATGACTCATAAGGTAACCTTCCCCATTTAACCCCTCAAGCTCTAGCTACCCCAACAAAAAAAATTCAAATGGTAACAGTTGCCGTGTGATACGAATTAGGTAAAAGAAATGCTGCTATTAAATAGCATTTTTTAAGAGCTTTTCAATCGGGTATCACAAGGCGGGTGTTACCATTAAAAATTTTTTTGTTTGAGTAGCTAGAATCTAAGGGGTTGAATCGGGAAGGTTACCCTATGAGTAATGAAGAATTCCCCTTCATGTTGTAGAAACGGTTTCTAGAAATTTTCAATACCTCTTTTTACCTCTTTTACTTCCAGAGATATAACACATTGTACGTTTTCAAATTGACACTCTGCATGTAAACGCGATCACCGGCAATTATTGTGCTTATGCAATGTGTCCCAAGTCTAGGCGAACATAAGCGGATAACATGGGATAACTGAAAATCTCGGATATCTCCCCGAAATGCTCATGTCAATTTTAGACGACATAACAACGAAGAACTCGTATTTTTGTATTAATAGAAACTCATAAAAAACGTACTTTACGTTTATTAAATTTATTATGGACCCTACTAGTTTCGCTTAAGTAGCATCTTCGGGTGTCTCTACAAAAAATAATATAAAATTGAAAGCATATAAGTATTATAAATGGTCAACCACGTACAAGTCAAGCTTAAAAACACAAACTATAATCATTCAGTGCAGTACAAGAAGGTTACACTTTAAGTTGTTAAAAACTTAGAAAAATTAAACGAACTACGTTAATTAATTACAACAAACAAAACATGGAAAAATATATACAACAGCTTTCATTCGGCCGATTGAGAAAAGGTGAAAATATCTCTGGTATACAGTAAAATGGAAGAGCTTATATACTTAGGACAAAAGATTGCCAAAGGTAAATTAAACCAGGAAGACGAAGTTGACAGAAGAATAAAGCAGGGATGAAGTGCATTTGGTAAATTTAGTTACATATTTAAGAGAAAATGTGTAAACTACCAAAAAGCTCAGGTGTTTGATCAAAGCGTCCTCCCCATGCTCATATACGGAACAGAAACATGGGCACTGATGAAGAAAATAATGAACAAATGCTGGTGACCCAACAAAACATAAAAAGATTGATACTGGGAATTAAGCTACAAGATAAGAAAAGAAATACGTGGAAAGAATCAAGGTAAAAGACATAGGAAAGTCATAACAGAACAAAAATGGCAATGAGCCAGAATGAAAAAAGATAGATGGACAAAACACTAATGCAGTAAAGACCATGAACTCGCAAAAAACTAAGAGGACGCTCACAACAAAGGTTGGTAGATGATGTAAAAAAGGTGGCTGGAACAAGAAAGAATGGTAAAATGGAGGAGATGCTAATGTCGAATAGTGGGCAAATAAAAGCTGAATAAAGAAGAAGAAGAAGAAAAAGAAAATCTCTTGTATCCCTGTTATTGTGGCTGTGTCTCGGTGATCTGTCTGGAGGGAATTTTAAGAATTTATTTACCGGAGAGAAATACAGAAGTTCGGTATGATTGTTCAATGAGGTAGTTTCCAGGTCTTTTTGCATTTTTTAGATTTCTCAATTTTTTTTGATCTTACGGGCGAAAGAAGAGAGGACAAGCTGCACCTTGACATCTTCAGGAAACTCACCAACACTGATAATCTGATAAACAACTCTTTCCCCCACCACCACCAACATAAAATTTTTCATATTTTATTTTTATCTTACACAAATTATAATTTCTAGCTACCCCAAGCTTATTATTTTCTTATTTCCTTTGTAGTTTAATATTGTTTAAACTTTAATAAAATTACTAAAATACTTCCTACTAGCTACTAACTGTTTATTTAGGGTAAGTCCGGGAGAGATGCCCCTCCGGGTGAGATGGCCAATGCATTTATTTCTTTTATCTGCATACAGATGGCGGTAAAGGTTAGCGCACATTAATTTCTTTATTATTTGACATTCGTGCTAGCAAGTGGGACCGTATAACTGCAGATATCGGTCAGTTGTATCAATTTATTTGTTTTCTACATCTTGAAACCGAATTCAACTTTTGAATTATAGTTTCGTATATAAGTTAACAAAAAAATTCTTCTAAATTTGAAGTGTTCGAGCCAAAAAGAATGTATGCAAATTGTTTCTAACCTATAAGTAAGGTCATTGGCCAAACCTCAAATAAGTTACTCGCTGGGGCATCTCTCCCGCAATAGAAGGAGAGACGCCCCAGTTATTTCTGGTAAAGATGCCCCACACATTAAATGCTAGACCAGAGCTGAAAGAAATATTTACTCCCTGATTCCAGATTCTTATTCAAGAAATGCCCACCGAATATAAACGGAAATGTCTAGAGAGAGGAAAGTGGACGAAAGATCAGTTAGAATTAGCTTTGCAAGCGATTATGGATGGGCAAATGGGGGTTAACCAAGCTTCTCGTTCCTTTGGAATACCATCCCGGACTTTGCGGAGAAGGCGATCACAAAATAATTCTGAAAAATCATCGATGGGGCCTTCCTGTATGTTTGGAGTGGAAAACGAGAAAAAATTAGTAACACATACAAAAATTACAAGCAAGAAGTTTTGCACCAACCAGAGACGACTTACGAAAAATTGCCTATAATTTTGCTGAGGCTTTAAAGATTAACCATAAATTTCATAAGGAATCAGAGAAAGCGGCCTATGATTGGTTAAATTCCTTTTTACGACGTAATCCTATACTATCCATTCGCAAAGCTGAAGGTGTATCTCTCTCCCGTGCTGAAGGTATGTGTAAGGAACGAGTCACAGCATACTTTGATTTACTACAATCTGTGCTCCAAGAAAACAATTTATTCGACAAATCAGGACATTTGTACAATATGGACGAGACAGGATTGCAATGAAACAATAACTCTTCCTTTGTGATTGCAACAAAAGGATCTAAAATTGTTTCATCTGTCACTTCTGCCGAAAGAGGTGAAACGATAACACTAGTGGCATGTTGTAATGCCGAAGGCACTTATTTACCTCCTGTCATGATTATGAAGGGCAAAAGCAAGAAACCTGAATATGAAGATAGAATGCCACCAGGATCATTCGTTTATATGTCTTAAAAGTCGGCCTACATTAACTCCAGTATTTTTACGGACTGGGTCAAGACCGAATTTTTACCAAGAAAACCAAAAGGTAAAGTTCTTTTGCTTGTGATGGACATCTATCGCACTCTAACCTCGAAACATTAATATTTGCCGATGAGAACGACGTGATTATCGTTAGTCTTCCTAGTCACACAACTCATTTTTTACAACCACTGGATAGGGCAGTATTTAAATCTTTAAAATCTGCATGGTCTATTGCTTGTAATAACTGGATGAAAATACACCCATCAAGAAAATTAGGCAAGCTTCAATTTGGTCAGTTACTCTCTGAGGCGTAGGGCAAAGCAGCGACCAGCACTAATGCAATATCTGCATTCAGATTTACTGGCATATACCCGTGTAATACTGAAGTAATTCCAGATTCCGCATATTTATTGCAAGGACCATACAACTGCGGAGGAGCAATCTGCAACGGAACCAAGAGAAACAGAACAACCACCGCTTCCAATGGAAGTAGAACCGACACCTGGACCTTCTACTAGACATGACTCACCGCCTCCAGAAACAAATAAAACGGGAATATCCGAAACTATTACTCCACGCAAAATGTTAGAACAACTGTCTCCAGTTCCACAGCTTCGAACTATAGAAAGTTCCCGTAAGCGTGGAAGAAACGTCGCCACCATATTAACATCGCCAGAGAGTATCAAACTCAAAAAACTAAAAGTAAAACCAAAAAGTAAATCTGCTGATAAAAGGAAAGAAGATAAAGGAAATAAAACCAAAAAGATTGAGATATCAAACAAACAATCGAAGAAACCGAAAAAGAAAATTGACCATACATCGAGCGAGACGGACTGCGGTGGCAACATCTGCTTGGATGACACTGAGGATGATCTTTCTTCTAATAATACATGTACAGGGTGTGGACAAGAGTATACTACCACCACAAAAAAGATGATTGGTTATAGTGCCTTCATTGTAGTAGCTGGTTTCATGAGGGTTGTAGTAAATATGCAAATGTTTGTGACTTATGTGGACGACTTTTTGCACGTAAAAGATAAAAAGTTACTAGCATTTGGCCATATCTAAAGGCTATGTTCATCCAACTGTAGGTACATTTGAGTGTTTTTTGCTTTTTTGAACCTAGGGCATCTCACCCTACAGGTCTCGCGTATGGTAAGGGAGAGATGACCCATTCTATTTTCTTTTAAATGTTTAATATTCAAAGGTTATTTTGTTTTTTATTAAAACTAGTTTGTGTTTCTGTTTGACTATTAAATAAAGTTTTGAAATTCACTTTTGCCGTTATTTTACACCTAAAGGAAAACGTGTAGAAACCGTAAACAAAAAAGTGGGGCATCTGTCCCGGACTTACTGTATTATCTCTATATATAATAATCTAACATTATCTAATGTGTAGGGTCAAGTTTCTTTCATTACGCCGACTTCGCAATGTTGAATTTTAATTCCAACGTCTAGTCGCAATTCCGGGAAATTAGTTTAATTTTACAACTTGATAAACGACGTAAATTAATTTTGTTTTCTAGACTTCTTCCAATTACACTGTGATTTGTTGTAATTTCTAGCGAAACTAGTCATCTTACTCTTTTCTTTTGCCTTTCTAATTCTTTCTCTCTGCCTTTTTCATGTCTTGTCCCTTTCTGTTTTCTTGGTTTTTTCCTCTCTCTATCACATTTTCCTATCCCTATTCTCTCACACCGTACCTTTTTATCTCTCTTTATCTTTCCCTCTCTAGCCTTCTTCCTCTCCTTTTCATACTTTCCTTTCCCCTCACCTTCTGCTCATCTTTCATGCTTCTCTCTATAGCCTTCACCGACCCCTCTGTATCCGAAAAAGTAGAAAACTATAAATGTGTTGCAGTTCTAATCAGAAACATATTGACACTAATATTATTCATTTCTTCCAGCAAATTCTACATTTAATGTTGTTAACATACATCCAAACAAAGTGGATTTTGCTTTAAAAGTATCCACTAATTAATTTAGTTAAATATTATTTCTTGTACATCACCCAAATTACTCATTATGACTTTACTTATTATAACTGGTATGCAACTTGTTTCTCTGCAATTTAAAATCGTTACAGTGAATTAGCACCAAAACACAAAGAGAAGGGTATAAAATAGCCGCTACAGTACGGAGTCACGTCACGAAACGAATAAAGATACTCTCGTTTTTTAAACAAACCAGAAAATAGAAGAATCATATTTGAACATTTTATACACAATGTATTAATTTTATCCACAGTACTAGACGAAGACATAGAAGATTGATTACCTTAATAAATGATTTCATGGGTGCGTTAAACTAATTCGATATGCAACTATGTAATCAGAGTTAGTTAAACCGTGTCCTAGTAGTTATTCCGGTGGCCCGAAACCATTATACCTATTGCACGTTTTACTGCATTTCTTGGTCTACAATACGCGTGTTTGAATTGTTCGACAAACGTCTTAATGGAGTTTGCGTTCCGCTTACTCGTTTGTCACACGTCGCTCAATTTTATCGTTGCCTTGCAGGATTTTGTCACTTCCATTACACACATTCAGCTTCAAACCATTCCTCTCTGGCTGTTGTAAATTGAACTTCCACTAAACCAATTTACCATGTACTTGTTTATTACTTTTCGATTAAGTATTTGTTGTTTTCTTCTTCAACGACATTCCTGCCACTTGCTCAGTTACCCCTATTACATTGTACATATATTTTACCGGGTGTATCTACAAGTATAGGTAATTTAAAATGCAGAAAATAAAAGAAAGAAAAGCAGATAATTAAGAGTGTTTTTATTAGGTCTTTCGCTAGAACATAATTCGTCGCCTCAATATTATATGTAAGACATTTGAGATTTTTAATATTAAATTTTGCACCCACTATTAATCACCTTTATAATTAACCAATCATTTTAAAACGTATCAAATTTATTTTGCCGTTCAAAACAAAACGTTTTTTTTTAATTTAACCCGTTTAATTAAACCACAAAGAAAAAGAAACAACAATACAATCTTGTTTTAGCAATGTGACTTAATTTTTTGTAACTTTTAATTACATACAATTTTAATGTATTTTATCTGAAGCATTTAGCTACAGAAATGAATAACTACTACCATTAAACATCACTTATAACACTAAAAATGAAATAGCGTTTCTACTTATTTAAATTTTGGATACTAAATACTTTTATTTAAAACATGAAAGCTGCTAACTAAATCGCAGTGCTTATAGGTTGCTCTAATATTCTTATTCTTCACTGGATCACCCTGTATACCTAAGACTTTGTAACCCTGTCTACTAACACCGCTGAACACTGATGATATCCTGTATACCATGCATATACTAACAATAACATGCAAGTGTGTTAGGGAGAAGTTCGAAGACGTTAAAGGTACGCGATTTCGTCTTTAAAATATAAGCTTTACTTTTAATGTAATCAGTCTTGTGAATATACATGCACCCACTGAAGACTCGGAAGAAGTGACAAAAGATGAATTTTATGAAAAACTGGAAAGCGTAGTAGATAGGATTCCAAATTTTGATCTTAAAATGATAATAGGTGACCAAAATGCGAAAATCGGGAAGGAAGAAAGAAATAGCGCAATTACAGGAAAGGAAAGTCTACATGATAAAACGAATAAGAACGGGCAAAAACTTGTAAATTTTGCAGCGCTACAACAGATGATAATAAAAAGCACCTTTCTAAACCGAAGAAGTATTCATAAAGCTACCTGGAAAAGCCCTGATAAAAAAACTTTCAATCAGATTGATCATCTTCTAATAGAACAAAAACATACACAAAGGGTGGACTATGTAAGAACATGCAGAGGAGCAGACATAAGCTCAGACCACTTCATGGTAAAAGCAAGGATTGGACAACAAATACCCAGGCTCAGAAGAAAGAACAAAAATGTAAGCAAGGACTGGAATATAGAAATGTTAAAAGATGAAAAGAAAAAGAAATATTTTGAAACCGTAGATGAAAAAGTGAAAAAGACTAATAGAAAAAAAGATATTCAGACGGAATGGGACTCCTTAAAAGAAATTATTATAACGGGAGCAAAAGTATTAGGAAGGGCTAAGGAGAAATATAAAAACGAGTGGTTTGACGACGAATGTAAAGAAGCAATAGAAGTAAGAGGACAAGAAAGACTTAGACTACTACAGCGCTATACGAAAGAAAGAGAAGAACAGTACAAGAAAGCAAGAAACTTTGCACATGATATATGCAGAAAGAAGAAACGCGAAAATCAAAGAAAAAAGATAGAGGAAATTGAAATTGCACACAACAAAAAAAATTTTAAAAAATTTTATAAGGATTTAAGACAACAAAAACAAGGTTACAGGTTACAATCGGTAGCAATAAGAAACAAGAAAGGAGAAATATGCATAGATAAAAAAGAAAGACTAGAATCGTGGGTGCAGCACTTTGAAGAAATTCTAACAGCAGAACAGACACCAAACCTAGCCCAGCCTATGCAAAAAACATATGAAGTCGAAAACAGAACAGTAAGCCCAACAGAAGAAGAAATACAAGAGATCATAAATGAAATAAAAAATGGCAAGACTCCTGGCTCAGATAACATCGAAGTAGAACTAATTAAAGAAGCTGGGAAAGGTTTTACAACTAGAATTTATAATCTTATTACCGAAATTTGGAAAAAAAAGAAGATGCCAGACGAATGGTATGAAACCATCATTAGACCCATACAGAAAAAAGGTGATAGTCAGATGATGGGGAACTATAGACCTATCGCTCTTGCAAATGTAATGTATAAAGTCCTCTCGCACGCTATAAAAAGAAGGTTGCAGGAGGAAGCCGAAGGGATGATAGGCCAATATCAAGCAGGATTCAGGAAAGGAAAATCAACAGTAGATAATATTTTTATCATAAGACAAATACAGGAAAAATATAAAGCGAAAAATGTGACGCTATACGTGCTGCTAATCGATTTTAAGCAAGCGTATGATAAAATTAGAAGAGCTAAAGTTCTGGAAGCGCTTAAAGAATTGAAGTTTAAAGAAGAAACCATAGATCTAGTTAAGATGACGATAGTCAATACAATCAGTCGTATAACCGACAAAGGAGAGCTATCAAGGAGCTTCAACACAAATACAGGTTTGAAACAGGGAGACCCCATATCCCCTTTACTTTTTAACGTAGTGCTAGAAAATGTAATACGGAAAAGTAACATAAATACTAGCTACAGCATCCTTACACAGTCGTACCAATGTCTAGCTTATGCGGATGATGTAATACTGATATCAAGAACGCAACAAGAATTAAAAATGTTAATAAAAAAACTGGAAATTGAAGCAAAAAATGTAGATCTGGAAATAAGCGAAACAAAATCAAACTACATGGTTTTCGGTAAAGGAACACAAGAAACAAAGCAAGACCTTATAATAAGAAGTAGTGAGGGAAACAGTCAGTACAAGTTCAAGTATACAGAAAGTGCGGTATATCTGGGGGTGGAGGTTAACAATACAGGGTCCTTAATACCAGAAATCGAAAAACGTTTAGTAGCTGGATCAAGATGCGCGGGCTCCTTAAAACCAGTGACAAAGAGCAAAGACACGTCGCGATCGCTTAAAATAAAAATATACAAATCGATAATAAGACCAGTGGTGCTATATGCCAGCGAAACGTGGGTGTTAACTAAAAATTTGTGTGAGAAAGTGGAAATTTGGGAAAGAAAAATTCTGAGATCAATCTACGGTGGAATAAAAGAACATGAAGGATGGAGGCAAAGGACAAACAAAGAACTAGAAGAGCTCTACAAAGAACCCAAAATAAGCACCATCATAAGTCAAAACCGCCTTCGCTGGTTAGGACACATAACTAGGATGGAAGATACCCATTTGACAAAGAAAATATTCAATGCAACGGTAGGTGGAAGTAACAGAAGAGGTCGACCGAAGATAACATGGTGGGATAATGTTAAAGAGGACTTAAAACAAGCAGGAATACAGAACTGGGAAGTATTAGCAAAGGATAGAAAATTGTGGAAGAAACAAATTCAAGCCATGGGCCTACAGGCCTAAACGTGCTGTTTTATATATATATATTTAATGTGTCTATAAATTTCGATTTTTAATCTCAAAATTTCGACTTTTCAATTTTGAAATTTTGATTTTATAATCTTGAAATTTCGACCTCACATTCTTGAAATTTCGACTTTCTAATCTCGAAAATTCGACGTTACAATCTCGAAATGTTGCCTTTTTAATTTTTAAATTTCGACTTTTGAATTTAGCAAGTTCAACTGTTTAATTTCGAAATTTTCCATCTTGAAAAGTCGATTTCTTATTCTCGAAATTTCGACTTTCGTATATCCAAATTTCGACTTTATAATCTCGAAATTGTAACTTTTTAATCTCAAACGTTCAGCTTTATAATCTCTAAATTTCGTCGTTCTAGTCTCGAAATTTCTACTTTTCATTCTTGATATTTGGACTTTTTCAACTAGAAATTTCGACTTTATAATCTCATAATTTCCACATCATAATCTCGAAATTTCTATAAAGTCGAAATTTCTAGGTCAAAAAGTCCAAATATCAAGAATGAAAAGTAGAAATTTCGAGACTAGAACGACGAAATTTCGAGATTATAAAGCTGAACTCAAAATTAAGACTTTTAATCTTGAAATTTCCACTTTTGAAACTCGCAATTTTGACTTTGTAATCTCGAAATTTCGATTTTGTAATCCTGAAACTTTGACTTTTTATTCTCGTATTTTCGACTTTATAATCTCTTAATTTCGACTTTTAATATGGAAATTTCGATTTGTTAATCTCGAAATTTCTATATTTTAAACTCCAAATTTCGACTTTGTAATATCGAAATTTCGATTTTCTATCTTTAATTTTCGACTTTATAATCTCGAAGCTTTTATTTCTCACCCCTTAAAATAGGGTATTTTCAAAACAGCCGCCAGTATTTAAAATCAAATAATGTTCAATCTTTTATAGTTTTGGAGATATCAGCTTTTAACACTTTAGTTGCCACATCCTATATGTTACTATAATAAACTTATTGAAATTTTGTTATGTGCATTAAATAAAGTCTTTTATTGTTTATTATACATTTCTGTTTTAATACAATTCCGTTATGTAGTCGCCCTCGTATCATTTTATAATTAAGAAATGACACAAATTACCTACTGTCACTTAACTCGTACGAGACATTAAGACTCTTATTACAGTATTGTCTCCATTACCTATTTGTTCTAAATTTTGACATTTTAAAGTCGAAATTTCGACTTTTTAATCTCAAAATTTCGAATTTATAATCTCGAAACTTCGACTTTATAATCTCGTAATTTCGACTTTTAATTTGGAAATTTTGATTTGTTACTCTCGAAATTTCGACTTTTTAAACTCCAAATTTCGACTTTGTAATATTGAAATTTCGATCTTTGAATCTTTAATTTTCGTCTTTATAATCTCGAAATTTCGACTTTATAATAATAAAAGCGAAATTTCGAGATGACATTTCGACATTTTAATCTCGACTTTTAGAATGTATAATCTCGAAACTTCGACTATAATCTCGTTCTTGTAATTTCGACTTTTAATGTGGAAATTTCGATTTGTTAATCTCGAAATTTCGACTTTTTAAACTCCATATTCCGACTTTGCAATATCGAAATTTCGATTTTTAATTCCTAATTTTCGACTTTATAATCTCGAAATTTCGATTTTATAATCTCGACTTCTAGAATTTATAATCTCGAAACTTCGACTTTATAATCTCGTAATTTCGCCTTTTCATCTGAAAATTTCGATTTGTTGATCTCGAAATTTCGACTTTTTAAACTCCAAATTTCGAATTTGTAATATCGAAATTTCGACTTTTTAATCTTTAATTTTCGACTTTATAATCTAGAAATTTCGACTTTACAATCTCAAACTTTCGACTTTCAACTTTAAAATCTTGATATTTAAATCGAATAGATTCCAAAACGTCTCAGAATGAGAAATCAAGTCATCTGGACGCAGATATAGAAAACCAAGATCAAGTTATAAAGATTTATTGTTCCTATAGCAACACCAGCTGTTTACTTTTAATCTTGAAAATGACATGTCAACATGTCGAAATACGTATAAGGCTAATATAAAAAAGTAACGCTAGAACTCATTAATAAAGTATTAATTTTAGCCTGCGGTTTACCTCTCGGAATTATGCTGTACAGGCATAATAAAACTTCCAATACAATTGGTAATAATTTCAGTTTATGCAGCAGTTAATAACCAACAACTTATTTAAAAAAATGATATTTTCAATAGTTTGGGAAATAACCGTGAGGTGCCACTTTAAATGACTCACCCATTCTTTTGTGCGTGAATTTGCTGTTTTATTAACAAAATTATTAGCAACTAAAACGGCAAGTAGGTTTAATTAACACAGTTTTATTTAACTATCATGAACGTTATTAATTAGTTTTCTTACAAATGGAAATAAGAGCCCTGCGTACAATTGACCTAAAAATCACCACTGAATTATTTTTAAATTGCGACATCTATTATTCGATTTATTGGCTCAGCTCTAGTGTTTGAACTCACGCACTACATCAAAAATTTAAAGTGACTGCAGAGAAAATAGTCCGTAGGTACAAGGTCTGGTGATCTAGCAGGTCAAGCAACCGAGTCCACTCGAACTTTAAAAATATCATCATCATCATCATCATCATCTATCCTCATATACCTGAAGGTGTCGAGGTCTTTATCTCCGGGTAGGCTCTTCGCTTGTGTAGTAGGAGGTAGTGGGGCTTTTTGGCCTTTAAACCACCACGCTCCTGAAGCTTATGCCATACTTCATGCACATTCATTCAAGCCATACGCACATGTGTTTTATTTGTATGTTAATGTTGTGTGTGGCTTTGTTACTTGTCCTGGTCAGCCAGTAATCAAGGCAAGCGCAGTTAATTGTAACCCAACGTAGAATGGTTGCCGAATTCGATACCGGTCCACAGAATTACAGAAAATTTTTCTGCTTCTTCCGGGATTCGATCGAGGACTCACGCATTGTGAGCCTGATCCTCTTACCACTGGACCACTCGGAGCTATTTAAATAAATAGTTACAGTTTTTAACTTTTCTTGATATAAAACTTAAACCAAATGTGAATTGACTGTACATAAACAAAACAAAACTGAATCTAATAAACAAATGACAACTGGCTGCCTTGATTAGCGCATCCTCATGTAGTATAAAATGCCGTAAGTAGTAATTTTTCTTTTGCCGATAACTCCGGAACGGTTTGCTTTAGATATTTTTATGAAAACTTGTAGGGACAGAAAGATCCCACATGACATCATTAAGGGATATGCGCAGACCCTATCAACTATTATTATCGCATTTGTAAAAGTAGCAAAGATAGGAGCTACTGCTTCTACTTTTAAAGTCTTAACTGGGATTTTACCGCTGTTCTTCACTATTTCACAGTCATTATTTTATAGCTGTGCTAAAGCTTAATAAATATATTCCACTATTCACTCTAAAGCGGTTTTTATCTTTTAAAGGAATATTTTGCCATTTTTGACGATATTACTTTCTTCTTTCTTTTGTGGATAAAAATAGGTTTTTAGGAATTCTTTAAAACAAGTCACTATTGTATGTTGTTGCTATTATTATACATGGCTTCTATGCAATTTGTCTTGGAAGTATATTTTTACACAGTGGCACGTCCTACGCATTTTGAATGACATCTGTTTTGAAATATTTTGAAAGTTGTGCCAAATTAACAACATACAATTTAATAGTTTGCGAACGTGTACTACATCATCCGTACGTCCATTAAATTAAGCACTATGTGAAACAGAATTAGTACAGCAATCTATTTCTTTGGAAAAAACAGACTCGCACCGAAATAAAGATATTAATTAGTCGTACGTGTAATATTTTTGGAACTTCTTTTAGTTCGTCTTATTTCAAAGCACACTAAAGCAACCTGAAATTGAGAATCAGAAACTCAACTGAATGACGCTTCCCTAGTGTTTAAATATTACAACTTTTCATTTTCTCTAATTGTGATTAAAACTGTGTCTAAATAAATAAATGTTTTAGTAATAAAACACTCGTACAAATCAGTGTTATAAGATCTAAAAGATTTATAGAACGCAAGGTGTGTTAAATTTAATATTTACAAGTAAACAGAACACAAATTAAATTTCGTTACCACAGTTACAATATTTTATAGTTATTTATGTTACTAGTGGGATAAAGGTGTCATTATAACACGAATTTGAAAATTGTTATCAAACTAGTGCTATAATAATGCATTATCCCACTTGTAACAGAAAATTTTATCTACGCTTGCTCAAAATTTCTTAAAAATCGAATTTTTTGCTTAAAATGATATTTGACATTTCGCATTAATTTATTTGCAAATGTCAACTCACTTTTAAAATACTTTTGTTTTAAAATCAAAGAAAGGAGATAATTTCGGTTTGTTAATAATAATAATAATTTATTTCCAATAGGTAAATTACGCAATTACAGGAAATGTAAATACAAAAAAAAATGAAAATTGCCGAAGCAACCAACATAGCCTCGCAAATAAAATAACAATTGTTTCACTCTAACAATAATAATAGAAAAAATCTTTGTTAAAAAAACACTACCTCAATTATTACTAGCACATTCCCTACCAATGGCAGCACGAAACTGAGTATAAGGGTAAGAGTAAAACTGTCAATGTCTGCATTAAGTGTGTTAAAATTAATTGACATAGCAACTACAGGTGAATTTAAATGGAGCTTTGTACTATTATTAACTTTTTGAAAAAACATTTCTTAGAATTAGAAAAACAAAAAACGACGGAGAAAATTCGTTAGCCAAATATTGAGTGCAAGGGAGACACTAACTACTGCTGCATCCAAAACTTAAGTTGTGTAACCCCCGCTTTCCGGAGAGGTAAACCGCAGGGAAAGTCTGGTGTACACGTTAAAGAAAATCTCGGGGAAGTCCAAGGGAATTCGGGGAAGTTCAAGGGAAGTCGGTGAAGTCCAAGGAAAGTATGAGAAGTGTCCTGATGTTTTTGAATATGTGGAACCATTTAAAATCGTATGGCGTTTACAAGTACACGCGAATCCAGTTCCAGTTCATTGAATTTATGTTTCTGACATACGTGCCTCCCCAAATATTATGCAAATTTATCTTATTTTTCATTTCATATACTGGGCTGCGCTATCATAAAATTACTGCAGAAAAATGTAAGCGGTATTAAACAAATATTTTTGTACTAAAATAAAAAACAATGATAATTTCGACAAATGAAACTGACAGAACGATTTTTAACCTACACAAACAGACATTACAATACCACACAATTCTTGTCATCATAAAACACATAAATTAGCAGCATACAGGTCCCTGATACATACAGCTTTGACGCTCCCTTTAGATGAAATTAATTATAATAGAGAAATTTCAATTATTAAACAAATTGCATACAGTAATGGTTATAATACTAAACTTATTGATACATTAATTAAAGAAAAAGATTATAAATTAGCCATTCAAAAACGTTATCCGAATACTCCAACTTCATCCGATACAATTAAATATGCCTCGATCCCATATTTTGGTGACAAATCAGAAAAAATTGATATTTTAGAATAAGAAATCAAGTCATCTGTAGACGATTACCGAGATCAAGTCACCAAGTTGTATTGCTATAACAACACTAACTGTTTACTTTTTCATATAACCTTTGACAATGGCATGTAAACATGCCGAAATACGTATAAGGTTAAAATAAATAAATATTGCTGAAGTAATTAAGTATTTTATATAGGTACCTATAATCAATTTAACTAGTGGGTTTACCGTAATTCTTATTGAGAATTAGTTACGCAATGCATAATAATAACTAACTGAACCTGTGTCCTGCACGCACTCTTTTAATGATAACTTCTTTTAAAATATGCAAGTTTTTGAAATTAACTGCCAAGTCGCCATACGTGACTGTTAACATAAACATTCGCTCCAAATACTGCTAGCAAAATAATAAATAGGCGGTGTCGAGATGTAAGACTATAGCCTGTCGTCACAAGTTGAGACAGTTCCGGATTTATTATATAAACTAGTGGAATCCGTAGGCTATGCCCCTCTTTTTATAATAATAATAAGCGAATAAAGTAGGTAGCGTAACGGGCAGAGGATCAAAATCTTAGTTTAATAAATTTATTTAGTATTTACGATTGCTTAAATGCCTATTATCGTAGTCTTAAATGCGTTTGTTATTGTAATTTCAGCTCCCCACTGGCCTATTTTTTGACTACTGTTTTTATCTGTACATATCTTAAGAAGTGTCCTATTTTTGAGGAATATGGTATGACATTTTGCAGCTTAGTTGCGTATCAGATGTGCCGGTGTTCCCGATGCTGCTCAGCTGCATTATTTGCATTGAACAATGTACCGGTCTGCTGTGCAAAGAAATATGACCTCATATAATGAACCCGTAAATAAGTGGTTTCGAAAATTTCGAACATTTTAAAAATTTCAAAAAGTTCATAATATTTAAAAGTTTTAAAAATAATAAAATTGTATATTTCAAAATAACTGTAAATATAGAAACTACTAAACATTTTTAAAATTGATTAAAAATAATTTGCGGAGTTTTTTAACCAAAAATTTGAAAATTTAGAAATTTTTCAAAATTTAGTATAAAGAACGATTTTGTAAATTTTCGGATATTTTTAATATTTAGAAAATTAAAAATATTTTTGAAATTTGAAGAATTTTAAATTCGAGAATAGTTAAAATATTCAAAACTATCAGACTCAAAATTTGACAAAAATGTTTTTTGGTTTTCAAATTTTTAGGTTTTTTGTTTTTCTAATTGCAAACAATAGGTATTTACTGAAATCTGAAAATTAACTATCCAATTTGTTTTTTCTTTGACGATTATGCAATTACGGAACTAGAAGCGGAAATCCGTACATTTTTGAAAAAGAGAAAATTAACTTTGAGAGCCGAAATGATGTTGGTTGCACGGCGGAGAACTGCGGATGCCGGTCATACGGTATTCAAAGTTAAGCACTGTCCGCTCTGGTCCCGACTCGGATGGGTGACCAATATAGGGGTATATCTGCAACCAGCCGTGCTTCGGAGGGCACGTTAAGCCGTCGGTCCCGGTTGTCATGCTAACATCTTTGGCAATCGTAAACCATTTAGTGGAATTTCTTCTCCTTTCGACGGGTAAGGCCAGCCTCCTGCCCGGCATACGTGCAAAAAGGGCTCACAGAACCCGCACTAGTTGCGGGTATTAAACAGGCCATTGGTCTATAACAACAGGAAGAAGAAGAAGAGGGCCGAAAGGGACTTTGGGGGCAGTAGCAAAATGCCACTAGTGCAAATCAGGTACTTGATATGCGTAGAGCACATGTCCCAGTTTATTTTTTTAGTCCCCCTTCCCCATCCAATGTTTATCCAAAATGTTTTAGGTGGCTAATAGGTGCCATAAATGTACGTTTCCTTTAGGCATTACCCGTATATTGGCGGGTAAACTTCATAGAGCAAGATAGTTGAAGTAAGTTCATAGATATCATAGACTTCATATAATTACAATTAATATAATTATTAGAAAAGTTAACTGCAGTATATTTTATAAGCTTATTATGTATTACTTATGTTTTTTGAATTATGTTTTCAGAACGCATTGCGTATTTAAGCTTCCGAATAGTTTTGTATCCTATAATTTTGTAACTACAAAACTGACATTAATTATCGCAAAAAATGGTATAGTTTTGTATGACCTAAAATTATATTGTTTTGTATACTAACTTGCACATTACAAATACATTTCGGGATTACAAAAGGATAATCCGAGGGTAAGTATGAGGAAGTTCAAGAGAAATCGGAGAAGTTCAAGGGAAGTCTAAGAAAGGCAAGTGGAAATGCGAAGGAAGTCCAAGAAAAATCGGGGAACTCCAAGAAAGTCCGGGGAATGTCCTTTCTCTTTTAAGGGAAGTCGGTGTACAAATTTTAACCTGCGGTTTATCCCCCACTCCTTGTATGCCACACCTATGGTGCACGTGAAATTTGCAACTACTGCCAAAAATTTCAATAAAAAAGTGCTTTGACTGTTCGATCTTTGGGGGGGGGCTGGATTTCCATGAACCAAAAAAATTTTGGGTTCACTTTTTTATGGAAGCTGCTATTATTGCACCTACTTTGGGAATACCCTCACATTTTACAATTTAAAAATGAATGTTGGAAAATTTCGAGCGCTAAGAGAAAAATTCCAATATCACATTTCCAAATAAAGTAAATCGAAATATTTACAACATCATTAATGCAATAGAAGACTAGGTATATTAAATATGCATTCCTTTCACTTGTCTCATCATTTCCTGCCGCCGGATCCCCGCTACTAAAAACTGCATCTATGCGCGTAAATTATATAAGGAGCATATTCGCATGTAACGCGGTGCAGTCGGCTAGTACAGTTTTCGGCACTTATAAAAATTGTATTTACACGTATTATTGGAATGGCATCTGCTGCTACCTACTTAGCATTTGCAAATCGGACTCCACGAGGAATACACAAGTGCTTGGACTACGGATCTCTTCCAGTGGGCTAGATTTTTACTTACGACAGAACCGCTAACTCGGTACAGGTCAGTAATAAAAACATCTTCGTAGATAGACTTAGATCACATCAGCAAACAAAGCCGCGAGCGCTGTTATATTTATATTTAACTTAAATAAGGAATACAACATGTATTACAGCTGAGAATTATAGAGGGCAGATTGATTTATTACCTACAGTTATTTTATCACCCTCGGGTATTGGATTACCATTTACAATTTCAAAAAACACAATTTTAGATAAAGTTAACCTAATCTAACGAGCACACACGATCACCATTTGTAGGAATCAAGAACAGACATTCAGTTCTGCAGTTGGAAGAGTTTCAAATGTGAAAATTACAATTCAGAACACTAACAAACGGGACCAATTACGGTCGATCGCGATGGGTTGGGAAAAATAATGATCTTCATGTGATTATTTATATAGCTACGCATGTTATTAAGTTATACAATACTGCGGGACACACTCGCTACATGTCTTGCATCTTGACACACCTTATTTGTTATTTTTTTAATAAATAGTCACCAGAAAAAAAGCGTAGGGTGTAGCCCCACGGATTCTACTAATAAGTACTATATCGAGAATAATTCAAATTTCTAAACATTGGCATAGTGAAATACATTTTACTCACAAATTTTTTAACAAAAGAACGCAAACGTGTTAAGTTGGTAAGGTGTTTTTTGCAAAAACAAATTAAATATTGTTAGTGGCATTGTCGCAAGTTTGGCGGCACCACTGCACCTAGCAATCTACATAAAACGAAACGGTGCAGAATTCGTACCAAAGGTTCCGTAGGTATAAAAAACTACAAAAGTCGTATTCCGCCCGCCATTTTTAAGTATGAGGCTATAACTTCGCGTTTTCGCGGGTAAGTTTTAAGTTATTAAGTCCGGTGTGTGGAGTGTACATTTACAGTTTTACACGCAGTCTGGAGCAGCGGCAAATGCGGCGACATAAATTATTACGGCCACATCAAAGCCAGGCCAAGTTTCAGGCGTTTTGTTTTAGCCTGGCCGGTCTGTATTAGCGACTCCGGCAATGTCAACACATGTTAGATCATGCATCACGGCTCTTCTTTGAGCCAACTTTATTAGCGGGATAGATTTGTTATGAAAATTTATGATCCAGTAAAGTCTCTTAGCTATTCTAATTAGTTTTCCCTATTATATCAGTTGGTTGGCTCTTTTGTCAACTTCACCGACGCTTCTGACAAAAAGTTCTGGGAAATTTGTCTCCGTCTTGAATCTTGAACATTACCAATGTTTGCGTTGTAATGTTCACATCTGTCGCTTGTCCAAAATAATATTTGTTAAGAAAAGGCATTATATTTACAGCTGCTTCATTTAAAACGTGCGATGAATTAAACAAACTGCATTGTTCAATTACATTCTTACCTACAAACCCTACACTTTTTCTCACATTTTAACATGATTTGTATTGTAAGTTACAACTACAAAAACTGTCACATCTAACGGTTTCTTAATTGCAATTCTGCAAAAGGACTACAAATTTCAAAAACTAATTTATTTTCTCTATTTTACATCATGTGTTGGAAGTCAACCAACATTTTTGTATCTGAAAACTTTTTGTTGCTCCTTTAAGTAAATGGACCGGAAAAATTCTAAGCTGTATTTTTTGTAGGGTCAATTTACAACATTTTTAATATTTTACACAATTATCGAAGCAGCAACTCAATGTTAGAGCTAACTAATAATGTATACTTACGCAAAATCTATTACATAATAGCAAAATAGAATAGAAAAACTTTTAAATGGAAACTTCTCAATTTTTTAAAACAGTTACCGTAGAATTAGACTGGTGTATTGAATGCACAAACTAGCAAAACTCGTAAGCTACGCCCCCTGATGTTTTTTTGGTAACTTCATACTCGGCGCTTGGCTTGCCGCTCGGATTGTTTCCTTCACTGAGTCGGTCTTAATATGAGTAGCTTCCAAAAATAAAATCCGTAAAAAAAAACGAAAAAAGGCCCAGAGAATCAGCCCCGGAAAAAACAAGAACAAAACCCTGAAAAACGCCCCGTAACAAATTTAAAGAAAGTAAACCTCCGTAAAATCTCCAGGAAAAACATTCCCTGGAAAAAAATCATATCAGCTTTAACAGATTTTTTAAAATGTTTGTGGAACTATTAAATACGCGCTAAAAAAACGTTGTTAGACATTTGCATATAATTCCAAAACTAAATTTGCCCCTATTCACATAAATTAGAGATGTACTGATATAATGACATAATTAATACATTTCATGCAGCTTCAATAGCCCGAATCACTCTACGTGGTTTTAAAGTAAATATCTGAACCTGCAAACATAATAAATATCTAAGCTGTCTCGAGATGTAAGACTTGTTACTGAATGCGTCGTCACAAAAAGTGGAGTTTCTACAGAGAAGCATCTAGAATTTTTAGTAAGCCGTTTTGTAGTAAACATGTTTTAATAATAAGCGGAACCTAGTCGAGCTCCCAAATTGTAGGTCAGTAATTGGTGGAATGCGCCTGGTATGTATTAGTTTGTCGTCAGCGCGATAAATATACATTTCCGACCTGCTACAATTAAAGTAAGTAAGCCATGAATACCCGAATTATAGCAACGTAAGTGACAGTAACAGTAAAACAATAAATAGACTGAGCAGACATGCATAAGATGCTGCCGTCGTGTTATAGTAATAAATCTTTCCGAGTTGCAGATTTAGTCGTGTTGGTATAGCGAGACAGTTGCGGATTTAATATATAGATTACTAATTTAAGATTCTTATAATTATTTGAACCAGTTTAAAAACGTAGCACAGAATGGCAGAGTAACATAAGACACCACTTAGTTCAAGTTCGTTCAAATTATAATAATACTGAAATCTGTCAAACTACCATATAAACCAGTATAGTATTGGCTAATTAGCCTTTTTCCTGTTTTATGAAAACTACTCAAAAGAATACATGAGGACTTATTTGTTAATCAATTGATACCAATACAACCAGTTCGGATTTGGGCACAACGTCACAGCAATGTCGCCGTATAACTGATGTGTTTACCAAGTTCTAGAAAAGAAGAACTACTGCTCCACTGTATTGCTTGATGTGAGGTTGGCTTTTGACAAAGTGTGGCACAAAAGACTATTGTTTAAGATCAAAGCATCCTGACCCATCAATACTATCTACTACCAATTTTCAAGTTAAGTTTGTCAAATTTCAATAGATGAAACTTCAGTGTTTCCCAAGGTAGCATCATTGGATCTATCCATCACCTTTATACCGCAAACCTACCCTTAACACAAACAGAGACTTTTGCAGATGATACAGCCTCTTCTCTTGAAATAGAGACCCAAAACCTACAAACCGCTATTAACAAAAACGCAGAAATCTTATCTTGAATTGGCTGAAATTATGTTAAAGTGACATTTGCCTTACACTGTCAACACTGCCCAGCAGTAAAAATTCACACCATTAAAATACCTCAATATAAGAAAGTAGGGTATATGGGAATGCTCTTGGAAGTAGGTGAAAGAAACGAACATTAAATTCAAAAAAATTTTAGCTCTTAGGAAGAACATCAAGCTTACCACTGGAAAGTAAATTGCTGCTATACAAACTACAACGTAGATATTTTATAGCAGTTCCAATCTGACAAAACACTACGCGTCTTAGCAGATGCTCCATGGTACGCGTCCAACTGTACACGCCATGAAAACCGTAAATTAGAAAACCCAATGTACCATCACTTATAAACAGAAACTTGAGATCTACCCAAATGCGGTAGTCCAACTCCTGGCCAGTGCCGAATTAACCATATTGAAGACCTTAGGCTACGGTTGGGTTGCCTCCCCCAATTCAGCCTTTACTTCTTACTGGAGGGCTTCGGCACGCTTCTCTGCCACGTACTCTCCTTGGCGTTAAGGTGGAGTACGGGGGACCTACAGTTTAACGTCGAATCCGAACGACTAAACACCAAAGACGGTTTCAGGCATTAACACCCTACCTACACCGGTTTGGAGAATGTGAGTGACAGTTTGCGGCATAGATTTATATTGCTGCATGGCTTTGGCGGGGAATCAAACCGCAGACTTTTAACGTTAGAGGCTAAGCGCCCAACTTTTAAGCTACCGCCTCACTTTTTTACCCAGTAATTATTGTGCCGGGTTCGACAACAAAAGATTTTTTCAAAAATTGATAAATTTTGGTTTGACGGTTTGTATCCAATATTTACAATAAAATTTATAGATTTGGTTATCTATAAAACCGTTTTTCTCTTTGTTACACATTTATAATATGTATTAATAAAATGATTTTTTTATATTTTTGTAACGCCAAGGTTTTTTCTAGCTCCGAAAAATATTTATTTGCGTCAATAAATAGTTATTTAGTGTCAAACATGATTTTCAACCGTTTAAAATTTATTTTTACACGTTAAAAATTAACGTAAGTTTTAACGTCAAAGAATTATGTATTAACGTATGAAAATTAGACTAGCCCCCATTGAACATTTTGAAATGTAAACTGAACCCACCCAATATAAAGATAAATTCTTTTAGAAACAACAATTATTTACAACAACCTGGAACCAGTGTTCTACGTCTTAGAAATGAAACAGTACTAGGTGCATTTTCGTAAGCCTCACAAGATTTGCACAGATTGCCAGACATAGCACTTTAATTTAGCATTTTGACCTTCTGCAAAATGGCCGTCAGGCTTCACGTGTATCTAGTACACCTATATAGAAATCTGAGAATATGTGTAAAACTTTTGCTTTACGTTAAAAACATCATTGTTTAGTGTTTGCTGTTTTTCCATAGTAAACCTGAGACATTTCAAATCACAACTTAAAGAAAACTTTTTAACAATATTCTTATGCCACCTCAAAGCATTTTTATAGAATCGTAAGAAGAAATAAATACTCTCCTAAATATTTTTTATATATCATCAACGCATCATGTAGATAAGAATTTCCGGATTAACTTTTATTTTACACCTTTTGTGTTAACAGCAGAATCGTGTCTCCATACTTTTGACTCGCTCGGTGTAATATATTGATTTGCTATTCCTTTGTTGCATGAAAACCCATTTTAGTTTTATCGTTTTATAAAAGATAACCGTAATTTTAAAAACAGAACATTCAATTTCCTTTAAACTTTTTTATCACAATTTGTATAATTACAAAAACTATTATATAAAAACCAACTTGCTTAATTAACTTACATTTCTACAAAAGCGCTGAAGGGCATGTAACATTAATAATTTAACTGACAATTGCAAAGTGTAAACATGCAATTGTAACTTTTAAACTTGCAACTGCAAGTTGTGAACATGCCATTGCAAGTTTTAAAGAAGCAATTGCAAGTTATAAACTTGCAATCACAAGTAGTAAACATGCAATATCAAGTTGTAAACTTGCAATTGCAAGTTATAAACATGCAATTGCAAGTTGTAAAAATGCAATTTTAAGTTTCAAAGATGCAACTTGTAATTGCATGTTTACAACTTGCAATTGCATGTTTACAACTTGCAATTTCAAGTTTCAAACGTGCAATTGCATGTTTGAAACTTGAAATTGCAACTTGTAAACATGCAATTGCAAATTGTAAACTTTTCAATTGCAAGTTGTAAACATGCAATTGCAGGTTGCAACCATGCAATTGCAAGCTGCAAACATGCAATTGAAAGTTGTAAACATGCAATTGCAAGTTGTAAACATGCAATTGCAAGTTGTAAACTTTTCAGTTGCAAGTTGTAAACATGCAATTGCAGTTTGCAACCATGCAATTGCAAGCTGCAACCATGCAATTGAAAGTTGTAAACATGCAATTGCAAGTTGTAAACATGCTGTTGCAAGTTGTAAACTTTTCAATTGCAAGTTGTAAACATGCAATTGCAGTTTGCAACCATGCAATTGCAAGCTGCAAACATGCAATTGAAAGTTGTAAACATGCAATTGCAAGTTGTAAACATGCAATTGCAAGTTGTAAACATGCAATTGCAAATTGTAAACTTTTCAATTGCAAGTTGTAAACATGCAATTGCAGGTTGCAACCATGCAATTGCAAGCTGCAACCATGCAATTGAAAGTTGTAAACATGCAATTGCAGGTTGTAAACATGCAATTGCAAATTGTAAACTTTTCAATTGCAAGTTGTAAACATGCAATTGCAGGTTGCAACCATGCAATTGCAAGCTGCAAACATGCAATTGAAAGTTGTAAACATGCATTTGCAAATTGTAAACATGCTATTGCAAGTTGTAAACATGCAATTGCAACTATTAAGTACGTTGATTAGTAGGAGTTAGATTTTTCGGACTGGAACAACTGAAAAACTAACTCTTATTACTTTTGCAAAATGCGAGTGACCTACTTAAATAGCATAAGTGGACAAAGTACAAGCGAGCGCTGGCCGATGGCCTATGCTCAGAACTATGCCACCTTGCATTTAACGCAAACAAACCCATCGACAATGGCCCAATATAACCAAATTCCACAAGTACAATTTACGCAACCGCCAGGACCGTATGCACCACAAATGCAACAATTTAGTCCACACCCAGTGATGGTCCCAGTAGCGACGCATCAATATAATGCATTATACCCGCCACTGCCAAGTGAAGATTCAGATTGGAAAATCGTTGAAAATAAAAAACGAGGTAGAAAAGATAGCCCTGAGAAGCCCCTTAGGATTGCAAAACAATCAAAACTAGATGATTATTGGCTAAACACTCCTGTAGCCACTTCCAACCAGTACACACCCCTCGAGAGCGCAGAAGATCAAACTAATTTAAAAGATCAAAACAAAGATGAGAAGGTTGAAAAGGAGCCTAAACTCCCACCGATACTTGTAGCTGGAGTACAATATATAGCGCCACTCACCAAACTTCTAGAGGACATTGCCAAAGATAAGTATGAAATTAAAGCACTTAATAACGATGAGGTTAAAATCCAACCAAAGTCTGCCGAACATTATAGTATAATTATAAAAGCCCTAAATGCAAAGAACACTGAATTTCACACGTACCAATACAAAAAAGAACGTAGTTTTAGAGTCGTAGTGAGAAATCTACACCCAACAACGGATACTGCTGACTTAAAAAAGGAAATAGAAGAACTAGGTCACACCGTAGTAAACATCTGCAACATAAGACAGAGAGGCACCAAAAAGCCTCTGCCCCTATTCTACGTAGAACTATGTCCTGACAACAGCAATAAAGACATTTATAACGTAGAATACCTTTTGCGCTCTAAAGTGAAGATTGAACCACCACACCAAAAACGAGAAGTACCGCAATGTACCAGATGCCAGCGGTATGGACACACCAAACGATTTTGTAATCAGAGCCCACGCTGCGTCAAGTGTGCAGGCAACCATTCAACTCCTGAATGCCCAAGAAAAGAAAAGAGTAATCAAGTGAAATGCGTACTCTGCGAAGGTAACCACCCAGCTAACTACAAAGGATGCACTATTTACAAGGAACTCCAAAAGAAGCACTTCCCTCCACTCAGAAACAAACAAGCTTATAGATCTAGCCAGCCAACCAATACGACATTCTATCAGCAAACACAACCAGGCATATCATATGCCCGACGAGCAAGGGAAAATACGCAGCAAGTACAATTCGCCAATAACTTAACGCAACCACAGATCCCTATGATTCCTCAACAGTCAAATGATATGCTTGAACTCAAGCAAATGATGAAGGGACTCATGGAACGGATGGGGACCATGCTAAACCTATTAACAGCGCTAGTCGCCAAAAAATCATAATGTCTCAATTCCTTAGAATCGCTCTTTGGAACGCCAATGGCTTGTCACAACATGTACAAGAAATCAAATCATTTATTTCAAACCAAAAGATTGACATAATGTTAATATCTGAAACACACTTCACTGACAGAAGTTACATAAAAATACCAAACTACTCGATTTATGATACTAAGCATCCGGACGGCACTGCACACGGCGGTACAGCTGTCATAATAAAAAACCGCATAAAACACCACGAATTCACCAAATACAACCAGGCACACCTACAAGCGACTAGCATTGTAGTAGAAGATTGGAAAGGTCCAGTGACTATTTCAGCGGTATACTGCCCACCAAGATATAACATAAAGAAAGAACAATTTGAACAATTCTATAATACTCTTGGCAACAAATTTATTGCGGGAGGTGACTACAATGCTAAACACACCGAATGGGGTTCGAGGTTGATAACGCCAAAAGGTAGAGAACTTCTAAAAACAATGGAAAGCAACAACCTGTACCATGTGTCCACGGGACAACCAACATACTGGCCAACAGACAGAAATAAAATACCAGACCTAATTGATTTCTACGTAGTAAAAGGTATTGCTAGAAACTACCTTAAAGTCGAATCATGCCTAGATCTTTCGTCTGATCATTCCCCAATTATAATCACATTTGGCCTGCAGGTGATAAGAAGGGAAATACCTCCATTTCTCAGAAGTAAAAAGACGAACTGGGAAGTCTTTAGAAGTCTGCTAGATCACACACTATCACTACAGATCCCCTTAAAATCGGAGGAAGATGTGACTAGTGCAGTAGAACATCTTAACGGAGCCATCCAAAGTTCAGCCTGGCAAGCTACTCCAGAGCAGAAGCAGACTGAAGAACGCGAAAAATGCCCTACAATTGTCAAAGAGAAGATTGCCGAAAAGCGCAGGCTTAGAAGGCAATGGCAAAACACTAGAGCCCCAGCAGACAAACAAAAATTCAACCGAGCAGTAAGAGATCTGAAAAACCTATTGTATGTTCTAAAAAACCAGGCGATCCAAAGCTACTTGGAGAACTTATCACCTACAGAAGCTACGGACTACTCCCTCTGGAAAGCCACCAAAAAATTAAAACAACCCCAGCAAGCCATTCCACCAATTCGGACAACAGACGGACACTGGATAAGGAAGGATGAAGAAAAGGCCGTGACATTCGCTAACCATTTAGCAGATGTGTTCAAACCTTTCTCGGCTGAGATTTCAGAGGAAGAAGAAAGTGACATACACCAGTTCCTGGAGGCGCCTTTCCAAATGAGCTTACCGATTGAAAAGTTCAGAGTGCGAGAGGTACGAGCAACAATTCTCACTGGTTTGAACTCCAAGAAAGCCCCTGGATACGATCTAATCACAGGTCAAGTGTTAAAAGAACTATCAGATAAAGGTATGAAATTTATCACCATCTTATTTAATGCAGTACTAAGGCTGGGCTACTTTCCTGCGCAGTGGAAAGTAGCACAGATTATTCTTATCCCAAAACCTGGAAAACCTCCTGCTGAATTAACATCCTATCGACCAATCAGTCTTCTGCCTATTTTGTCAAAAGTCTTTGAAAAACTATTTCTGAAAAGATTGAGACCACTACTATTGGCAAATAACCTAATCCCAAATCATCAATTTGGGTTTCGCCAACAACATGCCACAATAGAACAAGTACACAGAGTAACTGAAAAAATCAGAAGAGATTTTGAAGGAAAGAGATACTGCTCAGCAGCGTTCTTAGATATATCGCAAGCTTTTGATAAAGTATGGCACGATGGCTTGCTATACAAAATCAAGAGTTCATTGCCATGTGTGTACTACCAGGTGTTAAAATCATATCTTACAAACAGACACTTCCTTGTAAAACAACAAGAAGCATACTCACCGTTACACTCAATTCACTCCGGAGTACCACAGGGAAGTGTACTAGGACCCATTTTGTACCTCCTATATACAGCTGACCTGCCAACGACAAGACTTACGATGGTTGCAACCTTCGCTGATGATACAGCAGTGCTGGCATCACATACTGACCCAACTATGGCATCACACCACCTACAAGTACACCTAAACAAGATTCAACAGTGGTTGAAAAGATGGCGTATCAAGGCGAATGAAACAAAATCCGCCCATGTGACCTTTACTATGCGCAAGGAAACCTGCCCAGCAGTGACGCTAAACAACCAACAGTTGCCACAAACGGAGGAAGCTAAGTACCTTGGTATACACCTAGATCGTCGCCTCACCTGGAAAAAACACATCTGGACTAAGAGAAAGCAACTTGGATTCAAATTCAGAAAAATGTACTGGCTAATCGGCCGTAGGTCACAACTCTCCCTAGAGAACAAGTTGTTGCTCTACAAGACCATCCTAAAACCGGTATGGACTTACGGAATCCAATTATGGGGGACAGCAAGCAACTCCAACATAGAAATTTTGCAACGATTTCAGTCCAAAGTACTGCGAACCATCGTAAACGCTCCATGGTACGTTCCTAACCAGATGATCCATCGAGACCTAAGGATGACCACAGTCAAGGAAGAAATAACCAAATGCAGCGTGAAATATCGTGATAGGCTCAGTGAACACCCGAACAACTTAGCTGCAAACCTGCTAGACAATAGACGTGAAGTGCGTAGACTCAAGAAGTTCAAACCTTTGGACCTAATAAATAGATTCAATTAGATTTAAGTATTTAATTTAATTTAGTTCTTTTAATTCTATGTAGCCACAAAATAACTTAGTCTAGGCTAAGATGAACTTAAGAGGCTGCGTCAATGGACAAAGCATCACATGTCATGTATACTAAATGTCACATAAGTTGCTGAATGACCACTTAGGTCAGCTTGCAAATAAACATAGATGTTATTAAAAAAAAAAAAAACCTTTTGCAAAATTCTTACAATTTGCAATGGTAAGTTTTAAACATGTCCATTTAAACATGATGAGCAAATATGGTTTTCATTTGAAAAATTCAATTAAGGAAAATTGTTTTCACAAACTTTAACGTCTCACACTATGGAGCGCATAATCAAAATATACTTGTTGAACAGCGTTAGCATGTCTGGAATACATACCACAAGACACCGCTGCTGCAACACCAGGGAGTTAGTAAGATACGCATCAATGGGTGTGCGGTTAAATTAAATAACTGTTGGAGTTATTAATTATTATTTTATTTATATTTATATGAACTATAATAAATTTAATTTATGTTAATGCCTAATTGCTATTCATTTATATTTCAAATTTGCGGTGTTACCTTATTGATAGACTGTGTTTAATTTTTTTTTTTGTTATTAGCGCAATATAAATGCTACGAAACTTACTTTAGTTAATAACCGGAAAGGTAACTAAATCAAGAATTACTTTTTTTTCTAACAAGACAGCCATGCTTTTTTTTGTTTCTATGATTAAATTCATGGCAACTGTGATATATGAGAGTTTAATAATCTCCAAAATCAATATTGTTCACGATAAAATATTTTAAAAAACTCATTATTTTCGTAATGAAAACTCATATAGAATATTGAAAAATATTATATGGTGCTACGTTTAAATAAGGGTAAATTGATGCCACTTCCTTTAATTCCGGAACTTTAGATCTTGCAATTGCAAGTTTCAAAGATGCAATTGCATGTTTACAACTTGCAATTGTCAGTTAAATTATTAACGTTACATGGCCCTTCAGCGCTTTCGTACACTTTTAATTCAAAATTTTATTTAAAATTTAAATATCTTTCTCAGTCCCTTTCTAAAAACTCTCTTACTTATTTGCTTATAGTTACCAAAATTAAATAAAAAATTTCGCAACATAATATCGTAAATGTAGTTACATGCCGCTGCATAATAAACTATAGTTTATTATCCTAATAACACAGAATAAAAGAATATAAATAGTACTCAAGATTACAACATAAGCGTTTTAAAAAAAGTTGCTATTAGCAAATCCGTATTAAGGTTCTGACAGATGCTAAACTGTCCTACATTTGAAATTTCCTCATTGCAGCAAAATTTACTTTTGATATTTTTAACTAGCTCGTATCACAATTTATAATTTATTATGTCTTTCCTTAATAACATTAATAGTAAACACGGGAAAAATGTAAAATTCTCAACGAAATATATAATTCTTATGTCACCCAAAAATATTTCATCGGGCTATTTATTTTGGCGGCATTTTTGTCAACATATTTAAACCGAATGAAAAGTGGTTGTTTTTATAATAACTGTCAAATAACACAATACTACATGTGAAGTGGTGCACAGCCTATTGATGTTCAGTGAGGCTTGAAGATGCTACTCATCGGCACCGGAGCACAACTCGTATCAGTCACTCGGATAACCTTTGACAGCGACTAGAGACGCTGCGTGATATATGGTATGATCTTGGACCCGATTCTTATTACGACCTATCTGACTCGATTTTATAAATTCCTTCACTGTTTTACAGTACACAATGGACGGATTCATTTTCAACCTAGTCTTGGCAGGAAAGTGGATTTTTTAGTCTGTTTTAATGAATAATAAAATCGTTAGAACACATAAAACTGCGCACTTTAAAGGTTATAAACGAACTGGATGATTTTTTGAAATAAATAAAAAACTAACTTTTCAGCCTTCTTTATTATAAATGTAGTCATTTATTACAGACCCACATATAACGAACCGACGCGACGGTTATAATGAACTAAAGGCTTGGAACCCGTCAAATCTTTCCTAAAAACTGCCATCGCTTATAACGAATTCGCGTAACTTCCGGTTATAACAGACCGATTATGGCGTTATTTTGTTACTTCCTCAATATTTGCTTATTGAATTTATGTCTAATTTTTCTATACGTTGACATTGGACTCAGTTTTTTCAGAAAATATTCAAGTGTCATGTCATTTAGTTAGCAAACTTAGATTATATAGACGAAATGTATTCATATACAAAAATGAGCGAAACACTTCGCCTGGACTTTCCTATACATTTAAATACATTGTTTTATATTTTCCAACACTTTCGATATACACCTGTCTAGACACGACTAGTTAAAGTAAATAGTTCTTATAAGTTGTAACATCTTGAAGCGGTTGAAGAAAGACCGACCGCTGCGCTGCAAGCATAAGGTTGGGTAAAATATTCGGACTGAATCAACGGTAGGGCAGAAATTGATATTTGAAAATATATTAATAACTCGTGAAGTATTATTTTTAGCAAGAAATTACTCTTATTAATTTGTATTCACAATTTCAAAACCTTTCTGATTTTAAAGCCAAAATGCCACGTTTCCATTTAAAAAAAAGTTATTTTTTACCGTGGCCGCCATATTAAACTTGGAAACTCAAGTTTTTTTCTTAAATACAATCGAGAAGAATTTGCCCTACAACTTTGCTCGTGGGTTTGCGAGTCTATCTATTAAAATAAAAAAGTTAGCCTACACTGAACATTAAACGACTAGTACAAGAATACAACCGCTGTAGAAAGTATGTGAAATTCTTCCAAGGACAAAAGGGTTATTAAGGGGCAAAAAATTCTATTTTAGATTTTTTGTAAAAAGATTCTCCTAGAGCAAACTGAAGAAGAAATCAATTTTTTAATTTTATTGCGAAAATTTTGGGGGGAGGGGGAATAGTAGCCCCCCTAAATATTACAGTATCAAAAGAATATTATGATATTCGGATTTTGCTATCAATGATGAGCTATATTGCTTTAACAGAAACATTTTATTGCCAATTTTCAAATTTCAAAAATTCACAGAGGGCGTCACAGTGAAATTATAGCAATGAGCAAAAAACAAAATTGTGGCAGATGCCTATATCTATCAGCTTAAAAAGTTTAAACAAAAACGTGTGGGCAGTTTTTGAGAAATATTTTTTTGAAAAATTCCAAAATTTTGGAGTGATGTCATTGCGATCGTTTATATATTTTCAAAATTAATTATATTTCATGGTATGGTACCCTTGAAGGGCTACTAAACAAGATGTAGTTGATTCCAATCAGATAACTGGTTTTTGAGTAAATGGGCGTTAAAGTCGAAATGTTCAAAAATTCGTAGAGGCCGCCATTTTAAAGCTAGAGAGTTCGGTAAAAAATCGTTTGATTTGTCCTAAGGCCTTCTTTAATCTCCACTATTAAAATTTCCAAAATTCAGTTTCTGAAAAAAATGCTACCAAAAAAACATGTCTAACTTTCGCTTCCGATTTCGGTTTTTTTAAAAGCTTATTTTGTCGGTGAATTTTTGATATACCCCCTCATTTCAAAGCACCCACCCACCCACAGACCTACATTTTTTTTAAATTACTTTTTTGGGGTCCATGAACCCTCCCCCCCCCCGACTATTTCCGTTAAAATTTCAACTTTTAAATTTTGCATGAAATCAATACTCCCCTATACTGAAAGTATAGGAAAGTAAAAAGGGATCTGGCTTTCACCAAGACGTCTATTAAAGTGTGTCATTAATACTTTTTATGCCAGTGTTGGGGAAAGAACTGTTGAAACGCTCAAGTTCCTGCTTTATCGAAAACTTATTCATATAGTGAACAAGAACTTCCTTTCTATAAAAACTCATTATTTTCGAGAACTTTTATGTTAAAAGTTCACTTAAAAGTGCATGTATTAAATACTTGCATTGGTATTTTCTGCTAATATAAAATTTCAAAAAATATAATATTTTTCTGTGCTTTTCCATGTACTAGTGGCCATATTTACGTAAGCCTTTCTTGTTATCGCTCACATGTTTAAGTTTGTGTGGTTAAGTGCAATCGTTCAATATTGTTCTTACTTCTTTTTCTAGAATAAAAAATAGTATCTGCACTGGAAACACCCAATATTATTTTAATGGTTGTTATTGTATTTTTGTAATCCTCCTTTCTGTAGTGGGTCGAGTTTTCCTCCCTATGCCTTTAATTCATTTGGTTTTGGATTATTTTTTTGTTTCCATTTTACTTTACTCGCTATACGAAGCATACCTATAGAGGAAGGTATTGCGATCGTCATGTAGGATTTGTAGCAAATGCGTTCATTCAGCGAAGTGTTTTTCGCTTTGGGCTTAGTGGCCGATATTACGTGTTATGCCTAAAAGAAAGGTACTTTCATGGTAAACATTTTTAACCTAAACATTTTGACCAACAAAGCGGATATTTGAGTAAACAACCATCCATTTTTTTGCAGCGACCGCCATCTCGGCTAAAGAACGCGGTCAAAAATATTACATTTGCAAAATTCATTTCTTCCATCATGATCTGCTCTAAAATTTAGAAAATTCCGCTTTTAAAATTATACTAACAAACATAATCTAAGTTGCAGGCTTCCGCGGCCGTTGTTAATAACAGCTAGGCTTCCGGGTTGGAGCCGTGTCATCGGTGCATGAACTGCCGACGTTTCGTCCTCGGTTCCACTGGACATCTTCAGGGCTGTGGTCACTTTGGGATCTGGAACACAACTGGCGAGACCGGTGCAGGCACCGGGTTTATAAGGGACGGGTGGGTAACAAGGTGTGAATCCTGAGTCTGTGATTGGCTGTCGGGCTGTAGCGGTTGAGCGGTTGCAGGGCGGAGCTTGGATTTAGTCGGAAATAGTAGTTTGTAGGCATTATGCAGGAGATAGCTGTGGTCTCGGTTAATATTGTTAGGAGTTTTGTGTATTTCTATGGATTCACGGATCACACGGTTGAGGTAGGTGGAAGAACGGGGCTAGGATTTTGGTCTTGTCAAATTGAATGTTATGGCCTGTATCGAAGTTATGTTCAGCGATAGCCGACTCTGCGGGACGTTTCAGTCGAGTGCAGCGCTCGTGTTCAGAAACTCGAACGCTAATCGGCCTCTTCGTCTCACCGATGTAGGCTTTCCCACAGGAGCAAGGTACACTATACACACCGCAGGATTGGAGGGTAGGTAACTTGTCTTTGGTCGGAGGAAGGAAATTGGAAAGTTTTTGAAAGGGAATAAAAACGGTTTTTATGTTTTGTTGTTTAAGTACTCTGCTGATGCGTTGGTTGGTTTTGTGTATGTTAGGTAGAAATGCTATAGAGGTAGGTGGTGTAGGAGTATTGGTACGTTCTGTGTTTTTGCGGGTTGTGCCTTTTGAGTAATAGCCCAGAAACGTTCTGTCATCAATTCCTTAGTTAACCGAGCCTTTGCCATTTCTGAACCATCCCACCTGAAAGACGAACTCAACCACATTACGACTGTCCTTTCCCAAAACAGCTACAACAAACGAGACATCCAACACGCTATTACTCAAAAGGATCAACCCGCAAACACAGAACGTACCAATACTCCTACACCGCCTACCTACCGTTCGAGTTTCTGAACACGAGCGCTGCACTCGACTGAAACGTCCCGCAGAGTCGGCTATCGCAGAACATAAACACGATACAGGCCATAATATTCAATTTGACAAGACCAAAATCCTAGCCCGTTCTTCCACCTATCTCAACCGTGTGATCCGTGAATCCATAGAAATACACAAAACTCCTAACAATATTAATCGAGACCACAGCTATCCCCTGCACAATGCCTACAAACTACTATTTCCGATTAAATCCAAGCCCCGCCCTGCAACCGTTCAACCGCTACAGACCGACAGCCAATCACAGACCCAGCATTCACACCTTGTTACCCACCCGTCCCTTATAAACCCGGTGCCTGCACCGGTCTCGCCAGTTGTGTTCCAGATCCCAAAGTGACCACAGCCCTGAAGATGTCCCGTGGAACCGAGGACGAAACGTCAGCAGTTCATGCACCGATGGCGCGGCTCCAACCCGGAAGTCTAGCTGTTACTAACAAACATGTCTAACTTCCGCTTTCAGTTTTGATTTATTTTAAACTTAACTTTTTCGATGAGTTTTTTATATACCCACCACGTTCTAATTTCTTAAAAACCGAACCATTCGAAAAATGAATGAATGGACGAATGCACATATCTCGAAAACGAACATTTGTATGAAATCTCTACTTCCCTATATTGGAAATGTAGAAACGTAATAACTAATGTTATCTTAAAACACATAATTATACAGGCTGTTTATTTAAAAAGGTCCACCCGTGTAGTTTTAAGAGAATCGAGAGAGATGTAGATATTCGGTTTGTAGGGGCATTTTAAGTGTCAAGAGACACGTTTTTCGAGTATCGATGATGAATAGCAATCTCAACTTTAAAGTCTTAAATAGGACCCTACCCCTTAAGTTAAAAGCGTAGTCTTTTAGCTCAAAAAAAATGGGGATCGCTTGATTCGTTCTCGAGTTATTAATTGAAAACGATGTTTGTTGTGCAAAATATGGGAGTCAAGTATTTACAAGTATTTAAATAAATGCACCCCGTTATCATAGATTTAACCAATTTTATTTTAGTTTGACAACAAAATTTTGCAGTTGTCTGACGGTTATGTAGTTGCACAATAGTTATTCGTTACTTTAAAGATAGTTTACACTTAATATTAAAAGAAAAAATAAATTTCATTTAAGGAACCAAGAATCATGCCCGGAGAACAGCGGCTGCTTTCAACCAAAGGCACCCAGATAGAAATGTGTGACATTTTTTTTTGTCCGCCCTCGCTCGCATTCCCAGGTCAAGTGATAGAAACAAAATAGTAAGTTAGTATTAATAGATTAGATATAAATAATAATACGAAGATGAAATGTTTAAAAGTGAGCTTAGCAGTGGTGAACGACCTTGAAAGCTGTGGATCATCGAAGATTGGTAGAGATTTAGACGTACCCGTAAGTTGGTATGTGTAGGTGTACCCAGCATGGAGATGCTGACGGTAGTAGCAGACTGGTACAAGAATGAAGTGCCCGTAAAATTACTGAATGTCGCTTCAGATAGTACTAAAGCTACCTGCGTAAACATTCTGATTAGAAAACACTAAATTCTAAAACGATAATTCATGGACAAGCCGAAGAAGCAGTTATTTCAGGAAACGCCAACCAAACCGGAGCCATTAAAAAAAAGTTTATGGAAAAACTTTAGATACGCATATTTTTTTAAATTATTTATTAAACTTTTCATTAGTATAAAATGGTAATACAATAAATGAAGCCTTTGCAGAATCTTGTTCAATATTTAAATTGAATAAAAGCAAAAATATTTAGTAACATATGGGTCCGTAACCATAGGCACATCTACTACATAGGGCCGATGGCTATGGAAAAAACAGTGACTGGTTTCAAAAATTAGAAAGTAGATAAAAAGAGGAAGATTTACAGATAAAATTTACCACAAAGAGAAAAATGAACCTACAGCCACAGTACCGTAGTACACAAAGTTAGACAGTACATCCTATTAAGAAAATAAATAATAATTGTAACGGTGTCAGCGTTTAAGAATAAAGTAGTTTAAAATTATTGTTAAGAAAGGTGTAGGTACAGAATAGTTATGTTATAAAATGAATTAAGAAAGGAAACATGAAAACATGAATTTATATCCCAATTAATGTATTTAGGTTAAGTTTTAATAAATAAAATGAACTACGCCAATTTTAGAGTTCGTCAATTATAATAAATTAATAAGCCACACCTGACCTGCCCCTGAAAAAAACCTTTTTGTGCAACAATGGGTCGTACAACAAAAACTTACAACTGGATGACGATTTTCTTTATTATCAGCAAGATGGAGATCCTGCTCATTATGTATTACGCGTCCGGCATTGGTTAAATGATTTCCTAACAAGTAGATTGGCAAAAAAATGAGCAATCGAGTGGCCAGCTAGATCTCCAGGTCTTACGCCAATAGATGTTTTTTGTTGACAATTTAAATTTAAATTTAAATCTGTAGTTTACAAAACGCAGGCAGTGGATATTTAAGATTCAAGAAATAGAATAAAAAGGGAGTGTAGAGCTATCCGACAAGAAACATTTTAAAAAGTTAGAGTTGAATTTGAAAACAGACTTTACCATCGTTTAATAAATCGCAGCGAACATTTTGAACATTTACTGTAGTGTTGAAGAAGATTCTTTGTATTTGATTACTAAAATAATTTATAAAATGTATGGTAACGGGGTGCATTTGTTTAAATACTTGGATCCCATTCTCTTATACAATAAAATAATTTTTAATTAATAACTCCAAAACGAATCAACCGATTTTAATTTTATTTGCGTCAAAAGACTACATTTTACTAGGGCTTTAATTTGATGTCCATAAAGGTAAGGTGCTATTTAAGATTTAAGGTTTTGTAGGCTGTGGGTGAGGGAGCGAAATGCTATCCATCATCAGTACCTGAAAAATGTGTCCCCTTGGCACCTAAAAAGCTCCCACAAACCGCATCTCATATCAAATTTCCTGATTTTTTTAATAATACGGGTGGAAATTTTTTAAACGAACAGTCTGGTCGTACTAGAAAAGATGTGTTTAAAAAATATTTAGATAACGCTAGCAATCGTAGTAATATTTCTTCTAAGTTCAAATTATAACGCTCTAAATAAAGAATTATAAGTAGGAAATAATGTTATTATCTACCCACATAAAATTGTCTGTGAAAGATAACATAACCGGTTCCTGATTTTTTTATAACATTTTAATTGAAACGTTTTTTTTTGCTTATTTTCTACTCTCCATTTCATTTCAATAAACACGGTTTTTATTTCATTTAAAAACACGTTTCTGTTAATTCTACTTCATGTTTTTCCAAAAACCGCCTCAAAATTACTTTTTCCATCAATGATTTTTTTGGGAACCGTTTTTTAAACTCTTGCTTTCTTTTTTTATTAAAAATTGTCGCCGCAACCTCTTCATATCTGACGTTCAGGTCATTTTTTCAAATCCCGAACAAACTAATTTATTTTATCACATTTCTTAATTATAAAATATATCTGCTTTGAACAAACTTAATTTTGGTTGAATTGATTCGTTTTTCTATACGAATCTACGCGTTTATAAATAAAGTAAATTTTTGTTGGAATTATTTCGAAATCGTCCTTGCATTTGCCTGCGATTTTTTTCTGATCAAAATCCTACGACGTGTGATAGTCTATTCGAACAGAAAAGTTATTAAACCATAATTTAACTTTCTCACTTATAATTTCTTATCACAGTACGACTAATTTATTTTTTGTACACAACAATTGATAAGTAAAGCTATAAATTAAAATTGACGCAGTAGGACTCAAAATAATTAAAACCAGCACAGTTTATAAAATAATTTATGTAGCAATGTTAACACCATTAGATGCTGTGTAATTGTTTTACATTTAACTTACGTCTGCCCAAAGTTACAAATGGATATTACCTAATTATACCATGTTTTTATAGCATGATAAACGATAAATAAAATTTTATTTGTTTCCGATGATTTAGTACATTTAAAATTGTTGCATGTTTTGTTATAATTTTTTTCGGATTTTAGAAAAAAATTTCACTCTTCGTAAACGAAACATGTCTTTCTTTTTTTTTCGGTCTTTATTAATTTAAAAAAATTAAATTTGACAACTTTTTCCTTCAGTAATATGCCGAAATGGTAAATAAAAGCCGAATTCGCCAAATAGTGAATAAATTCGTCAGTATTTTTACAAGAATTCCAAATAAAAATTGTTCAGTTTAATTTTCGTTTAATTGTAAAATTGACTAAGTTTTAATATTTGATTGGTTCAGTTAGTAGTATAAAAAGGCGCGAAAATTCAAAGTTTAGCTGTTACGTTTAGTAGCAGAATCGTCAAACGACAAAATTTGTAATTTGACGAGATTACCATGAATTTTTTTTTGGCAAAAAAATTATTCTTGTGTCAAGCTTCTACTCGTCCACAAAAGGTGGTGCGCATTAACCTGCAAGGCACTTATAGTGCAAAAGTGCCACCTCTTGTAAACAAGTAGAAAGACTTCAAAAATTTATTTTTTCAGATTTAAGACTAATTATAAATACATTTTTTGTGCGCCAACGAAAAAATATTTTCTTTTTCAAATTTTCTCCAAAAAATAGTATAAGCAATAAAAAAAATACTAAAGCAATATTATTTAGTTTGACAAATTATTAGATTACAACAAAAACTATTATTTTGACCAAAATTGGTTAAGTATTGAAAAAAATGTATTAAAAAATAAAATACTATTCAATTCCTCATCCGGCCCAAACGGCGCTTTATAGTATAGAATTATTTACCTAAACAGATTTACATTGAATTTTCTTTTATTGGGGAGATTTTTAGCAAAAATAGCATGCACTTTTCTTAATTTTACGAAATTTTTATTATAGTCACTGCATAAAATTTGGCTAAAATTATAATCAACGTTTTTTTAAATTACTACACGTCAATAAGAAAGCAATCAGATTCAACACTATTAGGCATTAATTCAGGAATTTTAGGACATAAAAATAAATTTATAGCCAATTTTAAGACAATTCGCATAGTTCTACTAATTCTAGAATTTTTAAGATATTTAGCACAACTGGAATTCCCGAACACTGTTTATAAAAAAAGCAAGATACAGAAATTAACCTTAAATGTAACTAAAATGAAAATGAGTTAATATAGCTCTATTGTTTGTTGTATAATGTCCGTTCCAGAAAAACACAGCAGCTCGTCTGTTATTTACTTTTGAAAACTTCTTGTCGGAAATATGGTTTAGGACCATATTTCCTACCAAAACCACGTATATCAAACGCCATCTCGTATCGGAAGCGGCATTAACTTTGCTTTTATTAAATTTAACACCCTGTATATTGTTTAATAGTCTGAAAAAGCTTTTGATTACAAACATAATGAGCTTTTTGAGTTTTCTACAATGAATTAAAAAAATATTTTGGAACATATTATGACTCTCATAGATCACAGTTGGCATAAATTCTATCATAAAAATAAAAGAAAACGTGGATCTCTTGTTAGGAAAATTAATGGTAAGAATTGAGTAATATTTTTTGATTTAGTTACCTTTAGTGTTTTTAATTAAAGTAAATCTGGTAGAATTTATAACAGGGTAATAAAAAAAAAGAAAATTAAGTAGTAGTAGTAGTAGTAGTGGTATATTTGTTGGCCATTCGGCATAGAGAAAATTACATTGAAGGTACATTACATGAAACATTAAATAGTGTAAAAACGAAAATACAAAAGCGTATAAGATTATACATACATCACATATAACATTAAATTGTAAGGTTGTAAAAGTTCATCTGATTAAAATAAAAGCAAATAAAAATTAAAACATACAGTTAAATCAAATGCAAAACTCTAAAAATTCATCAATTGTATAAAATGGATGCTCCAAAAGAAATGTCTTAATTTTACTCTTAAACAATCGATCACTTTCTATGCATTTATACGAGTTATCCAGGGCATTGTATAGACGCGCGCAACAATGCATATACGATTTAAGAACCACACCATTACGTGAAAAGGGTATGCGAATGACAGCAGCAGATCTTGTAGAATAACTACGAAAGTCCGAGTTTGATTGGAATAGGTTTTGATTCTTGTACACAAAGCGCAAACATTCAAAACTGTATAAATTTATGACAGTCATGAACTTGTAAATTTTAAAGGCATCCCTGCATAAGTCATGCCAACCAAGACCAGTGATTGTTCTTATTGCTCGTTTTTGAGATTTTAAAATTTTTTTAACAGATAAGGCATTACCCCAAAACAACAAGCCATATCGTACGTTGGATTCGAAATAAGCAAAATAAATGCTTCTTAAAGTAAAGCTGTTGCACAAAACTTTCATTTTACGCAAGATAAAGTTTGCTCTGTTTCATTTTATCTGTAACTGTTCAATATGAGGCAAGCAGTTTAAATTGCTGTCTAAATATAAGCCCAAAACTTTACAGCTCGTGACACATTGTATTTTAACACTATTTAACAACATATTTGTACAATTGAACGGTATGGCGTTATTAAACAGCATTACATTAGTTTTATCGACGTTTAGTATGAGATTATTTGCTGTAAACCATTTCTGAATTTGAACAAATATATCAGAAATTTTTCTTTGCAATTCGTCGACCCCTTTAGCAGATACTACTATGCTAGTGTCGTCAGCATACATTACTACACGGCCTTGAGTGTTTAAAGGTAAGTCGTTAATAAAGATTAAAAATAACAATGGGCCAAGAATGGAACCCTGTGGAACTCCACTGTTAACATTTCTCAAAACAGACTGACATGACCTAACAAAGCCGGCATTAGACGTGCTATGAACATACTGACATCTGTTTCTTAAATAAGAGGTAAAAAACTGTGAAACGTTACCTCGAAGTCCATAATGTTCTAGTTTAGATAGCAATAGCTCGTGATCAACAAGATCGAAAGCTTTAGATAAAGTCCATATTTAATGAGTATCTGTATATAAAATACTTAATCACTTTAACAATATCTATTAATTTAAACCTTATACGTATTTCGGCATGTTTACATGCCATTGTCAAAGGTTATATGAAAGTAAACAGTTAGTGTTGTTATAGCAATGGAACTTTTTTACTTATCTTGGTAATCGTCTGCAGATTACTTGATTTCTCATTCCAAAACGTCCAGTAGAGGAGAATTTAACAGATCAATTTGTTCATTCATTAACGGTACAGTTTTTAAATGTTTGTGAATTTCAAAAGCTTCTAGTATATCTAATTTACGTTTATCATCACAAAAGTGTAAACATTTTATGGTGTTATTAGATGTCATTGAATGATTTTGTTCTAGTAAGTGTTTAGCGTAATTGGATTTATGTGGGTGTTTGTATTTGTAACAACGTACGTGTTCTTTATATTAATTATTATAATTAATTTTTAGATTTAAACATAAAAATTAATTCAACTAATAAATTTGAGTACTCAGTTTATAGAAAACCTACACAAACAGACATTACAATACCACACGATTCTTGTCACCATAAAACACATAAAATAGCAGCATACAGGTTCCTGATACATAGGGCTTTGACGGTCCCTTTAGATGAAATTAATTATAATAGAGAAATTTCAATTATTAAACAAATTGCATACAGTAATGGTTATAATGCTAAACTTATTGATACATTAATTAAAGAAAAGGATTATAAATTAGCCATTCAAAAAATTTATCCGAATATCCTAACTTCGTTCGATACAATTAAATATGCTTCGATCCCATATTTTGGTGAGAAATCCGAAGAAATTGCTAAAATTATAAACAAAACAAATAAATATAAAGTAAGCTTTAAAACAACTAGGAACATCTTAAATACTTTGTTTAATGCAAAATCAAAAACAGACGATTAGTTAAAATCAGGCATTTACAAATTAAATTGTTCGCATTGTAATTCGGTTTATATAGGCCAGACAATTAGAAATTTTGATATTAGGTATAAAGAACACGTACGTTGTTACAAATACAAACACCCACATAAACCCAATTACGCTAAACACTTACTAGAACAAAATCATTCAATGACATCTAATAACACCATAAAATGTTTACACTTTTGTGATGATAAACGTAAATTAGATATACTAGAAGCTTTTGAAATTCACTAACATTTAACAACTGTACCGTTAATGAATGAACAAATTGATCTGTTAAATTCTCCTCTACTGGACGTTTTGGAATGAGAAATCAAGTAATCTGCAGACGATTACCAAGATAAGTAAAAAAGTTCTATTGCTATAACAACACTAACTGTTTACTTTCATATAACCTTTGACAATGGCATGTAAACATGCCGAAATACGTATAAGGTTTAAATAAATAGATATTGTTAAAGTGATTAAGTATTTTATATACAGATACTCGTTATTTAATATGCCATGTAGAGCTGTCTTAGTATCTCTGTTTTGTCTAAATCCGTGCTGCTCAGCGCAAAAATAGTTGTTCAGTTTAAAAAATTCAACTAACCGTTTTTTTACGGCAAGTTCAATAACTTTAGAAAATACTGATAAAATTGATATCGGTCGGTAGTTATTCATTTGCGCTTTATCTTTACATTTATATAGTGGAAAAATTTTCGCAATTTTCAACTGATCGGGAAAGATGCCACATTGAACACAAACATTATTAATTTGGCAGCTAGTTTGATAATTTTAACTGGTACATCATCATTTCCGACAGAATTTGTATTACGCAAGCTGTTTATGTGACTTTGTATTTCTTGTGGTGTAGTAGGATCCCAAAAAAACGAAGATCCGGTGACTCGCGGCATTATTGAAATATATTTGAGATTTATAGGAATATTTGTTTTTAATGTGTCCGCAAGGTTACAAAAATATGCATTAAATTCATTTGCTATATCAAAAGGGTTTGTTACGATTTCATTTGTAATATTTATCGCGAAATTATTTCCAGGTTGGGAACTTCCTTTATTTATATGATTTTTAACAATCTGCCAAGTTGTTTTTGGTTTATTCGGCGAGTTAAAAATTATTTCATCGATATTTTTCTTTTTAGCGTTGATGATGACATTTTTTAGTATTTTAGAATAATTTCGATAATAATTAGACAAAACAGGACTTGGAAATCTTTTTAAAATGATATGTAGTTCTCTTTTGGTTTTGCTAGATTTAATTATTGCCGGAGTAATCCACTGCTTGTTGGGCTTACATTTGACTTTCTCCAAAGGAAAATACATAAAAGGTAATTAAGAATAAATTATAAAAGAAATCAAAGTTTAAATTTTTATCATTAGGTTTGGAAAATCAGTTGATTGTTTCAAGTGCATTTCGGAAATGTTGTATGTTTGACAGATTATATTTCCTTAGAAATTTGGTGATGCAGCTGTTTTCTGTGGGTTCATGTACGTTACTCATATTTTTTAACTGAATTATTTGCGCATTGTGATCAGAATAACCCATCCCAAAGTTTAATGTTTGATAACGATCAGCAGTAATGTTAGTAATTATATTGTCTATGCAGGTTTTAGATACGCTAGTCACTCTGGTGGGTGTATCGATTGTTACTGCAAAATTGAAACATTGTAGAAGTGAAAGTAGACGCTGACTGGATTTTGATTGTACCAGCAAATCGATGTTAAAATCGCCACATATTAAAACTTTACCATAATTTGTAACATTCATAAGTAAATAATCAAGAGACCCCATAATGAGAGTAATTAATTAAATATGAATAAAATAAAAGTCCTTATTTCTCTCAAGCTTTTTTAATATAATATGTAGGTAGGTACATATTATATTAAAACAGCTTGAGAGAAATAAGGACTTTTATTTTATTCATATTTAATCATAAGTAACTTCTCCAGTCTTTCAAAAAAGAGATTGACATCACCTAAAGAAGATCTATGTATAGACACTACAAACAAATTAAATTCTAAAACATGAATGCCGCAACATTCGAAGTGCAGCTCAATTGAAAGTTGATCGATGCTATTTAACACATAAAATCGTAAAAAATCTAATATGAGGATTATGGTTCCACCATGCTTAATAGAGCTACGGCAAAAACAGTTTGCTACTGTGTACTGTGGTAGTCTGAACAAAGTAACCAAATTGTTATCAAACCAGTGTTCTTGTAAACAAATTATCTGAATGGGATTACAATGATGTACGAAGATTTCCAACTGGAAGCACTTGTTTGATAAGCTTTGAACGTTAAAATTCATTATATTAATATTCTCTAATCTAAAAAAACGGGATCTGAATCAGGTGAAGAAGAAACGCTTTCAGTATCAGTAGAAACTCGAGAACTGCTAAGAGTGCTTTTAAAACTATCATTATTATTATTATTATTATCATTATAACTATCATTATTTGACTGATCTATAGAGCTGGCTTCATTGAATCCGGGATAATCAGGCAGGTGTGGATACAAGTTGTTTTTGGATGGGACTGCGTCTGCGATGCGATTAGAAGTACAATCCGTTGCGAGACATATGGTTTGATTAACCTTCACAGAAGTAGGAACAATTTCAATTAGATTTCCGTTTGTTAAGAAGTTATTTTCATAGTTTATTGTTTGATAACACATTTTAACACAACAATTCTTTATTAATTCTGTAACGTATTTACACAGTTTATATTTACCGCGCTTGTTTAAGTGAATTCCAACGGTTGTAAAATGTTCTTTAGCTAAAATACGGTTAATGTCTATAAAGTAAACGTAATTTGTTGCCTTAATTGCATTAAACAGTAGTAAATTAAAATCGTAAGCTAGTTTATTTAAAATAGGGCGTCCTTCCGAAAAAGGCACCGATATCATTACAACATTAGTATGTTTTAAATGCGTTATGCAGTTATTAATTGCTAAATTATTCAAATTACTACCTTTTAGTGCGTTATTTAGTCCTCCCATTATAATTATGAAATCTTTTTTACCCATGTTAGCAGTAAGTCGCTTTACATCAATTATGATATCTTCAAATCTTGCATTAGGTTTCACAATTGATTCAATTAAAATGGCACTTCGGATTTAATAATATCTGAAAAACCACGCACATAGCTATCCCCAAGAATTAAAATTTTTTGTATTGGTTTATCAACGTTGATTGTTTTTAAGTTATTGTCTAACGTAATCTTTGTTGCGACCTTAATTGATGGTGGTGACAATGCTGATTGGGGTTTTTTGATCTCTGTTATTGATCGGTTTGAATTCATTTGTTGTACCGCAGTTGTATTTTTGGTGTAAAGATTTTTGGGTAAATCACAGTGCTTATCATGATTAATTTTTCTTTTAAGGTCACTATACTTTTTTACAAGATTTTTTGTAATGGATTCAAGTTGACGAACTTTACTTATCAAATTCTTCACCTTCGTGAAATATGGATTAAAAACACGTTTTGCTTGACGTATTTTGAATGTAACTAGTGGATAATGTTTGGAGTTATTTTCTTTATTACTACAAATATCATCCTCTATGTAACTAGAGTTCAAAAATAGGCGTAGTGTATTAACCAGATCACTTTTTTGCCTTCAGTTGGCAAATTCCGCTTATTTAATTCAATTTTTAGTTCAGACACTTTGAGATCGGACAAGTGTTTCGGCTTCATCGTAACTAGCGAATAAACAAAACTAAAAGTAGCACAATAATTATAATCACTTTAAACCAACACTATCACTACTACTATGTGTTTGATTTGGCAGACAATTCAGAAAATTGCAGAGCTATTTAAATTGCGTGCCGGTCAGCTCGACCGCCCGCTTCGCTTTCCCACAACTTTCCCCCTTAAGCACAACTTATTAGCAATTTTCCGGTTTAGGAGGTTCCAAAACTAGCATTTTTCATTGTTATAAATTTTAATAACTTATGGTTTTCGTTATCAAAAGCTTTTTCTGAATATTGAACAATATACGAGGTTCAATTAAAATAACACAGTTGAAGACCAGACCAGAAGCGCGGACGTGAACCAAACACAATAACGTTTCGGTTTTCGGTTACTGTTCAAAACTGTAAAATTTCGGTTACGTTTTCGGTTACGGTTTGCTGCTATTAAAAATTTCAGAATCGGTTACGGTTACTGGTATTTTTTGTTTTTCTTGACAAAAAGCAAAAAAAATTCTCGACAAACTTACGTAAAACAGTTATGGCATCTAATTAAAAGAAAATGTTAAAACTTTCACGAAAAATTGGCGGCATTAAACAAATTTTCGTTTTTGTCAGATTGTAGAAAACCTGCTGGTGGGGGGTTAAAATAAAGTAGCTACGGTCTTCGGCTACTTTCTAAGAACAGATTGTACGTCGTAGTCTTTTGATCAAATCCGCCTTTTCGCGTAATGCTTAACCAATTTTTTCGAATTATTTAAAAACAACGCTCTTTCCACAATAATCTAGAAGCATAGAAATCCTAGAAACATGACATTGTTTAAAAAAGTCAATGAAAAGTAAATTACTGTATGTGACTGAGATGATGCCTGCGTTTTTCATAAAATGCTCAATTACAGTATCTCTCTACGATATATTACAACGACTAGCCGGCTGGTGCCGGTTGGTAACATTTTGCCGGTATACAGTATACCGTCATTGGAGAACATGAAGCGTAGTGTACTGGCAATTTAAATTTGGCCGGCGGATGACGTGTTGTTTGTGTATGTGTTCTATATTCTAGCGACGACTATCAACACATGTCGTGCTCCAGTGATAGAATGCGTGTACAGCGTTGTAAGGCATAGGTTAGTCGAGAGTTCAAATCCCCAAATTTTCAAAAATGGTGTACTTAGGTTATCATTATTTTTTGTTAATGCATACATGGTGACATGCTACTGTTTATGTTCCCTGTGATTTTTAGCTATAGTGGCAGCGTCGCAGGCGCAGCAATGTGCACACTTTTGGCTCATTGACTGCCAATAACACTAAACTTAAGTACTTGGGAGTAACAAAGAAAAATGTATCCTGCTGGTAAAGTATTCATATCATGTTATACAATGACGCCATACCGGCAAAAACTGTGCAAATGCAAATAAGACTTATCGTTATTTGCTGCAATAAACAAATGCCGGTTCTACATTTGTCGAAACGAAAATACACTGGTATGTTCTTAAATTAGTAACAGTTATCGTTTTCAATTACGGTTCAAAAAACTTTTAATATAGGGTTTCGTTTCGGTTACGATTCGGAAAATTTTGCGGTTTTTCCGGTTTTCAGTTTGGTTGAGGTGCATGTCCTTGCATTTGACACGTGAATTTGGTAGCAAATATAGTCCTAACCAAAAGTATTCTAAAGCAAGTAGTACATGTAATTATTGTATTCCAACCTTCTTACGTATTGTAACTTCCCGTTATAAAGTTCAATTTCATGGAAATATAATTCTGAAATAAAACATAAGCAAATATATTTTTATGCTGAAACATGACGTTAATGCTTATTAACATTAGTTTATAAACAGTGCTAGATGTAAATTTACTCAGTCGAGGTGACCTTCATTTAACCCATGTCGTTTTATCTCTTATCTGCTTCTTTTTTCTCTATTTTGTTTCGTTCCTAAACACTCATTGAAAATAATAAAAATATACAATTTATTTTGTAGTCGAACATAGTAAATACCAAGCAGAGAATTATCAGCTGATGCAAAATGTTTTAATATTACGAAAGCAAGTTATCACTTATGTACGAGTACTTTCTTCCGTGATTAGTTGATAAATAAACCAGGAAATATTAAATCTCTTTGAAATTTTGTTTAAAATGTGTACGAAAAATCCCTAAAATAATTAATATCTTGAAAGTGAATAAATATCAGTTTTAGTATTTATTACATAACACTGTACAATTAAAAAACATTTTGTTCTACAATTTAAAGAGTTTTATAAATTGAAACGATATTTTTAGAGTCGTTGACTCAATTGTATGGAACTTTCCCACTAAACGATGTGACAACATGTATTTGTGACGATTGGTAGTAAGATTTACAAATGAAAATAAATGTGATGCGTTATAGACGACTATAAGAAAGTACACCGTAACTATTTTAGTAACATAGTGCTGTGTTTTATTATTATTTTTCAACACAAAAATGTTTTTTAACAATAAATTTAATTTTATCCGCATAATTACCATTTTGTTCTCGAAATGTTTTTATTTTTCTTATACATTTATTAATTTTAAATTTTTTTCCGACGAAAGAATAATCAGCGTAAATAAGTATAATTAAAATAATTTTCTGTAATGTGTGAAATCTGAAAAAATAATTTTCTGAATTGAAAAAAAAATGTTTGTTGATAGATCATATTTTTTTTAAGTTTACAAAAATATATTTATTGGTGTCTAGAAATATTATTTCAGTCAAGTCTAAAAAATAATAATTGTGAACATAAAACTCGTATTCGTCCACACGAGATAGCGCGGTCGCGTTATATTTTACTCACACGGAGTCAAGGTGAAATCGAAATGGTAACTAAGACACGACTCGATGTGTAAACGCCGTATTTTAGCTATTGAAAACAATCAACTAGCCAAACTAAGGTAGCAATGAATTATTTATTTGCCATGAGGCTAATTACTGGCTATAATTGTTTCAATAATTTAAAGAAAGTGTTTATGACCCAACCTATTTGTCTCACATCACTTGGTGATGGTTAATTTGTAAACGAAAACATAGCCATATTCAGTGGCGTTGCGTGAATTCAAAATTTGGGTAGGCGAATGCAAAAATTATTAAACATTAAGATTAAAAAGTAAAAAAATTACGGCAAATACAATTTACCAAGACCTGTTGTTAAATGAATTAATCTACCCATAAAATTTCTATTAAACTTCACTTTCTCATTATGCAATTTAATTTGATAACGTAAGCCTTTGTCTAAAGCCAATTTAATGCGTGATTTGCCAAATAAGTTTAATCTAACAATTGCAGATAAATATTCTTCGGTCGAGGCATGCTTTTTAAATGCAGCTGAAAAAATTTTTTAAACAGAGTATCCTGTTTCAGACTATACTGTCTGTCTGTAACGGCCCTAGTAATTTTTGAGTACATCGCCCATGACTTTTTTTTTCTATTTGTTTTTCGTAAGAGTATCCAATAAATTCAGGGGCCGTGCTTTTCGGTGCTTATTTCTTTCTGAAATTCCTACTATTTGTTTGCATCTGATCATTGCATTATTTTATCAATATACATGCAAGCGTATTAAAAATAAGAGATTGTTTGATTGTGTCGTAGCTGGAATTGTTCGGCATTATAAGCTCGTCCTTCGCGTATGCAAAACGGTGTTAAGGCCTATTTAGTTGGCGCCTAATTTTTAATGTTACGCGGTGGTATTAAAAAGTAAAAACTGTATGTAAAAGTAGCTTTTTTTTATTGAAACTTTTTTTTTGAAAAGTTATGAGTAGGCACTACCTACCCTGACTAACTGAACAGACCGCCTCTGCATATGACAACATAAAACATTACCCTTAGATAATATAATACAGCTTCGGATTTTACCATACAAAGCAACAAACGTTGAAAGAATGTTGACAGATGTTTTAACCATTTCTGAAGTAAGTGTGATTGGAGGATACACAAACGTTTGACGTTGGTTTGACAGTTAAAACTACTTTGCCACGTGACTGGAGAATAACCAAATGCACTAATAACGCACGCCCTGCAAAACGAACTATAAAAAATGCGCAAAGCATGACGCGTAATAAACGCATTTAGTTACCGTCTAGTCACGTGCCAAATGCTAACGCGGCTTCGCCATCTCGTATGAACGAATAGAAAGCTATATGGTCACAAATATTATTTTTAAGACTTCGGTAAAATAATGTTTGTAGACTTCAAAACAATTGTTTTTTTAATTTACTAAATTATTTTTTCAAAAATTTACACATTAAAAAATAACTTTTTGTGCGTCAGAAAAAAAGTTTTTTTTTTATAATTTTTTTTGTCAAATTAGTCAGAATATTAAAACAAATATTAATGTTGACTAGAATGAAATATTTAGTAAATAAACATTATGATTTAAAAAAATAATATAATATAGAATATAAAAAATCATATAATAATATAATATAATTTTTAATCCTTTAACTGGCCCAAACGGCGCTTCATATTTTATAACCTTAATCAAAAAACATACACCACAGACTCAAACGTAAACTTCCAGAAGACGTAACAGGCAATTTCGATATAAATTCTTCTAGTTATTTTTCTATTATTCTAGTTACTGTATATAGCTTGTCAGCAGCTAAGTTTTCCATAGCATGTTATAACCGCTAGTGTACTATTACCACACAATTATGTATAGCCTATTCAACGCTGAGTTGATTTATTACTAATAAAAAAAATACGCCGCATTAGCAACAAAGATTATTCATTCATTTAAGGTTTCACTTCCAATTACATGAGTGCGAAATGAAAACTGTAGTATGTGCACAATGTCCAATGAGATATTGTCGCATTATCTTTTGCTTGATGCGTGTAATTGCTTTGTAGCATAAGATTGCTAAAAATAGAATACACAATTACATTCTCTATTACATAAAACCGAAAGCTTTTAGAAAAGATTTAAAATGTACAAGAACAGTTCAATATTTCCTGTCTTTAACATGGGTTTTGAATAACAAAATCACATTATACTATTATTTATTATTTATTAATCAAAATTGTCAAACTGTACAGTTAACAATACTCTGTCGGTTTAATACTTTAAAAAAACTTAGGTGGTAATTTCTCGGTAAAAATTAAGGCGATTGGCCCAAAATGTTGTTATTCGAAAATGCACATTTGGAAAGTTACAGCCCCTTAAAGTTGCAACAGAATCAAATATCATATCAGCATCACTAACTTATTTATCACTTATCAGTATTGCCGCATTGCCGTATGTTTCTTTTATTAATGTATTGAGTTACCTACAGCCTTTTGGAGTTGTGGTATAGCCTAGAGGTTGGCGTTTAGCCTCTAACGCTAAAGGTCTAGGGTTCGATTCCCCGCCGACGCCATGCAGCAATAAAAATCTATGCCGCAACCCGCCACTCACATTCCCCAATCCGGTGTAGGCAGCGGTGGGGTCTTAATGCCTAAAAACCTTCTCTGGTATTTAGTCTTGCGGATTCAACGTTAAACTGTAGGTCCCCCGTACTCCACCTTAGCGCTAAAGAGAGTAGGTGGCAGAGAAGAGTGCCGGTGCCCAGCAGTGGGACGTAAAAGCTAATTGCGACAGCCTTCTGGCCACAAAATTCGTCAGCCCATCGGACTCTGGACCGATCGCCGGATAGCAGTGGCGGTCCGTCCTCTTAGGTAGGATAGGCAGTGCATACGCATAACTTTCCAAAAAAAATCATAAATAGACCGTTGTTTAAACACAATTTCGCATACGCGAAGGCCGAGTTTATCGGGCCAAATGATTACAGCTAGGACACAATCAACCAGTCTATTATTTTTAATAAGTTTTCATGCACATTTATACAAATAATGCAATGATCGGATATACAGATGCAAGGAAAATAGTAGGTATTTCAAAACGCAATAAGCACGGCAAAGACACGGCCTGTTTAGTACTTTACTTGCGCTGATCGGCGGCGCGGCGGTTAGTTTTAGCGTGCAGCTATTATGTGTTTATTTATTTTATACGTAGTTTGCAAATTTGCAGTAAATATGGAAATGATCGTTGACAAGCTTTTAAAAGAAAAATTTAATGGATACTTTTACGAAAAACAAATATAAATAAAAAGTCATGGGCGATGTACTTCAAAATAACTAGTACCGTTACAGGCAGACAATAGGAAGAAATGTAGATCGTTTAATGCTGAATGGTATATAAGAATGAACTGGCTAACTGGTAGCGACATTTAAAATAAACTATTTTGCTAGAATTGCTTACCATTTTCATCTATATCTAACCCCTCAAAAGTCTGAAACAGGATACTCTGTTTTAAAAAATCATACAGTTGCAATTAAAAAACGGGCGTCGACCACAGAACATTTATCTGCAACTGTTAGATTAAAATTATTTGGCAAATCACCCATTAACTTGGCTTTAGACGAAGGTTTACGTTATCAAATTAAAGTGCATAATGACAAAGTGAAATTTACTAGGGATTTTATGAGTAGATTAATTCATTCATTTCAAAAAAATTGTTTTAATTATTTTATGCTATTTGTATATATTTTTGGCCGCTGCATTCAAAAATGACACTATTTTTTTTCTATCACGTCACGTTTTTTTACAAAACATGTTTTTTGCATTATACAATTATACTTAATTTATTTCTAATATTACGTTGTGATTTTACTTTATTTTTAATTAATGGCTTTCAAACATTACATTTCAGCTTAAGAAAAACACAAATAGGGTGTTAGGTCAGTGACCGGGTTTTTCCGCGTCTTATCTTGCTTGGTTTAGACTGCTGAACATCGAGAAAGAGGTTCGTGTTAAGTGTCCGTTTTGTAAAGTTAACATTATGGCGCCCAGAGGTTGTATAAACAATCCCAATGTATTTTGTTATATATGTGGAATGTTTGTTGTGAGTAAGCAAAGACAGAACATTACAGATTTTGTGAAAAAAAGGCGTATTATGCCTACTTCGGAATGGCATTGGGTGATCAAGATAAACAGTGGGCTCCTCATAAAGTGTGCTCCATTTGTGTTGAGGAATTGAGGCAGTGGACAAAAGCCAAAAAAAGGCGCTTATTTTTGGTGTTCCAATGATATGGAGGGAACCAACAAATCATACTACCGATTGCTATTTTTGTTCTTGTAAAATTCAAGGATATAATAAAAACAATCAAAACTGTATTGTTTATCCAAATCTTAGATCTGCTATAAGACCGGTAACACATGGACCTGAAGTACCAGTTCCACTTCCTCCTGAAGACCTGGATTCCATTTCGGTCCAATTAGAACACGTACTTACAGAGGAATCATATAGTGAAAGTGATGCAGAATTTGCCCCAGAATGTCCAAGCAATGAGCCAAGACCATTGAAGCAGAAAGAGCTAAATGATTTGGTTGGAGACCTCGGTCTGCCAAAAGATGCTGCGGAGCTTCTTGGATCTCGTTTAAAAGAACACAATTTGTTACATCCACCGACAACGTTCTATTGGTATCGAAATAGGGAAGAAGGCTTTGCAAAATACTTCCTTAAGAATAACTCTTTGGTCTATTGCATAAACATCGTTAATCTCATGAAGAAATTTGGCATTACCTATAATGCAGAAGAATGGAGGCTATTTATAGACTCTTCTAAAAGGAGTTTAAAGGCAGTGCTCCTACACAATGGCAATAAATATGCGTCAATTCCTGTTGCTCATTCCGTGTATTTGAAAGAGACGTATGAGAATTTGGCGAATGTTCTAGAAAAAATTAAATATACACAACACAAATGGCAGATATGTGGCGATCTCAAAATTGTATGCATGCTACTTGGCCAACAACAAGGCTACACAAAATTTCCATGTTTTCTCTGCAAATGGGATAGCAGAGCGAGGAACTTACACTGGGTGCAGAAAAAATGGCCAGTTAGAAAACAACTGCGACAAGGTGACAAAAACATCATAAGACCAAGTTTGGTTGATCCAGAGAAAGTGCTGCTACCACCTCTTCATATAAAACTTGGGTTAATGAAACAATTTGTAAAAGCCTTACCCAAGGATGAGACACTTTTAAGTTTTTGTGTGGTAAATTTCCTCATTTATCTGAGGCAAAACAAAAAGAAGGAATATTTACAGGTCCTGACATTAGAAAACTAACAAAAGATAAAGATTTTGAAGGTGTTATGAATAACTTGGAAAGAGAAGCCTGGATTTCGTTCAAAAATGTAGTTTTCAAGTTTTTGGGCAATAGTAAGGATCCAAATTACAAAGAAATTGTAAAGGATATGTTGGATAAATACAAGAACTTGGGATGTAACATGAGCCTTAAAGTTCATTTTTTAAATTCGCATATAGAATATTTCCCCGAAAATCTTGGAGATCTAAGGGAGGAACAGGGTGAAAGATTTCACCAAGATATTAAAGATATCGAGAGACGATACCAGGGGCGTTGGGACGTCAGTATGATGGCAGACTATTGTTGGATGATACATCGAGACGATCCAGAAAGAGTGTACAAAAGAGAAGCCACCAAACGAAGTTTTGGATCCAAAAAACGAAGATATCACTTAAATGAGTAAAATAAGTACAAATATTTTATTTCAAACATGTGTAATGAGCAATAGTAGAATAACTTAATTTTTATTTTTTAAATACGGCAATATTTGGGGAGGGGGTTAATTTTTCCCCTTTTACCCAATTTTCGGTAAAGTAGTTTGTCCTTTCGTTTTTTTGGTTTTTTTTACATTATACATTATACAATGGTTGAGTGCCCCTTTAATTCTGAATATACCTAGTAAGTACTTGGCCTGCACCTGTTTTATTAACCACTCGGCTGTCGATGTAAATTACAGTGTACGATTTCATGCAAAGCCGTTGCAGCGGTGCAATTCCACAATAGCAGTAAACGACCAGAAATCAAGCGAAAAGAACCGATGAAGCAAATCATATAAATCATTATTAATTTATATTTTTTCATTCATAAACGTTTCGTATAATTGGTAATTGATTGAAATTTGATTCAGATATTAAAGGAAATCACATTTATCGATATGTTCTCCGACTATCCCTGATACGCATACGGTGACATTTTTTCTTCTTGCTGATTATACTCGCCGTATTGAAAAAGCGTACGAAATAAGTTAATCAGTATAAAATTCTTCAACGGTTACACCACGAGTTAATTGAAATATAACCAGGCAAAAAATACGAAAATTGTTGGGTTTTGCACCAAGTGTTCTGTGTTAGTGTTGATTGAAAAATCTTTTCTCCCATGAAGATCATTAAGTAATTTTCCTAAGTTGATCTACGAGATTTTCCATCTTCGCTGCAAACGTACAAACTACGTATAAAATAAATACAAACTTGTTTGGTGTCATATAACCTTTCCTGCACGCTGCACCTGCTTGCGGCTGACTGACTCAAAATTTAAAAAATTATAAATATTTTGAAATATTTCGTAATTTTGATAATTTCAATAATAGTCAAAACATTCAAAATTTTCCAAAAATGTAATTATTTTAAAATTTTGGAAATCTCAAAACCGACTTCCCAATTAGTTTTTTTTTAAGATTACGGAATTATAAAGCGTTCTGGAAAGCGACTAAGAGGAATGCTGCCTTAAGGTTCTTTTCTCGTAAATTTTTGGAAAAAAGAGAAAAAACGAGAGTAAACCGCGAGTGGAAGTAGGTGTACAGGGAAGTTGAAGTACGGTGGAAGTACGTGGAAGTAAGGTGGAAAAAAGGTGGAAAAAAGGTGGAAGTAAGGTAGAAGTACGTGGAAGTACGCTGCTACGTGAAAGTAGGTGTACAAAGTTTTTAAGCGAGGTTTACCCTCGAGAAAAAATAATGGAATGGCCCCAGGGGGGCATTGAATAATGGTAGGAAGATCGTGCTCATACAAATCAGCAGCTTGATATGCGTAGGACACATATCCGAGTTGATCTTATAGACCCCCCCCCCTGCCCTAACTGGTTTTATGATTTTTAGTATATATTATTGAAAACAACGTTTATAAGAGAGGGGACAAAATACGAATCTAAGTTTCTTTTTCGAGAGCGTCTAAATTAAAGTAGAACTACACACCTCCCCCCCTACTTTTTAAAAGAGTGCCCTGGTTCTATGGTATTTAGTATTTTTTAATTACAACTATTGTTTAGGCGGAAAATTCTATCCATAAGAGTACCGTTCCTTTAGGCATAAGTCGTATATTGGCGAATAATCAAATAGCGAATAAACTTCATATAGTAAAGAAGGTAAAATAAATACAAAGATCTCAAAAAAATAAGTTAATAAGTACAGAAATGACATTTATTACCGAAAAAAAACTTATATAGTTTTGTACGACCTATAATTATACATATTGTTTTGTATACCAGCTTGCACATTACAAATACATTTCGGGATTACAAGCGGGATTATGGGATTATAATCCGAGGGTAGTTTTGGAGAATGTTCGGGTTGAAGCCGGGGAAGTCTAAAAAAAGTCCGGAGAAAGTCTTTTACTAAAGGGAAGTTGGTGTACAAATTTTAGCCTGCAGTTTACCCCTAGCTAAAATTAACAAATAAAAGAAATTAGCAGTTTGTTCAAATTTATTCCCGATAGAATATTGTACGCCCAAAATTGTTTTAAATAAAATATACACGACTGTATATGCAGGAAGTTTGAGTAGCGTGCCCCGATTGCTTTTTCAGATTTACGAATGGTGTTAGAGTGAACCATTTCTCGCATAATATATCGAATTGTCAAATGAACTGTATTTTTTAAGCAAGCTAAAAAACAAATAAGTAGTTTGCTTTATTTATTAGCGATAACAGTGTGTACACCAGATAATAATACTATGTTTACCTTTTCCATTGGCTACCGAAACATCAAATGCGATGTAGTGATTGATTATAATCAATCACTACATCGCATTTTTATGTTTTCATATTCTTCTTTAGGTTTCATTGAGTAGCCAATTGGAATGGATGCATGGCGATTTCCGTTGTGCAGTAGAACACATTTCAAGCTTCTTTTAGAACTTTCAATTAAAGGCCGCCATTCTTTTGGTTGATATTTAGGCAAACCCATTTGTAAAAGAAGTCCTGGAATGTCATTGCAATAAACAAGCTCTTCATTTTCGCTGAAGTACGGGAGAATTGCCTGCTCTCTTGTTCTGTAATTTGTTATTGTAACTTCTGGCTTTAGACAGTTTTTTTCTTTTAATCTTGATACTAGAAGTTCAGACGCTTGTTTTGAGATTTAGATCCCGTACCAAATCATTCAGCTCGTCTTGAGAAAACTGTTGTGGTGTTGATAAGCTCCTATCATATTCACTTTCACTAGAAGACTGTGTAGTGGGCTGTCAGTCTGGCAGTACTTCGACATCTGACAACGGAAGCTCTGACTGTGAAGTAAAAACTGGAATAGGAATTGTTTTGCTGTGTGGTTAAGGTCGCCTGGCTGACTCCAAATTAGGGTATTTCCACGTACGTTTCTTGTAGCGGTTAAAGCCTTTCACAATCACAACACAAAAATAACATTCGTCGTGATGGTTTTTCGGTTCTGTCCGCACCATAGGGACACCAAAGTTTAAGCTACTTCTCTCTCCTCTTGTCCATTGCCGTAGAGACTCTACACAGGTTTTACATACGTTATGGGGAACCCAAGGTTTGTCTTGCTTCCGAATTGGGAAACCAAAATAAGCAAGATATGCTTGTTTTACAAAATTAGTAATATTTTGCCTTTGTTTCTCCACAGCGTAATCACCACAAACGTAGCAGAATACGTCTGGATGGTTAAGACAAGCTCTTCGTGACGAACTCATATCTATGCAAATGCTTAAAATATTGTATTAATATGATGCTTGCAGAAATTAAGTAATATAAAACACGTCTTTCATCTACGGCTTGCTCTATACAACTAAGTAAATGAGTGCGGTAACGTACGTGCAAACTGTTGTGACATGTCGCAACTTGTTACAACGCGTCATAACAAGCGTCTGTTTAGCGTAATATAAAAATTACAACGGTCTGATACTAGGCAGACGTCAAGAAAGTGCAGTGTTACTGAGGTAAATTCTAAATTTGAAGGTTATATATTATCTAAAAACTAAAGCCAACTCAGTAAAACGAAAATTGTTTTTAAATTCAATGCCCCAAAGTACCCTAAAATCACATAAACATCTTCGGCAACGGAAAAATATTTTTTTTTGTTGGGCTGTGTTATATTAGACGTAGAATTTACTAATTGTATTGTTTAATAACCTCTCTAATAATTATTTAAATGGTGTGTATACTTTCGAAAATGTCTGGGTAAATGTAAATCGGAGTATATTAATGCAGCAACGCTTATAGAAACTTTACTAGCGGTATTTAGTTCCAACAGAGTTCTTTGTTTAATTCAAATAAAAATTGTACGAGTGATGTTTTGTTAACCAATTGCATTACACTAGAAGTATATCAACAGTTTTAAAGCGTTGAATGCCATTTTAATTGCGCATAGAACAGCAAACGCTTAATGACCCATAAAACACAATAGAAATGAAATTTGAAGCAAAGAAAATTTATTCTCTTGCAGTCTTACTAAATACTAGATTTTTAAGTACTGAATTATATTTCGTAAAGTATAATAAAAATAACAAACAGGTGTTTACGTTTGCGCTATATTATTTCGCACAATTGTTGCTCTCTGACTCAGCAATTAGTTCACCTTTCTATTTTTTGATAATGATACGAGAAATCTGGTAAAAATGAAACAAGGAATAATTTGTTCGGCCAAATAACAATTTATTTTTCAACGTAGTTGCCTTTTAGGTCGCTACCCTTAGTCCGACGTTTTATCCAATTTTTTGATCCCTTCCGAACAATAAAATTTCTCTAACCCTTCAAAACAAGCGTTTGTTGCATCGATGATCTCCTCATTAGAGCCGAATCTCTTTCCGCCGAGCCATTTCTTCAAGTTCGGAAACAGGAAACAGTCGCCGGTAATATGGTGGATGTGGAAGCAATTCGAAGCGTAATTCAAGGATTTTGGCCATGGCCATTTTTATTTGCCAAATGCGGTCATTTGATTTTTAAAACTTGGTCTCCGGTGTATAGTGATGGATCCACGTTTCGTCCACAGTTATGAAACGACGCACAAACTCCTTTTTATTGCGCTTGAATATCGCCAAATCTGCCTCTGAAGTTGTCACACGAGCGTTTTTGGTCTATTGTAAGCAAACGCGGCACCCATCGCGCGGATAGCATTGTCATATTTAAATGTTTGTGTAATATATTGCGCGCACGTTTATCTGAACTACTATCTCAACTATCTCGCGCACTTTTACTCTGCGGTCTTGCAATACAGTATCATGAATTTTGTCAATCATTTCTGGTACGGTGACCTCATTTAGGCGTCCTAAACATTCGGCATCAGTTGTGGTTGTACGACTACAACGAAAATCAGTAAACCACTTGTGAATCATTTTAATCGAGGGTGAAGAATCCCCATAATATTTATCAAGCTTTGTTATGGTTTGCGTAATAGTTGTTCCATTATCATCATCATCATCATCTGACATGGAGCTGTCTCGAGGGTCGATCCTGGATTACGCCAGGCCCACCCCATGCCAGTAGGTGGGTAGGAATTTATGTGATAGGTTGGGATTGGGTAGGGTGTTGAACAGCGTTAGCATGTCTGCAATGTATACCGCAAGACCCCGCTGCTGCAATACCGGGTAGTTAGTAAGCTACGCATCAATGGGGGTTTTGATTACGTAACCAAGACCGTATTGCGATTATGCATTTTAACCTAATAAACTTTGGTATCAAAGTTTTGCATTGTTCTTATTTCACACATATCTATTGTTCTAAGATTACAAATTGCAAATATCTTAATTTCCTAATAGCTAATAAACTTCTTAGTATTGCGTATCGTCCGGGTGGTATTGCTACACTTCGCAAAAAATAATGTTTAATTAACACTTGAAATTCACTTTTTTTCACGTTTGCAAAAATACGAGAGATTGACTGCTTTCAATAGCTGGTCAAAACTAAACTAAATGCCAGATCTGTCTGAAAATTTTAAGGTGGCCTAGTGACAAATGGTATTGACAAATGGCATCTGGGATTTGCGATTGTGACGCCCTCTGTTGCAATTTTACCAAATTTCTTACTCCGCCCTTGTAATTAGTAAACTTTAAAGCTTTAAATAGTAATACATTTTTCAAAATAATTATAAAATTATTATTAATAACGAGCAAAATATACAGCACAACTAAATACCCAACTCGTTGAATTTTTTTGATATTGATGATATAAAATATATTCTTCTAAATTTCCTAAAAATCGTCAAAAGTTTCAAAATATTTAAAACTTTTCAATACATGCGAGGAGGGCCCCGTGGCGATTGGTTTCCGTGCCTACACCTACGGAGGGAACAACCTGCTAGCGTCATAACCCCCCCCCCCCCATCCAACATCCACAAACATATACTTACACACAAAGTCGCCGTGGTTCGGACTCGAAACAGAGCACATTCAATGCAGCACTTCCAAAACAATCAGTCTTAGCTGCTTGTATATCACCCACACAGGTATTATGACACATTTTTCATTTTACAGCGCAGTGGTGTAACTAAAACCTTTTTAAATAAAGTCCCTTGCTCTCCAAAAGCCAGAAATGTTAATATTTCCACTGAAGCACTAGAACAAAATTTGAAATATTTGTACCAACACAACACATAATTCCATCTCAAGTTAATGTCATATTATATTCAAAACCCGTAAGGATAAATAACCATAAAAATGAACTTTATCTAATGTGACATAACATCAATGCTACTAAAACATGTTTCTAGTATTTCTGTGCATCATTATGATTAATTGATTATTCTAAAAATACATGGTCTAACCAAACATTTTACAATGTATTATTGTTGTTTAATTAGATCTATTTTTAGAGACATTTACTAACAAACCGAATAGAAAAACTTAGTTGTTTTTAACACGTGGGAGCTATAAAATTATCCTGCAATATTTTGTGCGGTACCTCCTCTACAAAATATACACACACGAGAAACTATTAAGTAATTTTAAAATATTCCTTGCGGTTTTTAATGCCTCTTTTTTGCAACATTATAACATAATTTGTATTCTTTATTTATTTATAAAGACTAGACTTTTAGTCGCAGAAGGGCAAAAAATTTCGCTAAAATTCAATAAATAAACAAAAACCATGGGCGTACTCAAATCTATTAGGTTTTACGTGAAACATATTGGAAGAGAACTAATTTTTTCCGATGAAAATCAGAAAAAGTTGTTGTTATGTGCTGCAATTCTTAAGTTTTTTTTTTCCAACGGTGGTTTTCTGTCCCTTATGAATGTTGATCTCGAGAAGGCAGAAGGAACAGAGGTAGACCGAGGGCTAGATGGAGAGACGCGTGGACCAGATCATAGGGATACAGTGGATGAGTATAACATCGGATAGAACGGAGTGAAGGCGCCGAGGGGAGGCATACATCCAACACTGGAGTAATTAAATGCTGATGAAAGAAGAAGAGAAGAGGGTGAATGTTGATAATCCAAAATTTTCTTTCGTAGAGCTTTCTCGTTGTATTAATAAATTTACACGTTCTATTTTCATCAATTCGTGGTTGCTATTTTACATTTCCATTAAAAATATATTTTTTTATAAAATGATTTCGTGAAGTACTTTCAAAACTCATGGCACCATTCCTATTCTACGCTTCTAAACCCTGTTTTATTTTATTAAACCATTCATAAGCTTTAATTCCAGTTGATCAAATAAATAATAACTACCTGCACAAGCTAAATTAAGGTCAAACATATGGCGATGTGTTACCATTCTAGGCTCGTAAATAATTCGTTTAAAAGTTTAGATACGCGCCAACTATACATTTAAAAAAGTAATGACAAAATTGCTTAATAAGTGACTGCTTCATAATTTAAATACTGGCTAAATACTAGACTAGAAATCCGGAGTATACGTTATTTATATTTCTTTTAAGAACATCAAAACGTAATGAATGGGAAATTTAATGACATTTCCAAAATTATCAAATTTTAAAAAATATATTATAATTTAAGTAACATATAGGTATTAATAGCACCCTCAACTACCAACGGAATGAAAGAAAATGAGTTTCTGTCTGTAGGTAAGTAGTACCGTTTATTCGTAGTTTGTTATTAGTTCCATACGCACACATACGTACATGAAAATGCTGTTAACTTTTGTGCAATTATTGGAACGTGGTTTGTTTGAAATAAACAACGTTTAACGCGTGACTGACGTGCACTTTACTAACTACCTCGACCACATTGAGCGGGTTAATTACGCCTCTTGCTTATAGCTTATCAATAACCGACCAGAGCACCAAGTTCTACATTGTAGCGCTAAAAAGCAGGCACAGTTTAACTTCGTTTTTGAATTTACGCCGCGACTCTATGCAACATGTTAAGTATTTCCTATTCCTACAAAGATTTTCTTCAAAATTAAACAATGAGCACTTTTTCATGACAGGCTTTTATGGTTTAACGGCACAGAAAGTAAAACTCTATTTTATTATCAAAATATTTTGCATATCCTTTGGTGTTACGCTCGCATAAGATTTTATTTACGAGCTGTGTAACTAAAAGATGAAAGACTGCAATTTACAAAACAAACCGCTAATGCTGATAAAGACAGAATATAAACTACACAGTTGTTTGAAACTTTGAAGAGACAGAAAAATGGGCATGCTCTTTTTTACATTTACAGTTAGGCCTATGCCGCGTAGAATAGCGTCTAGTCTGTTCCACAACAATCGATCCCACCAAGGTAAGACTTTTTATTTGTGCATTTCTATTGCGCATGCATTCAATAGGCGCTTATTAAGCGATAACCGGCAGGTTCGTAATGCTACAGATGGATATGCGGGTGTGTTCGGGTGTACTGCCGTTTTACCGCATAAGTAGTTGTGGGGTCGAGTCTCGGTTGGGGGCAAAATTTTTCATTTATTTTATAGTTTTTTTTAAACACTGGTGTTGCGTTTTGCTGTTTACGCGATGTTATTTATTAATAGCAGTTATATTTTTAAAGAAAAAATACGAAGACAAATTTGCATTCACTCACAAGTCTGACCTTGAGGTAGGATCGATTGCTACCCAAGGGGCTAGACGCTAGTGCCGCGTAGTGTTACTGAAAACCCCAAGACAAGCCTTGAGAGCGAGACCTCTCCAATCAGGGGCGTAGCTATCAATAGCCTGGGACACGCAGTGCGTAAGGGCCCACCAAATTAAGGGGCCCTCGGTCTTCGGCAAAATTCCAAAATTTCGTTCTCTTTACTTACATTCTTACATTCATTATTTCGCAACGTCCCTCAGCAAAATTTAGTTAGTTTTTATTTACCTATATTTATTATTTCTCGGGTTTTTAATCATCGCTTATCGCTCCCCTATTGAAATCAATCCACGAAGTGTTAAAAATAATGTTTTATTATCGTTCGTTGCAGTTTTAGGAGTTCCGTGATCCTTGTGCACATAATTACCTACACATAGCATATTTTTCAGAATCTGTTTATTTCTTCGGTTAGCTTTGTCTCCAAATATTGTCTCATTTATTTTAGTTGCCGGATATTGAGTAGATTTTATTTATGTTTGTTCTTTTTCACTTGAGAGAAGGGAGAAGGGAAAAATGTTCAAAATATTTCAGTAAGACTTCGCATTTCAAACAGTATGAAGCAGTAAGCACTCAAGGTTCCGTCATGAGAAAAAAGTTGAAAACACCACTAAGCGGAGCGTCAAAAAAGAAATTACAACTAGAGAAGGACGAGCAGAAGGAGCAAAAATTGAAGGAGATCCCCAAATTAGAGATTAGAAGTTCTGCTCTTTAGATTTCTTCTGGAATAACTGCGTTTTGCACTCTGAATTTTGATGTTGACTTTTAGTTTACTTACTTACTTACCTACTTGGTGAAACCTTAAATATGAATCCCTTATTCCCTAATATAATACAGAATACATATTTCAAAACAAAAATAAATAATTTTATCTACATTAAAAAGGATGAAAAACAGTTTGTGTAGAATTGGGTAGGTAGATAGAAAGTTCATAAAAGCTTATAAAAGACGAGGTGGAGAAGGGGCTGAAAATTTTCTGCGTAAGGGCCAAAAATTTTAAGTTACGCCACTGTCTCCAATTTAGAAATTTTGTGTTATTTGTTTATTAAGTTGTTATTGGTGTGGTAATTAAAATAATCAGAACTTTCTATTTATATGGTAATGGTTTCTTTCCGTAGATTGCGTTTTAATTAAATTAAATATGTAAGGAAGCAAAAACATGTTACAGATTAGATACGTTCGCCATTCTAAACAGAGAATAAAAAATAGTCTTAATTGGAATTTGCTATAATAACAAATTGCAAAACGAACGAAGCTTAGTAAATTTAATAATTATTATAAATGCAACAAAAAGTATGGTATCGTAATTATCATCGTCACGTGACTATTGCCTTTTTTCCCTTACAGACAGTCTAAAACAATCACTAATTAACTTTAAATGTTAAATAGTAATAGGTTATGTTTTAATGTTTATCTACGACTGCTTGGATAAGAAGTTATTATGTCATTCAATTGCGTTAAGTAATGAAGTTCATTATCTCACTAATGTAAAATGAGTTACGTAATGAATTCATTACCCAACTCATTTTATTTACAAAAACAAAACTGAAGATTTGTTTTTAAGAAAGCTGGTTGCCATAGTATTAAACAAATTGAATCTATCTCGTTCTTTTGATTCTTTAAAACAAATGTATTTAAAAAAAAATTGTATGTCACACGTGAGATAATACATTATTATGGCACTCATTCGGGTACACGACTTGGTCTACGACCTCGTCGTGCAACTTTCAAACTCGTGTTATATTAACGCCTTTATCCCACTAGTAACATAAATAACTCTTACAGGTATGTATTAGTTATGTCAGTTTCGCGTAATGACGTCATATTCCCTCCAAAATTCACTTTCAAATTAGTATGATGAATTAAACTACCTTTTTGTAATTGACTGATTAAGAAATTATCCTTAGTAATACGATTAGTATAATGAATGTGCACTATATTTGTGACATACCTTCATAAGGTTTTTTGCATATTTAAGAAGTGGTAAACAACCCCATCATTGTCAATGATACAACCGATTTGTTTTGTAGGAAGACACAATATGGTTCGTCCGGCAAACAGTTCATTTTCAAATTTTAAGATGCTAATAATAATAAGAATAAATAAATCGTAAAAAATGTACAATATTATTCGTTGTTTTTAACCTACCTTTAACACTAAAAATATTTTGACTTCAATTCAATACTGTTGTACGTTTCTATACCCTGCTTTTTGATATCACATGTCAATTTTGACGTTTGTTTGTATCATTATGAATTTTTTGCTAGTATTTTATCATCAGTTGTGGTAGTAATTTAAAAAGTTAAGCTGTTTGATTTATACACTGTGTCCATAAAGTAACTCCCCCCCCCCCCCAACTAACTTTTGAACGACTTAAATATGCCTCGATCCCATATTTTGGTGATAAATCAGAAAAAATTGCTAAAATTATAAAACAAAACAAATAAATATAAAGTAAGTTTTAAAACAACTAGAAACATCTTAAACACTTTGTTTAATGCAAAATCAAAAACAGACGATCTGCTAAAATCGGCCATTTACAAATTAAATTGTTCGCATTGTAATTCGGTTTATATAGGCCAGACAATTAGAAATTTTGATATTAGGTATAAAGAACGTTGTTACAAATACAAACAGCCACATAAATCCAATTACGCTAAACACTTACTAGAACACAATCATTCAATGACATCTTATAACACCATAAAATGTTTACACTTTTGTGATGATAAACGTAAATTAGATATACTAGAAGCTGTTGAAATTCACAAGCATTTAAAAACTGTACCATTAATGAATGAGCAAATTGATCTCTTAAATTCTCCTTTACTGGACATTTCAGAATAAGAAACCAAGTCATCTGCAGACGATTGCCGAGATCAAGTCACCAAGTTCTATTGCTATAACAACACTAACTGTTTACTTTTTAATATAACCTTTGACAATGGCATGTAAACATGCCGAAATACGTATAAGGTTAAAATAAATAAATATTGTTGAAATAATTAAGTATTTTATATACCTATCAATAATCAATAATTGTCTTTAAACCTACCTAATAAGAAGTAATTTAATGATCCATTGTCCACTTCTCATTAGAATTGTCCAATTTCAAGATAAAAATGACCTCATTTACAATTCTTAGTTTACAGTTCCTGTATGCAATTGTTTTTGCACTAATGTGTATTGCAGGCGCAAAAATCACAAAGTAAAAAACGACAGCATTTCAAATTAAAATAGTCATTAATATAAAAAACAAAAATGTTCAATTTATATTACTATGAAAAGATAAGAGAAATGTAGTAGTAAGATCTGAAACAGACAAATTTTTACCAATGTTTCTAAAGTCATAAGAACATATCTGAACGCGATAAAAAGAAAACGTAATTGAAGCATTTTTTAGAACTGAAATATCTTTGTGTAAATACAATCAAGATAAATAATAAAATTTTTCAGAATATTTGACTATTTTGCTACTGATTTAAAAAAATAATTATACATACACTAAATCAGATGGTTTTAACCCAATCCTGTTCTTAACTAGGCTCTTTTACTATGTTTAATTACAACAGAATTTAAACTTTTGTTAGTCTATTGCACGGTTTTGAAATTCGGAATTTTCAGATTTTGTTTTTATTTTCTTATATGAATCCAAACAATAACATTATTTGAAAGCTGTAATAGCTAACTTGTTTAGCTACATTAAGAAGTTATTTGTAGTGGTGCCTCTTAAAGCAGACAGCTTCGCTATGAACAAAACGGCAGACACCTCAACAGTCCCAATCCATTTACTGAACAAATTTACACAAGGTAAATATTGTACTTTAAAGATTACTCGAAGCACAAATTGCAATCTCTTTACAACCTCTTCGGCAGCTACTGTGTAGGTTACGGTTGGTTAAGCTAATTTGGTCAAAATGATAATATTATCAGAATTGCTTCTTTATTAATAGGTTCTAGCTTTACTTCGTTGAAGTTCATATTAATTTATTGTAAATAAAACAATTTTTAACTTCAACAGGTTTTTTATTTTAGCCTTATACATATTTCGACATTTTGACATGTCATTTTCAGAGGCAAGATTAAAAGTAAACAGTTACAATTAATCTTGATAACTCGATCTTGGTTTCCTATATATGCGTTTAGATGACTTGATTTCTCATTCCAAAACATCCAATAGTGGTAAATCTAAAAGATTAATTTACTCATTCATTAAAGGTATAGGTTTTAAATGTTTGTGAATTTCAAATGCTTCTAGTCTTACGTTTATCATCACAAAAGTGTAAACATTTTATAGTGTTATTACATGTCAATGAATGATTGTGTTCTAATAAGTGTTTAGCGTATTTGGATTTGCGTGGGTGTTTATATTTGTAACAACGTACGTGTTCCTTGTACCTAATATCAAAATTACTAATTGTTTGACCTATATAAACCGAATTACAGTGCGAGCAATTTAATTCGTAAACGCCTGATTTTAGTAAATTGTCTGTTTTTTCTTTATCATTAAACAAAGTGTTTAAAATGTTTTTGTTGTTTTAAAAGTAATTTTACATTAATTTGTTTTATTTATAATTTTGGCATTTATTTTAATTTATTGCCAAACTATGGAATTGACGCATATTTCATTTTATCTGGAGTAGTTTGATAAATTTTCTGAATATCTAATTTATAACCTTTCTCTTTAATTAGTGTATCAATAAGTTGTGTAGTACGATTCTAGAAAAAATAATCCAAGCAAAAAAGCATACAAGAAAAAATGTTTTAAAAATCCAGGAAAAAAGTCATAATAAAGTTAGGTTTTTTATTTCTAATATTAAAAACATAATATTTATAAAAATAAAATGCGTATTGTAAATACAAAATACAATATTAATAAATAATAAAAAGAAATAATATGTCTACATGTACTTAAACAAATAAAACTTAATATTTATTATGATTGTTTATACAAACTGAAATCATGCCGAATACAATAATGCCGAAAACAAAAATATCGGCTGCGAATAATGTTGAATAGCAAAATTATTTTTTGTAATTTGTTATTATTGTTTTCTTTAGAAAAATACATTGCTTAATGTAACTCCCAAACAAATCTAGGGTGTGTATGGGCAGTCGCCTCAGCAAGTTAATGCATAAACAGTGTTGCCAGACATGGTGAAATTTCCCCAGTTCTGGTGATTTTTGAAAGGTTTTGATGATCTGGTGATTTTAGAACATTTGGTGAAATTCTTGCTGAATTTGTAAATTTATCATACTTTTTATAGCTGTAATAATTTTCATAAAGATAAATATATGTATTTTAATCATAAAAACAAATTTGTGTTTGCGCCTGCTAATGACCGCCAGCGAAATTAAGATGAGAATTAGCATTTAACAGTAAACTAAAGTTTTTATTAGTAAAAAATTATTTGAATAAAAGAAGGCAAAATGTTGAAACATCACATTTCTGAATCTAGGGTTGTTACAAGAGGGGTTCCTCAGGGATCTATCCTGGGACCATTACGGTTTACGAGCTAGAGCAATAATTTCCAGACTTGCAATGTCCTACACAGGCCCGCAGATGATACTCAGATGTATCACTATTTAATCCTAGTCATGCCAACTGTAAATATGAACACATATTCCATAAATTAATTGATCGTTATATATGTAAAATGGGAAATATTAACAAAGTACAGCTTTGTATCATAAAATATTAACTGAAAAACAACCGCCTTATTTATATAATATAACTGGATTCGCAACTGACGTGCACAATCTGAATTTGAGAAGAAGGAAACACTTAATCACTCTATCTCAGTATAGTACCGCCTCATATAAAATATCTTCCTCTTACAACATTAATAAAGTTGATAAACAGATACCAGTTTAAGCACTTAAAGAATTTTACTAAATTTCTTTTTCGTTTAACAATGTTCCTGAAATGTCGTTCCAAAATAGTTCTATTAGATGGATGCAGATGGGATGCGTGTAACCATGAATACTTTATAATTACTATAATTCCGTGAGTTTTTAAAATTACTTTTTAAATTGTCCGTTGATACGTGAATCCTCACTTGGCCTGCACATTAACTTCATTTCCAGTAAAATAGTGACAATCTGCGTATTTTTAGTAGGTATTTATATTGTGCTTCCGTGTTATTACTTTTTTTTTTTCTTTAACACTTATTTATTGTATGGATTTTCGTTTATTTTTGTTTTACATTATTTAGATATTTGTGGAATCAAAGCATTTATTATTATTTATCATTTACCAAAAGAAGTGGTACCACCGTGCACTGCATGCTTTAAAAACTAGTATTTTCATAGGCTATTGTTTGCAGAAGCCTACAAAAATCATCTGCCGGCTCTCAACTACCGGTGTTACCTAGAAGCTTTTTGCCCTCACTAAATAGTACCTTAAGTTAAACAAACTGTCCTAAATTCTAAAACAAACATTGTTTATTGTGTTTGCGGAGACAGGCATAATTTGTGACTTGAATTAGAAGACATGATTTTAAATTTGTGCTTACTGAAGATATATTGCCGCGTTTGAATTTTTTTTAAAGACGATTATTATGAAAAGATCTCAATTTTTTTCAATTTTTAGACAAAATATCATTTAGCACCCAACTCTTCACTTTTCGTTATTTGAATAAATAATCTTGAATTGCTAAAGTACCAAAAATTGCTACAAGATTATGAGAGGGTTTACCCATAGGAAGTCCAATTTCACCTCCTTTAAGTAATATATTTAATGAATATCTAAGGATCACATACTTGAATCAAACCAGTCTGAGAAGGTTATATTACGGTTGCGTATATTCATGACATTTTAGCTTGTGTTAGTGGTTCTTCATTCATGAATTTTTAATTTTTAATTAAAGTGTGCATTTTAACACAAAATTTATACTAGAAACTTGTCGAAATGGGTGTATTAACCTGTTAGACATAAAAATTAATTCAAATAATAAACTTGAATACTCCGTTTATAAAAAATTTTTCACAAACAGCCTTTCCAATACCACACGATTCTTCTCGTCAACAAAGAAAAAAAATAGCAGCGTACAGATCTATGATACACAGCGATGTAAAGGTTTCTTCCAATAAAATAAGTACATATTAGAACAAAATTGTCTAATGGCATCTAATAACACTGTAAACATATTTTTCTACTTTTGTGATGACAAAAAAAGGAGTTTTGGTGTCGTTTCGTTCCCCGTGGAAAGGCAGGCCGCTATAGGAGTCTTTTGGACTCTGCACCGAAGTCCTAAGCACCTAAGCTTCTATTGAGCTGAGGAAGAATGGGTTAGAACAAGGAATTTGGATAAACGAGGTTTCACGCAGAAAGTACTGTCTTAGTAATCACCTTTTGGCTAAAAAAAAAACGGAAAATCCTGAGCCAGGACAGTAGGCCGAGCCAGAAATCCAACCCAGGACCTCCTGAATGAAAGGCCCGCGTTAACCGCGGAAGCAGTTTTCTCGATCTTTTGCTCTAAAATCACTTAAAATTACAAACATTAGAAATTGTATCTTCAAAGAATTAGCAAACTGACTTTTCAAATTCGGCATTGTTAAAAGTTTTGGAATAGAAGTCAAATCATCTGCAGACATAGATAACCAAGATAAAGCCATCAAGTTTTATTATTTCTGTAGAAACACCAACTACTTACTTTTAATGTTGGCTTTAAGAATGGCGTAAAAACCCCTTAAAATATGTATAATTGTATAAAGGTAAAAAAATTTGGTAAAATTATTAGTATTTCATTTATATTAGTATAAATATCAAGAAAGTTAAGAAAGAACTTATTAATAAACGTTTTCTTTCGAAGTAACTTAAATATAATGCCAATTCACTTGAAATTGTTCTATTTAAAATTTCCTTACAATTACATCAAGCAGAGCATCTATCTGTATACTAAATCCCGATCCCTTCCGCGTGTCTCAGATTTTAGTAGGGGGGGGGGGGCACTGCCGAAACCCATATATTTAAAAGTCTATAACCTGCGGCTTATATTCTTCTGCACAACGAGTTACTAAGTTTTGCATAAAAATAACTTTCTTTGATTTCAACATTTCTAGCATAATCTGCCGATAGCTGTCGTTCCCACATCAGACTCCGCGGGGCGCACACATGCTTTCGAACTTATACATAGTGTTAGATTTTTGTTTACAACAGGAACCGAGACAGCTTAGTAACCAAAACGACTTTGGGACAGAAGTATATCAGAAATCCACGATTAGTAAAGCACGAGTATTACGGTTGCCGTATCGCGGTATAATTTTGATGGGAGGTGACATCACGAAGAACTTATGCGCTGCCACTGCGATTGTTGTTGCTGTACCTTAAGTGAAGTTTTCATCTTAATTATATATTCCGCCCGAGTTTATCACCCTCGAGTACTAAATTATCATTTACAGTAAAAAAAAAACAATTCAAGCAAGACTAGCCTAACCAAACCTACAGGCGCGTTTAGACTAGAACGGCCACGCACACGCACTGGCTGAGCCTTGATAAATGCTCAAGTGTAAACGTCTGTGCGCGAACATGCGTGAGCATGCTTAACCAATTAACTTGTGCGCGCACAGCCACGAACGCGAGCCGATTGTTGTCGGTTTCTTGGCGCTGCTCAAAAGGCGCGTTTAGACTAGAACGGCCACGCACACGCACGTGCGCGAACGTGCGCGAACAGCGTGCGTTGCCATTCGTTGCATCATTTTCGTTTTTAACGATCCCGCGCACAACGGCGCATGAGTTCTTGTTTTCAGTGCTCCGCTTGTGCGTCAGTGTGCGTTAATAGTATACGACAAATCAGTAATAAAACGATCAGTGCCAAAATGTCTGTGGAAGCTAAGAGTGCAGCGTTTATTGTTATGTATTCTTCAATTTAAAAAAAAAGAAATATCTAAAAAAGAAGGGTAAAAAGGCGTTGGTGGATTCCAAAGTATCTCAAATTTCCGATATTCTTCTATCAATTGAAGACAATTACCACCACTCTAATCCATATTTAATAACATAATAAATAATGCGAATTAAAGACTTTCGACGCACAACGATGTTAAAGTAACCACAAACACGTTCGAACTGAGCATTCACGACGCACGTTGTTCCTTTGAGCAGCGCCAAGAAACCGACAACAATCGGCTCGCGTTCGTGGCTGTGCGCGCACAAGTTAATTGGTTACGCATGCTCACGCATGTTCGCGCACAGACGTTTACACTTGAGCATTTATCAAGGCTCAGCCCGTGCGTGTGCGTGGCCGTTCTAGTCTAAACGCGCCTAAAGGAACAACGTGCGGCGTGAATGCTCAGTTCGAACGTGTTTGTGGTTACTTTAACATCGTTGTGCGTCGACAGTCTTTAATTAGCATTATTTATCATTTTATTAAATATGGATTGGAGTGGTGATAATTGTCTTCAATTCATAGAAGAATTTGAGATACTTTGGAATCCACCAACGCCTTTTTACCCTTCTTTTTTTTTTCTTTTTTTTGTTATTAAAGAATACATAACAATAAACGCTGCACTCGCAGTTTCCACAGACATTTTGGCACTGATCGTTTTATTACTGATTTGTCGTATACTATTAACGCACACTGACGCACAAGCAGAGCACTGAAAACAAGAACTCATGCGCCGTTGTGCGCGGGATCGTTAAAAACCAAAATGATGCAACGAATGGCAACGCACGCTGTTCGCGCACGTTCGCGCACGTGACTGTGCGTGGCCGTTCTAGTCTAAACGCGCCTTAATATACACAATTACCATTAATATGGATCACGGAGTGTAAAAAAAAAGTGAGCATTTCAAAGATTATTTGTTGTCGATCGCGCTAGTCGGGATGTTACTCCAAAAGAATAAACATTCGCCTGACTTCTTAGTAGTTACGTATATTCAGTTCAATCACTCACTTTGCAAATTTTATAGAATATAAAATATTGCGGTACGCATTCGGCACGTCTATTGCATTCCGAAACAACGAATTTATTACTTTTAAAAACAAAGTTGCTTAACCACGGGTTTCGCTAGTTTAAATTAAAACCAATAAATTTATTTGTTTTTTGTATTTTTCAAGGTACATTATCATTGCAATTTTTGCGACCTTCGTAGAATTTTCTAAACAAAAACTTATACAATTATGTTCACTGTAAACAAATACCAATACCTTTAAAACACGAGAAGAAAGAAAATAATACGATTTCCAAGATCGTTCTAAAATCGGTCACAGTTAACAGAACTCATAACTAAACGTAAACTTGTTAAATCCGTGTAATTATTTTAATTCGCAGTAAGCGATAATTTTTAATTACAATTGGCTAGGCATGTCAGAATATACAATAAACATAACTCACTTCAATTCATATTTCCATGTAGTAATCAAATCTGATTGAGAAACGGAAAACACAACGTTGACAGCTCATTTTAAATTGTTTACAAATCAATCAATGAAAACGAAAGTTGATTTCAAATTTATACATGCATATGCTTTTCTATCACACAGCATTGTAATAATAATAATGCGCTGTAAAATACAGATAAGATAGTTCTATTCTTTTTTACATGCTTTTTATTACTGAAATTTTTTTAGTTGTGTTAATGTAGAACAAAAAAAAATATTGAAAGAAACCAATAAAATTATAACACTAGGATTTATTTAAAAGTTATACGAAAACTTGTTGCTGTGCTGGAAGTTTGAGTAATTTTCCCCGGTTACTTTTCAGTTGTGGAGTGGTATATGATTTGACTATTTTACGCATAATATATCGAACTCACCAAAGGATTTTATTTATAAAACTAACAAATAAATCAGATGATTGTATAAATTTATACGCCAGTAAATATTAGATGTTATACATTTTTTCCGCAGTAAAACAATACGGCTTCTATGCAGGAAGTTTGAGTAACTTACCCATATTGCACATCGATTTGTCGCATTAATTGTATTTTATAAAACAAATGAGTAGAATTTTAAATTTATTCGCTCTAACATTTTGTCCTTACGTCAAAAATATGCAGGTTACATTCTTCTATTAGTTGCTGAAATGGCATATAACCCAATTAAGCGGCTTTGAACTGTGCTTAAGAGGGCGGTGACTCGATGAAATTACACAAAAAGCAGAACTGTGCAATCAATGCCTAACTTCCGCTTTCGGTTATTTCGACTTTTTGAGCCAATTTTATTACCGACTTTGCATGTTGTAGTTACTAACTTTAAACATTTCAAATACCTACATTATAAAATAAACTTCTTTATTTGTATTTTGGATTGTTTACTGACCGCTCAATCGGGGATCGCGTCATCAAGCATAAAAGAATAAGGTCGGGTGAACGTGCGGGCCACTCTCCGACCGATCTACCTACGGGATACGCTGCATTCAAAGACTTTCGTGGCCCCGCAGTTGTAAGTACGAGTACCATCTTGTTGAACGATATGGATGTCAATTCTTCTTCATTATTTTTCGCAATTTCAATTAATAACTGAATTTGCTGTATCTTCCAGCATATTTAAGCAAAGTGGACCAATAATAAAAGACCTACAATGTGATCGTTCTATATTCCAGCCTAAATGTTTGATTTCTGAAGGTACTCTGACCTTCACGAAAAATGTGAGTGTTGACGTTGTTCCAAGGCCGTTTTTGCTTATTTACAAATCCCTTTAAAAAAGTCGTCACTGAAACATATATTTTTGACGTAATTAAGATTACGAGCATTACGTTCTGTTATTGTTTCACAAAACCGTGAGGCAATTACCAACATCATAATATCACAACAAATTCTACAAACAAAACTTAAAAAAAGGGGGAGATCAATTAAGACCATAATTAAAAACTCAAAAGTTGAAAAACTTGCCAAAAGAAGTATTTTTCTTCTTCCTTACGGGGCGGTGTGAAAAGCCGCAGCACGCGGGCTTAATAGGCTCATTGTGCATCCACCAATAATTCGGGAGTTCTCCCCATACAGACCAGTACTTAAGCCTAAGGCTAGTACCCTGCTGATGGAGATACCCTGTAATTCCTGTGGCTTGAGATTCCGAGGTGTCGGTGCCTCAGTACCATTAGTCTGCGACAGTGGGTGAGAAGATGAAGGGAAAATTCCTCCTCTTTTCCGTAGAACCTGCACATGGGGTCGTTTGCTACTCCCGTAGTGTTAAGGTGTTTGTTAAAAAGACCATAGCCAGTCAGAAAGCCTACCACGTCCCTAATATGTTTCCTACTTAAGCGTAGGAGTTATTTGGAACGCCAAAGCAAAGGTTCTCTAATGAGAAGCTTTGACTGGCGCAACCCAAAATGCAAAGTCAAGTGTATTTTGAACGGGGAACAAGCCCAGTCTGCTTTGCGATAGTCCTTGGGAGTCCGCACGCCAACTCCGGGCCAAGTAAGGGCTTCTTAAAGCCCTTCCTGGCCAAAGCATCGGCTTCCTCGTTTCCACTAATGCTGCTGTGGCCGAGCACCCATAGAAGCTTGACCAAATTGTAAGAACCAAGTCTGCTTAGGGCAGATATTATTCGATAGCGCTACAGGCAATTTTCGCACGAGTTGCACACAATATTTTTTCTACAATTGTATTCCAATAAAAGAAATCCAGGTAAAATCGTTTTAATTTAATTGCAAAAGAAAATGGAATTGTTGACGTTGCTCACAGCTGCGTACGCTATAGTACTTTAGCGCACGCTGCCATGGGTAGTGTTAAAAAAGTTATTTTTTTCACGCTGCTATGGGTAACGTTAAAAAAACAGCCACTGTATATAAAACGCTTTTTGACAAACAAAAGCTAACCTGAAAAGGTTACTCTTTTGGCAGTTAAAAGAAAAAATACATTTGCAAATATTAACAACAACTTACTGATGTTAACATTAAAATAAAATAAGCATTTATATTTCTAAAATTGAATCAACGCAACACAACGATTTCTTGTACGTTTATGTTTTTATGGGGCGCCAAGTGTAAAGTGAAAACTTGCTGTGCATTTCACGGTATTTAAGGCAATTTGTCCCAATATTTATTTTTTTTTATTGGTGCCCCATTTTACCTATTTAAAGCACGCCTCAGCGTGTTTAAATCGAACTTTCAAAAACGCGCGTTTTTTAAAGTTACTATGGCAACATCAACAACTCGAAAAACGTGAAGTCTAAATGACAATTTTTTGATTATTGATCTGACAGGAGTACCTTGTAACGTCAAATAAAATATTACTAACAAATTTCTGAAGGTAAGCAAGCACAACTCGTTCATTTATATCTGTTACCATTTGCTCTTCCATCCATTTGATGAACTTGTCATATTCTTTTTTATACGCATCATTAGATTTTTGCGGTATTGACCGCGATTCTGCTTTACTATTTAAAAAATCGATATTAGAATTCATTTTTAAGCAGTGCGGTGACAACAATTAATCTTTGATGACAAATTGCAAATTAATTTCTGTTTTTCTCATTTCCATGACAACGAAAGGTCACATCACGAATTCAACCATTTTACATTATTAGTTCTTATTTCCACTTTTTGTAGTAATAATACCGGTATTTATGATTTCAAAGTGCACCAATAAAAAAAAATAGCGTAAAGTATTCGTGGATAACTGGTCTTTAAAACACTTGCTCTATTTCGAGCACTCCGGCTGCGCCGTCGTGCTCGAAAAATCGCGCGTGTTTTAAAGACCTTTTTATCCACTTATACTTTAATATACTAATATATACACACATTCAGCTAAATGCTTTTTATTTTAATAAATCATTCTAGATTTAAATAAATCCTAAAACATTTATTTTAAATTTTGAAATATTTAGTAAACCTTTATGTATTTAGATAAATCTGCACATATTTGTTTTAAATATTTTAATAATTAATAAATATTCGCAGATTTAAATTAATTTTTACCGATATAAATAAATCCTTACAGATTTAAATAAATGTTTCAACATTTAATTCTAAGCTGTCACATTTAGTGTTAACCTGTCATATTTATTTGACCTTGGTGAGCCCAGCGGACTTAGGACACCAAGACCGTTTTGCACCGGTAGTAAGGCGCAAGGCAGGGTCATAGTGGGAGCGTTCAACGCTTAAACAAAACAGACTGAAAATTACATTCTCAAGGGAATGTGGAGGAAATTTTATTGTATGAATAATAAATTATGCAATGTTTATGTTGTTCAATATGTTGTTATTAATGATTGAACTAACATTAATTGTACAAATTCTTAAAATACGGAACACGTCTTCATAATTGTTGAACGTTACCACCAGTTTAAACGGTCTTGGTCTTCTATGAAAGTTAACATTAAATATGACAGCTTAAAATTAAATGTTGAAATATTTATTTAAATCTTTAAGGATTTAATTATATCGGCAAATATTTATTTAAATCTGCGAATATTTATTAAATATTGAAAGATTTAAAACAAATATGTGTATATTTATCTAAATACATAAAGATTTACTAAATAGTTAAAAATTTATAGTAAATGTTTTAAGGTTTATTTAAATCTCTAATGCTTTATTAAATATTGGAATATTTAAACCAAATGTTTAGGGATTTATTTAATCTACAACGATTTATTAAATTAAAAAGCTTTTAGCTGAATGTGTGTATATATAATAAATATTGGGACAAATTGCCTTAAATACCGTGAAATGCACAGCAAATTTTCACTTTACACTTGGTGCCCCATATGTTTTCACATCTATAGCGCTACAATGTATTTATTTCTATTGTTCAACTAAGATTTCTAAATGTTTAAAAGTATTCATTGTAGTGCTCGTTCAATTGAATATTTCTTAATACTTTGTAGTTTTATAAATACACTAAAATAAACATAACGTTCAAAAGATCGAAATAAAGCAATTATTGTTAAAAACATATTTTTGCTAAGCTATCTTTCAGTTTCTCTAGAATGTTGCAAAAATAAGTAAGATCTTAACGGACATGAAGAGTTGATACTGTTATTGTCAGATCCTGATAGCGTTATCGACTGGAAGTTCTAGTTTAGCATATCGTACCTATTTTTAGATTACTCGTACTTGCAAAGCAAAAAGTTTGTTAATCTCCTCTTACGTAGAAATCTATAAAAAAGTTTGCTGACCCTATTCTATATTGCTCAATATTTGTTATTTATGAATAATAATGTATGGTAAAAACTGAAACACGGTATACAACATCAAAAGAAAACGATAACATTAAATTAATATTAAACTAACCCAGTCTTTTAATACGAAAATTTATAAATAATGCCGATCTTATACTATCCCAACACTATCCCGCTCTACTAGGTAAATTCAAGCGAGCTACATTTTTAGTATTAGGTACATTAAAATCAATTTAGCAGCACGTGCTGTACGTACATGTTATTTAAAAAGAAAATTAAATAAAAATAAAATATATGTGTAAATAATTTGTTACTTAAGCCGACTTTTTCTGTTTGGGTTTCTTAAATAGAAATTTCTTTCCGTGGATTTTCAAACATTTCTTGCTACTAATAATCAGAGTTTATTTTCTTTTCCGTTCGGTTTACAGCTAAACAGGACAACAACAAATGGCCTATCTCAAGCTCGATAGAAAACAGTTCATAGAGAGTATAGATCAATGGCTGTTCTTGGAGTGAAGCGCTGCACCAAATTACGTGGTTACCATGACAACGTGTCCGCCACCGCCCGCACATACTACCAGCCTCATGCATAACGTGTCACGATGTTTACAGCGCTTCGCTGCAGATAACGAAACGTCAATGTTTCATTGAGGTTTGATGATTTTTTAAGTGTTACGCGTGCTCTCCGCAAGCATGGAGGATGTGTAGAACACCTACTGTGCGCGATTAGTTTTAAACAACTTCAGAAAAATGCTAAATCCATTGCCGAAGCGTTGAAATAAAATTAGAAACTGTATATTTTAAAATGTAACGAAAACGTGCAATTAAATCGCCGGTTTATAGAGTTACCGATGTTACAATTAAAATGTAACTACATAAATAAAATATGAACCACTTTATTTTATTTTTATGTCTATATTTTGCTTCATTATTACACTGCTTTGGGGTGAACCCGTAGATGAAATTATTAGAAATGAAAATAGGAAATACCAAAAAAGTATTCCAGCGGACATGGTCTGGTCCTACACGCCCCTCGCGCGTTGTTTGGGAGCAAATTTTTTTTAACAAAAACGCTTTTCCTGTTTCTAAACCCACTAGCCGGCACTGGTATAGGTATTATACTGTTACTGCGCAGTATAATTTGTTTGGGCTATATTCTTCTGTAATGTCTTAAGGAATTTAATAATTTATTATCAAATGTTAGCCAAACACTTAATTAGACCTGTTATTTGAAAAAGGTACAAATTTTCAAGTTTTTGTGCCAACTACGGTAATTTTTCTGTTGAAAGTTAAAGATGCAAAAACTTTTGATTTTATAAACGGTTTTCTGATACTTATTATACATGGTTAGCTAGTTAGTACAGTCGGATGTTTTTAATTTTAACAACATACTAAAGTCCTGTGATTGAAGTCTTCTACCTACCGCCAGCAACACACATTTTTATTGTGTTTGAGTTTCTAGAATATTTTCCAACAAAATTTCAGCTCAGGGCTCTCTATTATGCTTGGGGGCCCCACAAATCTTTGGCCGCCTCAATTTTTTCAACAATACGGTTCTGATTGAAGACACATATACACTTTGTCGCAAAACTAACCGAACATAGGCAGATAACATGAGGAAAATCTCGTATAATATCTCCCTGAAATGCTCCCGTCAACTCTAGACCTCATAAAGATGAGGAATGCATATTTTTATACTACTCGATAGTTAAGTTTCCGTTTTTATTACGGCTTAAATTAATTAATTTACGATTGCAATAAACAACTACTATTTTACGAATTACGCTTCCTGCATGCGTGTCTTCAAAGCGCAGTTAGCAAACAGACGTTGTACGCTTATGACTAGAGTTGGGCAAATGCATATTTGCATCGTTTTTCCTATTGATCATAAAATGTTAATTTTTCGTATATACACGTTTCGTGATGTTTAGAGTCATAAAAAGTAAATTTTATTTTGCATATTTGGCATATATTACAACTTTACGGCATACGGCATATATTAGTGCATATTTTAGCTTTTAATGGCATGACAATGCATATTCTAGCAAAAAAAATAAAATTTCAAAGAAATTATCAAATAAAATATTCGTAGTTCTTAGAAGAAATTGCACAATTTCTTCTAGTGAAACCACATGAACCCTAGACTTGCACATTCTAAATTTCCAAGTAGGGGTAGAGGAAATAAAGGATTAACTGACAAAGGTTGTATTATTTGGGTAGGTCTTATTCCTTAGGTACAAATTTCTTTGAAAATAATATTTGGAAATTTTTCTTATACTTATTCTTAGAAATAGTTATTTATAATTTTAGTGCTTGACTAGTTCATTTGTTGCCTCGACAGAGAGCTGTAAAGTGTAATTGTCCAGTCTATACCCTGAAAATGCCTAAAGTTGCTAGTTCAAAAAACGATTTAATTAAGAAGTGGTTGAAGCCGTATACATATTTTAAATACGATGGAAGTGTTGTGTTGTGCGTCATCTGTGAAAAAGAGGTATTTATCCGTTTATTTTAATTTTGAATTAAAAAATACTGTTTACTCTGTTTAAAGTTAAAAAACTTCAAACAAGCCAAAACAGCGAGTTAAAAATTTAATACTAATTTGTTATTTTATTTTGTAATTAAGCAAACAATTTAAGAATAAAATTAGAAAGTTTTTTTTGTGATATTGCAAAGGATATGGCACAGGCCACAGGGCACATTCAATTATTTTTCTTTGTGTAAGCTGTAGTAAATTGTACTTAAATATTGTTTTTACGGATAAACGTTAATAGAAAGTTTAAACTTGATCAGCACGTAGCCACCGGTCCGCATCAAAAAAGAAAAAATAATACAAACGAGCCAAAACAACAATTATTGCTGAACTGCTTAAATAAGAATGTCAACAATTTCAACGACTATTTGTGTAGAATGATGGTTTCATGCAACATTCCATTACATAACATGGACGTTCCCGAATTTAGAAATTTCTTAGAAAAATATACAAAACAAAACGTCGTTTCCCGGAGAACAGCTTCCAGAACGTGCATTCCAAAATTATACGAAGAAAATCTTCAAAAAATAAGAAACGTTGTTTCGAATAATTGTATTTGGTTTAGTGTTGACGAAACCACCGATGCTAAAGGAAGATAGGTATATAGCGAATTTTATTGTAGGTGTTTTAAACAGCAGTCCTTCTTCCAGTTATTTAATTGCTGTTAAACAACTAGAAAAAACCAACAATGTGACAATTTCACGTTTTGTCAATGAAACCCTTTCGTTAGGTACTTTATTTGCCAACTCAAATACCACCAGAAATGATTTTATACATGGTGACTGATGGTGCCGCATACATGGTAAAAGCAGGTCAAAATTTAAAAATCTTTTTCCCAAATTTAATTCATGTAACTTGTTGGGCGCATGCGATGAATAGGGTGGCCGAAGTGGTTAGAACTGAGTTTCCTTTAGTCAATAAATTAATTAATAACGGAAAAAAAGGTATTTTTAAAATCACCACTTCGCGTCAAAGTTTACAAAGACTTGCTTAAAGATGTGCCCTTACCTCCACAACCAATTCTCCGCTCTATTTTATTGTGAAAATTACAGTGAATTTAAAAATGTTGTTAACGCCTTTGATTCAACTTCTGCTAAGTCTATAGCAGATTGTCAAGATATTTTAAAGTGTCCGGAATTGCAACCTCAGTTGTCCTACATAAAGGCTCATTTTTCGGAAATTCCTAGCATCATTAATAAATTAGAAACACAAAACCTGCTTCTCACTGAATCTTTAGAATTAATCGAAAAATTTCATTCAATTTTGAATAAAAATAAAATATGCAAAAAAGTTAGCAGCAAAATGGACGATTTAATTCAGAAAAACAGCGAACTTTCAATTCTGAATTCCATAAAAAATATTTTAAATGGAGATTTCTTAAGCAATGGCCACAATGACGAATGTTTTGCAGTTAAAAATTCACATTTATTTAAATATTGTCCAGTAACTTCTTATGATGTAGAAAGAAGTTTTTCAGCTACAAAAATATATTGGAAGATAAGCGGCAAAATTTTCTCGTTGACACCATTGAAAAGCACATGATTATTTATTGTAATAAATAGGTTGTGTTATTTATTGATTTTACTTCTACCTGTATTTTTGTATATGCAAATAAAAAATGCAGTTTTAACTGAAAATAATAATGCGTTCCTATATTATGTAAGCCCTTTTGATTTTTTGAATGTTGAGTGTTTGTAACTAAAAATAATGAAAATCATTAATTGTATTTATCTTTTTCTTTCAACGAAAAAATACATTTGATGCAAAACGTGCTTTAACTCATATAATAATTACTAGTATTAAACTGCAGATTCAAATAAACATCAGATTTTCATATTAGGCACTAAATAAACAAACTAGTTTTTTTAGTGCATATCGCAAAAGGTTGCTGCATATTCTTGCATATATTGAAGGTTTTATGCGGCATATTTTAGTGCATATATGCACTATCTTTACAGCATATTTGCCCAACTCTACTTATGACACAACAACCTTAAGAAAAGTGCTGCGCTTCAATTCCCGCTCACCGCCAATTTGTTTACTGTTTTGTTTTAATTTCTCATTGGCTGTTTTATTGTACTGTATTTGTATTTAACTTAATCTTCGTTAATAATTATTCTGTGAATAAAAAATATTTTCCAAAAAAAGAAACCAAAATATCAATCCGGCTATTTCACAACTGTTGAATCATAGATCAGGATGATCTACGAATTTGGCTGTTTTAACTGAATTGATATCAGCTGATTTGAAAATTTTCAGGTTATTTTACAGTAACAGTTTCTCAATATTTAAAAAATTGACTTTACAGGTACAAGTAATTTAATGGGTAATGTTTACTAAATAGTTTTATAGTTTTCATTGAGCATTCAAATTTTAAACTACGATGATTCAACAGTTGTGCAATAGCTGAATTATTGAGTGGATTAATTGTCAAAAAATACTGTATTATGTAAAGATGACTGTTTTGAAGATTTAATTAAATACCATATTTTGTGTAATCTGCCAGTTTTTTTTAACAACACGGAGTACAAAATAATATATAGCTCTTATAAAATAATACAAATAATTACAAATTAAACAAAATAGTATATTGTTGTGTCACAGACGTGCATCGCCCGTTTGAACTGCACTATGAAGACACGCCTGCGAAGAAACGTAATTTCAGAGTTATAAGCTAAACTTGTTTATTGCAATCGTAAATTAATTAACTGAAGCCGTAATTAAACCGGCAGCTTAAAAATATGCGTTCTTCATCGTTACGACCGACGTCCAAGATTGGCGGAAGCATTTTAGAGAAATATTATACGAGATTTTAGGTTTCTCTATATTATCTGCCTATTCGGCTAGTCTTGGTACACATTGTGTGCGTTTTAAGCGTAATTTACTTCTCCTAAACACTTTCTACAAGACACGAAATTTTCTTTAGTCGTTCATTTTTCTTAGGGTTAGTTTGGGTGTAACGCCCCAACGTATTCCCGACACAAAGCACAATTAAATAAATTCGACACAAATTTCGCTTTTATGACGAATTGTTGCTTGCTTCGTTATTTAACTTAAACAAGTATTTGCTAAATTAATGGAATTAATATTTTAGCTTATATAGACCAGTTATAAGTCAGCAATATGACTTTTGCTTTTTTACATTTTAATTACCTAATACCAATTAAAAATACGGTACGCGACATTTGTGCGACGCCGCACTAATGCCTGCCGAATGTTTGAGCGCCAGTTTCGTAAATTTAATATTCATTAAATTAGGTAGGATAGTATCTAAATACATTTTCGTTATCTTCTATTTGCTCGAATTCCTTTTTAATTATCGACAAACATCAATTTTTTCCTAATTTAAAAGTACTTTCTATCTACATTTCCAGACAAAATTAAGGGACTACCACTGAAAATTAAATTTACATCGGGAAAATTTTATGTAATTTAACGAAATTCACAACTGTCATAGTCGGATGTTTTTGTACATTATTTGATTAGTATTCGATAAATAAATTAGTAAAGTTAGTAACGGCGATAGACGTCCCTAGAGACATCTATATTATCAAAGACACGGTTTTGAGTCGTTTTGACTTACTAAAACATGGTTTTCTTTGCAAGAAAACTGTAAAAATTTGTCTTAAGTTGATGATCTTTTTACAACATTACCTAAAATATACCTAAGCGTCATTTTAAAGTCAAAGAAGTGTCTCAAATCATTATTCTTATTAGAACTACTACGGTAGTTTCAACAAAGAAAGATGACAAGATGCTGAAAGGAAAACAACCGCTTCATAGAACTACAGGCTGTAAGGGAGGTTTTGTAACATCTCGGGAGTTATAAAATAATATTTCGTTTAGCTACTAGAAAAGAAATTTGGCAAAAACTGTAAGGAGAAGGTTAATAGAAGTCAATCTGATTGCCAGAAACCCAATTGATCCAATTCTTACGACGTAAAAGAAATCGCTAAACTTTTTGTTTAAATCGACAAGGGTGGGAAAAAAGGCAGTGAGGCTCAGTTCTATTCATCGATAGGTTCCAATTCCACATTTCCAATAATGATGTCGGTTCTTGTTTTGCGCGCTGTGTAACATTCGAGGAGTTGAGAAATTTGGTGGAGAATCTTTGATGGTGTGCGGCGGAATAGGTTTGGATGGTCATACCGAATTAGTTATAGTATGCAATCTGTCACTCACGGCAACTAGAAGATATAGGAACGATGTTATTCCACCCTATGCAGAGCCATTTGGCGAACATTACGGTCCTGTCTTCATTTTTATGCATGATAACACAAGACCTCACACCGCTAATGTTGTAACAACTGCCTTAAGAGATTTAAATATTAAACTTATAGATTGGCCCGCAAAAAGCCCGGATCTAATTAGGCCGATAAATTAGATGTCTATTGTCTAACCTGTTTATTACAAGAATAGCGTCAGATACTGCAAATTAGCATCCGAAACCTTAAAAGAAATATGCCAAGAAGGATGGAAGTATGTATAGCAGCGAAAGATGGAAACACGCTTCATTAGTTGATGCTAATTTTTTTAATTTGTGGATTTCTTTAGTTTTACTAATTAGTTAATTTATTGTTTTTCGGAATTTTCCTTGTCTTTTTGCGATTTGTGAATTTTATTATATTACGTAAAATGTTCAAGAAGTTATTTTAATTTTTAGTTGTGGTCCCTTAACTTTGTCCAGAAGTGTATTATAGCAAGCGGAATCCACATAGTGTGCTCCGAAAACGAATCACCCAGCATTTTATAATATTGCTACAATAATTTCAAAATTAACTTAATTTTATTCTAAAAAGTATAGTGTATAATCATATTTTAAAGTGACTTTTTCATAACCAGCGCCCAAAAGTCCAGCGCTTAAACAGCCGGCGTCGCCCAAAACTTCTGCTCTGTTAAAAATATACAAATAATCAAATGCAATTAAAAGATAGAGTTATTTAATGTAAAAACAGCATGTTTAAAAATGCCGTCCTATTTTAAAAAAATAACTAAAAAATTAAAAAAAACAAAACCTCAACATGGGGTGATTTAAAAACGGCATTACATTTTATATAGATTTTGTTGTTGACTTGGAATTCGGATTAAGTGTTAAACACTGAAAAAATTTCGTAATAACCTCTAAAACAGTATCTCTTCAAATATAGAAAATATAGAAGTTATATAAGGTTGGAGAGTTTTAAGTGGGACACCCAGAAGTTCCCGTAAACATTTATTTTTTGTTTCAAATTCCGGGAGGGGAGACTGCCCCTTCTTGCCCTTCCCGTCGGGCGCGCATGGTTTTATAGAGGAAGAGGAGTTTAATACCTCCCCAAGCATATTTTTTCTATATGCACGCCAAAATTAAGAGTCGCTTCAAACAAGACACTCATGGTATTAACTCTTTCTATGAAGCGGATCAATGTTTCTCGACAAAAAATAATTTATTCGTTATACACCAATCATATACTGCTATGATATTCGGAGTTGTATGATTTGACTGGAGTATTGTAATTCCTGGAAGGCAGTTTTCGGGATGCTTGTTACAATTTAATTTACGATTGGAGGTTTGTGAAGACTGTAAGGTTTTGGTATTCAAACTTATAAACTCAGGGTTGCGTATTATTGCTGTAATTTCTTGTTTTAAAATTCAAATAATGTGGTTATCTTTATATCATTTATATTTTCATATTTGTGAAGTTTTGTTTACTCTGAAAAAAAGAAGAACACAATCAAATTGATACGATTATTGTTTATGTTAATTTTAATTATAAAATTAGTTCAGAAATGTTTAAAAGGTTTAATATATAAGAAGTTTGAAACTGACTTGCTTTGTGCATCGTTAAATGTCATTTGTGGGGGTTATGGATGTGAATGTCAATTTGACAACTGTATAAAAAGAACACTCGTTTCATGAGATTTATTTGTTTTAAAAAAAATGGTAGATCAAGAGAGGAGACAAAAGCAAGTGAAAACTTATTAGTTAGTTACGGCTCGTCCTGAAAACAAAGATACAGGATTTTTCATTCTCTGAAAGAAAAAGAGAAAGGAAACGAGTTATAAGAAATAAATAGTGATTTTGAATTGAATAGAAGCTATAATAAAACGGATACAAGTGTTTCTCAACTAATTTTGGAAATATCCAAAAGAATAATAATACAGTTATCATGGTAGAAAAAGCCAAGTATTAGTAAACATAAAAGCAGTCCAGTACATATTGGTACTACAAAGGAGGAAGATTCTTACTAAAGGCGAGTGCTGTGGTTTTTGTGGAAACTGCAAACCAGAGAAGAGGGAGTTTATCATTCAACGATTGTCGAGTTAAGGATATCGTTATAAAGAAGAAACAAAGATAAGTGTTCAGTTTTAAGATTAGTAGAAATAAAAGAAATTTCTTGATTTTTCACAAATGAAACCTCAAATTGACTTCTAAATTAAAAAAAACTGTTGTACCGTTGATATTGATTTGTGTATTTTTTTTGTTTGAGTCTTATTTATTAATAACATTTCTTCCCAAGCTTAATAACGACCCTGAGAAATTTATAAAAGAGTCTCATATAAAATATAATTAGTTATTGCGTAAATTGCAGGCATGTAGAGAATTGTTTTTCTAGTAAGTGCATAGCCTCATATCATAGCAATACATATATTCTATTAATGTCAAGTTGAAATAATTTAGTATCAGACCAAGCTATGAATTTCTCTATAAATTTTAAAGCCGCCAGCATACAATAAACATTTCGAAAATTTAACAACTTGAGGAAGATTGTTTATTAACATAAGAAATAATAATGGTCCTAAGTTAGAACCCTGTGGGACTTCTATGTATGAAGTTAGACCTAAATGCGCAAAATAAACTTTTTTCGATTCGTAAGACACGCACGAAGTGACGTTATGAGGTGGTTACTCAAACCAACGTTTTTAACTTTTGAAGCAAAATCTCGTGATTGACTTTATCAAAACCCTTCTAGAAATTCATATAGATTGCATCCAGCTGCCACTTGTCAACAATGGATTCACTGATATTGTCACAAGAATCGATAGATAGATTTTTAACAAATTCTTGACGTTTTAGTATATTTTATTGAATAATATAGATTCGAAGATCTTTGACGGAGTAAATAGAACAGAAATAGATCTATAATTTTGAAACATATTTTTTGGGCCCGCAGATTTATGAATGGAAATAGCTTTGGCAGATTTCCATACTGTAGGGAAAGCATGCGGTTTGATACACAGATTAAATATCTTAGAAACAAGGTATACATAAACAACTCCCAACAAGCTTAAACACATAAAGTATAAAATGCGGTCACTCGTCAGGCCCAAAAAACTTTTTCGTTTTTTTTACCAGCAGTTTTGATCACATCTATATTTATCACATCTGAACATCTGCCAATATTACTGCATTGCTAATATTTAATCCAGGAGTTTGGGAGCTGTAAGTATAGCTACAAAATATTCAACAAATCTGTTGGCAATATCTTTCTCGCTTGTCATAATTTTGTCGTTATAATAATGTGACTGGCAGACCCCTTACTTGCCGTTTGATTTTTAATTCAACTCCAAAGGGCCTTAATGTTGTTTAGCAATGTCATCTTTAATGGAGTCAATGTATTTAAATGAAAATTTTACTTATTTTTTTTTATAGTCAGAATTTTTAAGGTTAGAAGATTAATAAATTCAGACCTAAACCACGGAGGATCCGTGACTAGCCAAAGCCCAGCGAGCAATGGAAAGGCAAATGTTAAATATAACGTTGAAAGACAGAAAAAGAAATGAGAGTATAAGAGAAAAAACAAAAGTAATAGACGTCAAAACACATGTAGCATCTCTAAAATGGAGATGAGCAGGCCATACCATGAGGCAAAAAGATGAACGTTGGAACAAGGAAATTCAGCAATGGAGACCATGGACTGGTAGAAGAAGTGTGAGCCGCCCACAAACAAGATGGAAAGATGACCTAAAATTAATAGCAGGATTAGCATGGATGAAGTCAGCTCAAGACAGAGACAAATGGAGATTCAAGGGGGAGGCCTATGTCCAACACTGGATAGATACAGGCTAATAAAGAAGAAGAAGAAGAAACCACGGAGGGTATGCTGCTGGTATACAATTTCCCTTAGGAATTCAAACATGTAAACAGTTATAGATAATACTGTAGAAAATGTTAAGTGCATCGTCAACATTCGTACAATATTGTAATTCTGGCCAATTAGCAATACTAAACATATGATATAAATTATCAAAGTTTCCCATTTTAGACTTATAAAACTGACCAAAATTTTGAGAAACTTTTTACCAAATTTGCATGCATTCAATGAAGAATTCAAGAGGCGGATCAATGGCAGTTTCAGGCGGTAGGCGGCAAAATTTTAGGGACGGCACCGGTTGAAAATAAAATAAAAATATTCCAATTAAATAAAAAAATTAATAAAAGTAAATGAAAAGCTACAAGAAAATAAAAAAGCCATCGCGTTGAATTTTGCTGTTTTGTTTTGCATTCCAACTATTCCTTCTAACTGCGCAAGCTTGCGCTGGCGCAGCGCCGCGTTTGTTAGAACGGTGAAGTTGATGGTAACGCTAATAATAGCGCCGCCAAAAATAACACCATAACAAATAGCGTTAGGAAAATATGTCGCCTGCAAAAATATAAATTCTCAAAATGTCGTCGCTAAAATAGCGCTTATAAATAATGTCGCAAAGCAATAACGTCGCCTTCAAAAACAGCACCGTCAAAAAAAGCGCCGGTAAAAAGTGTCGCCGGAAAAATAGCGTCTTAAGAAACTTTTCCGTTCAAATACTTTGTAATTCAATAGTAGTTTGATTTAATTTGTGCAAACTTTAAATTAAACTTTCATCAAAATGCAAGGTATGTTGTACGGCGATATTTCTTATAGCGTCCGTTTTGAAGCGTTACTTTTCCCGGCGACATTTTTAGGACGCTATTTTTGCCGGCGACATTTTCAAGCGGCGCTATTTTTACTGGCGACATTTTTAATAGGCGCTATTTTTGCTGACACTATTTTTGCCGACGACAGTATATTGATAAGCGCTATTTTTGCCGGCAACATTTTTGTTAGCGCTATTTTTGCCGGCGACATTTTTGCTAGTGACATTTTTGACGACGCTATTTTTGGCGGCGCTATTTTTGAGGCGCTATTTCTAAATAAGTACATGAAATTCAGTGTTGCCAGTAGAAATATTTCAGAGATGTCAGCTAGTGCCTGCGTTTTTTCCTAGCGGAAATAAAGAAAAGGCCAAACGCGTTGCCGCTACGGAATATTTGTCTTTAGAGAATGATAGCGAATATGAACGTGATATGGACAATTATTACGAATAATAGCGTCTATTTGGTGTCATTGATTTTAAGAATTTTTTTTCTTTCTGTTATACTTATGCGAATTTGAGTTCCGTTTGTAAGTTGTTCGTTAGTTTCTTATATTTTTTTTTATTTTTTTGTTACTTGGTAAAATTTATAAATACAATTATTTATGCAGGCAGATACATAGACTTTTCTGGAAAAAACCTATCTTTCCTAGGGTTTATGGAGGGAGAGCGGCTTTATACAGCATTGCCTAAGACGGCAAAAAGTTGAGAGCCGATGGTGGAGACGGATGGTGTATTCGAACAAATTTAAAATCAGATTTTTTTACAGAAATAAAATTAACATCACTTAATATGAGTCCATAGTTCTATTATTCACATTTAAAACCAGGATATGTATAGTTCCAGGCCAAAAAAATGGCCAAAAATGAGAAAATATAAAAAAAAGTCAGTCATATTGTAATTATATATCTAAGTAAACCCGCTATAAAGAAAGAGCAATTAGAAAATTCTTGTTTCATATTACTTTATATACTTTAAAAGACTTCGAATTTCAGTTCAAACTTGCGGTATAGGTATAGCTTTATATTATAGTTAAATTTGTTTTCCAACTCATACTGTTATAGTAGGTATAGAAACATAATTTGGAAAATGTCTTAAATTTTAATATAAAGAAAGAGTTAAATTTACATAATTGTTATTTTCTTAATATGACTAGGTATTCCCGTCGGATTTATGAATTGGATATTTTTTGAAATCCGCGTGAATATTTTTTCCCCAAAAAGCAATTCTGATAAAACACTTTTTATCCAAACAAGGATTACAAACTACTAATATTTAAAAAAACTCTTTTTATTATTATTATCGAGCATGGTTTTAAAACGCGGCCATATCTAACTAGAATTGCAGGGTTTTTTGCGAAACACAACGTGGTGTGCCCTCATCCGCACCCCATCAGAGATTTATCAAAAAATTGACTCTTCAGCACTTAATAAATTATTCTGAAGCCTTTCATCCTCTGAGATCAAATGTTCTTACAGAACAAAAATTTTATATCATGTAATAACATAAATATGGCGCGTTGGAAAAATTCTTACTATTCAACTGGGTTTATACTAATACCAAAATATAGATACGAGTACACTTTTCGATATCTCATTATGTTGTACACAGACTTAAACATTATCTCCAAAGACATTTTCTTGAATTTTTTATTCGTGTGTTTCGCACTTAATTATATAGTCAGAGAGAGATAGAGAAGAGAAATGTATTTTAATTAATTTGCGCAATGGAACGTTTAACGATTTTCAGAAAACGCGTGATTCAAGAATTCCTAACGCCTGCTTGAGGAACCTATTCAATCAATTTTAAAGTTTTAAGAAAACGAAGGTTTGGCAATAAATCGGGTATACTTAGGCATTATCATTTGAAAGTTTTGAGTTATACAACAACCAAACACTATTTGTGATTGTGATTTCATACGTAAGTATATATGCATGTTAAAGTAAAATGTAAAACCTCCAAACTTCAAAGACTTAAATGTTGTAACAAATTTTTATTACAAACATATTTATTATTAGGTATATATAATGCCTTACCTGTATCCATATTGTTAAAAGGTAAACACGAAAACTGATCCAGATTTGTTGAGTTACAGTACCTAGTACCGCACAGTCACTAAATTATTATCTAATATTGCACTGCAATTTTAGCCACCAAGAAAAGATCAAGTTTAGTTTTATGAAAAAATGCCTTAATTCGAATTATTCGTTGAAGTAAAGAACCATTATTACAGCACCATAATTAAAAACGTTTTAAAAGTCAAAACAAAAAAGTTTCAAATTTCCGCGTTTCGAACACGTTACTGATGGTGTGTGACGGAGCCAAGTTACAAAAGGAACTGGCCCACAAAAAATTAATCACTGATGAGTTCACAACTGCTTATGACAAATCTCGGTAACCATTTGACTGGAAAGGACATGGTGTTAACATATATCGATAGGCGATGGAAGACTCCACCTTCAGCCGCCTCCGTACTATAAAATGGCCGAAACCATTTCTGGACCAATCGAGAGGGTTGGCGACGAGGCGGAGAAATTCTCGGTTGGAGCTCAATTGGTCCCAACCACCACGCATGAATATGCACTAAACGGAGCTTAATAAAAATTATACTGGTCATTTATCTCTGATTGAGCGTTATTTATTTTATTTTTGACGGCGTTGTTTTTGTGTCCTCAATAGAATTTAATATCGGCAAATAGGTGTTACTGTATTAAATGCAGATTGACAATATTCGCGTTTTATACTCTACCAGTCAAATGTATTTTTTTTGCAGTGGGCTATTAGGCAGTTGCGTTTCGTGGGTTCAAAGATTAGACATTAAGATTAAAAAGTAAAAAAATTACGGCAACTTCAATTTACCAAGACCTGTTGTTAAATGAATTAATCTATGCATAAAATTACAATTAAATTTCACTTTGTCATTATGCACTTTAATTTGATAACGTAAACCTTCGTCCAAAGCCAAGTTATTGCGTGATTTGCCAAATAATTTTAATCTAACAAGTGCAGATAAATGTTCTTTGGTCGACGCATGTCTTTTAATTGCAGCTGAAGAATTTTTAAATCAGAGTATCTAGTTTCAGACCATACCTACTTTTGAGGGGTTAGGTGTAGATGGAAATAGTAAGCAATTCCAGCAAAATACCATTCTGTATTAAACGATCTACATTTATTACTACTGTCTGTCTGTAACAGCCATAGTAATTTAGGAGTACATCGCCCATGTTTTTAATTTCTATTTGTTTTTCGTAAGAGTAACCGTTAAATTTTTCTTTTAAAAGCTGGCCAACGAGATGTTCTATATTTGCTGCAAATTTGCAAACTACGTATAAAATAAACAATCACTCAGTAGCTGCACGCTGGCGTGAATGCCTCAGACCGACGCGACGCTAGTAATTTATACAGAACAGAGTGAGGCCGTGCTTTTTCGATGCTAAAAACGTTCCGAAATTCCTACTATTGCTTTCCAACTGATCATTGCATTATTTTATAATTGTACATGCAAACGTATTAAGAATAACACACTGGCTGGTTGTGTCTGATCTTGAGTAATTCAGCCCGATAAGCTGGGCCTCGCGTATGCAAAACGGTGTTTTAAATGCTTGTTTGTTTATTTGCGGTCGATTTGTTTCAGAACTATTATACTATTGCTGCTTTAACTGTAAGTGAAATTTGAGTACATGCTGGTTAAATGTTATTATTACGCGGGGGTGTTAAAAAGTAAAAATAAAACTGTATACGTAAAAGTGTTTTTTTTTCATTAAAATTTAGAATTTGATTTTTTTATTTGAAAAATTATGGGTAGGAACTGCCTACCCTGCCTAATAGGACGGACCGCACTGCTATTACGCCAATAATAGTTAGACTGTTATTAACAGGCCTGTATTAAGGCTACAAAGGCTTAAATTACTGCTTCAAAAAATCAAGTTGCACGTTTTGTCTATCGAATAATTTATGGGATTCTAATTCATATCAAATATGAAGCATTTTAGGTGCTAGTTAGTTGTCACGATTATTTCTGTTTGTTAAGGACTAAGGTCTCTATATCTCTGATGTTACTCTTACTCTGAAATTAAAATAGACAGCCAATCATCTTCATCGACAGCTTAAAATACGGACCTGCCTGCTACTACAATAACTTATTTGTCTTTGCAACTTTGTGTGGTTATTGGAACTCACAGACTACCGCATTAAATTTAATTATTACTAAGTATAGTTATTTTGATTGCGTTGTTAAAAGTGTGCGTGGGTACTAATGGTAAATAAGTTCTACTAACACTAAACCCATCACTTATTTTCAAAGAATCGGTGTTTGCCATTAAAAATAATTTTAAAAGTATATTTCTTGTAGAAACAGACAACACTGTAAAAATGAGGTAAATTTTCATGGGTAAAACATTAAAACTACCTTTAAAATAGGAACAATTTTTTTGTATTTATGTTAACATTTCACATATATTATTTACTACAAACTGTAATTCATGTTTTTGTAGACTTTGCGCATGGGGTAGCTTACTCGAATGGCATACCTATAAACAACTCACAGACGTTATGACAAGCAAAACCGGCATATAAAATTAAATAGGCGTGGTTCTCTTCTTTCTATTTCACGCCACTGCCTGTGCCCTGTAGTGTAAACAAAGTCTAAACCATTATTTGTGCTCGTTTATGATCAAGGCAATCTAATAGCTTGTGCACTAGCCGAGACGCTCAAAAAATAAAGAAAAACAAATCCAGCAAGTAACAATTTTAACCAAATCAGTATATAGAAAATTTATGAAACATTAGTTGACTCGTTATCTTTCTGGTATTGGTAAAGTTATAAAGGAATTCTAATGCAGGATTATTAAAATTGAAAAATTTGCTAAAGAATATAAAAACGTTTTGTAAGCGCTTTTTAATGCAACCGAAGAAGTCCACAGGGTTGTCATGTACCGCTTAAGACTGCTTTAGTCCGATGTATTTAATCGTTATACAAAATTGTTTCTTGAAACAATACTAAACATGAAAAACAAATTGATACAATATCAAAGAACAAGAGCGAAGAGCTAAAAACAATGCAAGAACTCTTCAGGGCATATCCAGTCTCCCAGGGCATATCCAGTGATCCGTCTAGTCAGAGGTCGGTCGGTCAGGGAGCTGACGAATCCCCATGGCTATATTTAGGTGGTGCGGGCTTCTAGAAGGAGCGAAGTACTGCAGAGGCCTAAAGGAGCCAGGTGGCATGGGACTCTAGAAGGAGCAGGCTTTTGCAGAGCTCAACGAAGCTTTCTGTGTTGGTTTGCTCCGCACCAAAGCTTATCCTCGATCTAGAAGCAGATTCCGAAACGTTGGTATTTGAACAGAAAAGCTTGATGGGTTTGCATGATCTAAGAACCAACTACTTTTGTTGTCCAAATGCGTGGTTTACACAAGTTTTCCTAGTAAAGTTAAACTATATGCAAAATGCATGGGAAATTATGTTTTTGCACTTTTCTTGTCCTCATGACACTTACTAAGAATTTTAACGGCATTATTAAATATTATTAGTGCTGTTTAGTAAAACCAAACCAAATTTTACCTATAAAATTAAGAAAAATTCAAATAAATATGTAATCATAAATTTAAGAGAGTAAAGGATTTGATTTCCACTATAGCTAGGATAGACCACAGCGTGTTTCGTACTTATTAGAACACGTTTTAGAGGAGTGGCGGTAGCTCAGAGGTTGGGCGTTCAGCCTCTAACGCTAAACGTCTAGGGTTCGATTCCCCGCCGAAGCCATGCAGCAACAAAAAATCTATGCCGCAACCCGCCACTCACATTCCCCAATCCGGTGTAGGCAGCCGTGGGGTCTTAATGCCTGAAACCTTCTCTGGAATTTAGTCGTTCGGATTCGACGTTAAACTGTTGGTCCCCCGTACTCTACCTTAGCGCTAAGGAAAGTACGTGGCAGAGCAGAGTGCAGGTGCCCAGCAGTGGGACGTAAATGCTAGTTACGAAGAAGAACTCTTTAGATGGCCTCAATCCCATCCGTAGTTGAAACCTGCGACGGCAGATAATATACGAGAAAGACAAAAGCTTAGATGGAGACTCACAAATAAAAGTTTTTCTATACGTGCTTCGAAAAAAAAATGCTAAGCAACTAACCGACGAAGATGAAATGAATCTGCTAAGCAGATTTCCGCAGTCGTGTTTGTTGCTTACCAACTTTCCTCACCGCGCATATAGCAAGCGTTTTATTTCTAGGTCCTCATTTATGTTTTCATTTTTTTGAGTAAAAGACTAAAAATGTCTAAGAGATCACGAACTGATTTTTGTCATATAGCTACCGGTAAATGTTAACTTTGCGCAAAAATGTTGAGATGCGTTTCAAAATATTCCTGGCTCCCGCGACTATAACAAAAAACGTTTAGCTTAACTTAGCCTTATATTTGACTACGGCAGATTATAGGTAATTAAATTTTGTAATATCTTTAATGGAAATATTTTTTTAATTTTTAAATCACATTAAAGGAATCATTATTTATACTATTATTTTATTATTAAACTATTATTAAGTTATTATTAAATAGCTACAAAATGCAAAATAACTATTTTCTTCAAACTGTTTCCCATTTGTTGTTTTAATAATAATGAACCCGACGCGTCGCGTCGTTTAAGCTACATTTACTTGTATAAGTGCTTAAATACACAACTTTGACAGACACGGACGCGCACAACACTATTAGTGTACACAACCAAAATTATAGAGAAGCATGAACCAACTACTACATTTAGTTAGTGTATATATTAAAGTTTCTATTATACATAAAATAACAGATGCCGATATGCTGCAGCATATGTGTAATTTGTTAATAATTAATGTACTAATTATATACCAAGCTTGTCCAAATCTTATTGTGTTGCAACTTCATAGCTGCAGTATTAAATTAGTAGTGAGTTATTAATAATAACGTTAATTTATTTATTAAAGGGTGACATACTTCATAGCTGCTTTTAATATATTAAATTTGATAAAATACGCAGTTTATGACTTGTATGCCTCTATTACAATTTATAATTGCGAATTCCAGTGTTGGTTAATAAGACTCATTTGTATATTAAGTACCATGTTAAATTCGAACGGCACATGCGAAGCTGAACGCACGTACTCGCGCACAACCTGCTTATAATTTTGCGTATATACTAGTGAACTGCTCTACCATGCCTGACTTAAGAAGTAAAAGTGATAAAAGTGATACTAGTGGTGATAACAATGATGCTCTTGCCCAGAAGATTGTGGACAAGCTACTGGAGAACAACACCTTTTTGGAAAAACTGAGCTGCATTATCGATAAGTCAATAAGTTCCCACTTAATGGAAACCATCAAAAACTTCGAACATAAGGTTAGCCAACTAGAAAAGCAGCTATAGCTCTTGATTTTGACTCATACTTTTTTATAAAAAAGTATGAGTCAAAATCAAATGCTGCATTAGATGAGTATGAGCAGTATACCCGAAAAAACAGCCTTAGAATATTCGGTGTTCCAGAAAATCAGCATGAAAATACGGACGAAGTTGTAATTAACCTATGTAAGGAAAAACTTGGAATCACATTACCTGACAATGCCACCGCTTAAAAGGAAGAGAAGGCGTGCATAAACCGATAATTGTCAAATTTGTGCAACGCAACGTAAAAAAACAAATATTCAACAACAAACGCAAGTTAAAAGGTACAAAAATAGTCATTAGAGAAGATCTCACCAGGAAAAGGATGGAGATAATAAAAGACTCCGAAAAACGTTTTGGCCACAAGTCAGTATGGACAAATGAGGGAAATATCTTCATTAAGGTAGATAGTAAAGTTCATAAAATTAAAACACAAGACGATTTAAATGCTCTTTTCAATTAATTCATGCAGTGCGTGCGCGTGCAATGATATTACCTGCCCTTGAGTACATCTTGGATTTAGTTTTGAATTTTCTTTATTTTTAACCGACTTCAAAAAACGGAGGAGGTTCTCAATTCGTCTGTATATATGTTTTCTTTTTTTTTTTAATTTTTTTTTAATGTGTGTTCGGGCATAACTTTTTTGTTTATGATCCGATTTTAATGATTTTTTTGTGTTGGGTTTAGTATAGTTCCAAGGTGGTCCCATTATAATTTCATTGGTATTGGATCTTGAACTTCGAAGATACTCCTCAAAATCTATTTTTTAACCGACTTTTTAGTGTTTCCGTATTTCATCTCCCGTTTCAACTAGCCGTCCTTTTCTCATTCGAGAAGCATCCTTACTAGGTCTACCCATCACTTAAAATTGTAAAATAATTAACTTTTAAAAGAAAGAAAACCGACTTCAAATAAAAACACAAAAGTGAGATAAGTTAACTAAAAAGCAAAAAATAAATGTTTTTTATACAACAATTTAATACTTATTTGTTGTTCCGTTTAATGTAATTAAGAAATTGTTGTTTATTATATAATTATTAATTGTTTTATAGTTTTGAAGTAGGTGTCAAGTAAAACATAAAAATTATATACCTTGCTGCAATAACAAATTAGATTCGAATTTTTATGATTTAGTTGGCACCGACTTAAAAATTATAAAGCAATTAATAATTATATAATAAACAACAATTTCTTAATTACATTAAACGGAACAACAAATAAGTATTAAACTGTTGTATAAAAAACATTTATTTTTTGCTTTTTAGTTAACTTACGTCACTTTTGTGTTTTTATTTGAAGTCGGTTTTCTTTTTTTTTTAAAGTTAATTATTTAGGTTAAGTTTGTTTATCTGCACGGCACAGACAGATGCACATTGATAAATCTTTTAATTTAAAAGCAGCACATTTAAATATATGGTTACTTTTTCCAAAAATAAATTATATTAGAAACATTATTACAGATTATGATATCTTTACTTTGTCGGAAACTTATCTCACACCAAACATAAGCAATAATGATATTTACATACAAAATTATAATATACCTAATACGTAAAGATCGGGGAGAGCGTGGTGGTGGTGTGGCGCTATACATAAAAAACACGTTAAACTTTAAAATAATCAATACTAGTGACCTTATCGAACAGTTATGGATTTCTGTTAAAATAAAATGTAACATATTTATTTTTGGCGTAGTTTATAGACCACCATCTACAAATTACAAATTATTTGGGAATGAATTGGAAATTTCTTTTGCATCGTGCACCGCTGTATCCGAAAAAATTTTTTGTTTGTGCGATATAAACATTGATATGCTTTCACCTTCAAATATAAAAACTAGGTATTTTGCAGAGTTTTTGGAATGTTTTAGTCTGCATCAGCATATTACAGACCCAACTAGAATTACCCAAGATAATGTATCTCTTATAGATATTATTATATCTGCCGATTCTTTTATGGTTAAATCGTCTGGTGTCTGGATGAATAATGAATCTGATCATGAGTTGGTGTTTTGCGCTATTGATGTAGCTTTACCTGAGCGAGTACCGGAAAAAAAAAATGTATCGTGACTTCAAAAATATTAATATAACAGATTTTATAAATGACTTTCAGTTATTACCATTACAACAAATCTACTATGTAAATGACATTAATACTAAACTTGCTATATTAAACAGTAATTTAATTAAGCTTTTTGATAAACATGCTCCTTGGCGAACAATCAAAATTACAAAAAGATATGCTCCTTGGTTAACCGATAATATTAAATTGATGATGAAACTTCGAGATGAAGCAAAACGCAGATTCAGGAAATCTAGAAGTGCTGCCCATTGGGAGTACTATAAATCTCTCAGAAATTTAACAAACACTAGCATAATTAGTGAAAAAAGCGCATATCTTGCTGAAAAACTAAACACTGTTCTGGTAAGCAGTTGTGGAAATAATTCAATTTATTTAATAATTGGTCCAGTACTTTCGCCTTTAGAGGGGCCACATTGCATGTGCAAATTTCAAATCCATATTTTAATATAAGACAATCAATCCCCTTCTTAAAATGCACGCACAGTACATGACTAATAACCATAACCTACAAACTTGACATTGAGAAATATCTAGTAAGAAACACTAAATTAGTACAAGAGAGAACGATATACCCATCTCATAAGGCACATTTTTGAAGTTAGAGTGAGAGGAAACGACGACGTGTCCTAACCCTCTCGTATAACAAATCTGTCATTATCAATGGCATCTAGGATCGCTACAGTAAACCAATCCATACTTTAGCAGTGGTATAATCAAAACAGGTAATTATAATTGATTTGTTAATTTTAATCTCCAAAAGTTATATACAAATAATAAAATGTTTAATATTTAATAATCAAGATCATAATTGTTTATTAATTTTTCATTTAACACAACACTGTTGTGATAATCTTCAAGAATTAAATTAAAGGAAATCAATATTTCTGTTGTTTTAAACGCTATGTAATTACATAATTAGAAGGTAATTATTATCCAGTGGCGTAACAATCACCTCTGCAACCCCGCACCGCGCGTGTGTGTGTATGTTAAAAATTTAAAATCTAATAAAATTACAGTTACTTTTTAAGTACATGCATATCAAATATGAATCCTAGCTAAACCACTAGGTGGCGCTCAATAGAAACAATTGAGAAAAGAAAACACAAAAAATTTTAAAAACTCCTAAAAGATGACAGTTTTCTTGGTGTTTCTGCATATGGAAGTAAAAGTGTAGTAGAAAATACTAAAAGGTTAAACATCGAAATAAATTCGCTATAAAAATGCGCTAAAGCAAGTCATTTTTTTATAAACTAAGGTTATCAATAGAAATATTGTGTTTTTACCGCTCAAGATTACCACCAACGAAAATAAGGTATACCTCTTGGGGTGTTATAGTTGTAGTAATGTTCAAAATTTAATTTTTTTTAATAATCGCTCATGTATGTGACTGGTAAACGTAGATATATGTCTTATTTTTAATTTAAACAAAACTGGAGAGGGGAACCTATTATAAAAGTCTGCGGGGGTGGGGGGACTTACGGTTTGCGTTACGCCACTGTTACTATCACAGATGGTCGTGTAAACGAAGTAGATAGGCACTTGAAAGCAAAAATGTTTTAATAACACTCATAAGGTTAATCGAGTGTTTATTTTTAATGAGCCTTACAGATTCAAAACATTCAAAAATTAATTGGTAAATAAATTACAAGAACCGTTGGTAAAATCCGCCTCATTAGATTATTTGATTGCACCAAATTGCGGCAGAGCGAGAACCAATTAGAAGATTAATGGAGAGTAGACAAGAGTTGAAAAACGCATTTTCTGTACGTATCCCACAATAATTTTATAACGCCGAAAGTTCATTTGTATTTGGGACAGGATTATTGATTGGCCTCAGCTAAATATCTGATTTAAATTTACAGTGAGTACGGAAACTCACTAAATATAACATTTTTATCCCGTTGTATATGCAACGAAGATACACGCCTATACGCAATTCATTAAATTCAAATTTAACTAACTAAATCGCTTCTATGCTAACGCCTAATCTCATGCCAAGATAATGATAATTATGTATTTATCCATATAAAATAACGACAGTTCTCTACTTCCCTATTTTATAACAACCACAAATCTAAATGCATGAGCAATAACATTAAAAAAATACTGTTGGACAAACTTTGATTCTAGGACTAGGATTTATATGCTCTGAAAATTTATATGTACCTAAAATTGTTAATACAGGGTTGGGCAAAAGTACGGAACAATGCAAATATCTTTAATACGGCAACCGCGATTTTGACCAAATTTTCTACATGAAGGTTCCGATATACGGCGGATACAATGAAAGTATCGGCGGTTTAAAAGAATTTCCGGTTTAGCCAGAAATAATATCAACTTTTTATTTTAAATCTGCTGAATTTAACATCAGAAATGGTCATCAGACTGGTTAGGTGGAAGAGCAGTGACTTTTGAAGTCACTGAACCTCGCCTTTTGTCGCCTTTCTTTTTTTTTGTTCTGTTTCTTATATAATTCTGTTTGTTATATAATTTTGAGCTTACAATAAAGACATTATTATTATTATTATTATTATTATTAAATGGTTCAATTAACAGAAAGAGAACGAATTCAAATTTTAGTGTATAGGTATAGAATGAAAATGAACACTTCTAAAAAGTAGGCCGACGCGACCTTTAAATAATAATCTAAAACTATGTATTTTCACAGTAACATACTTCATCTAAAATGCAATAAAACATGGGTTTGATTTTAGCAGAAAAATGGTAATTTATTCGAATAAACTAAAAATATGCAGCCATTTATAAAAACCTTAAAAGTAATGCATTTATACGCACTTTCAAATTTACATATGTGATTCAAATGTCGCCGAGATATGTATAAATTTAAACTGCATATGTTTATTACATTAAAAAACCTGCAAATTTATAGAAATCCTAGCCCTAATTGGTGCACATCTATAAATTAAATCCGAATCCTTTCCACCTGTTCCAATTTTCAGTGGAGAGGAGCCTCTGCTACTGGAAGCCACATATTTACGCGTTCATTATATAAAGCGCATATTCGTTTGCACAGCGGACCGCTACAGTTTTCAATAAGGATAACCAAACTTGGATTTATACTGTTTGTTTGTATTATTGAAACATAATCTGCTGATATCTGTCTAGTGTCAGTACGAAAACAAACTCCGCCGAGGAAACATCGCATCAAAGCCGCGAGGCTGCAAAGTGCAAATACCTGCAGGCAGATCTCCACTGCTTCACATATTTTTCTTCTATTAAATACTTTGACCGATTTCCATTACATTTGTTTGTTATTAAAAATACTTTGAACGTAGGCCCTTTTTAATCTCGGGTACCAGTGCAACTGCATTACGAATTTACATTGACTTTTATTACGTTGTGCTGGGCAGAACCCTATCTATGTATTAAATCTGCATCCCTTCCACCTGTCCCAACTTTTAGTAATGAGGGGCTTCCGCTAATAAAGCCCACATATTTACGCGTCCATTATATAAGGCGTTTATTCGTTTATACAGCGGGCCGCTAAAGTTTTCGAGACAAATAACAATATTTGGTTATATACTGTTTGCTTTTGTTATGGGGATATAATCTGCTGCTAGTTGTCAGATTTACTGTGTTACACAATATTACGCAACACAGAAGAACGCTGAATGCTTCTGCCGTCAAGTTCTACCACGCACCAAAGTTCTCGAGCTATCGCAAAAGACACTAATATCATGCGATCAAAAAAGTAACGTCAAGTAGACTTTGGCTGTAATTGTTTTTCTGATGCTATACTGGTTAAGATAGCAAAACAACTGCAATGCACACATTTTTTTAACGCATGTTGCGAACGTTATTGATTAACAGGGCAGATATTTAGAAAAATTGTTTTATTACCTACAATTATTTTATCACCCTTGGGTACTCGATTAACAGCTACAACTTAAAGAAAACAATTTCAGTTAAAACCAACTTAACCTAACAAAACCTAGAAAAAACGCAATTACCATCAAAAAGGATCAAAAACAGACATTTAATAAACTAGGAATGTATTAACCACAGCCGGTATACTCGGATGGACAAGTATACGCAGCGTTTTAAATGTGAATGTTAAAATTGGAAACACTAATGAATGGGGTCAGGATACTGCTGGATTCATTAAGTACATGTCTTACATCTCGACGAAGCTTATTATTTTTTTTAACTAAACAAATAACAGGGGGCGAAATCTACCTGTTCCGTTTCTTAATATATGTCATTTTCGCCGCGACGTTTGTTGTAAAAAAACGGAGGAAACTTAAATACAGCTATGTGCTAGAACAGCGGCACCATTTCCACTAGAAGGTTTACAAAACGATTTTAAATGTTAACTATGAAAAGATTAAATTTTGAAATCTGACAATCCTAAAATTTAGATTACTTTATCGTGTGAACACATCGCGTAAAGGTACGAGGTACGACCGAAAAGGTAGTAAATAGAAGCGATGTTTAGTCTCCCAGCTTTATTGGGCATTACATCTAGGAGCAAGCTATTAAGAACATTTTCGTGACGAAAAGGAACTATTCGCCATTTAACGCCAATCTCAGTTATATACGAGCATAGGTGTTAAAAGCAGCGAAATACGATTAACTATCATATTAACAGAGATTTTGTTGTGGCAGAGATTAAGTACGCTGTTACAGCTTTTAAATGTATTCTCTTTGTACAAATGTTGATACACATACTTGATAAAACTTATTAATGTTGCCATCGAGACGAGAATAATGTGTCGACCTCGTTTCCTTTTGCCTCGTAAAGTCGTTAAAGTCACCACGGGGTAGATATTCTTTTCTTTTACTAACAGTTTTCCTGAACACTAAACGGTTTTACGCCATCCACTTTCTTTGGCGCAACATAGTTTTTTTGTTTATTGCGTAAATTTGCATGAATTATTTACAAACCACAGAGAAAGACCAGTTACGTTTGACAAAAGTTGCTGTAGTTTACTTTTAGCAAGTTTTTATTCACTCCCTTTACAAACCCTATGCAATCAGCAGATAAGGAGTGTTTCTAAAAGTACTTAAGTCTGGAAGAAGTGGATTATTGTATTATTCTGTTACATACATTATTCTGCACAAAAAGTGTAGCAATTTCTTTTTTTTTTTCTAAATAAAGAATCATGAAGTCGTGCGTGAGCACGACTCGAACCTACTGCCATTGGGAGTCTAGTTTCAAAGCCTGGGACTTTAACCACTGGACCACCCGCTGTCCCTATTTCTGGTTTAAAATGTTATCAATTAATGTAATTGTGCACCTTTTTTATAACATGTTAAGTCTATGAATTTCGATAATATTAGAAAGTTAAAGTTTACAAAGGGTTTAGTGAAAAACCAAGAAATTCAAAAGTAGCACATTATACACGAAGGGAGAGAGACGTCTTCTTTTTCCTGAGGTGGAATTTGAAGCACGAGGGCGAAGCCCGAGGGCTACAAATACATCGAGGGAAAAATGACGGTCTCTCCCGAGGTGTATATACTATTTTTTCCACGATCGGGAGTAGAAATACTTAATTTCATAAATAAAGAATTATAATAAATCGGAGCGAAATTACAATATTTAGAAGCCTTTAGGATGTTTCCATGCAACGTACCATGACAACAGACATTTGTTTATAAAAATAAATATGAAATGAAATAAAAACTCCCCTAGGGAAATTGTTGTCTTATTTCGTCCCTAGAGAGTAAATGCTTTACTTCTGTCACAATTTTGATGCCATAGAAACCGACTTCTACTCCCGGTCATGGAAAAAGATATTTTTATTATAGGTACTTATCTGAAAACACCTTGTTTTCATCCGTTTTTACAATGACCTAAAGGTGGCATTTTCAGCACAGCGCATGGAAAACTTTTCCCGATCTCCGATTTTTTTCCGTGCACTAAATAAAAAAATACAATTAGAGTTAATTATAAGAAAACACAATATTTATTTATTTAACTTTTTTGAGATCTCGCCATTCCATAAAAAGTTGATACTCGTGTTCATATCTCGACCTGGATTTTGCTAGTAACAAATCAGCACTGGCTTGTGCCGCTTGCTCTAATGTTCTTAGGAATATCTGGATTTTCTTCCGAGTACATTTTTTTAAACTGACATGAATTAAACTGACAGAAAATAAAACATAGCCGATAGTAAATAAATCGTTGCTATGGAAATGTTAATCATGTTTGGTACAGCATGTGCCACCTAACCTTGCAAATTTTAGTGGGCTTTGATTCGACTACTTACGCTTTGTTTCGTCGGTAGTCGTCACTTAAACTAGCTCTAATTGGCTGTGGGACAGTGTGGTACACTCTACTAAAAAGTGAAGGTAAATTTATTTATGGTTTACGAAAAATTGTGGATTTTTTGACAAATTAAAAGGCCGTGCGCCATAAGATTATAAACAGTTTGCTTTGAGGAGGGATTAACGATAATTTAGGTTAGGTATAAAAAATACAGCAAAGAAACTAGAAATGTAATAAAAAACCTTTGCTTTTGCTTGAGAGTGTAACGGCTTCTCGCCTTTTAAACTTATCGTCATTTTTTTGCAAGGTTAAATGGCACTTGCTGTACTATTACGATGATTATTATTACTTTGAAAATTTTTTGCTCAAGTAGAAATCCAATGAAATTAGTTAATTTGAGGTCATCTGATTGAACACAACCAATCAGAACAACATTGTACTGAAAGCAGATTCCATGGGCTGTTTTCACTCTATTACGTTGCTATGGATACATTCTGATTTATTTCGATTTTGACGTTTCAAATATTAATTAATTTAAAAATGTCACGATTTAGTTGTAATACTAACGAGAAGATTAATGAAATTATCGAATCAAATATACCAAAAAATACTGTTTACAGTAAAAAATTTGAATGGAAAGCATTTATGGAATTTTGCAATGTTAGAAAGTATCAATTAGATGGAAATCGGACGGTGGAAGAATTGGCGTCGATTTTAAAGGATTGGGCAGCGAACATGAGAAGAAAAGATGGTACAGAGTTTAAAGAAGCTACGGTCAAAACCATGTGGAACCTAACAAGTAAGCTTTTACAAGAAAAATATTGGAAAGAAATGAAAGTTATAATTGACCAGTTCAAAAGTGTTGCATTACAACAAGCGCGAGCTGCCCGCGATTCTATACGACGAAAACTGCAATCGGATCCCTGTAAAAGGAAACAAAATTCAGCAACATTAAGTTCAGTAAAAATAACCAAAATAATAAATTTGTGGGATGAAAACACCCCTGGAGGGCTGCAACGGAAATTCTATCACATAGCCGCGGTAGAATTAGCTTGGCGAGGTGGGGAAGCTGCTGCTTGCTTGATGACTTTTTTCGTATCGAAACAAATAACGATGGTTCTGAAACAAATCGAGTTGAATATAACCCTGTATTCAGCAAGACTTGCCAAGGTGGTTCGAGAATGTGTACAGAAAGCACATTTTTAGTAAATAACAATGACAGCAACGTTTGTCCTGTCAGATTATTTAACAAATTAATGTCAAAAAGGAGCCCAAATATTAAAACAAACAGACTATTCGTAAGAACAAATCGTCACTGGAAAGCCGAAAATGATCACTGGTATGATAATATGCCCATTGGAAGAAATATGATTCAAAATTGGACAAAATCGTCTGCCGAAGCGATTATCTTGAATACTAAGGAAAAAAAAAATTACTAATCACTCCAATAGATCGACCGCGGTCAGTCAATTGGCCAAAAATGGTATTCAAGAGCAAGAGCTCATAAAAATTACGGGTCATAACAATGCCAACTCCATAAAAACATACTTAAATATTGACGAAAAACATCATAATCAAATTATTAACAGCATGCGTTAAAATACATCTTCATCTGTTATAGAAACTAACACGTCTGGATCTTCATTTAACTTTTCTAATTGTTCTTTCGTTAATTGCACCTTTAAATAAATTATTTTTGCTTTGTATTTTTTTCTATAATTAGCAAAAAATTTTCTATCCGAATAACCCTCGAACATTAATAAATGCTCAAAAATTTTATAACATTTTTCTCAAGCTTGTTGCTTATAGGCAACAGACCTCCGCCTACGGCGCGGCGTCGGTCTGTTTCCAAGCAACATGCTTTCGAAATCTGGCATAAAATTTTTTCGAACAATTATCAATGTCCTTGGGTTATTACTACTAAAAATAAAATGTTCTAAATTTACTTCTTATCCTTTTTTGGGTTGTTTTCAAATAAGTATAATAAAAAGTATCGTTCATTACACGTCCAGAAATGGATTTTCCGTGCTTGCATGACTTCCCGTTCCCGAGAATTTGTCACGCGCGCACGGAACAATCATTATTTCCAGACTCCTAATGAAATATACTATTACTTCACTTTTTATCTTTTTTGTGGCGAGTATTATAAATTTTACAAAAATGGTTTAGTATTTTTTTTTCTGGCTCATCTGAAAAATAAATGTGGAGGTAAAACCAGCAACTTATCTTTGCATTTAGCTAAGATAGATGGGATTTTGCTTAAATTTTCCATAAGTGCAAAAGAATATTGAGTGTTCTAATGCAAACGACGAAATTAGTAAAAATGATTATAATTTCATTTGTTAATTTTTTTTAAGAATATAATCATATCATTTAGTGGCGTAACATTGCGGCTTTGTTAAAAAAAACATGTTTAGTCTGAACATTGGGGTTCCACAAAAGAACCCTGAAATAAAATTTTAATATTATAATTACAAATTTAACGTTATCAAACATTTCAATTCTTATTGCATTGCTTAAAAGGATTAATTATAACAATGCGGGATTCAACAAGATTGGAATATAAATTTGAAATTAGAGAATTGTAATTTGTGAAGAGCGGCCGTAGCTCAGTGGTAAGCGCGCGGGCTACCAATGCAGCGGATCCGGGTTCGATCCCCGGCCAGGTCGTTCTTCCTCGCAAGGCAACGGGAAACCAGCGAGGTGAATTTTTCCCCAGGAAAACCTCTCTGGAGAAAAAGTGCATGCACTTCCTGTGGTTCGGAGCCCACGTTAAACTGTAGGTCCCCTATGTATGTCTGTGCAAATTATCTATCACCGCGCACCAAACATAGACATAGGAGAGAAGTAGCCAACGCTTTGAATGGGTATGGCACCATAAGAAGAATTTGTGAAACATTTTAATTTGTATTTAAAAGATAATAATACTCGTCATAAGTTTTACTAAAACTTTTTATTATTAATGTACAATTTGTTTCGTTAGTTGTTTCTATCCCTTGCAGTGGCGGTCCGTCCTATTAGGCAAGGTAGGCAGTGCCTCCCAAAACTTTTCAAAAAAAATCATATTTTAATTTTCATTAAAAAAAGTTACTTTTACACAGTTTTTACCTTTTAACACCACCGCGTAACATTACAAATTAAGCGCTAAATAAATAAACCGTTGCCTTTAAACACAGTTTCGCATGCGCGAAGGCCGAGCTTATCGAGCTGAATGATTCCAGCTACGACACAATCAAGCAATCTATTATCCGTAATAGGTTTGCATGAACATTGATACAAATAACGCCATGGTCGGATAGACAGATGCAAAGAAATAGTAGCAATTTAGAACGGCATAAGCACGGCAAAGGCACGGCCTTTGTAGTACTTTACTTGCGACAGTCGGCAGCAGTTAGTTGCATCGTGCAGCTTTTGTGTGTTTATTTATTTCATACGTAGTTTGCAATTTTGCAGTAAATTTGTCGTAATTTTTTTAATTTTTAATCTCAATGTTAAACAATTTTTGCCATTGCCTACCCAAATTTTGAACCCACGGAACGCTACTGATCCCTTGCCAAAACTGGTGCATCCGCTATTGTTTTTCTTCTTTTCTCAGCCAGCTCCTTTACTTCCCATAACTTTCTTAACCTGCCGCGTGTTTTTTCTCGTCTATTCTAAGTTCCAACATATTTTTCGGTTTTTTTGAGATGTCCATTCTGACTAGATGGCCGTACCATTTTAATTGTTTTGTCTCAATTTTATTTACTAGATGGTCTAACTCCAATTCTATAATACTTTTGTTGCGAATTCTGTCTCGTCTCTAGTGATGCACAAAGCAAGATTTCTTGTCTTGCTCGGCAACTTCTTGTCTTGTCTTGCTAAGCAAGACAAGAAGTAAAACAACTTCTTGTCTTGCAAATTTCTTGCTAGCTTAATTCTTGTCGTGCTAGCAAGACTCTTGCTTATTTCTTGTTCTTGCTAGTTGGGAGATTCCCCGAGCTATCGAGTCTCGATAAAGCGGTGACGGCATCCTGTCGCGTGCGCCTGCTCGTTAAACGCCGTGGTACCGTGTAGTGCTGACTAAGAAACTTTTATATTTTGTTAGCGCGTTTGGTAGTTAGTAGGCTAACATACATACTATACTTGCGTATATTTTATTTGGTTTCTTTGCATTAACAATTTAATTTTTGTATTTTATCGGTGCGTTCCAAATGAAGCACATATTAAACAAATAGCAAAAAAAACGTTATTTATTAATTTTTTGAACTGTCAGTTTTAGACTTTTACATCTGTTTCGGTTTCCCCATGGTTTTATTGTATAGAAATGACAGCTAAAATGGCAGTTTTGCGAAACAACTTGGTTTTGATATTATTGATTTTTGCATTTTGTTTGAAACGCACTGCTTATTAAGAGCTGCAACAAAACTTATAAATTATTATTTTGCACTACAGTATCATTCTGTTTTCACACACCCCAGTTTCAGAAGCGTTAAAATCAGCGTTTTGAAACTTTTATTTCATGTATCTACATAAAACAAGAAATCTTGTTTCTTGCAAACGTCTTGACAAGAAATCTTGTTCTTACTCCAGCTAGTCTTGTCTTGTCTTGTTTCTTGCACACCTACCTCTTGTTCTTGTTCTTCTTATGACTCAAGCAGACGTCAGCCGTAATCCCCATTACTTTCTGTTAACAAATTTTACTAGTAGTTTTAGTTCAGTAACGACTGACATGTACACTGACAATTTTAAAAAGATTGATTATGCTACATGTATATCAGCACTGCGGGCCAATGAGGCTCATGGCTTAGTTCTATTCACTCCAGGTTTGGTTCATTGCTGTGTACCGGAGAGTAGTGGGGTCCATTGGGCCTTTAACCACTACGCCCCCTCAGCTTACTCCAAACCCTTGGCATTACATTTACTCATCCATCTATACTTCGTGGGAGATTCCAACCCCACTAACGACAGCCGCGTTGTTAATGCGACATCCGGGACCACCTATTAGGGTGCCATTCCGAGAGCACCATTCGCCGTGTTGAATCGACTTTCGGACACCCATCCAAGTACTGACCAGGCAGAGCTATGCTTAACTCTGCTGATCGCACTCGAACGTGCATTCTAACCGTGCCAACTCGGGACTCCTATACTACAGGCGTAGTAATTATTTCGGTATGTGTTTTTTCCGAGGAAAAAAAGACGGGAGAAAACATACGGAAATAATTACTACGCAGGTTTATGAATTTTGGTTTTGAAGGTAATTTACTTTCCCCATGCCGGGCCTCGGGTATTAGATACCGAGCCGGGCCTTTGATAGTAAATTCGGGGTTGGGTCGGGCCTGGTCTGTAGAAGTAGATTCCGGGTTGGACCGGGCCGGGCCGGGCTTCATCATTTACACGTACAAATTGGGCATCGATCGGGCCGGGTCTTAAAAAATCGAGGTCGGGCCGGACCGGGCCTTAAAATTTCGACCCGTGCAAGGCTCTCGCGCCTAATAACCCTAATCCAATATGTATTACACAAGTTGTCAATTTATTTTCGGAAAATTAAGCTAGCGGGCTAGCATTTCGTATTTCAAATTTCAAACTTAACGAGTCTTACAAAATGTTTAGAAACTTCTTGATTGATCTAGACAAATTTGACACCTGATTTAATTTAAGAATTTGTCAGGATTTAATATTTAATATAAGAAAGTAAAAACCAAATTACCCTTTTATAACTTATAATTGAAATACCTACAAGTAAATTTTCGCCAGATGTGATTCAGTACATGCGGTATAATACAGTTAAACAGATACTCGCGATAATTTATTTCCTGTAAGACACCCGCACATTTGGAGTCATCTCCAGTTAATTGATTTAATTTTCCAGCCGTCCCCAGACTGCTGATGGCATTACAGCTCTCATAAGTCATGAGAGCGGCAATGTGACATGGAGCCGACGGGCGTTGGCGGCGTCTTAGAGATGCACTCTCGGTTTGGGACGCTCCATTTCATTCGCTAATGACGTAGACTGCGCGTCTCGTCTCGCCATTGCAAACATACCTTATAAACTTCTTGCTACGACACTCACATAAAACAACACTAGAGCTGGTTTAACTGAAGTTTTATTTACCACAACTTTACGTGCCCAGAAGCGTTTTTGAACATTCGTGAGAAAACAATTAAATTGTCGTTCCTATGACAACTGCTATTTCACAAAGCAGCTTTTCTCAAAAATAGCACCGCTATTGAGTGGAACAAAACTTGCACAAAAAAGGTTTTCCCATTTTTGAAATTTTCTACAGATTAAAGAAGAATTTCACTGTTATTGTTTAAATAGCCTCCGAGAAACCTCAATTTTGTTTAGGTTGAGTTCTAAATAATTAATTACATTTTACAAAATTTAAATATTCTACGAATTCTACTGTTTTGCAAGTTTGAAAGACTCGCTTTTGCAAAGTAGCAACTTGCTAACATAAACCCGTCAACCGGAAATTTTAAAACAACTTTGCTGTTTTGATAGATTTAGTTTAAAATCATTAACGAAATCGAAACATGACGAAACATTAGAAAATTATAAAGTCCGCTTATACATTTCATAAATCTTATTTTTCTCTTTTCATCCATAAATGTGCTTACATAAGAAAATGGCGGTTGAACCAGAAACCTTCAGAAATATCGACAGAACAGAAGTTTTTCAGCTACTGGCAGGAAGATTAAAATGATTGTTTAATGTTAATTTAATTTTCGCTGCATTTATTATAATTTTTAATAAATAACATTAAACATGCAGCAATTTTCATTAAACTCCATCAATTGAAAAGTCATAAATCAACATGTTATCACATGTCATGGCCTACACATGCCAACTTGCAAGCTTGCAGTAACTTTTACTGACATAGTAGACTTTTTGTATTTATATTATTGAACTTGTTAATAGCACTATAGCACTTAGTGCTAGTAATTGATATGACCATGGTAAGCTGTATCGCCACATTGTGAAATAGTGAAATTGTAATTATTATAATTTATAATACCCATAATCTGATTATAAATGGGGAAATTTAAGGGCAAAATTATTTTCACATCTTACTCATGTAAGCGGCGACGATAGGAGAGCTAAATAGACATGCAAATTTTGTGGACGGAAAAGTATTTTCTAATTATAATTATTATTTATCTTTAAGAAAGCAATAAGCCAATCAAGCTGTAGATATTGTTCTAATTTCTTGTTATCTTGTTATTGTGTATAACATTTAACAAGAAGAACCGATGACAGACGGACAACCTGATTACTGCATTGGAGACCAAGAACGAATAACCGTATCGCAGAAAAACCTTAAACTAGGTGGTTGGAAGACATCAAGAAAATAGGAAAACGACAATGGTACAGCCTATCAGAGGATAGAGAAGGATGGAAAACCATTAGGAAAGACTATGTCTAACATTGGACCAATAATGTCTGGAAAAGAAGAAGGTTGTTCCAATTTATTTAATGTTTCCGTATTTTCTAAGTTTCAAATGGACCGACATCTTAAATGGTGCACAAAATTGATGTCTTATTTGGAAAATAAGCATTCAAAACATTCATGAAACGTTTTACGAAACTTAAAAATAAGTTCCGTGAAACATTACATCAGCACCTATGCTATAAAAAACGCTTGGTTACGGGGCTAGAGCCTTCCGAAGATGACCAGCATAATCACTCTTTTGCGAGTAACTTTGGCAATAGTTGCATCACAAGTTTGACATTTAATTTGCGAACACTCTCCATTTTGTCTAGTATTCCTAATTACTTTTGTTTGAATAGGTGCGCCAGAGGTGTCTCGTGTGAAAGCGGAGGGTGATATTTTCTTCTAAATATTTCAGATCTTTACAATGTTTGAAGCGTTGCTTAAAAAATCTTATTTTCTATACAAAAATACACAGAAAAGGTACTCTTTCTAAAACTCCCTAAATGCAATGGCTTTTTAAAATTCAATTGGTGTGAAAAATCCAGTTGCCATGCAGGTCTGAGTGTCTTTTTAAGCAAATAATTTGTATAAACTTTAAGAGTAAGTTCTGCACATGAAAACGATAAAATCACCATAGCATCATAGTACTACTGCGGTCATTTAAGGAGTAAATATGGAGAAGATGTAAACGCTTGGTGCTTACGGTGAATTTGGGTCAGAGTATAGGTCAGTCCACAAAACATAGCTGAATGTAAACGTACTCAATATGAAATTAAACATCTGAAAATTATTTAATATTCACATTGATTTTTATACATTTGTACAATTATCTAACTTAAGTATAAACTGATTATTCAATTTAACATTATTAAAATATTTGCTTGAAGTTTTGCTGCACCACATAATAAAAAAAAGGCCAACTAAAACAAGTTGGATGCGAGATATATGGAAAAAGGTTGGAGATTATAACTAGATACGCCATGCACCCGCGGTCCGTCTGTTGCAGCTCTTCCGTTGCTTTATCTCATCAACACCTCCATGTTTAATTTGGAAAATGTTAACAGATTGCTGAAACGTCCATTTAACATTTTGGCAGTTTTGCTTCATAGTGATTGTTATTAATAACTTGGCATAAAATCAGGAATAGTTGAATTCGTGAAAGACTTTGGCACAATAAAAAGTGGAAATAGAACAACAACAAGTGTATCTGAATTTATTTCCTAAAAAACGAAAACAGTTTACAACATTGTTTTAAACAACTTAAAATAACTATTTGGCTATTTCATTCATACAAATAACAACAACCTCTAGCAAATACTAAAAGCTACTACTTCTAATATAAATTATATATTTTATAGTCCTTTTAAAGCAGCTATGTTAAATGGACAACAAAATTCTGAAAAGTAATTGATTTATACTCCTAAAACTCGTGTTATAATGTTTTTATTCCACTAGTAACGTAAATAACTATTATTAAAAACATTGTCAACTTTGTTTTGCCAAACTATTATAATTAAATTTTGCCTTCAAAAATGTAACAATGTATAGAGTATTCTATTTAAAATAACAACGTTGCTTATTGTACCTTGAAAAGTAAACACCCTGTATAAGTGAAATTAATTTACAATGATGCAAAACTGTCTTCCAAACAACTTTTGCTATTAACTTATTTTCGTAAAGTCATTATTTAAGGCTGTGGCATCGATATTTCATACTTTTAATTCACCCTGTATAACTATAAGTTTGAAAGTTTTACATTTACATGAAACTACGATTTACTCATTATTTGGTTTACCTTCGTAAAATGTCTCAATGTTTCAATGTTCTATTTTACTTTTTGAAACCTTTATCTAAAGATTTCTCGAAATAACTTACTCTCAGTTTAATTACGAAATTTTAGTTGTAAATCTCAACTAGACTGCGATACTGAATTTCCACCTTCAACAATCGAATTTTCATAAAAAATTAATACTTCACTACATCTTCTGCTTTTAAAACAGCAATACTTGTACTGTGTAGATCTTTTGCAAGGATAATATGTGTGACCGTCTTACTAGCTTAGCTAGTCATTAACAGCAAAGTTTTGAAATCATAAAGCACACCTGGCATAGTCACGAAATATCATACCAGCACGTAAAACACCATAAACACTTTTGATTGACATCAACATCGATAATGACATCAATTTTAATTTTAAAACGGCATGTTAATTGCTGAATTGTTTCCTCTAATTTGCCTAAGTTAATTTTTATTTCACATTTCCTACAACTACAGCCCTCATAATAAATTGATAATTACTTCTTGGAAAAATAGTTTTTCCCGAAAATTTTTCATTTCAAACTATTTTTTGATATAATTTGAGAATTAAGAATATCATGAAAATGTGAATACAGTTTTCATGTTTTCTGTTGATGTGGTGTAGAATTGCATATGTTGCAAGAGATGTATGGCTTAAAGTTGTTATCTCAATGTAATATTTAATGTGCATATAAAGTATCCTTTAGCTAATATACAGGTCTTAGAAAAGAGTACCATAATTCGCACAGTGAATTCTGTAACTAAAATAAACAAACAATACTGAGACGAAAAGTCTGAGTAAACCCGTCGTTTTTGAAATATGGACCTTACAGCTTAAAACTACCTTATTTGTGAACATTGAAAACACTATCGTGCAGCCATAGGGGAAGTGGGCTTAAAATGGGATATTTAAGGTTTGAAAGTTTCTGTAGGGTAAACCAAATGCTTTTAACATTGTACATAATATAATTTACATCTTTACTTTATCAAATGCACGAGACGAAACTAAAACATAATTTAAAAAAATTAGTGAATAAAAAACATTATAAAACAACTAGAATTTCACATTTTGCTCTTAGTATGTGGGTAAAATGGGATCTCAGAGTAACCTAAAACGGAATACAAATTTAACAAAACAAAATCTAATGAATGCAAATATACAGAGTGCCCATTTTAAAACTGCGAGCCTAAATTTTTTTAATAGGCAACACACAATGCAACCCCCCCTCCCCCACCCTATCACTATGCATTTCTACCATTTTTTTTAATTGAGATCAGAGTTGTTTTACAGTACATGTATCTACTAATGATTAAGTACAAATTTAAGGTTACTTCAATAACTCAAATTTAATATTTGACAACAATAACTACAATAATTTAATAGGAACATAGTTCAAAAACTAACGAAGCAGGTGTTCAAATTGCCTTCCCCCTTCGTTTTCGCAGAGTATAATTTTTCTACGCATCGAACCTCTAACACGAGCTAACATTTCCGGTGTGATAGAGCGACAACATTGAATTATCCTTTCGCGTAGATGTTCTTCATTTCGCATGGGCACTTCATAGACATCATTTTTTACTTTGCCCCACAAAAAGAAGTCTAGCGGAGTCAAATCGGGACTACGGGCAGGCCAAGGATGCAATGCACCTCGTCCAATTACGCGTCCCTCAAAACGTTGGTTAAGATAATTTCTCACATCCCTATGAAAATGCGGAGGTGCACTATCGTTTAAAAACCACATGCTATTCCGTTAATTAATTAAGAAATTTAAAATATATTTCACCATCTAAATTTCCATTGAAGAAATGTGGACCTATTACAAAATCGCCAATAATACCGCACCACACATTAGGAGCATTGCCGTCTAAGAAATTGACAATACTGAACACGATGCTCATAATCCCTATCTTCAAGATGGTGTATGGTATAAACATGGTAGGGGTGAAATTTGTTCGCCTTAAGAATATTGAAAACAGAACCTTTGCTAATGTTTAAAACATTTGCATGGGATTATCGGTAACCATTTCAATTACAGCTACTTCGTTATGTTCAACCGTAACTTGCCGTGCCCTTACTTTTGGTTTTGAAAATTGCCCATACTCTTGTAAATTTAGAAGAAGCATTCTAAATGTTTTGTCTGTTGGAATTCGTCTACCTGGAAAGCGTTGCGCATACAAAGTACTGGCAACACCCGCATTTTTTTCGACATTCACCCAGAATTAGAAGCATGTCCACTTTGTCAGCGTTGGAATACATTTTGCACCAAAGATTAGTGATCGATAATCTTTGTTTTGCACCGTTCAAGTAATGTGGCTTAACGAATTTGATTAGTAAATTGTCAAGTTAATGCAAACATGATTGCCCTGATCTTAATTATAGAAATGTTTTGTTTTAAAATAATAATATAATAGTCGGCAGTGACTTGTACTGTGTGTTGCCTATTTAAAAAAATTTAGGCTCGGAGTTTTAAAATGGGCACTCTGTATTAAAAAAATAAAAATGGAATACAAATTTAATGACTATTTAAGCATAATATGCAAGTGAAGTCGTCATCGTCGCTGCCAATGCCTGCACAGTCGTCGTGTGCCCATTTTCCGCACATACAGCATCTAACTCAACCTTCTCCGCTACTATCTTTCGACTAACTGGAGGTGCAAAATAAGCACTCGGCATCAGTGTCGCTTTCTGATTCACTAAATTCACGTTTCTCCACATTTTTGTTTTTTTTTTTCCTTAGCTGTTGATGAATATTTAGACGTTTTCTGCAATGACTTGGTTTTGGACTTTGAAGTTTTCTTTACTTTGTTCCCCGCTTTTTTTCACCGCGGCTTTTCCCCTTTTACTTGTTGATCTTGGTCTTGCTGTAGTGGATTTACGGTAAAGAGAAAAGTTTTCGGGAATAATGAGATAAAAATTACTGGTAGATGACAAATTGTCAACTTCCACTGTCGTTGCAGATGTTTGCTTTAGGGATGGTAATTGCAGCGGTTTAATTTCTCTTTCAGGGGTGTCTTCATAGTCGTATTCCCTGGGATTTTCTGGCTGTGGCATGTATGTGTTCAGTGAAAATAATGCGATTTATTGAATATAACCCAGTTTTTTTGAAACCATTAATTGCATTCATAGGTGTTGATGCCCTGAGGTACGCTTTGCCAAACAATCGACCCACCACACGCAAATTAACAACTTGTCCTATGATTAGTTTCTTATTCATACTTCTACTTCTTGAGTATAAAACGTACTAAGAGGTGCCATAAATGTCACATCCAATGGTTGCATGCGCGGTGGTAAACATACAATTGTAACTTCTTTCTCTCTTCCTTTGCAAGCAAATTAAAAATTTTAAATGTATTTTGGTTTAATTTTAAAGCATCTATATAGTAAATCCGTAACTGTCTCACCATAATAGCACGACCAAATCTTTGATCTTCGAAAGATTTATCAATGTAACACACCTGCGGGACCTTACATGTCGGTTCGGTTTATTGATTATTTTCTGTTGGTATAATTTGGTTGTTTATAGGTATTTTAATTCTAGCTGGTCTAAAATGGGTATTTATCACGCTGACACCAAACGAATGTATAGCAGAGAAATTTCACCATTTATTGGCTACAAACTGGAATCTGGATTAGGTTATAATTTATTATTGCATTGTATTAAAACTGAAAAACAGTGTAGTATAAATTTAAGAGTTAAGAGTACTCGACCATAAATTGGACACCTTCAAATTCTTAGCCTACAATAAAGAATTCAAATAAGTAATAATTTAGAAGGTAGTTTTAGTCGTTTACCTTTTCAAAAAAGTAATCCAACATTATGTTTTCATCGGCTCCTTCCACTTTTTTCTTCTTTCTCCAATCGCAAAATTGGTTGTAAGTTTTTTCATAACGGTCTTTTGATTTTTGTGGCAACAAACTAGAAGATGCTTCTTTAGCTGCTTTTAGAATAACTTCTTTAGCCGAAAATTCACTTCTTATTTCACATTCTTGTTTAAATTCTTGAAATTCCATCGCTCGTTGTAAATTGTTTTTGCAAATATTTTTGTTTGTTTACTTGTCTCTATCGATTGTTTAGGTTACTATGTTATTGAAACAACCTACCTACTATTATTTTTTTATTTTCAATGCCAGTAATTGTGACAGTTATTAATGTCACTTTTATTAAAAACTAACAAAATTAAATTTTCACATGAAATGCGACAAAATAGTATACGCAATCTCGTTAGAAAAGTGTTTTCACTAAATTTGTATGGCTTTTTAAGTTAGTCGCTCGCTTCGCTCGCTCGTACTCAAACCAGCCATACTCGTTTAGTAAAACATCACTTTTCTAAACTTGTTGCGTAATATACTATTAACGTCATGTAACATAAGCGTTTTAGACTAGTTTCGGTGGGGTTGGTGCAGGGAACCACTAAAATCAATAATTCACCTAGGTGACGACAAGCAAGCATATAACAATAACTTTTTATATTAAATGTTAACCTTGGCATGAGCTTTTAATAAAAACGTAATTTTAATTTTACATCTACATTCACAAGCACGACGACCACATGATCCGAGTCCGATGCGAACAAAAGTAATTATACAATCTCAAATTCGCACAAAGATGCCGACCTTGTTTATAACTCGATCCGAGCTATAAAATTCCCTCTGAGGAAATTATAACGCTCTTGTTTTCTCACTCTGTTTGCGAAAGAAAGAGCCGGTGTGCCTTCTGTATTTTTATTTTGTCACAATCTCATTTGTTCAACCTATTTGAGTAGATTTATAATCTTCAAAGCACGCAACATAAAAAGAAAATTAACATATACAACCTTCTTGTATGTTGTCAAAAAGCAAGCTTTAAATGTTTTCTTTTTTACAAGGTACATCATTGGTGCTTGGGGGTGCTTTACACCATCTACAGATTAATTAGAAGACTCAGAAGAAATTATAACATTTAATAATATTTTAAACATCCATCATATCATTTTCAATAAATTGCATTTTGTAGTAATTACGAGTTACCAGTTAAAAGATTTTTTTAAAGAAATTTTTACATTTCAAATTCGAAATACTTACATAATTACAACGAAAATTCATGGGGTGCAAAATTTTATAAACGAAACCGGAAAGGGAAGTTAGGCATTGCACATTTCAATCGTCTAGATAAAAATATAAAAAAATGTATTTCTATATTTACTTTCCTATACTTTCAGTATAAGGAAGTATTTATTTCTTAAAAATGTTCGAAATCGAGGTTTTATAGAAATACATGTTTCGAACCTACAGGAACTCAAAACAGAGTTTTTTTTTAAGTATCTGTCTGTGAGTGGGTGTTTGTGTGGGTATGTGGGTGGGTGAGTGTGTGGGTGTCTGCGTTCTCTAACTCCCCAACGGATGGTCCGACTTCAATGAGCTTTGCAATATGGGAGTGGAAGTATATCAAAAATTCATCCGTGAAATAAGCTTCAATAAAAGCTAAAGTGTTGACTTCGAGTGGACTTTCCCATACTATACATATATTAATACTTACCGTGTTTGCAAAAGTAAATTTTATCATTATACCGTTGTACATTTCACCGGCTGTTAGATTTCTAAGCAAACAAATTATACAGTGCGAGTGTAAAGTCTGGAACTAATTCGATAAAATTGAAACTGGCGGTATTTTTTAAAAAATCGTCGTACATGTCAACCTTATTTTTTAAAAGCGCATCTTTTCTGATAATTGTCATATTTCGATCGTCTTTTGTTTTCGAACTATAACGTCGTCAAAAATTTTATTAAATATCACCTCAGGTGTTTGCCGTCATATTTGGATGGAGGTTGAAACTTCGAATTCAGCCATATGTCAAAGTATGACATTGGCATTGACAGTTTTCGAAATAATCAAGTTTAAAGTAAAACAAAGCACATCGAAAATTGAGTTATCTATGGAATATTGACAATTAATTATTTTTTTCAAAATGCAAACAAATGAAAAAATTCAGTGGAACACTATTTTGTGCGCTTCTGTTTGTTACTTCGATATTTTTTTTTTTTTTGCTGACTTTAAAGTTAATTATCTCGAAAACTGTCAATGTCAATGTCATACTTTGACATATGGCCGAATTCGGAATTTCAACCTCTATCCAAATACGACGGCAAAAATATGAGGTGCCATTTAAAACAATTGTCGATGACGCCATAGCTCGAAAACAAAAGACGATCAAAAAATGACAATTAGGTATCAGAAAAGATGCACTTTTAAAAAATTAGGTTGACGTGTACGAGGATCTTTTGAAAAAATCAACAATTTCAATGTTATCGAATTAGTTCCAGATTGTACACTCGCACTGTATAGGCCTTAGGCAACCCTCCATTCCATTCATATTTCAACCTTTATTATAGCTGTCCGTTCGTGGGTCCGTGAAGTTGGCAGGTTAATGAAAGCACTAACGACAGCAATTGCGCCAATCGTTAGTGCTTCGTTAGTGCTCTTTAGTGCCCTACCAAAAAAACCAGAAAACCATCACATTTTCGAGTAATTAAAAAAACAAAATCGCCTGCCAGCTTCACGCTTAGCAGGCACACTTTGAGCACTAACAAAAGAAATGTTGCCAATCGTTAGTGCTTCGTTAGTACTCTTTAGTGCTCTAATTAAAATATCAGCAAACAAACGCATACGTGAGTAATTAAAAAAAATAGTTGTCTGCCAACTTCACGCTGAGCAGGCACACATTAAGCACTAACGAAATAAATGTTGCCAATCGTTAGTGCTTTGTTAGTGTTCTTTAGCGCTTTGAATAATAAACCAGCAAACCAACACATGTCCGAGAAATTAAGAGAAAACTGTCTTGACCGGCAACTTTACGCTAAGCAGGTATGCTAAAACTCATGGTTTCTATTAACAGTATGGTCATCGTCGTCTGTGCGTAGCATAATTAAATTCTAACGCGTTGTATATAATTTATTACCGTTTGGTTTTTATCAAGAACTAGAGGCAAATACGTTTGAAGTAATTAAGCTGTGTCTGATTCTGTGATTTTTACATGCTAATTCAATTATTACTGCATATTCGACGTCCACTTGATTTATTAATAATGCTGCTTGGAGTCTTTTACAATCTTTTTTTTTTTAAGAGAAACTTCAAAAAGTGGAACGTTTTTATATTCAAAATTGGTTTTATAGAAACCGGCGAGAAACGGTAACTGCATAATTTTGAATGCGTTCTTATACTGCATATTACGCTACACAACTAGACGGCTTAAAACGCCGGCATCGTGTCTACAGGAACTGTATCTGGATTCAATTATGTAATTGTAACATGAATATGGAAATATCTTACAGGAAAACAAATTTGATTAAAAACTTAGATTCAGCATGAAAAAGTGTCCTAATAATGCGTTAACTAGAAATATGTAATATAAATGACAAATGAGTTATAGCCGAAAACAAAAAAAAGCAAAATTTCAGTTTTTCCAGTTCTTTCAGAAACTAAGCCAGATAGCTCCAATTTCTTTTCAGATTATTAATGGGCATAAAATTCCACAACTTTTCTCTAATTTAACCATCGTCGTATCTCTTCAAATAAGCGATATCCCCATAGTTAACACGCAATTTGATACATCCTATATATACATTATTCAAAATTTAACAAACAGATTTTATTTTGCCATTGTTGGCCTGTAAGACGTTAATACTGAAATATTCTTGCTCATTTTTTGTATTAATAACTGCTCAATTGGGTCAACGTCTAATCGGGACCGCTCAATCGGGTCAGCGCCCAGTGCGGGCCGTACATCCTCGGACCGCTCAATCAGTTTCACCGCTCAGTTGGATTAGCGTTCAATCGCGGGTCGCTGAATAAAGACCGCTTAATTGAAACCGCTCAACTGGCGACCGCTCAGTTGGAGCCGCTGAACCGAGTTTATGCCTTTTTTTATAGTTTACACCGCAATGCCAACAGCAAAGTTTAGGTACTTATAACGGTTAATATTTTCATTAAAGATTTAAAACAAAAATAAGGCTTTATTTATCAACACTTCCATTTTCTTGTACGGCTGTACTGAATCAAAATTTAAGCGCGTTTTCACAGCCTGGACTAGATGTTTAAGCATCGGCTGGTTTTGAAAACAACCTTTGCGAATGTATTATATAGAGCAAAAGACTTCGTTAAAAAAATTAAACACTTCCAAACTAAACGATACCTAATTTAGGAATTAGAAAAACTACAAAATGCTTTTTGTTTTTAAATAACGTCTGCCTCGTAAAAAGAAGAAGAAAGAAAGAATTTATCAAAAAATGCGTGGGGCGAAGACCACGGGTTCTGCTAGTATGTATTATTTGTCTTTTTGGACAATCTGTTAACAAACCTGGCAACTTTCTCATGTTTGATTTAATTAATTCCTACTGATAATTTTTTGTGGGATTACTAGTTAACTTTTTTAAATTCGAACTGGTTATCGTTATAATGTGTTCGGTAATGTAACTAACTGCATTTTGTCCTCCAATTAATTTAAGTAATAAACTACTGTAATTATTTATTTAATTTTTAATATATCACCTACTATTAAATAAATTTGTAAAATTTGCATAATTGAATTGAAATGTTTTTCTTTAAAAATCATTTCAGAATTGACTTACTATCATTAGTAAATGTTGGAAAAGGAGACATTTTAAATCCCTAATTTAGTACTTTTATCTCTTAAGGCAAGATATGCAATTCTTAAATAAGAAAATTAAACAAAAAAACAAACTTAAAACTTTAATAAATTAAATTGCTCACTGTAATTCGGTATATATAGAACAAACCAAACAATTAGAAATTTTAATATTAGGCACAAAGAACACGGACGTTGTTACAAGTATAAACACAAACGTAAGTTGAATATACTAGAAGCATTTGAAATTCATAAACATTTAAAATCTGTACCTTTAATGAATGAACAAATTGATCTCTTAAATTCACCGGTATTGGACGTTTTGGAATGAGAAATCAAGTGATCTGGACGCAGATATAGAAAACCAAGAGCAAGTTATGAAAATTTATTGTTCCTACAGCAACACCAACTGTTTACTTTTAATCCTGCTTTTGATAATGACGTGTAAACACGTTAAAATACGTATAAAGCTAAAATAAAAAAACCGGTTGAAGTTAAGAATTGTTTTATTTACGATAAATTAAAATTAACTTCGACGAAGTAAAGCCCGAAGTTATAAATAAATTTAAACTTTCTTTTTTCCAAAATTTATTATGTTGATGCATAGTATTTAGAAAGTTTGCAATAATATAATGGACTATAACTTCAAATTAGTTTTTAATTTATAAAACTACCACAGCAAAACGGCTGAAAATGTGGTAATTCAGATTTTCTTAATTTTAAAATTAAAAATTTGGGAAACAGTATTTTGTAAAACACAATTAAAAATGTAGTTTGTCCTTAACGTAAAGTTCAATATATTAAAAACAACAATTTAAATCTTAAAATTTTTTGGTTGTTATTTCAAAATTTTATTTTCTCAAATATAATCTTCGTAGATACATAATGGTACATTTAAAAATAAGTAGATGACTATTTTGATTTTTAGAATTTTCCTTATTAACAAGAGATTTAAGATTTTAGTTGTTATTAAAAAATTTAAATAACCTGAAAATCTATTATTGTTAAAAAAATTTCCAAAAAGGTAGCCAAAGTCGTTTCCACGGTTGTCTTTGGAGAACTTGGCCTCGCTGAGAGAAAGACGTACTTGACACGACATAATGTGGAATGGTAACTACTTGTTGTTCGATCTCATGATCGTTAAACGCTTTGACACAGTGTGGAGTAAACCCCAAACCTCCAGCTGACTGTGGGGCGAGTTTTCGGTTCTACCCATACCGTACTCCGGGAAACTTCGGACTACCCATGAGCCAATCATTCGAGACTGGTATTTGAAGCATGATAATTGCAAAGAGATGTAGTGAGAACTAAAATTTCAATGCATTTTTAAAAAAGTTTGAAATAGTCCATCATTTTTTTAAAAATGGTTGCTACTCTTACACAAATTGTTTAAAATTACTGTAGTGTTACATTTCTAGATTTGGCTATTTACATTTTATTTGTAGATAACTGGTGCAATTCCATGATGAAATAATCAATATTCGTCCCAAAACTTTTAAACATCTGCAAGAACATACAAAATCCTACTATCAACACGTTATTGTTTACTACAAACGTATTTCACAAACCAATGAATTTCTTATGTTATAAATATTTAAGACTTGCCGTTAAAAAAAAGAGCATTTCATAGTAGGTCCTTGATAGTAGTAAAGTAAAGACAAGGTCATAGGTAGGTTTTGGAGCCCTAAGAACACTGGGTTTTAAAAATGTTGGAACTTTACCTACTCTTCGTTACAAATATGTGACAAAAACTTTACTTGAGTTTCTCATAGTTCTCTGCACAAATTCAATTTCGTTTCGGCAAGTTAAAACTTACGGACTTCGGTTAACTTAGCCAACAATTTTGTGTAAAACAGTAGGGCCGTAATGTCTTGAAACTCAGGTGCAAAGTTATATTTTACATATTGGAGCCCACTTTTTTGTAGAAAATGTTTCCTAATGTTTTTTTTTAAACCAGAACAAAATTAAACAGGTGCAAAAATTATAATTTTTATTTATTATAAAATAATAAAAACTCTTATAATATAAAAATAATTTATATTTTTATTATAAGTAAATAAATACGTGTAATTCTTATTAATTTTCAGTTTTTGCTACTGTTACAGAATGAAATAAAGATATCTGATATTCTTATTACAATAACGACATTTAGAAATATTTCTTCTAAGCTATTTTTTAATATGTATTTTAAAATGTCCACAGACTTTAAAACATCGTTACTTTTCAAGGGCGGGTTGGCGGTTTTCTTCTTAGGGTATATCTAATTTAACCCTTGGCCCAGTGTATTGAAAATAGAGCAACAGTTTATTTCATCATATAATCAGTACCATTCTAACCATTGGACTAATTAGGCTATAGCCTTGGGGCGCCGAGCCCAAAAGGGCACCGAGTTCAAAACGGTGCCGGGCGATGCCTTATAAAATATATCGTTTTAAATAGTTATTCTTTATGGTACTACAATTTTTACAATAATCTCCTTAGTGGACCACAAATATGTTGGTGCGCCAAGTATCGCTATCAATCTACTAGGTAGACAAAATATATCTGGTCGGGTTATAAGACTGTGTGAGTGCGCCTGCGCCGAGGGCGCATTTGTGTAAAAATGTAGTAGAAAGTGTTCGTTAGTGTTCGAGAAGGATACGAGCCGCCACCTTTTGCCCGACTTCAGGCTCTTGTATGAACTTGTACTGTAGAAGTTGTGTTGTTGTGTGAACTAGTGGTGGTTTGTCTGAATGTTACGGTGTCCAGAAAAACATCCCTAAAAAATAGCCTCGGAAAAAATACCCAGAAAAATAATCTCCGGTATAAAAATCCTCTGGAAAAACATCCCCGGTAAAAACAGCCTCTTCACAGTTTTAATTTGTAAAATTCTCTTAGATAGTGACATTGTGTTCCTCGAGAGCTATTTTAATACCAAACTTCATCCCGATCTGTGAACTCGTATTTGAGTAATAATGCGTTACTTGAAAAGTTTCCAAAAATCATCGGCCGCCATTTCGAAGCCAGAAAGTTAGAAACAAAAAGTTGAATATGCCCTAAGGTCTTCTATCAAATTCCGTTTCCAGTTTCAGAACATTTATCTTCCGTATAAATGCTACCAAAAAACATGTCTAATTTCCGCTTCCGATTTCGGATTTTTTTAAAAGCTTATTTTGACGGTGAAGATCGATTTTAAATGTTTTGACATTCTCGTCGAAATTGGACCTTCCGTTCGGGAGTTATAACGCATACAAAGCCACCCATACACCAGACAGACATTTTTTAAAAGCCTCTTCTTCTCCAACACGTATCTTTTTTTATCAAGGATTTAATTCGAGTCTTTTTTACTGTTTTTTTTTTCAGGGCTTTTTCCTGAGCTTTGCTTTCCTAGGAATTTTTTAACAGGGGCTTTTTTCGGTGACATTTTTCGGATATGTTTATCCGGGGCTGTTTTTTCCAAGAATGTTTTATCCTAGATATTCGAATATTACCCCTGGTGTTAGGACGCTACAAATTCTTAGCCCAGGGGCTCCAAATTTCTTAGACGGCCCTGCATATACTAAACAAGAACATTTTTATATGTGCAAGGTGTATCAAAAATAGGAACAAATATTCAAACCAGTAATATAGATTGGCCGAAGTTTCTAAGTAGAATCTAGTGCTAGGTACCATTCATTTTTCCGAAACCATGTAAGTTTTTTCTTAATAAAAAAAATATAATAAAACGGAATTACAATTGAGAACTGCTGAAATTAATAAAAACTGCATTTAAACTCTACAAAGTTATTACATAAATTATAATTTAAATCCAATGTGAAAAAACGTACAAACTGAACTTGCAGATGATAAGAAACTTTTTATACATCAACATTTCTTACTATCCTCTTCAGTTTTGCTTTTTCTACCGATAAAATGTCTTTGATCTCAAATTTTTCTTATTGTCCTGCAGTTCGCAAATAATTTTCAGGCAAATTTTTAATAATTATTGTCTCCTACATTAGTCCCATTATACCTAACAAAAAATTTTTTTCTGGTTTTTATATACTAACCATGGCTAATTTAAAAACACAAACAAACATAAACGTACATTTTAAAACTGTTGTGTAAAGTAAATCGGCTATACCCAGGGGCGTTGTAAGGATAAAAAAACTAGGGGAGGAGGCATTAGGCTATATACATACGTATATTTGATATACAATTTATATTATTTTGTTTTTTTTTTAAACTTCTGGCGCAAATTAAAAATGGGGGTGCTAGCTCCCCCCAAGGACCCCCTAATGACGCATCTGTCTATACCCTTTTAAAAATGCATCGTTTTTGGTACAGATACGTAGATGACATTCTTGTAGCTTTCCCTGCGTAAGAAAGACATATATGTTAGTCAGTTTTCCATCTTTTTCACCAGAAAAAAACAAGCGCCCGCATAGCCGCAGGTAGAGTAGGAGCCCTATAAATCCGATCGACAAATCTATGCCATATACAGTTCTTTCAATGCCTTACGCTATCTAGAATTGTTAGACACAGGCGATGTTTGCATACGCTTACGCTGTAAATGTAGAAATCGAAAGCTCAAACCCGAGGCGAGTTAACCAAATTTGTTTTATTTTTCAATTAATTTTTTGGTAAAATTTCTATTTTTCTGTCTGTTTGTTTTTACTACAACAACAATATTTGTGTAAAAAAATAATTCAAACTTATATTTTGTCAGAAAAAAAGGCAATAATTGTAAATTTGTGTAAAATGATTAACAACATTAATTTAGTCTTCCCTGAATAACAAAAAAAAATGTAAAAAACGTAATTTTACACAAACTTGCAATTGCCTCTTTTTGATAACATAAGTACGGAATATTGTACTATAAACACACGAAAAAGATTAATGTTACAGTAGGCAGAAAAATAAAAATTAATAACGCTGTATCTACCCGATCGCCACACACTCGACGGGTACCGGTTACCACTGACCCGACCGGTACTTTGTTGCGATTGCGTCATCATATTCCGTATCAGCATGTTGTCTTCACAAGCCTGGTGGCGCAGGTGTAACAGTAGCTTGCACCGCGTTTTGAGACTACTTTATAGGTAATTTCAGGCTTGACAGCCACATATTGTGGGAAGATATTTTGCCATAGGTTAAAGATAGTGAAAAACACTTAAATAATATTAATAATAGGTAACATCAATGCAAATCATATCGTTAATATTTATTTAGTTCTTACACAGCTAAATTGACCTCTTTCGACATTTTAATAAAGCAAAATTTTCAATTATTGTGTCAAAATACAGTTTGAACGATGTCCGTTGTAGTGGCCAATATTGATAAATCACTTGCTTTTTGCTCACTTAATGTGCTTCTTTTAAAGTTCTTGACTCTATCTTATGTACTTAATAAATGACTTTTCTCATGTGCAGTTTGTTGCGGCGATGCACAACACCATCCTCATAACTACATCTACATTAGGAAAATATGACACTAGCTGCTTCTGTCTTATAAGCTTTAACATTCCCTTCACATTTATGATTTCCGAGTTTATTTAAATTTAATGCACTCTTGAGGAAAGGTAATGTCTATATCAGTTAAGTACATTTCTTAGAGAAATCCCGCTCTGCTCATTATATATTTTATCATCAACATCAACTAAAGATAAAAATCCAAAATTGTTTTCGGGCCCTAGGCTATAAGCCTAGTCAACTTAATAGGTAATACGGCACTGGGGGTACGTTATCACGGCAACCGCTGATACGGTATGCAAGACCGTTGAAATCGTTCAGTATTAACGTTTGAAGTGAATTATTCGCTAAAGTGAGTACGTACATAAATCAGGTGCCGCAAAAGGAAAACAAAAATTAGAAAGTGTAGAAAGAGCAACAAAACGTTAAAAATTCTTTAAAGTTGAGGGCTCAAATAAGAGTCTCAATATTATTTATTAAATGAGAACTTTTTTTAAGAAAGATTTTAATCGCATCCAAAAAAAAATTTCAATATGAATTTTTTTTTAGATATATTTCTATTTCATTCTAGAAAAAATGAAAGAATATTTCTCGCTTGAAAGAAGTTCTCTATTAAAAACATATCTTTTGAAAAAAACTTTCTCAAAAATATACTCTGACAAAAATTTCTTAGTGGAAAAATGTTCTCCTATAAAAATATTTATCCCTTTAAAAAAGTTCCTTCATTAAAAATTATTCTTTTGAAAAAAGTTTTCTCATAAAAACATTTCTACCGCTACGAAAGATTTCTCTCAGAATCGCGGTTGGCGTATGACCCAAATAGATGGCGCTCATTCCGGCCGTTGCTAGCCGGCAGTGCACTAATAGGGGAGCCTGACCTACAGAATTTTACTGTGGCCTCCCTTAAATCATTAGCATGTTTAAGAAAAGTACAATACAATACAATGAAACACGCCAAATTTACAATTTTAGCGAAATATAACCATAAACATTATCAGGATCCGGATTTTAGACGGTAAAAAAATGTTAAATTGGCAGGCAATTAAGCAACAAAGCTCATTAAAACAGGCAAGAAAAAAGCAATAATAAATAAAATAATAGTTATTTACGTTATAAGGCCGGGAGATGACTTATTACAGTAACGAGTCGAGATGTTTCCGGATGAGGCGACGAAGGAGCCGAATCTGGAATTTCGAGACGAGTATTGTGAGATCATCTCACGGCCGTGTGACGTACAACATTTTATTTCTTACTGTATCGCTTTTTTAAATTTTTAAATAAAGGATAATATTTTAATCAAGAAAATTATTAAGGATAATCTGGTTGCCTTATTTAGAGTAACGATAGAAACCAAATGTTTGAAAATTTTTCTTGTTTTGTGATTGACGAAAGGTTGCGAGGCAACACTTCCCGGCCTAGTACTGTAATGTGTCATTTCCTGGACTCAAATTAATGACGTAAAGTAGTGTACCGTGGACAGTATGAAATAAAGATATTTAAATTACAACATGGTCACATTAGGAACGAAAATAACATTTAAAAATGACAAAATCAAAAACAGCTAAAAAAATTCTAAATAAGCAGCAAAAGTAATTAAAATAAGCATTAATAAATAAAATAAAGGTTTTTAAATTAGAAAATGGTCATATTAGGAACGAAAGAAAAACACTTAAAAATCACAAAATCAAGCAGTTACAAAAATATTAAATATGCAGGCAATTAAGCAAGGAAAGTAATTAAAATAGGAAAAAAATAAGCATCATAAATAAAATTAAACTTTTAAAATTAACGAATGGTTATACTAAGAACGAAAAACACATTTAAAAATTACATTCGACATACCCGCTTTTTTATGTTAGATAACAATTATTTTCCAAATATTTTATTCTAAAAAAGTTTAAAATTAGGCTTTAAAACAAAACTATAGGCAAAAAAGTAGTAAAACAAGCATCAATAGGGAAATCTATTAAAATAGGCGAAAGAAACTATAGCTTAAAAGATCTGAAATTTTATGGAACAAATTGTTATTCAGTTAGAATTTAGTTGTCTTCACTAACAAGGAGTAGGCATTTTGTCTAAAATCTGGACTCTGGATTATTAAGTTCATCCAATAATAGATATTTATGATACAAGTGTGTGAAGTAGGACTTTTACGCAAGAATTGCGAAGTTTAAGGCACGAGCCGAAGGCGAGTGCTTTAATCGCAATGATTGCGTAAAAGTCTTTCACACATGAGTGTCATACAATATTTTATCTACGAACCGAAAGGCAAAGGCTGCAAAAGTGCACTTCGTACTTATCTGTCAAACAAAACTAACGAGAAATGACGTTACGAATACAGCGCCCAATAAACAAAGTGGCCTTTTCTCGATTGTTTTTTGTTGATAGAAATCGTTTAATAATGAAAGTCCCATTTAATTTACATTGGTCTTTTGCACACGATTTTGATACTTTTACGCACAATTTCATTAATGTAACACTTCACGTACAATAATTGACATATTAATGTGATCATTTTAAAACGGGAGTAGATAAAAAATATTTTGCATTTTAAATTGCCCAATAAAAAAACATTCTCCATTGTAAATTGTCTAGTGAAAAAATGTTGATTACTAAAAGTTGTACTTTTGAATAAAATAGTTATAAAATTGACAACATCTGCTTTTGAAGTAACCCCCTAACTCTAATTTGGCCCCCTCTGGGCCCTGTGTTTCTGTAACAAAATATTTTTTTCTCCTAATGGGAAGGGGGTGTTATAGGGGCCCAACCTGGAATTTAGAACCCAAGCCCCACAAGTTCTCTTTACACCACTGCTTGCTTTTAAAGATTGCAGGTCAACAAAGAACCACTTTTACAAAGAATTAAAACAATCGTCTCAAAATTCGCCACTTAATTTATAGCCTTCATTTGTGGCACCTTGTATTTAAACATCTTTTAATCTTGGTTAGAAACCAGTTTGTTTTTGTATTCGCATAAATATTCTTACATCATGAAATTATAACTTAAAACGACAGTATTGTACATTTAATGTGAAGTTTAGTTTTGTTTTTAAAAGGGCAACATAAATGCAGCTTCAGCGAGACATTAAATTTCCACAATGTGGAACGTATAAACTTTCAAATTGCTGTTACCGATATTTAATAAAACTGAATTTCAAATTTAATGCACGTGTTCAATAATACGTAATTAATAACGCTTTATATTAAATAGCAGTGCACTTTTGTTTCTAATAATTTTCGAATTGAATATATACAATTAACCTTAAATGTAATTAAAAAATTTACAGATAAAGTATAGAAGTAGGTACTAATTACAAGCACATCATAAATTAAGGGAACAAATTTTTTCAGTTTAAAACCCGACTTAAGAATCTTAACTAATTTGCACTGTAAAATTAATCACTTTCACCCTTCACAGTTCGTTCATTGTCTACACATTCTTGCTGTTCTTCACTTGTTTCAGATAACTGCTGCTGATCTGAATTTAATTCGGTATCTTTTAACAAATTTGTTTCTAACCCATGTACTTCAGTATGCTGAATTTCATTTTGCTCCAATGCTTCATGGTTTGGACTTTGAATACTTTGATTCTCCATGTTGACATCCAAATTGCTTTCATGTTCTATTTCATTTTCAACCTTATCCAAAGAACTATTTACTGCAGTATAAAACTCTGATTCAACATTTTCAGAAACAATGGAATTATCATTTACAATATCGTTAATATGCGGGTCACTTATTGATAGTTCCTCCTTGTTTTCAACTTCGCCATCGTTCTCTTCGGGAAGTTCTTCTTCCTGTGTCAAGTCCTTTGGTTTTTTAGATTCAAAATTTTTCTTCATTCTTTCTTCAATGTGCTGTAATTCTGTAGACACTTCCTGTCTTCGCTTTTCCATCATTTCTATAAAAAATTAAGTCACATAATTAACAAAATGTAAATTACAACCTACACAATTTTTAAAACTTACTTTCAACGTCCGCTTTACAACCCTCTAACAGTGTTTTATTAGCGTTGTTTAACTTCCTTGGTAGATAACAAATGTGAGGTTTTGCTTTAGTTAATATGAAATTTGCTCGTGGTTTCTGCCGTTCCTCCCAAGCCGCATATTCTTTCATTCTAGTCATTTTTAATTCAATCATCTTAATCTCCGCTTGTTTTTTCTTCCTATTAAAGAACAACTCTTGCCGTTCTTTCTTTATTTCTGCTTTTTCCCGTATTTCATGTTCCTCAATTTTCTTCTCGACTTGTGCTCGTTTTTGTTCCTACAACAATAGTTTAAATAACGTAAAAACACGCTACTATTAATTTTACCTTTGATTTTAATTTAGTTTCCTCCTGTTGAAACTTCTGTAACGTGCCTAAAAGAGCTCCAAACATTCGTCTATTCCTCGCTTTTGATTTTTCATCAGTACATTGTGCAGCTAATGCTTCTTGTCTACTAGGGACCTCGCGAGGTGTTACTATTACTTTGCTAATCAATTGCTTTTGCGGTTGCTGCATAACTTCTTCATCATAATGAGTTGGTCTCTCCGATAACCTCTTAAATACAGATCCAGTGCGCCTCTTAATAGCGGGTTCATCGTTTTCGTGATTAAAGTTTCTATTACGATTTAAAACCTGTATACGTTGACGCCCCCGATTATTTTCCTCATTTGGAAGGCCCCTTTTATTAATTCCTGGACGGGGTATAATCTCTGAAGGATCCCTTCCTATTAAACGTTTTATATTTTCATCGACTCCTTTTAAACTGCTTCTTGCCTGTTCTAATTCTGACTGAAGGACTCCAAAAGATTTAATAATTTCTGTTCCCATTTTTGGTCACTTAATATTATTATAATTATAAGAAATAAACACTCAAGCCGTTATATCGTAGCACACATTTTGGTTATAAATTAAAATTTTAGGAATTTTCTTTCGTTGACGTTGGCCACATCGGTCAAAATGTAGCTATTTTAATTGGCGCAAAATTTAAATTTATAACTTCTAACACCTTAAATTTTGAAATTATTGCTTTAATTGTTTTTACCTTTTACGCGTTAAGGCCTTAAGATTTTAATATTTTATAATAAATAACAATAAAATATTCGTCCTCAAAAAATAAACGTGTCTAAATTGTTAGCAAAATACACAAAAACGCAACTTTTACTTTCTCATTATAATTTCATCTCAGTATAGGAAAATATAAATTCCATTAAAATAATTATTTTCAGATTTTGATTGAAATATGTACATGTTTTGGACATCTAAGAACTCAAAAAGTTGTTTTTAAACTATATCAGTCTGGTACTGGATGCAACCCCGGTGGCGGCTGGAACAGAAAGGACAACAAGGCACTGTCCTCCCAGCTGTTGGTTACGATTCCGTATTTTTTTCTTACTAAAACCTTTCATATTTTAACTAAATTAATTTCTCATGCGACATTTCCATAGTGAAGTCTTACTATACAACCATTTATTAATTGCATTTCTCTCCGAAGCTTCTGCAATTTATTACAAAGATCGAAGCATATAATCTAAAGGCGCATTGTTAAATTACACATATATTTTTCCAGTGTAGCCAGTCCAAGATCATCTTAAAGCTAGACGGCTTCTCTTTTTGCAGTTTCTTTGTATACTACAGATTGTCACTAATTGCCTTATTGCCCTACCACAGGCTACAGTGGTAGAAATGGTGCTAAAGTACTGTAGGATAGAGTGCCTTGGATAGACATTTTGCAAATCTGTTAATTTGCAACTATAAAGCACTCTAGCTATTATAAACGCATTTTTTATTTCTACACACACCTTAACAGATACGAGTGTTATTGGCAGTGTTGTATAAGATACATTTTTTCAATATCTAGATACAGATTCCCCAAAAAATGTATCTAGATACAGATATATCTTTTTAGGTATCTAGATACAGATACAGACATATTTTGAAGAATATCAATACCTACAAATACTATAAAAAAAATCTAGATATACAAATAGATATTCAAAGCCAATTGACTAAAACTAACAATAAAATAAACCAGTTTTTCATTTTTATAGGAAACTTTAATTTTTCTTAAACAACAGTAGCAATTTTTCTTTGGCAACAGTTCTAATGCTGTATAAGACAAGCGATCGCGTGGCATCAAAATATGTCATCCAGTGCTAAAAAGTATCTCCACTTACGGGTGTTTAGATACATGTATATCGCTTGCTACAAGAAAACTATAAACCAGATACATATCTAGATACTTTACAACACTGGTTATTAATACTTCAGTTTTCACAAATCAACGCAGACAACGCATGAAACACATATAATCCGTCCTGTGCATCTAGCTGGTCGTGATAAGCATAATGACATAAAACTATTTAAAACTTCAAATTCTATTACATTCAATTAAACGTCAATGTCTGACCCTAACTTAATAACTTCTTATACTTTTCAAGGGCGTCAGTTTTTAGTAAAAATGAATATTATTAATGGTTGCTTAGAACTTATTTTTACGGATAAACAATCTGGGGAAGAGTGGGAATGCAGTTATGACTCTTCCTGTACTTATTACGTAGTTCTATACTGAATTTGTAAAAGCTAATAAATGTTTTTATTTAGATATAGAAAATCTAACTCGTAAAACAGGAAATTACAAACAATTTGAAATCTTCACTGCTATGTTAAAATCTGGACTATTAAAGGTATTTTGTATCAGTTCCTTGAACAAATTACTAGATGTTCCTTAGATCGCATATATTTCTATACAATTTTGAAAATCCATTTTTTTTACAGACCAGTGAGTCTATTGCACTAGATCTTCTTACTTATGAAGATCTAGAAGCAATGCGAATACGAAGATTACGAAACTACTCATCAACTCGTTTATTGGGCAATAATAACAACCGGAGATACCTCATAGTTACGTATTCTGTTGAATTTGATAGGTAAATAAAACGTTTGCACGCTTATATTTAAAAATTTGAAAGTTTATACTCCCTTCCATTAGAATAAATTATCCACTGCCACTGGAATACTGTGGCCCTCCAGACCCAGTTGTCTTGCAAGCTACAATACGAAGACTAGAAAATGAGCTACAAACAGCATATGAGGAGTTAAATATCAAAAATAATTCTACTGAAAAACAGAAAGTGAAAATACTACAAAAACGGTAGGTATGTTATCCATTTTTAATTTATTAACGTTTCATCTGTTTTTAATTACAAGTACTAAACTATTAAAAAACTATTTAAAATAGAATAGATGACCTAACAACAGAGAATCTACGATTAACCGAAGAAGTGAAACAGTTAACAAGAATTGCCTCAAAGAACTCAAATGGCCAAGTATATACTTTTCAAAAAGCCATAACACAAATAGAAAGAAATTTAATATCCGAAAGAAATTCACATCATAAGCTGTTAGAAAAATTACAGAATGAGAAATCATATTTATTAACTCAAGTAGAAAAATTAAAGGGTTCGGAAAAGTCGTTGAAAGCAAAATTACATCAAGCACTATTTAGATGTCCTTCAAGGTAACTACGATAAAGCTTCGCAATTCACTAAGAATGCTTGAAAATAATAATTAAAAATAAATTATTTAAATTATCTAACTTTAATTAATACAGTAAATAAGAATAGGAGTTCTAATATAAAATAAATTTAGTTAACTCTATGTTATGTTCATTTTACAGCACCAATAGACAAAATTATAAAACTAAACAACTATCGGCCTCAAAATCATGTGAACCAACTATAAACACTATATATCAAAGACGAAAATCGCCATCTATAAGAACAATTAGCAAAAGTGTTCCAGCACAACCACAGAGATCGAGATCTGCTTCGCCAAGGATTATGTATGATGACTATGACAATTTTTCTGAAAATATAAGGTAAGTTGCTAACAATGAGATTTTAATAAAGCTGACATGAATAAAGCGATTCGACAAATTAAGAGACTAGCATATCAACTTTATTGCGTTTTCGTCCTATATGCAGTCCGAGCCAAAAGAGACAAGTTTTAATGTATTTTTGCTAATTGAGAAAATAGGGAAAAAAGTTACTAAAAACAGTTATACGAACCGACACACACTATAAACTAACATATGATATAAATGTATAAATAGTTTTATAGTTTGTTTAGCCATAGATCCAATTCAAGAAGTCGCAGTAGTTCAGCCAGTGCAAAAAAAACACATAGACAAGTTTCACAACACAATGGTATTAGCCCCATTAGCCCGAATGTAACCCCAGCAGGCTCTCCAAGACATAGCAGAAAACCATCTCCTCAATCAGGAAGAAGTTCTCTAAAGTCATACGAGTCTGAAGCACAAAGAAGCAAGTTTAAAAAACAAAATTCACGTTCAAGATCCTCATCACCAAACGTTATCCATCTGGAAAGAAGAGTTAATAAACTGTTTCAAAGACAGCTTAGCAACAAGAAATATATGAAATAAGTATTTTACGATTTTAGCGGTTTGTTCAAACTTCCTGCTTACCTAATCACATTTTTTTATTACTACATATCAAACAAGATACTTATTTGTGTCTTTATTTTATTTTTGACTTTTTACTTTGCATAAACAAATAAAATTCAACTGTAAAACATAAAAACTTAGTTACTTACTATCAGTTATATAAATTAAATATATTTACACTTTATCACTTTAATCGTAAGATGCATTATATGTACAATTAAAAATTACAATGTGCTAGTAGATTAATACATGGTCAGGCAATTTGTATACATCTTTGTAAAGGTGATTTAAAGCTAAAGTTAAAATTCCGATATCTCTCTGTGAATCAGGATTAACCAAAAACTCATTCTCAACTATGTGGACTGCCTTCAATAATAGGTTTCCTGGTTTATAAATAAAAAATTTCTTTGACGCTTGAGAATTTATTGAAGAATTTACAAGATTATTCGGTGCAGGTGCAATTGATGGAGGTGGTGGTGATGGTGGTTCATCATCTGATTTTTCAGTATCTTTAGGACTTGACCAACGAGGTTTCTTTATTACTTGCGATTCTGAAAAAAGTATTTTACAACACTTCCAAATTAAATAATAATACACATAGTCCAGTCATCACGTTACAAAAATAAGAGGTGTAGGGAAATAACTCAGGAATCGATTTTTTTGCTTAAAGCCTTTATTTGGGCGTCCAAAAAATGACCCTGAGTTTTTGAATTCTAACTGTCAGAAACAAAGAAAAAATTTTTGAAAAAAGTGCAAATAATTACAAAATTGTGGATTGTTCGTTTCCATTGCATCCTATATTTAAAAAAGTCGGGAGAAAAGAAAAATTGAGAAAATTCTGTGTAAAACTAAAAGGAAGAGAATGTTGCATCGTTAATAGTTTCCGAAATATGACTTTTCAAAAAACCAGATTTTGTTAAATAATGTATTTAGTAATGTAAAATTCCGTTTTATTTTGTTATATTTACGCAGAATGAAATTCCCTATAATTTTTCCCAATGAAACTTTCCTGTGAAATGATCAGAAAAAAAACTTTTTCGAAAAGACGTAATTTTACATTTTTATAGAACGAAATCGGGTATTTTGAAAGGTGATATTTGGGAAACTATTAGGGTTAGAACATTCTTTCATTTTTAGTTTTACGCAGAATTTTATCTTCTTTCATTTTAGTTTAGCTCATTTTCACATTAGATGCACTCAAAAGCAGCTATTATCGAAAAACTGCAACCCTGCAAAAAGGAGCTAGGAAAACAATCAAAAATGCTCTACTTTGAGAGGTCATATCTCCACGTATTAGAGTCGGAGGGTTGTTTTTTTTAATTACAGGAAATAGACCACTTTTATGTATCACCAGGGACAATGGTATTTCAAGAAATCTGGAAAGTACCATTTTTGTGCCAATGTTTAAAAAACAATTACGGTTCTTTGAAAGAGCGTATTTCGGAAACTATTAGGGGTAGAACATTCTTTTTAAGTTTTATATAGAATTTTATCAGCTTCTTGTTTTTGACCACTTGCACATTTTTCAAAAAAAAATTCTGGATTCCAGATTGAATTAGAGTTCACAAACTCAGCGTCTTTCTTTGGATGCCCAAATAAAAAGTTTAAGCAAAAAATTCCGTTCCCGAGTTATTTCCGTACAAAAGTGCCAGATGACTGGACTAACATAACAGCACACACCCAGTTCTGTAACAGTTCTTAATAACTCTTTAATCTGAACACGTTGCTCTTCCATTTGAAAAAATAATTCCTGTAATTCAGTATTTAAGGAATTCATCTCATCTTCCCTAGCCTGTTCCTTGGCAGCTTCTTTTCTTGACGATCTATATGAATGCATGTCTTTAGAAGGAAGCAATTATACCGTGCATAATACAAATTTTTTTCTACTGTACCTGTTATATTCAGCAACTAATGCTGCTGCAGCTATAACGAAAATTATTGCTTCGCCCAAGAGATTAGCACCTAACTCAATCGCCATAGCTTCGTTTAAAACAGGTATATTAACAGGTTTTCCTAAATTAAGTATCCACATTTTTGTCTTGACTTCGCACCAGTTATAAACTAGAAACAGGCAGTTGTATTTTTACAAAATTTATTGTACATAACCTCAACTTACATTGCGCTGGTGGCATACAAACATAAGTCCTAAAAACTGGCGAGTTTTTTGCTTGATATTTTATGTAATTTGCTATCGGTTTACTAACTTGTTTCAGTAATAAACTACCGAGTTTGGCAGCAGGAAACGCTCCAATTACCATTTTTAAAATTAAAGTATACCGAATATTAACTTAACATTGGTGACCCTGACTTTACAAATTTGACAACCTTATGCAATCTAAATGTAGAAAATACTACAGCGGCGTTGCGGGGAAATACATAGAAGTGGTTATATACGACGATGATTTTGGTTTGACGTAAGAGCCTAGAATTATAATTACAACAGGTGACCTGCCATTCGTCTGAACTTGCACTACTTTAAATAGTTGTTTAATCTTGGAACAAAAATATAACACAACAATAATTCAAAATTGCCGCCGTTTATGTTTTTGAGTTTGTATACAAAGCGTTCGATAATTAATGTTCCTACATTTCAAACTTTTACAAATAACAGATAAAATTATAAAAAGCTATTTTAAAATGAATAAAATGCATATTATTATTTTTTTTTCAAAAAGATTACGAAGATTACCATGTATTGCCGGACACACAAGTAATGGGGCTATTGATTCACTCGAACAAAAATAATTAATTCACTTAGAAAGCGAAAGTTGATGTTACTTTTGGTAAAAACGGAATTAGTTCACGGTATCACCAAATAGTTGCAAATCTTTTTATGACGTTTAAGTTTCATTAGACGAGTTTTTCTGTCAGTATATTCATTAGCTATACATGCATCTTGCTTAGGTTATTACAGGTTCTCTAGGGGTTTCTAGAGCTTTTAAGGCCTATTCCTGTATCTGGCTCTGATTCCAATTTCATAGAAACTATTTTAAAAACTTCAATATGTGCGAGGAAGGTCCCATGTTGTTTGCCCGACAGCTGACAGTGATTTTTTTTAACTTATTGTATATACAGAGTGTTTCCTAAGTAAGCTAAAACAACTAAAGAGGTGATTCCTCAAGCAATTTTATGAAGAAAAAAATCTTATGAAAAGAAGTGTTGTATAAACATGTGTGCTCAGAGCTTTACTTTTCGAGATACGGGATGTTAAATAGATATTTATTATACAAGGGAAAAAAGTAATAGATTTTAGCTCGAGGTGTCTGTTTGTCTCCCGACGCGAAGCGGAGGGAGACACTCACACCGAGAGCTAAAATCTTACTTTTTTTCCTGTGTATAATACACTATTTTTTTCTGTGACGGGAAAAAATGTAATATATTGAAAAACATATACATATGTATAATAAAGTCGGAAAATTGGTCAACGTGGAATTTGAATTTTTAAACTAGTAAGCTGTTGTAGCGGGAAAAAAGTAATTACTTTTTTCCCCGGGGAAAAAGTAATTACTTTTTTCCCCGGGTAAAAGGAAAAAAGTAATTTCATAAAAAGTGATACTTTAGTACCTGTCAAGAGAAACAAAATGTTAAACTTTTTTCCTGTCACAGAAAAAAAATTTTTTTTGTTTAAATTTTGTTTAATATCTTGGGCAACCTATATGATATTGATCTGAAATTCGGCACACACATATATTTTAACAAGTGCAACTATGCTAGAACATTTTGACGGAAAATACTGTACAGGGTGATATTTTTTGATGCTCATAAACACTTTTTCACCCCTTAACTTTCTTATTATAAGCCACTGGGTATTATAATCAATTTCAAACAAAACTAAATGCATGTCGGACGTATTATTAACTATAGCGGGTCTTGGAATGTTGACATGTAACACATTTATAAAAAAATAAATTCAAAAAAACTAAAGCTCTAAAGCTCATAAAATTGCTTAATTATTTTAGCTTACTTAGGAAACACCCTGTATATTATTTGAATTGAATATTTTCGTACTGCAAAATTTATTAAAATATCAAGTAAATATTAAAAGCTTATTGTGTATTTAGTAGTTGTTCCTTTTTTCATTTACATACTGCGAAACTTATTAAAATATCAAGCAGTCATTAAACACTTATCGTGAATTTATCATTTTTTATGCGACGAAACCTACAAAAGCAAGAAGTGCTTTATTTCTATCCAAAGAAAATACGAAAAGATATTTTATTACATGTTAACTCGAGCTGTACTACGAAAATAATATTTAATTTTTTGAAAATTCTTGTAAGTAACATTCGATTTTGGTTCTACTGTTCAAGATGAGAAAACCATCTTAAGCAGAAGTTATTTATTGTTTCCCGTTTAATAAATAAAGGGGTACCAATTTTTTATTTTAATAGAATTCATAAAGGATGCTACAGTGGAATTATGGTATTCAGCAAAAAACCAAACTGTAGCCCATGTTCAACTCTATAATAGCTACTTACTTGCTTACTTCCTCTTTTCCCATTTTACCTCACGGTATTGGGGAACTGAGCCAGTTTGTATTCTCTCCTGTCTCTGGCTAGGGTTTTCAGTTGTTGGAAAGTTTTTCCTTTTCTCCTGGCAATATCTTTTATATTGTCCTCCCTACAAAATTAAAAAAAACTTATGGCAAGCTTTTGAAAAATTATTTTGAAAATCTCAAACATTTAAAAATTGAGATTTTCTACAGCCCCACCAAGTATAAAGGTATCTAAAAATTAACACTAGATTTTGTGCTTAAGAAAATTTTTTTATCGAACCCCATTTAATAAATAAGAGTACTCATTTTCAATTTTCAAAAATTCATATAAAAAAGGCTACAGTGTAATTATAGCTGTAAGAACAAAACCAAATTGTAGCCAATGTTCAATTCTAGCAGCTTACAAAGTTTTAAAAAATCATGTTAGCAGTTTTTAAAAAATATATTTTTGAAAGTTTTCAAAATTGTGGAAAAGCCCCATTGTGATCGTTTTCAGATTTACAAAATTAATTTCATTTCATCATATACTATCCACAAAGGGCCCTCAGACAAGTTGTAGTTGATCCCAAACAACTGCTTTTTAAGTAAGATTTTCAAAAAATCATAGCAACCGCGAGTTTTTAGCTGGAGAGATCGGTAAAAAAGTTGGCGTTTTGTCTTAAGTTCTTCTCTAAGATTCTGTGCTTAAATATCCAAAATTTAGTTTAAAAAAAACGCTACCAAAAGAACATGTCCAACTTCTGCTTCAGGTTTCGGTTTTTTTTTTAAAGCTTAACTAGAACTACCATTTTCGATATACCTTTGCATTGAAAAGTTCATCAAAATCAGTTCAGTACTTTCGCCTATAGACATGTCTTACACACACACACACACACCCACAGACAGACATTTTTTAAAAACAACTTTTTTAGGCTCCAAATTGTGTATTTCCGTCAAAAATTTTCATGAAATCAATACTTTCCCATACCGAACATAATGGGAAAGTAAACGGAAACGTAAGCCATGCCTTATTTATATCCGGTTCTATCAGCTAAAATATATCTTTTTCAACTTTTTTGCACAACAAATTAATAAGCAATAATAAGGTACTAATTATTTTATTAACAAAGCGCATACTTATATATTACTAACTGTATATAAATAAGTACTTACACATATATATTGTACAAAACTATCATGTGGTCATGAATAATCAATGAAAAGGAATATTTCAAACAAAAAGTTAATACTGTACATAAAAGGGAAAAGTAACCAACAATTAAATAAATTGGCAACAACAAACATACACATCAATGTTAAGTTTATAATATAAAGCTACAATTTTCAGTTAATAATACAAGTCTGAACCGAAATTTTAAAAAATGACACTTGAAGCAGCATTTTATTACAAACTTTGCAAATAATACTTAAAAAATGCAGTTCTCTGAATAAACTACGCATGTTGTGTAGTAATCGTGCAACCACAAAACTACTCAATTGTATGCTTTTAATAAAATTAATACTTTTTCTTTTCAATACATTTAAAATATAAAAATATGTATCTATACCGTCAAATAAACATTTTGTAAACTCAAAAACTAAAACAATTAAATATAAATTTGTTATTTAAGTTTCTTAAAAACTACGATTACATGATTGTACTGTTGCATATTCAACATAAAAATATACAAATTAACAAAGACATACAACAAAAATATTCACAGATAAATAAATGCGAGAGATTATAACGTCGAGGCACAATAAATAAAAGTTGTATACTCCGTATAAGATATAAAAATAATTTTAGTAACTTATGTAAACAGCACTATTCGATAGAATTTGCATAACTAGAATACCTCTTGAGTAGCAATTTATTATAACAATAAAATCAAATTATTTATAGTATAAATAGAATAACTAGCAAATTCTACATTTATTAGTCTAAAAAAATGTATAAAAAGTAATAAAAAACGAGAAACAAAAATGAGAAAAATTAAATGCTCGATTTTAAATTGAATCAAAAAGATTCCTAACTTAGGAATGTCATGCAATAAAATATACATTGAAAACATCTCGGTGTACTTATTAAAAAAAGTAATTGCAGAATAAAAGAATAACAAGCATTCTAAGCTGTATAGGGTGTTTAATATCTAGCCCAATAGTACTTGATTTGATTTAATTATATTTACTTACAACACTTAGAAATTTGGTGTCTTTTTTAACGTAAAGCCCCATAACAATTAAATTACGACAAAAAGTATGTACATTCTGTTACGATTGAAATTCACGTGAATAAGTGACTCATGTTTGACATATTTGAAAACTCCAACAACCTTAAAGGTTTGTAGTTTCAATAACGGACAATATTTACAGTAATTAAATAGGCGCGTGCTAACAAAAATAAATTCACTATGTGAATCAGAATCTCCCATATTTGTAATTTGCACTCCTAAAAGGAAATATAGACAGCTACACCATTAACCAATGTGCAGATACATAACAATACAGTCCAGTTGCTTTTATAAAACCAATCCCATCAACAAACCTTATATATAGTACAAAAATTTAATACAAAGATCTGCCCCACTATTTCCTACGAACTCCTTGCGTTGGACTTTCAGGTGGAGAATCACTTGGTGCTTCCTGTCGCAGCGATCTACGGGGTACATTTTTTAAACTGGTAGAGAGTTTCTTAAGAGGTCGAGGAGATATACTTGTAGATTCCACATTTTGAGATACGTCAGAGCTGTTAAACCAAACTCCTTTTGAAGAGTCTGAAACTACACATATATTTTTATTAAAAGAGGCTAATAAAAACTAATGTTCGTGGAAAATTCACACCAAAGGCGGAATTTAAGCAGTGATGCTGTGAATGCAAATATTTGTTATGCACATTATTGAATGTACTCTATTCTAAGCAGGAAACCACACATAACCATTGTCATGGAAACTCTTCTTTTTATTCAACATGGTCCATGTAAATGCCAACTGTACCGTAAAACAGTATAATATAATTCAATTTCTTGCTAGATTTTTCATTAATGAAAAGTGAAAACTATTAAAATGACTGTGATGCTGGTCTTGACAATTCAGGAAGATTATTTGAATGGGCTAATCGTTTTAAGAATGAAAGTGAGACTGTTTGTGACAATCCAGAAAGAGAACAATAATATATTGCTATGATATTCGGAGTTGTATGATTTGACTGGAGTATTGTGATTCCTGGAAGGCAGTTTTTGGGATGCTTGTTACAATTTAATTTACGATTGGAGGTTTGTGAAGACTGTAAGGTTTTGGTAGTCAAACTTATACACTCAGGGTTGCGTATTATTGCTGTAATTTCTTGTTTTAAAATTCAAATAATGTGGTTATTTTTATATCATTTATATTTTCATATTTGTTTACTCTGAAAGAAAGAAGAACACAATCAAATTGATATGATTATTGTTTATGTTAATTTTAATTATAAATTAGTTCAGAAATGTTTAAAAGGTTTAATATATAAGAAGTTTTAGACTTACTTGTTTGTGCATCGTTAAATGTCATTTGTGCGAGCTATGGATGTGAATGTCAATTTGACAAATGTATAAAAAGAACACTCATTGTTTCATGAGATTTATTTGTTTAAACAAAAATGGGAGATCAAGGAGGAAGACAAAAGCAAGTGAAAACTTATTATTTAGTTACGGCTCGTCCTGAAAACAAAGACACAGGATTTTTTATTCTCTGATAGAAAAAGAGAAAGAAAACGAGTTATAAGAAATAAATAGTGATTTTGAATTGAATAGAAGCTTTGATTATATACCTTTATAGATACGCAACCAATGTAATTCGTTTACGCTTAAGTTGAAGACGACTACACTAAGGGGCGCTGTGCGCCATGCGTCTAGTTTATACTAAGTTCTACGTCGCATACCTGCTACTGTTGGAAACGTACGTCATTTAGCATTTTTTGGGTAGGGACTTTAAACTCGACCTACGATAGAAACACATGTAAACACTTAAAATCGACGACGACAGAATGGGTGGTATTGTACATCTTTAGGGTTTTAGTTAAGCCGCTCCTAGTTGGATTTGTCAATGACGGTTGAAATTTTTTAAATTTCGGTTACATTTTCAACAATGATGACGTGCGTCACTTACTACTTTGTGCTATTACCTACACCGCAGGCTATGCAATTCAAATATTGTATAATATTTTATACCATTTTTGTACGTGCAAGGTGTACTCAAGGAACCCAAAAAAGTTGTTTTTTAAAAATGTATGTCTGTGGGTGACGCTTCTACAGGCGAAAGTACTGGCCAATTTTGATGAAATTTAAAAGCAAGAGGTATATCGAAAATTGTAGTTCCAGTTAAACTTTTCAAAAAAATCCGAAACCGGAAACGGAAGTTAGACCTCTTTTTTTTGGGTAACGTTGTTTTTTCAAAACTAAGGTTTGAAAATTTGAGCACGGAATCTGATAGAACAACTTAGGGCAAATCGAAAACTTTTCCGGCATTTACGTGATTTTAACTCCGCCTATCAATTAACTGTAGTTAAAAAATATATGTTTTATTCTTTGCATATTTTTGTTAAGTTCCCAAATAGAGATGTTATAGCCATTTTTGTCCGACATCCGAATTATCAACTTTCAGTATTATAAGTTTACATGTAACGACAGTTTCGCTTGTTTTGAATATATTTAGAACATCAATTACCTGCTTTGGCGGTCGAACTGGCATAGGCCGACCAGGACAGACCCTTCCTCACAATCGACCAGCATATTATTATTTAAGAGTGTTGTTTATAACTTGTTTGGTTTACTGCTTTCTAGATCTCTTAGTACAAACAGCGCAACCTGTCGCTCACGTCTACTACTATTTCAAGAAATGTAATAATTCGTAAACGTTGCGGGTCTATAAGAGTATAGTCAATGATAGAAGCTATAATAAAACGGATACAAGTGCTTCTCAACTAATTTTGGAAATATCCAAAAGAATAATAATACAGTTATCATGGTAGAAAAAGCCAAGTATTAGTAAACATAAAAGCAGTCCAGTACATATTGGTACTACAAAGGAGGAAGACTCTTACTAAAGGCGAGTGCTGTTGGTTTTTGTGGAAACTGCAAACCAGAGAAGAAGGAGTTTATCATTCAACGATTGTCGAGTTAAAGATATCTTTATAAAGAAGAAACAAAGATAAGTGTTCAGTTTTAAGATTAGTAGAAATAAAAGAAATTTCTTGATTTTTCACAAATGAAACCTCAAATTGACTTCTAAATAAAAAAACTGTTGTAATGTTGATATTGATTTGTGTATTTTTTTGTTTGAGTCTTATTTATTAATACCATTTCTTCCCAAGCTTAATAACGACCCTGAGAAATTTTATATAAGAGTCTCATATGGAATATAATTAGTTATTGCGTAAATTGCAGGCATTTAAAGAATTGTTTGGCTGGTAAGTACATAGCCTCATATCATAGCAATATTTTTAATGACGGCAGAAATGAGTCTTGTTGCGGTTGCTCTTTCTGGATTGTCACAAATAGTATCACAGCCATTTTTAAAATCTAGTCTACTTTTTTGGAACTGAGCTGAGTCGGCGTAAAATTTCAACTGGTTTGACACTTTCATTAACGAGAAATGTTAGCGAGAAATTAAATTATATTATGCTGTATGTTATACGTTAATGAAGATGTCAAACCAGCTAAATTTTTACGCAAACCCAGCTCACAGTTTCAAGAAAGTAGACTCAAGATTTTAAAACCTACCATGATACTGTTCTTGACAATCCAGTAAGAGCAACTGCAATTGCTACAAAACTCATTTCTGTTTTCAACAATTCATAAATAATTAGGCCATTCAAATAATTGCGGCTTCTTAGGCATACTTTCTTGAAACTGTAAGCTGAGTCTGCGTAAAATTTCAGCCTGTTTAACGTCTTCTCATTAATAAAAGCGTCAAACCGCCTGAAATTTTACGCAAACTCAGTTCAGTTTCAAGCAAATACACTTAAGATTTTAAAAATGGCTGTGACAATCCAGGAAGAGCAGCTGTACTGCAACAAGATTAATTTCTGCTCTTCCTGGATTATTACAAACAGTTTCACTGCCGTTCTTAAAATGATTAGCCAATTCAAATAACAGCAGCTTTTTGGGCGTACTTTCTTGAAACTGTGAGCTAAACCTGCAGAAAATTTCAGCCGGTTTAACGTCTTTATTAACGTATAGTTGAATTATAAAATGCTGTTTCACGGTGGTTGACACTTACATCAGGCGTGTTGAATATTAAGTTAACAGTTGCTGTGACAACCGCTATGTATTGGTTGCTGTTTAGAGTAGAGTACGTTCAGTAATCTGCGTAACAAATAATTGCATAAATCACTAAATTAACCAGTCATTGCGTATATTTCGGTTTTAGCCTGAACTTCCCTCGTAATTTGAAATCTTAGAAGCTCACGCCTGCAATGGAATTTTAACTGATAATCTTGGATTAATTATTTAAAAAAAATTATTTTCGCCGGTGCGTGAAGAATTTTTTGAGAATAATGTCGTTTCCATGGAAATTGTTGTCACACCTGACGGCTCATTGGATTTTTAAGCTGATTTTGTTTCCTATAATTTGTATGGAAATGAGAAATAATTTTCTAAAAAAATTCTTGTCAGGAGTGGTATTTGTTAAGATTATTCAACAACATAACTTTAATTATCTATCTATCTATCTATCTATAACCTCTTATACCCGAAGGTGTCGAGGACTTATTTCCAAAATAATAATTATTGACAATGCAAAACCGTCAGTAGCTGACAAGCGCTTGCTTAATTATTTAATTTGATAGTGAAAATTCTACACGTTGAATTTTTGATCAGTTTTTTTGTATTGGTCAAATGTAGAAAATGGAAGCATCTTATTGGCTCTTGTAAAATAGCATTGAATAATCAATATAATACAGAATGTTTAATAATTTTCCATATTATTTACCTCTGAACTTCTGCTCCGCTTTCTGTCCTACTTTGTGGGAATGTCCATGGGAATCCAATAAAGCAGCAGCTAACATAGATGTATTAGAGGTGCATGCTGGTCCATCGCCACCACCACTTGTTGTTGCACCAGCAATGCAAAATGGACTAGGCATTGCTATTGGGCTATAAACACGAGATATAAAGTCCTCATATGTGGTACTGTCTTTGTGTTTTGTCATCACTGTTTCTAATGATCGTGCCCTTTCTTCGTAACTAAAACAATTTTTAGCATTTGAAACTGATAAACAGAAAAATAAGCACTTTGCAAAATAGTACTTAAATTCTAAAGCTGTAAGTTGCAAAAATACATACTATTGTTGGAAAAATGGTAAGGTGGTCCTCTTAGCTCGACTAGCACAAATAATAGTGGCCCGCACTAAACCAGCCAAAATGTTACTTTCCACAATTGCTTCAGTAAATATGATACCAAAATATGGAACCTGATACATTTAAAAAAAGAAATGTTAATGAGAAATCAGGAAATTCAGTTACTCTACATACTTCTGGTTTGCAATTAACAGTAACACGGTTAAGATGATTTCCAAGTGGATAAATTATAATGAGAATATCACAGAACTCTGTAGGAATGATATCACGTCGATACTCTCTGTTATGTTCTGACCATACGATATGAACCTCATCGTTTCCCAGATGCCTAGTCTGAAAATTGTATATAAAATGATTTTGTGTAGTAATTTTCTTGCAACTTAAGTGCATTTACTTTAAAAATTAAAATCCAACTCTATCAAATGCTACCTGTTCATTACTGTAACTCTCCCATCATAATCATTATTTTGATATAAAAGCGCTCTTAGATTTTACTACATCAGTAGACTACCCAGTAAAATTGAAGCATCACTATTTAATTCAAAGTGTGTTTTCGTGTGGAACTGTTTAAGAGCTTAAAAATTTTAATTACGAACTAGCAAAACCAGTGGACTACGCCCCCCTTTTTTTGTATACTTCTTTAATAAGAAATAACAAATATGCTGTGTCGAGATGTTAGACCTGTACTGCACTCAGGAGTATTTTATATTCTCAAATATGCAGTGCATTGCGATTATGAACATATTTTCCCTAAAACGTTTGTTTCCTGAAATAATAAAAGCTGCATGCACAGCGTCGTTATTCTGTAAAATAGTTGTTGATAAAAAAAACTATTATTCTCAATGTTTTCACATGGGAACACACTTTGAATTAAATAATTTAACTTTAATTGCAGTTTGCAGAAGCGATGCATTAATTTTGCTGGGCAGTGTAGTATAACTTGTATTAAAAATAATTGAATGCTACAATCAAACACGTTTCCCTTACCTTACTAAGAACTGCTTCAGAAGTATCTCCAGGCATACGTGTGGCAACATGAAATATTGCCTCAAGGAAACTTGTAGCCACATAGGGAGCTGTGAGGCCGTTTGAACCCTGCCTTTGCAGTCCACCTAAGAAACCTGTGTGACCTTCCAATTCCACTTCCCAGGCCAATGCTGCCAAGAACTGCTCATACTCTGCACTGCCACCTTGGTTAGATAAAATTGAATTTTTGTCTTCTTGACCTGGTGCTACATAAATCACAGCTACCTACAATGAAAATATAAATTACAGTGTACCTGATTATAGTGAAAGTTTTCAGTGGTTGTAAATTGAGACTTTACCTTATGGGTTTCTCGACATCTTTGTGTATCAAGATTTCGAAGTTCTCTAAGTAAACGTTCAGTCTTACTAAGAAGATGCAGCTGACGTCGTCTCTCCCATCCCGCAAGTCCAAGCTGAGAGAATAAAAGACGGCACTGCTGGAATGCGGTTTGCTCCACAATACCAGCGGGAGCTATAAAAATATTTGAAGTAAGATACAGTTTAAATAAAATGACAATCTTAAAAAAAATGAGTAAAGCACTTTGCCTAGACTTTCTTATACTTTTACACAATATAATTACTTTTATATATCGAATCACAATAAATACAGCACTGAATACATACATACTGAACTGTTTTCAGTTGTACGGTATATAAATATAAAAGCCTGTTAATTTCTCATTGCAAGGAGGATAACTAACCCAGAAAGAAATTTTAGGTTCCTGCGGCACAAAGCTACAAGGTCAGCTTTTGACTATTATCACAGGATTAGAATATGTTCATTTCTTATGCACTATGATATCCAGCTTCAAAGAAGAAATTTATGCAGCGGATAAATTTCCCTGTTATACTGTGGATTACGATCTATTCGAATATTTGCCCGAGATCAATACAATTTTAGATTACCAGAACGTTCCAGAAACAATTAGAAATGCATGCTTCATGATGGATATACAATCAAGATGGCAAGGATTTGAATACATTTTTACAGACGGGTCTAAAACTAATGAAAATGTTGGTTTAGCTGTATATTATTATAATCAAAATACACACACTAAAATAAAACTATCAAAACATGCCTCGATATATACAGCAGAATTAGTAGCTCTAAAAACAGCTTTACAAATGTGTATTAAAATTAATAAATATAAATTTGCAATTTTTAGTGATGCAAAAAGTATATTAGAAAAACTGGAGGCCATAACATTATCGGTCGAGCTAAGTCATCTATTTATAGATATTCTGGCTTTATACAAGCAATTAGTGGTAAAAAATAAATTAGTGAAAATAGTGTGGATAAAAGGTCATTCCGGGATAAAAGGCAATGAATGTGTAGATAAATTGGCTAAAGACGCAGCACTAAACGGTGAAATGCTAGAAAATTGCCCACTACCAAAAAAAGATTTTTACCAGTTGATAAAAGCTAAAATGAAAAACCAGTGGTACACCCAGTTTAACGCTAGCATAAAAGGCAAATTTTACAAGGAAATCCAACCGCAGATACTCAATTTGCCATGGTTTTCTTCATACGAAAATAGATCGTTTATTAAAACAATGTCCAGAATAAGAAGTGGGCACGCAATGTGTCCAAAATACAAGCATTGGATTCAATTATCAGACCAGCCAAATTGCACATGTGGAGAAATAGGTGATGTTCAACATATGTTATTAGAATGTGACAATCAAGCACAAAACATCACCGAGTTATATAGAAAATTAATTAAGTGGCAATTACCATTACCCATTAATTTAATTCAGGTATTACGCAGCAATACTAATATTTATTATGACATTTACAAATTCATCAAAAAAGTGGGATACGAATTTTAATCAGTAATCTTTATTAACATACTCCTTGCTCTAATGTTTTCCCTTCCAAGGACCTCCTCCTGTTAGTTAAATACCTGCCGCGACGGTCCTCTCGGCAAATTCCCTTCCAGTCTTGTGACCCCGTTTATCATTCATTAAACAAACTGTTTAATTACTTAATATAAAATAAAATAAACATTAAAATGATCTGGCTAATTGGGTAAACCAAAGCCAAAAAGCAAAATCACTCACTCACTTATGCACTATGAGTGTCGTAATCTACCTCACCTATTCTGAAGTTGTCAATAATGCTCTTATGCCGACTATGTAACGATGCAATTTTTTTTTAGAAAAAAAAATCGATTTATAGAAGTTTTGGAAAAGACTCTTCATGATTAAACAACAGAAAACTGAAGGAAATATTCGTTTTTCAAAATTATGGAAGGAGGGGAAACATTAACCACCCTTAAATATTGCTGCAGCTAAAAATTAAGTTCTGAATCTGATTCTGCTATTACTCATGAGCAATTTAGCTCAATAAAGTCGAAATTTTCATTAAACCGTAGCGGCCGCCATTTTAAAGCTAAAAAAGTTCGGAAAAAACGTTGGATTTGCCCTGAAGTCTTCCATTAGACTCAGATAGCAAATTTATAAAATTTCGTTTTGGAAAAAAATGCTACCAAAAAAAAATGTCTAAATTTTACTTCCAGTTTCAGAATTTTTAAAGCTTCTCTTGTCAGTGAATTTTTGATATACCCCAAATCCAAAAGCTCATCCAAATTGGACCACCCATTCGGAAGTTTTAATGCACCACACACATACAAACATACCCATCCACCCACCCACAGACAGATATTTTGCAAAAAGCAAAAAGCCAAAAATTTCCGTAGAAGCTCTACTTCGTGGAAAAGTCCCAATAGAGATACCACAAAAAACACACATTCTGCTCTTCCTCCTGGGTGGTCTTTTCATTCATATGTAATTCAGGTCGATTTGGTTTAAAAAACCTTAACCATTATTCAACACATACAATTCTTCTTAGTTCCCACTAAATGCATTTTCGAAAAGAAAACAACAATAAACAGTTTGCAGTGTGACAAAATGCGACGTTACCAATGAGACGCTGTCGTGAGGTTACTGTAACGTAACAGGCTGTATTTCTGCAACAGTTAGTGCTAAAATAAATTGGATATCTACATTCGATACACAATTTTCTGCTCTTTAAATTTTGCATTTAACTTTTCTCCATCATATAAACGATGCGAGTAAATTTCAAAAAACAATAAAACAGCACCATTTTTTTAAAATAGCGACAAACACACACGTGTGATTGAAGGCAACTTTTAGTATACTGTTTAGGATGGCAAAATAAACATCACTAATATTTTTTCCTAATTTTGTCTTGTCTATTTTTTTAGGTTCCTGGAGGTCTAAAGCGTGTATTTCCGTCAAAATTGTGATTTCGAAAACTTTCATGAAATCAATACTTTCCTACACTACAAGTATAGGAAAATAGAAATGATAATTCATCGACCTGTTGAATTATTATTTATACCTTGTTGCACAGAAGTGATTTCATATCCTGGACTAGTGCCACCACCTGCACGACTACTAGGTCTACATGCAGGATGTCCCATCATAGCATCTACGTATTGTGGAAGTCTGCTCTGCTCCACTTCGAGATTTCGCTGACTAATAACACACCCAATAGCTTCTTGTTCTAAATCAGATGATATGGGAGAACTAGAAGGTTCATTGAGCTTGTGATCAAAATTTTCCAAACACTCTGGACTAGTGTGACCCAAGTATAGCAGCAACTATAACAAAAATGTAACAAAATTGGTTTAAAATCAAAATTCAAACAATGAACTTACATCATCCAACTGGTCAAGATCAGGTGCAGCGTTCGTAGTATCAGGTAGGGTATTTGGCGGGCGATGTCTCATGGCTCGTTGAGGTAAATGAGGTTGAACATTGCTTCCCGCCAAAAGACTTTCAGGCTGAATAAAACTCATCGGGCCCCATTTACCCACTGATGAATTTGTTTTAAAAGACTCATTTTCTTCAATCACGTCATCTGCTCCACAATGAGTGTCTGGGTTTCGATACAAGATAGATGCATCCCAACATGCTTTTCCCGATAGGTCTCGTAAAAGTACACGCACTTGTTTATCTGCTGTTGAAAGCCCTGCTGTTACACCACCACCAGGAAGGTCCAGCGCAGGTAATTCTATAAGACTGGCTATTACATTGGAAGTCAGCACAAAGAGCTAAAAGAATAATCAACTTAATTATAAAAGAGTTACCGATATGGCTGAATATTACAAACCTGTATATTGGGAGCTGTAAAAATATTAGCAGACAACTCATCAGAAACGAGATTTGGTACATCATCATGTTCAACTACTAAAGAGCTTAACCTTGCAGCCCCAATGGCCATTGGAAAATGACCTAAATGTGTAACTAAATGTGCTAGAACAGACTTGGCACATAAAGTAATTGCCTGTTGACATTGGTGATTCTTTGATGGGGACGATGTCGGAGATGATTTGTCAAGATTATCCAGTAGAATATTTGGATCAAAATCATCATTCAAACTGGGTTGGGTTAGTCCACCTTTGTTTTCAGTTGATGTTTGTCCCATTACTATTTTATGCAAAACCTAAAACAGGCGAGTAAAGATGTTTATTTTTAATATTTACATTAAAATTTTTAGTCAATGAATAACTTGAAACAGAAACAAAAGTACTGATTTAAACATCTCACAATTACAAAGAAAGGGAGTATTTTAATGTTTTAACTTGCTCTTAAAAAACCAAAACAAACAGTAACTTACTGTGAAAACCAACAAGAGCAAACAAGTTCGCTCCCTTGCATCTCCGTATTCTGAAACCTCTAATAATCGAGCTGGTCCTAATCTCATACACCACTCTCCTAAACACAACAGTAATGCTGTGCCCAATGCCTTGTCATTTTCTCCTGCAGTAGAACCCAAGGGGGCATGTAAGAAAAGAGCCGAACACAGTGTTCGAATTACTGCATCTCCCAATCGAGGGTACTGAGTCCACAGGTTAGGCGCATGATCACACAGCAGAAATAAGGTATTGCTGGCTAACTGAGCTATGACCTTATTGTTGAACTAAAAGACGATCTTATATAGTTGACAATACATTGAAATTGGGTTATTATGTCTAGGGCTGGGTCAGCATATTGATATACCGGGTGTAAACAAAACTGTGCATTACTTCTTTTTTCCACATTCCCTAAATTAATGAAATTAAACTTGTATGTTTTCTAATTTAATTAATTATAAAAATACCAGTGATGTGAGTCTCAGTATTTTACTAATCGGTAAAATAGTAAACTGGTATTTTACCGGTAAAATCACATTTTACCAGTAAAATGGTAAAATCATTTCGAATTGCCGGGCGCCGATATTCGTCGTACTCCAAAACACAACATTATTTTTCTTACAAAGGGGTGTTCAGGGACTCACAAAACCGTGCTCTGCAATTGCTACTACCAATAACCAATAACCAAAATACAAAGGATCAGAAATGTTTTGTGGTAGGAAACCTAAATAAAGATTAATTTCTTTAAACCAATCATATTATAATATAATAATATATATTAAATATTTTTTATTTTTGTTATTAAAAGTTACATCAATTACATTTATTAAGTTTGTTTAACTTTATGTTTATATGTATAAGTTTATTTTATCTAAATGTTTATTTCGATTTATATCTTCATATTTTTAATTTTTATCACATTTTGCTTTGTATTTAATTTAGGTATACTTTAATAATTATAACTGTAACTGTAAGTTACATAACCATTATATTTTTATAAACTGTAAATAATTGTATTTTTGTGTTTTCGTATCAAGTATTAAGTAGACCTGTCGAGTATCTAGTATCAAACTAAATGGTTTTTCATAAGGAATCCAATGACATCATTTTTGACCTGAAATGAATTTTACCCGTATTTTACCGTATTATACGGTAAAATAATGATTTCACTTACCGTTTTTTATTTTACCGGTAAAATCACATCACTGAAAAATACATTATAAAATTCTCTTTTCAACCATTTTTGCAAACTTGAAATTGGTTAGTATATAAGGAGAAAAGATGCAATTGTTTTTCTGCATGAAGATGACCACGAAATCTATATTTGTTAGCAATTTTTAGGACGGAGTCGCATGCGTTCAAAACAAAAGGGTCAAGGAACTTTGGATGCCACTGTTTTGCCAATCCTACCCAGTACAGCATATGCCGTGCATATTTAATACTGGGTAGAATCGATAAAACAGTGGCATCCAAAGCCTATTTGATCCTTTTTTTTCAATGTATGTTAAGATGAAGACAGCCTGATATTTTTGTTATTTTTAGAAGTAGAGATTTGAATTTTTGCACAGTCATAGAACTTCATAAAGTGCATCTTCTGAGGTACTAAACTGAAATGTAAGTTGTAAACCCAGCCTACTGCGACTTTGAGAATAGAGCCAATTCTCGATAACTTGCTTCATGTTGGCGATATCAAAAAACGTTATTAAAAACAGTTGTTCAGAATCTAATTTTGACCCCATGTACCGAATTTTAACGCAAAATTTGCATTTTGAATTTTTTTAACCGTTCATTTTCTTCAGAACACTGAACACTACCGATTTTATTAAAAAGTGCATTTAGTCTAGTCAACGAAAAGGTTGTAGAGGGAATGGAAGGAACATAATTTTTGACTTTGGTGCAGCCTGTTGCTCACTGTGCACCGGGGTTAGAAATTTGTTGGTGGTTAGCTCCCACCCATACATCTGAGGAGGCAGCTCATGTCCCAACCACATCTGGATTTGGTGATATGTCCTCAGAGAATGTTGTTTTGCTGCCCCCTCCGTTGGTGGGAGGCATGAGATGTCCGGTTTGATATTGGCTACCGATTTAACAAAGGATTGGTAACGGTAAGCGTTTAGAGATTTCTCTTTAGGTGGATTCCCGTACCACCTCAAAATACACTTTTTCCCAGCTTCCTCTATATCATCCTTGGTTGAGGAAGGGTCTGAGAAAACTGCAGCAGCTCCCTGGACGTCTGGAGACTTCAACCACAGTTTGATAAATCCCAGCTGACTCTTTCGAAAGGCTGCTGAGGTGGTATCGCACCCAGTGAAGGCGTGTAGAAATGGTATGTCTCGCAGCCCCTGGGTCTGTAGCTCCTGGGTAGAAAACAATGAAGGCTTTATGTTTCCAAGTCCAGGCTTGACGAAAATTGTGTCCTGGTCACCACGTGTTTTGGCCATCAACAACTAAGTTGAGAAAGAACCGAATAGTAAAGAATCTGGTGTTGGGCCCCCAGCTTGCAAGCCCTTCGGAATCCCTGAGGTGGGTGAGGAGTGGGGATAACAATCCCTATTGGGTGCGGGGTTCGAGGGGACGGCCTGAAGGCTACAGAAATCACTCTCTGTCTGAACTTATAGATATTGTCGATGTTTGGTATACAAAAAACGTCAGTGGCAAAAATAAATCAATAAATGCAAAGTGAAGCCTCATTACAATTAAAGCAAAACAATTCAACTTCTATTGAACCAATAAGCTGCAAAAACAATTATCTATTAATTAAGAATTATTCATATTTGTGACAAACAAACACTTGATAATTAATTGTAAACAAAACCGAAAAGCTAACATTCATATTTAATTCTTAAAACACGTAATTATTGAAGAAAGTGAAATAAAATATATTGGCTTATACATAGAGTTAGAGCAGTGGAATAACGGAAAATACGAAAGTTAAGTTTTTCTGCAAAACCTCGGAATTTACACATAAAGTTAAAATTGCTCTAACTTCTGAACGGTTGAAGATAAAATAGAAAAATATCATATATTCTTGAAGGAAATTTAATGCTCTACAACTTCCTTTCTCATGACTTTTTTGTAGAACGAAGGGCTGAAGAGTTAGCTAGTCAAATAAAGCAAAGAACGTGAGGCAAAATTTTTTTTTTCAAAATTTGCGAATTTTGAGCGCGGATATCTCGGAAACTATGCGAGATAGCGAAAAAATGAATGCAGTCAATCTTGTGGCACATTTTGTCAGCTTTAATTTTGTATAGAGTTCTCTTATCGCTAGGACGCATAGTTTCCGAGATATAAGCAAAAAACCGAAAAAAGAGACCTTCTACATGCCCCCCTGCACCCCGCTCACCTTCTAGGAGTGGGGACTTTTAGTATGTTTACCTCCTAACTAGTCCAAACAAAGTCCTAAAGTCAAAAATTGTGTTCCTTCCATTTCCCTCTACACCTCCCCTTTTGAGCATTTATTGACTGGACTAATTCAATTTTTGTTGAATTCATAATTTATCATTGTTTTTCATTTGTTTTTGACATGTTCTTTTGTTTTCATGGCACTCTAGTAAAAGCTGAAAATCAAAGACAAAAAATTGACTCTAGTCGTGAGGTCGCAGTGGGCTGGGTTTACAACTTATATTTGAGTTGAATACTTCGCAAGATGCACCTCATAAAGTTCTACGACTGGGCAAAACTTCAAATCTCTACTACTAAAAATAACAAACATATCAAGCTGTCTTCATCTTAAATGTGACACACTGTATAAGAATCTATTAAAAAATATACAAAGTGCTATTTAAAAATATGCAGTTGGTGTCACTTCCCTTTAAAAACTGGAAGTGCCAGATTAGTGACCTATGCATTACCTAATTTGATTTTATGGATAATTAATAAATTTAATTTCATCAACTTGAAAATAGTGGAACAAAGGAAGTGTAGCTTAGTTTTTTTTACACTCAGTACATATTAATATGGCACTACGTATCAACAAGTCGATATAACTGTGATAGTCTTATCGATATTGTTATCTTTATTATAGCAGTTAGAAAAAATTATTACGAATTATACTGGACGTTTAGTTATGCTTGTACAGCACAACAATCTGTTATTTTAAATGAAATACCCTATTGCATACCTTACCGTATTTTAGATTTTACAATTAATTCTTGTAGATATAAAAGTATTAAAGTACTGTGCTCTTAAAATTAGAGGGTTTGCTTTTTTCAAAATTTTTTTTTCATTTGTGGACTAACATTACAAAATTAATATTTAAAAAAATTATTGCCAAAAATATTCACCCTTTGCTATTTTACACAGACTAGTAACACATTATAAAGCATACAGCCGTATGTTAAAAACAGCAGAGACTATTACATCGGGTGTTCATAATTTAATGTCAATTTTGCAAAAACTTCTAAAGTCAATAGCTTTTGTTTTTGAACTAGAATACCCAGTATTTTTTAACACCACCAAATGTAGATTTAAATTCTCTTTCGAGTGATGGTATAGCATTTTGTATACCAAATATTGAAATTTCTATGGTTTTCGTGTTTTTTGATTTGTTTTTTTATAAATTGCAAATAAAATATAATATAAATAAATATAAAAATAAAATAGGTGTGCTATAAAAACAAAACAAAAACTCTATGTTCTCATGTTTAAAAACTGTCATTCTAACTAGCGTCTAGCCCCTTGGCCTACAATCGATCTTACCTCATCAAGGTCAGACTTGCGTGTTAGTATGCCGTCCGTCAATCAGTGAGTGAATGCAAATTTGTCTTCGTATTTTTTCTTTAAAAATATAACTGCTATTAACAAATAACCTCGCGTAAACAGCAAAACGCAACAACAGTGTTTTAAAAAAAACTATAAAATAAAAAAAAAATTTTGGCCCCAACCGAGACTCGACCCCACAACTACTTATGCAGTTAAACAACAGTACACCCGAACACACTCGCATATCCATCTGTGCCACTACGAACCTGCCGGCTATCGCTAAATAAGTGCCTATTGAATGCGTGCACAATAGAATTGGGATTGTAGTCAAAGAGACTAGACGCTATTGTCATTCTATATTATGCTCTGAATATTTTATAATGTGCAATAATGTGTTAATAATTTGTGCAAAATGGTAATGGATGAATGTTTTCGATACCTAAAATATTAATTTCAAAATTAGCCAGTACCAAACACTAATTTTTAAGATACTTTCATACTCTTACATGTAGAATCGAAAAAAGCAATAATAGAAAGGTGTTCTATGTAAAATAACAAGTAATTTGCTGTAAAGGCATAACTAAACTCAGTTTAATTAGTAATAATTTTAGATCATGCACAGTAACCCAACAAACAATGTTTCTCTTACCAATGTTTTTTACCCGTTTTTTCTAACCACTATAAGAAAACAATATTTCAGCCATATCAATATATATCAATACAAAAAATCCATACAGAAATTTTTGTAGCACACCCCTAATTATGTCTTGACATATTTGAAGTGGTGGTTTTTGTTTATGATATAAAAATGTTTAAATTATTTTGTTTATTTTAGGCATTTAGCCTTAGCACTAACATTTAAGAGATTAAAAATAATAAATTCTTACTTTTAATGCAAGTAGTAACACATTAATGGCATCAGCAACTTTGGGATGAAATGTTTGATTTGTAAACTCCTTATAAATAAACATGCCAAGAGCTGACAATGCAATGCAGCGAGCCATAGCAGTGGGTTCTCTTCTACCAGCTCTCAACAAGATCGTGACCACATGTTCCTAAAATAAAATAATTAGCAAATTCTTTTCTTTTATTTCTATTTATTATTAGATAATGAAACCAACAGTTCAAAACTGGCTTATAAGTCAGGTTTTTTTTAACTTGGTTTCATTATTCTTCTTCTTCTTAATCATATGCATTTTTACAGTTAAGGTGTAAGGCTTACCATAAGGTGTAAAGTTAATTTCTAATAAATATAATTAGCTTTAAAAAAAAAAAGAAAACCGACTTCAAATAAAAACACAAAAGTAACATAAGTTAACTGAAAAGCAAAAAATAAATGTTTTTTATACAACAGTTTAATACTTATTTGTTGTTCCGTTTGTGCCAAGTAAAACATAAAAATTATATACCTTGCTGCAATAACAAATTAGATTCGAATTTTTATGTTTTACTTGGCACCGACTTAAAAATTATAAAAGAATTAATAATTATATAATAAACAACAATTTCTTAATTACATTAAACGGAACAACAAATAAGTATTAAACTGTTGTATAAAAAACATTTATTTTTTGCTTTTTAGTTAACTTATGTCACTTTTGTGTTTTTATTTGAAGTCGGTTTTCTTTTTTTTTTAAAGTTAATTATTTTACAATTTTAACTGATGGGTAGAGCTAGTAAGGATGCTTCTCGAATGAGGAAATGACGGCTTGTTGAAACGGAAGATGAAATACCGAAACACTAAAAAGTCGGTCAAAAAAATAGATTTTGAGGTGTATCTTCGAAGTTCAAGCTCCAATACCAATGAAATTATAATGGGACCACCTTGGAACTATACTGAACCCAACACAAAAAAATCATTAAAATCAGTTCATAAACAAAAAAGTTATGCCCAAACATATTTAAAAAAAAAAAATAAATAAAAAAAAAACATATATACAGACGAATTGAGAACCTCCTCCTTTTTTTGAAGTCGGTTAAAAATATTATATTATTATGGTATAAAACAAAATATTTAAATAACAAGGCAAATCAAAATGGTTGTGACTAAGGACGCACTCGGCACTGTTATACTTTGCCCGAAATTTGTATACAGAGTTACTTATCTATAACCCTAACCTTACAAATGTAACCCAAAATTTTTTTTATCTATGATTCAACACCTACCTTAATATCAGGACATGCCATCACTTGTATGTGTGGTTCTGGTTGCAGGACGGATATTTGACTTAGGTCATCAGGAAAACCGAGCAAATTAGCTAGTATTGCAACAGCTTCCGTTCGAGGAGTTGAATTAGACATGTCATTTGAATTTAGAACCGTATTGCACGCATGAATCAAATCAAGCAATAACAAAGAAGAGCCGGGCAACTGCAATGACAAGAAGCGAGGCCCCAGGTACCGAAGAACTGTATTTAAAGCTGGTTTTGATGTTCCACATAAAGCTACAAATTCACAACATACATTTTACTATTTAAAAATTATATCTTAGGAATTTATTTTGTAAACCCATCACAATTCTTAGTACTTACCAATATGAAGAGCTCTATAAAAATGTGGAAGATACGTCCGATGTTGAGGATCACAATTAAGTGTAACAGTACACAATAACCTTAGTGCACTCAACTTCCCTGCTTCGTAACTATTTGGAAGAGAAAGTGCTTCAAAACACCAAGGTAACACAAGCGTCAATGGTGGTACCAATTCTGGTGGTTGGGGTGTACTTTGGTTATCAGGAGAAACTCCTTGATTGTGTTTAATCTTAATAAGCGTATCAGTTAATTTAACAAAATAATCGAACACTTGAGCATGCAACTTTGGTTCAGATATTTGATTTACATCTCCCAGGGCTCCTAACATTCGCTTCCAGAGTACAACGGCAACATCTGGTAGCCAACCCCGTACTGCACCACCACATACAACTCCTCTATGTTCACCAGAAACTTCTTGCATACTGTTTTCAGATGCCAAAACATCCAACTGAATTGGAGAATCTTTTATGGAGGTGCTTTCGAGGCCACTTGATGGTGCAGGGCTTGGTGATCTTGTACGATCGGTTGATTCTGAATCTGGTTGGCGAAGATTATCAAGAGAATGTGAACGACGCTGGTGATTCTAAAAAGATTATTTAATTTTATTTAAAAATACATTAAAATGACATAACAATTACCATAATATAAAAAAATATAAACAGCAAAACACATTGAGAGTATATAAAATGCTGTACATGATCAGCTACATTGCCAACTACTTTGGCAACTATCCAGTAATCGAATACAAAGAATTTGAGTATAAATAAATATTCAATGCTTTTTGCAACTATATTTTATGCACAAAGCTACAAGGCACAAGTTTATAATAAAATAAGTAACCAATTTGATATAATTATTAAACTATTCATTATTTCAATTATATCAGACATTTTTGCTTTGCCAAATTATCAGTAACAGTTAAACTCTACAATTTTTTAACCCAGTCAAAAATAAGTTTAGAAAGTAGGCAACACCTTTTGCAAAAGAAACCTTATAAATATTCAAAAATAAATTAAACAAACAAAACATTTTTTATAATAAAAACTTCGCAACAGCAAGACTTCAAAATCATACACATACCATGTGCACAATATAATGTGGAAAGAGAACAGCTACCTGTTGCCTTTGTGACGGTTTTCGTTTCATAGCCAAACTAGTTTCGCTCAAGCTTCTAGGTAGTCCAGGTCGAACACGTTTAGTAAGATGCTGCCCATCAGGTATTGTCGAATCCTGACGACATACTGGAGGATGACTTGAATCACTTGCACTGCAAGGCGTGCTACTCTCGGGTCTTCCAGTTCCCCTTCGTGTCCTTTTTGATTTTTGTTCTGATAATCGATCTAAAGGTAAATCTGAGAGATCCAAATTATATACATGCCTTGCCAAAACACGTGTTAAGGTATCCAAAGTTTTCTGTAAAATTTTTAAAGTATTAAAGTACCTAGAGAAACACTTAAATAAACAGAACTTACAGCCCATTCTTTAATAAGTTCTTCCCAACTGGTCAGGGAAGTAAGGACATGTAAAAAACGATCCCATAACTCTCGAGAGATCATCACATTGAGATTGGCTTTAATCCAGGTTACAATGAGGGTTTGGAAAATAGCTGGGGCCAGTTTGCCTCCCAAGGTTTGTGTCTTTTTCTTTGGAGGATTTTCAGTTAACACTAATGATGTTATTTGTAACAGAACTAATAGCAATTGCTCCCTGAAAAATACATTGGATATTAGTGTATAGAAGTATAGAGAATATATACAAGACAACTGATATAATACAGGGTCCGTCAAAAGCCTGCCATTCTTTGATAGCTGTGTTAATATTAAAGATACAGAAAAATTTTAAATACAAAAGTTGTTGGTAATTAACTGCTGCATAGCTCAAAATTATTATCAGTTATGCTGAGTGTTTGGTTACGCCAGTACAGCACTTTACTTTCTTATTTTAAATAGAACACCCTGTATATTATTACATTTTCAAAGTCTACATGTAATTACAAATACAAAAGTATTAATGTTTAATGATATTAAAATTAAAGATTTACGAGTTATTAGAGTTTTTTTTTTAAATTTTAACTTTTGTTGACTAATATTAAGAAATTAATACTTTAGATACCAAAAACATTTGTTTCCCTATTTTGCACAGATTATTAACACATTATAAAAATCCGTGGTATGTTAAAAACGGTAATTTATTACACAGGGTGTTAATAATTTATTGTCCATTTTGCTAAACTTTAAATTTCAATAACTTTTTTTTCAAACGCAGATCCCAGTGTTCTTAACACAGTCCAATATAGAATTACATACTCTTTCGATTTGATATATTTTGGTTTGTTATACTAAAAATTAATATTTTTATGGTTTTTCGTACTTTCTTTAATTATTTTGTAAATCGCAAATCAAAATTGGTGTGCCATGAAAACAAAACAAAAACTTTCTTTTAAGTGCCAAAACAATGTCAAATATTATTCCATCTTGCTGTGTACTTGGCATCTAGGTCCCCCGACCTCAACCGATAGCTTCTTTAATGGGATTGCAGGCCAAACTCCACAATGTAGCTTTGTTCCTACCCGTTGTAAATAAATTAAAATTTATAGCACCCCTACCATTTTAATTTAAACAAAATATTTCAATGCATTTTCGACACGTACAGCAAGTTGGAAAAATAATTTGACAATTTTTTGTCGCTCTAAACAATATAAGAAAGTATCTGTATTGTTTTCATGGTACACCAATTTTAATTTGCAATTTATAAGAAAACCCTTATATCAAACCAAAAAGAATTTAATTCTACATTTGACTGTGTTAAAAAATCCTGCATGTTCCATTAGAAAACCACAAATTATTGATATTTGTAGTTTTGCAAAATGAACGATAAATTACACTGGTCAACAAAGTTTTTTTTTCTTACACTCTAATACGTGCACCGAATCTACGTTTTCATGCTGATTCTGAAAACATTTTTAATTATTTTCTACCATGTCAGAATTTTGAGAAATTTTCAATAATAGTTTTTTCCTAAAATACATTAATTTTTTACTGGATTTGACATTTTCTGTTTTTTTACCGCATTAATGTTAAATATTGAATTTTGTGTTGCTTGCCTTGTTTGAACAGGTCTGAACAAGTTTAAGCATATTTTCTAGGTCACAACCGTTAAGCCACGCCTCTATTTGCTTTTAATCCAATCATATTTTGGAAATTAGTGAATATGCAATTATGCGGGTATATAAGAAGGTACAGACAGATTATTAGAAGTATTAAAATTGAATTGAGTCAGTTTGTGATAATCTGTTGTGTTTTATATTGACAATGTCTCGTAAGTGTATAAATGATCAGAACAGTTTTCTTTATGTTTGCAGAGAATTAATTATTCAGCAGCTTCAGCAAAATATTACAATTACAATAGAAAAAGCTTACTACTACTATTTCAGTGTTAAAATTAAAAATAGGGACAAATCTTGAACTTCTAAAATATGCTCTGCACGTTATGCTGTTACTCTAAGAAGCTGGTTGAATGGTAAGAGCACTGCCATTTGCGGTTGCTATGATTTGGCATAAGCAAACAGACTATACCACGATCTGCTACTTTTGCTGCACCAAAATCTTCGGGTTTTCTGGCAAAAATAAGAAGAAAATTGCTTATCCCAGTTTGCCTTTTGCTACTCATCCAGTATCTCATTCGACAGCCTTTCCGGTACCAACATGTACAAAAGTTTTGAAAGAAGAACAAGTTGATACAGAAACAGAAGGAGCAACTGAAGAACTGTCAAACAATGATGAGGAACTTTTACCATTTCAAGAAGACAAACCTCATTCAATAATCACAATTTCAGCTTCTTTTAATACCCTGTATTTTTTCGCGTTATTTTTATTCTTATAAAAATCAAATACAAATTGGTGTGCTATGAAATCAAAACAAAAACGAACAAATGTATCAAGATTTCCTAGCTAACCATTTTCTTTGAATCACTAGAAGATATTCCACTAAGTATTCGTGCTGATATGTGGATGCAGAATGATGGTGGCCACAACTCACAAACAGCGTGGAATTCTTAAACAAACAGTTTCCAGATAAAATAGATTGGGTGGGGAAGAGTGAAGACCCATGTGCTGAGTGCGTAGTTCCCCTGACCTATAGGAATTTTTTTATGCAGCTACATGAAAAATGTAGTGTATATACGAACCTCCAACCACTGAAGAGGATAGATATAAAAGAGAATATAAGGGCAGCCTTAAAAAGTACCACACCTCAAACTGTTTACAAATCGTATTTGTGTGTAATTACAAGAAAATGGGGATAGCTTCAAATAAAATGCAAATCACTCAAAAACCATTCATTTCAAAATCATTAAACCTTAATGCTTTCATACCTGAAATAAAATGTAGAATCTAAAAATTCAATACATACAGAGTGTTCCATTTAAAACAACAAAGTAAGCTGCTGCACGAGAGTTATTAAACACTCAGTATAATAGACAAAAATATGATTTAGATATTATTGCTACTATTGTTAGGAGCGCTATTTTCGATTAACAATTTCCTTGGTCAACAACACGTTCCCCATAACCAGGAGTGGAGTGTTAAAATTGAATCATACAGGCGCTAATGATCGACAACAGTTGCAAAATAAGCGGCGTGGCATATCGAAACATATAATAGTTTTAAATTACGCAGCAGTTAATTACCAACAACTTTTGTATTTGAAATTTTCTCGTTATCTTTAATATTACCAAAACCATTAAAAAAAAATCAATCTTTTAAAGCACCCTGTACAGCAAAAAGGCCAAAAACATACGATTTATACACTAATGTTGCTCCTATCTACAATGTATTTTCCGAATTAGAAATTGTTTAATAAGTTGCAGGTTTGCAATTAGATGCAAAATTTTAATTAGTAAATGTGCTGGAAAGATAAAACTATAACTGTGCTTCCCCTACCTATTAAAAACTTCTCACTTTGACTCTACTACAACAATAATTACTTTGTTTTTAAACTATCCCAACAATAAGAAAATTTAATTACCAGGTATTACTATCCATTCGTGTATGCATAACCATATAACGATAAATATTCAGAACCCGTTTACAAGCATCAGTCTGTTCCTCCAACAATGTCGTATACTGTGTGCCTACTTCCAACAAGAATACATTAGCGGCATGCGTCATGAAGATTTGAAGAACATTCTAAAATCACACATATATTTACTAATACTATCATTTTTTATAGTCCAGTTCAGTAATGACGGCTGCAAATGCTTTAAACAGAAATAAAGTTGAGGGTACAAAATAAATTCAAATCGATGTTTACCAGCTTCTATACTGTATGAATAACGTTTGTGGTAAAAATTATGACAGAGAAATTGGTTCATTAATATCAGTAAAAAACAGCAAAAACAAAAACATGCAACACTTTAATTTTTTAATTTTTACAAAAATGTAAAAAAATAACAAAAAATTCGTTGAAATGTGTTAAATGTTTCTTTATAATTTGTAGATAATATGTAAATTTCTGTAGAATTTTTCCTAATTATTTATTAACCAGTGCGCAGGAGCCGATGCCTATAGTCACGGCGAACGAAGCGTTCCGACGGCACTTTTGATAAATTTCTACAGCCCAAACCATTAAATTTAAAAACATTACTTCCTAATCTCGCACGATAGGAAATTTTCCGCTCTACAAAAAAGATAGAACCAAAGTTTTTGATATCTATCTTAGTTTTCAATAGGCATACGATTAAAGCTCAAGCCACAATTTAAAAGCTTGTATGACTGATATTAATTAAGTAACAAATTTCTATGTCATAATTTTTACCACAATTGTTATTCATACAACGATTTGAATTTATTTTGTACACTCAACTTTATTTGTTTCCCAACTAACCATCTAGACTATTAATAAAATCATCAATTACCTGCAAACCAGTACGAACTAACAAATTTTCTTTGTGTATAGCTCCAAGATAAGAATCATTCCTTAGTCGTCCATATCTATATCCATCTGGGGTAAGCTCGTCCTGCCCTCGAGGTGCATCATCAGGAGGCTCTAACATATATGGGGGCAGTTCAGTCATATTCATTTGAATTAGGTCTTTATATACAGCAATGGTTTTTCGAACTGCTATGGCATGTCCAAAGTTTAATAAAAATGCCTGCCTGTATATTTCGTGTACAAAATTTATATTGTCCCTAGAACTGCATAGTACGTCTTTCACAATTTGTGCTGCTAGATCTTCATCACTTGTTTTAGTTGATTGTAACGATATTGCTAGAAAACATAAAGATTATAAGGTAAAATAATTTTTTCAAACAAAGCATAAACTTTGTTCTGTGAGAATAATTATTATATTTCACTCAAGAGTTAAAACAAGCTTCATCACTTAACAAAACATAATTTAGTCTGTTAAAAAAAATACATACAACACTCTAAACTGGGGTGTGTTGATTCAGATTGCGATTCTTCTTCATGAACCGAAGAAGGATGAGAGGGAGGTGCTGAATGAGTACTAATAAGTGAAGAAGGTCCTCCATCGAGAACTTTCTTCACTTGCTGCATGTAAGTAGCCACCCATTTAATTAATGAAACACGACATCCAACAAATTCATTTTCTGTTTCAGGTTTCCTTATTGTTGGTAAGTCTAAAAAATAAAATATGTTTAAGCATAATTAATTTTTTTTTATTTCAACTTACCCAAATTTGGATGGTACAATGAGGTTTCAAAGCAAAAATTTGGGCACACCTTTGGTAAGTAATGCATTTTAAATCTTTCAAGTAAAAAATTAAAACATCTATGATGTCGTGAAGCCTTATCTTGCCACTCTAATCGAACCACGGTATAAACTGTATGTTCTAACAAAGTTTCGAGAAACAATTTGCTGGGTTGTTCTGGTGGTTTTTCCCCACTTGATGGAGGAAGGATAGGAAGTATTTCAGCTGGAGTGACAGGAAGCTGAACTGGATCATGAAATGTACTTCCACTGGTATACATAAACATTGGGGATTGATTTGCGAATCCAGGTACAAGAGCGGCATACATTTCGTGAACATAATCAGGTGCATTTTCTTCTAAAGCCTGATACCACATTAAAAAGTAACGAATCGCCTGTCGTCTTAGTCGTATCGAATTTCCAGGATGTAGAAGTTTTGCCAAAATTCGTCCCAATGAATGTATTTGCCACCGTTTGTGAAGTAGTTCTGGGAGAAGAGCAAGAACTTGTTCCAGGATCCATAGTGCGCATTCCAATTCTTCTTTGTGAGCTTTGTGTACTAAACAAATTACCAAATTAGTAAAGCGGAAATAAGAGAAACCACTTTAAGACTTACCTAAGTGAAATGACAGCTCTGATCGATACCAATAAACAAAACAGTACATTAGCAGTTAGCACAGAAAATAAATTTAGACCAAGCCACATTATTAATGTAAGAAGTGGAGCTTTACCATTACATTCTTGTAAATGTAGTTTATGCAACGTAAATGATGAGAAAACAAATGCACAGGATTGAGACAAAAAAACCATCTACGCTATTCACATCTAGATGCTTATATAGAAGTTAGTCTTATTCTTAAAAAATAATTATGTACAATAATATACAATCCTAGTTAATTATTATTAATTAGTTTTAGAATATTCCAATACCAATACGTTTAATGGTAAAACTCAACATCAAATATTATTTACAAAATCATCACAAATCACACACAAATGCAGCAAACAAGTGCAACAACATTAAAGTGTAAGAGCTCACCACGTTGTCGTAGATGCGTCTCCGCTTCAATAAAACTTTCGTAAAGTATGTGATAAACATGGCTAAAGTTGGCTTCGAATATGCCTTTTGCTTCTGCAGTGTCCACATTATCTAAAAATAGAAAACATGTATATTAAGTAATTCATAACTGTTTTTTTTCCTAGCTGTCAAGCCTAATGCAGACAAACCTAACCTAAGAGATATCAAATGATCTATATATAATTTAAACTTAAGACTGGTATTCTCTAGGCCTGTTACAAAATATTTACCTAAAATTATCTTCAAATGCTTTAAACGAGTAGCTAAATCCTTTTTGGCGTCTTGAATTTTTGTGGTCGATTTTTTGACATCTAGGTGAGATTTCTTGCTAAACATCTTGTTGGGCAATTTAAAGCCATAAAAAATATATTAAACGGTTGTACTTGCTGTTGAAATGCAAATAAAACATCTTTTCTAATTAAAACTCAAAAATTCACTTTATACTGTCACATTTTTTTAAAGAATTTTGTGTTGACAAGAGTGTTGACGTACACTGACAACAAAATATACCACCCTAGTGAATTTTTGGTAACTACCCATCCATGAAACCAAATTACGCTACCATCAACACCATACCAAAGCTATTAGCAATTCTACTTAGGTTACTTTTAATCATAAAAACTTACTAAGTTAAAATTTGATTAAAAAATAAACAAAAGATAAACTTTATTTTAAATTGATAACAATTTTCAGTTCTGAACAACGCAACGCCTGCAGAATTTTTTATACTATTTTACTATTTTAGCGTATTTGCCATGCAAAAAACAGATACAACGTATAATAATATAGCCTACACTAAATAATTTACTATAACAATAATTTATTCTTATAATTGCTCAACCTACTTACCTAATTACCTTATTAATTCATCTGTATAAATGCATGTATTTAAAAAAAATCACAACTGAGAAGATCTTCAATCTGGCTGAAACTGACATAACGACTGTTATGAAGCCTCCAAAGGTAGTTGCCCCTAAAGGGAAAAACAAAGTCGGCCAGGTTATATCTAGTAACCTTTGTTGGCATAGTTAGTGCCATTGGTGGCACAATTTCTCTTGTTTTTATTTATCCGTGGCTACGAAACTCAGACGTTTATTTAGTAGATGTACCAACTTCCAGCAAAGCATTTAGAAATAAGTCTAGGTGCAGGATGACTGCCGCTTTGTTTGTGGAAGTTTTATACCACATCGTGCATCATGTGAGATGCTTAGAAGAAAACAAAATATTACTCCTTATTGACAATCATAAATCTCATACTAGAATGTAGAAGCCCCCAAATTTTGTCTTGAAAATGGAATAATATTACTATCATTCCCCCTACAGACGACTCATAGGCTCCAGCCATTAGATGTTGAGATCTATGGCCCCTTCGAGTTAAAACTTGCAATAGCATTCAATGACTGGATGCTACGCAATCCGGATGGTGCAATAACTATTAGAAATATTGCCAGCCTGGCGACAGCAACAAGAAAAAGAGAATCCAAACCAAGAACTGACAGGGACACGCCAGAATTAATTTCAAAACAAAATGTGGAGCTAGAAAGAAAAAGAAAAGCAGAGGCAAAAGAACAGAAGAAAACAGTCAACAGAAAGCTTCACGCCAAAGAACAAAGAAATGCTTCGGTTGAAGAAATGGATATGTCCGATGAAGATAAAAGATCTCTTGTCATTACCATATTCCGATGAGCACGATATTTACAATAAAGACGAGTTTGTATTAGTGAAATTTCCAAAAAATAAAAAAAAAGCTTTTGTTATTACATTATGATCACTCATATGAAAAAGGTGGTGATTGAGTTTCTTTTTTATTATTATCGCAACTCCGCCTGATGCGATTAATGCTTCCCTGTCTTTCCGGTACACGGGATATCCAGGGATTCTATAAAAGTTGAACGTTGAGCTTTGAGACCATTGGCGTTCCAATTAGTCACTGTTAAGTTATTTATTAATAAGGCATTATTTTAATCCATTGGCTAGCAATGTTGGAAGTAGTGTTGTTAGAAATGGCATTAATTTATCTAAATGGGGAATTAGCAGTTCAATTATTTTCTTTATTATGGTGGTGATGAAGTCAGCTGATTCTTGTTGTCCATCAGCTGTGGTCGTGTTGGGATTGGGTACAGAGCATCCAGGGGAAGATGACTCGTTTGCCTTACTTTCTTGTCTATTGCTTAAAGTTTGGGAGTATAATCTATTTTGTGTTCGATAACTAGAGCTTCTTGTTTGATTCTGATTAATCTTAACATAATAACTGCACCCTTTGTAATTAGCCGGGTGCTTTTCCAGACAGTTTACGCACTGAGGATTTTCTCCGGGTCGTTTAGGGCAGTCACTAAATAAATGATTGCCTGTACACTTCACACAGCGTGCTTGTGATTGACAGTAGCTACGGGTGTGTCCGTACAACTGTCATTTTTTGCATTGAGGAATTTCTTTGGTTTTTCTTCGTATCTCAACTTCTACGATGCTGTAATTTAACTTAGTTAGATTGAATATTTCCTTGCCTTCTTGAGTATTACTAAAATCCACAGCACATAGTGGGATCGGGTATCTGTCCTTATTGTAGAGGCTGGCAATTTTCAGTACTGGGTAATTTAAGGCTGTTAGTTCATCTTTAATTTCGTTTTCCGTAAGTGAAACGGGGACGTTGAATTCTATGATTTAAGAGAAAACAAATACGGTTTCAGTTACAAATCTGGGATCAATGTTATCTTTCAAATGTTAATTTAGAAAGTCCAAACAAACATGGATGAACCTTTTGCTTAAAAAAGGGACTGAAATGCTGCAGTAAATGCAATTGTGAAGATTTTAACAATAGTTTAGTAATTTTAGTCGACGATCCTGATTCAGAAACAGAATAAGCTCATTAAGAACATTTTACTCGTTTATTTAAACGTCATTATTTTTATATTACGTCACATATATCTATTATTTCTTTCCGTGTTTTATTAATAATTAAAGAAAATGTACAACTATAAAAATATTTTTATATACAGCTTCAAGTACCATTAAGGTTTTAGAATATGCTGTGTGGTGTCTTACGTCCCTACGCCTACGGTGTGGCACAGAAAACACGAAAAGTAGAAACCTCAGTGCGCAGCGTTTTGTATATCTATTTTTTGCTTTAAAATATTTCCCAAAGTTTATTCTTGATTTTATTGGATGCATGTATATGTTAAAATCTAGAAATAAAAAAGTTTGTCGCTTAGTAAGAAATTTCAGTACGTCGGAAGCAAAAAGTGGTATTGGTAATTTCTTTGAGAGACAAATTTTAATTTCTGAAATTAAAATGAGATCATAAACAGCGCTCAGGCAACTGCATTTACACAAAAGAAAACCAAGTTGTTATTCCAAGTACTTCCCTAGATATTACGCTATATTTGATTTAAAAAACGGTTAATTTAAAAATTGGCATTGTGGGCATTTTCTTAGTCATAAAAAAATTCAGTACCGGTCAAAAAAGTCGTAATTGGCCGTTTTGTGTAGCAAATAACGTACTTAACAAGTATATGTCGGTATGATCTGATTCTACGCCGAAAACCGGTTTCTTTTTATGAAGGGGGCTACTTTTATCAACTTCTAATTTATTTCATATAAAAATGTTATTAATGTTTCAAATGTCAAACATACATTGAACATCATGTTTATTGTTTTTGTAGAAAGGAAATACAATTTAAATTACACAATACAGCAATTCAGAGAGTTCCGCTGATTTTCCAGATATTCTTTTTATCTTGCAAATTAGTTATTGTTGCCGTGTTGTACAATGTTGTAAAAACCAACATTTTTTATATAAATTTGCCTAGCTGAAGGGTAGCAGCCTAAAACCTATACTTTTTTTTGGACAACAAAAATAAAGAAAAAAACCAACCTTATATAAAAAGATAGCTACTATCCTCTTAATTCGCCTTTTGAGTCTGAAAGGTGAACTCTAGTAACTTGTCGGGAATTAGTACATGCTACAAGTTTTTTTTTCACGAAATTATTCTACAAAAATTAACGCTTCAAGTTTACAGTCGCTACGAAACACAAGTAGGGCTCTGAAGACATCAAAATCACGAATAAATCGTAATGTTACTATACTCAAAATTGTGTTAATTATTGTATGGCCGAAATAAATTACCCCTTGTAAATAAACCCTTTCTGCAAATATCTATATATTGTGTATGCTTATTGCTATTTCAAAAGGTTTAATGGCGGTTATTAGCAAAATGATTGCTGCAAATAACTGTATATTGTGTACATTTATAATCTTGTCTGTTTACAGCTTCTAACTATTTGTTTAAACATTCTTCGTTTGACAAGCGAAAGTAACGAGTTAGATTTCAGTTAATATCAACTGCAGTAACAGTAGTATTACGTTTAAAAAAACTGTGCTATCATTATGTCAAAATCGCATAATTAACCTAGTTTTTGAGACTTACTTAATAAACTAAAAACCGTCTCACTTCTGTCAGAGATTTTTACAACCCTCTACCCAACACGCTTCGGCATGCCTAAAAATGTAATCATACTATTAAAAAATTAGATTTATTTGTTTATATTAACGTTGAAATGTCACAAACCTGACTTTGACCAACTACAAAATGGCGCCGGGCTACATTTTTTGTGTAGCAGTCGTGTATTTAGTAAAACTAGCAGAAATCTGTGGTAATAGGTATGTCTTACATCGAGACAGCTTGGGTATTTATTATGTTTGCAAGTTCTGATATTCACGTTGAAATCACCTGGGTTGATTGGGGCCATAAAACTCCAATATCAGCGAATGTATTAATTTTATCATTATACCTCTGACTTATATGAATAAGGGCGAATTTCATTTTGGATTTATATGCAAATGTCTAACCAAATTTTTAGCGTGTATTTATTAATTCCAAATATATATTTTCAAAATCTCCGTTAAGGCACTTCTCTGGAAATGAATGCAAGTGGTAAGTTTCCCAAACTTTTTTCCTGCTTTATTAAAAAAAAAATTTATGACCTCTAATAGTTTATTTTTCTAGTGATATATTTCCTCACAATTTAATGAATTTTTTTACGCGGGAATATTTTTTCAAGCTTGTCTTTCGGTTTTTTTCGGGGTTATTTTTGTGGTCTTTTTCGGTTTTTTTGTGGAAATTTCGGGAGCAATTCTCATTCAGACCGACTTAGCGGAGGAAACATTCGCAGTATAAAGTTATCAAAAAAAGGATGGGAGCGTAATCCATGGGTTTTGATAATTAAAACAACAAACTCCAAAGGTAAATAAAGATGAGCAAATAACGGTAGGAACTTTCAGTGTACCCAATGACGTTCAAATCGAATACATGACGTGTACCTCCTCTTCGGTATAGAGACAACTTTTTATGCTAAAGCTATATCAATCAAGACCTGATTCTGGTGATTGGCAAAAAGCAATCAAAGAAGAATAAGTTTCAAAAAAAAAATAAAGCGCGTAAAATTGTTCAATTGCAAGGAGGGGGGGGGGGTAACTGATGTGGTTGTTGTTGAATATTCAAAAAAACGAAGTGTGCTAAAAGAAACAAAATTCGATGTAAACGCTGTTTTGAGAAGGAAAGAGGATACTAACATTTATTTTTTGTTTTTATGTGGTACATCCTTAAAAAGCTAATTTAATGGACTTTAACGATCGGTACGAGTTTTCTTCGTATAAGAGTTCATGTGCGGTTGGGAATAGGTTTATATAATGGCCGCTTTTTTGATATAATTGGCCGACATTTTGAAATGGTTTAAGCTTTCGATATTTTATTTTAAGTTGTTGGGCTTAAAAATGTATTTTAAATGAGGTACGATTTGACCTACCTAACACTAAAAACAAAAAAAACACAAATATCGAATAACTACGTGTTGAACGTACTTCCAGCAAAATAACGCAAAATAAAAATTTATTATTACTCCTGTGGCAGTGCACCCGCATATTTCATCCTACCAAGTACAAAATTGACAAACGATATAAATAGTTATACAATCATACTTATAATTTAAATTAATTAATTACTTAATAATAATATAAAATAAATTAGTTTGTGAAATATATGAAATATGTTACCTGTGTATTGTTTAAAACAGTGTTAATTAACTTGAAAAACGTAGCAATTTGAAATTGAGTGGTTATTTCAGTTAATTATATAAGAACTCGTACTATGATTAAAAAAACGTTTATCAAGAAAATAACGAACTTTCATTGGCCGGCCGTTTAATTCGTAAGCGAATGTGAAATATTAATTAAGTATATCAACCTATTTCTTAAACTCTACAGTACAACAGTTTTACCTAGATTTAATCAACACCTTTAATATTTCTGACACTAATATGCATTACCTTCCCATCTACGATCCATTACAGGCTCTAGGTACGTATCTCTCAAAGATCGGCCATCAATCCAGTCGTTTTTTAATGACCAGTATCTTTTGTTTCGTGTGGGAATGTAACCTGAAACTAAAGAACAGTTTGTCTAACTAATCGGCCTTTAGACAAAGACTAAGATCTCAGATTAATATTTATTTGGAAGCCAAAGCCATAGAAACTTTAAACGTTCAAATTTATTCATAACATAGATCTAATTATGTAGAATATTGGATGTATCATTCACATTACTTTGGTAAAAGTATGGAACTCTAATTACTATTTTCAGAGCAGCCTTATCCTCTTTTATTAATGTCATTACGTTTGAGGACAGTAGCTACCTTGCTGCATTAATCTGGTTTTGTTCTAACACTGTGGTATTAAAATTTTCAAAATTCAATTTTTAATAGTTCTTCAAAATAGTACATGAAAGAAATACTGGAAATTAACTAACCACAGCAATGAAAATTGCTGTAATATAATTTTGTTTAATATAATTAAAGAGTGGCAGAAGAAAATGCAAAATTATTTAAAATCGCTTCTGACAAAATTACTAGGAACGTAAATTTACAATTATATAAAAAAATAAACATTTAATTTCAGCAAATACATTAGAATAAGCAAAAACTGGATAAGATTATAACTACAGCATGTGTAATGCTAAAGTTGAAAAGGCGAAAGTCTTTTCAATAGTTTCGATTCTGTTCCGGTACCGTTTTAGATTTTCAAAAGCCAAGATAACAGTAAGTCGTAAAAGCTTCGTTCACATTAAAAATATTTACGTTGTTCGATGAATTTGGTAGCAAATTTATGCGTTGCGTCTCATGTACGCCGAAATTTATGTTCATGTGGATATATCATTCTTGTGACGTACGACATAGACTATCCACACCGTTATCGGTTTTTGGTTCCAGTACAAAAAGATTGAAGCAAATGTATCCAGAAAAGGTAAGAAATCTTTCTAACTTTTACTCATCATTATTCATTTTTTACAAATATGTTTCCAACAGCTTCTTTAAATTATGTAGGATTAAATTATTTTTCACGCTACAGGCAAGGTAAATAGTCGATACATCCATAGCTACAAAAGATGAAAATGGGCATAACATTCGTTTACTTTTGCCCTTGACTAGGGAACTTAATAGTGCCATTTACATTCCTAGGATAATAATTAAAGCAAAAAGGTACAGATTCCAATATTTTATTTCAACAAGCACAGGCAACTTAGAATAATGGGGCTTTTAAAAAATAATTCCGATGACACCTGTCAAAACGAACTTTTAGAAATATGATTAAATTTCTACCTGTAGCGTGAAAAATTTAATAAGTAACACGGAATGTATCCCAAAATAGCTGTTAATTTCTAGGCCAGAGCATTTGGCGCATGTAAGAATCAGTAAAAAAAAATCACAATTGATCAATTCACCTTAAAAAAAACGACTCTTTAGAAAAATCTTTTTTTTTAACAAATGACAATGTTTTATTTTAAAGATCAATATATTTTTAAAAGTTTATAGTTCAAATGAGGAAAAAAAATTAAACTCACAATTATTATAATTTTTCAAAATATTTACAAAAGGAATGATTAAATATTACATTAGTTTATCAATTTTCCTTTTTACAATGATAAGACCTTAATTCCTTTAGAAAACCTGTCCTTGTAAATAACTCACCACTTTCATTTATACAATTATCAAGTGCAAGTAAATGGCAGTCTAGCAATACAATATACTTTCAAAGTCTTGAGAAAGAAACCTGACAAAAGTAAAGAAAAATAACCCAGTGTTCTAACACGAGCTGCCGAGTTAGATCATTCATCAAATGGAATGTCAATCTTGTGCGAATCTGTTCCTTTCTTGTGGTTTCGAATAGCTGATATAGCCATCTTCTTATCCTTGTTGACACTGATACCCATTAAGATATGACACTTAAGGTCTGAAGCAAGAAGCGTTGGATGTCCAAATGCATCGAAATATTCCTTCTCCAATATTTGGTTTAAGGCATCAACGGCAGATTTACTACTGGTAGGAAAATTCTTAAGCTCTACCAGAAAAGTAAATTGTTTTCTAAAACCAAGAACATCCAATCGACCCTTGTTTAAATCGGTGCCTAAAACATAATGTTCAGTGAAATATCTGAACCTCCCAGTGGTGATTATCTCAGCCATGAAGCAATGAGTCCTGACTCATTTACAATAGGAAGACAGCTGGCTGAATATTGCTGGAAAAGAGTTTGCAATTCTTGTCTGAACCCTTGAAGAGCTTTCTTCCACTCTTCATCACTGACATTAGGGTCAGCAGCTGAATGAATGCAGTTAAGTATCTTTTCAGATTTCATAATTGCATTTTCTTTAAATTCTTCTTAACATTTCTCTTTATAATAATCTTTCAACCTTTTAAGAATCATTACCTTAACTTCTGTGTTAGGTATCTTTACGTAACAGTCTGTTTCATATGGTGGTTGTTCACAGTCAACTGTCAAATACCCAAGCTCAAGGATGAAATTAAGGAACAGCTCATGACTTCCCTGTGTCGAAGTTCCTTCCATGTATTTCTGGAGTTTAACAAGATCATCTGCCCCCAACTCGTCTACAGTATGTAAGATTTCTGTGCCATTCTCCTCCAGCAATTTGAATAAAAACAATCTTACATCAACATTCTTAAACATGTGCTTCAATGGTTCGGTATATGCAGCACCTGCCCAGAAAGATCGTGGTGAACCCTCTCTTAGATAATTCAAAACTGACCAAGGACAATATATCTTTTTGCCTCGTTTTCCTGCTGAATCTGGGTATTCGTAGCCATTATACTGAGCTTTGATATCAAGTGCTTTCTTTTTTTCCACTTCAAAACCAGTCAATTTTCCAAGTTTCTCAAGAAGACCGTCAATTTCTTTTGATTGAAAGCCATAGAACTGGTTAAATCGGTAATGTTGTGTAAATCTGCAAGGAGTTATATTATTTGCAATGCCCGACCATCCGATGCCTGCGATATAGGAAACTCCCGTCACCAGTGACCCTAGTAGATGAATAGTCTCATCATCAGTTTTAAAAAGGGAGGCAATCATATCAACAGGCTTCTTGCAAATTTCCTCGATCCTGTTCTCATCTCGTCTAAGCAATGCACAAACAAATTATTAAGAAACAAAGTTTATGTTCGCATACTACCTACACTTAAATTTTTTAGACGATGTAAAATCGTAACAATTAGGTTGTGATATCATAACCAGTATTCAATTAGGCATACAAATTAAAAAGTCAGCTAAAATTATTACTGTTAATTTGAATAAGAGCAATCTATATTACAGAAAAAAATTGTATTAGTAAATTCGTTTTTTAATAAGAAACTGAAATTTCAGTGTATTTTTGAGGGATGGATTTTATTATTCAAATTTCGTCATATTGTGCAATTTTACGTATTATGATAACCGATAAGCAAATTAATCATTCATGACCTAATTAGCTCAGGTACTCAAGAGCTTGACCTAGTAATCTGAAGGTTATTGGTCGATTCTAGCCGGAGAAAAGTTTTTTCTATATAATTGAGAATACAGTCTCTCTGACTGGTTTTCATCCCCGAGTGGCCATAGGGGTTGGATGATCTAAGGGAGAAATATAGGGTTGACTAAGAGCTAGCCAAGGATTCTTAAAACATTCTCAGGCTCTTTCTCCTATTCAAGACTCACAGCAATACTAAATTAATGATCGCTTCTGTTAATTCAGAAACGACTGATCGTTATGGTGAGCTACCCGAGACACCTAGGAATAAAGTCCTAGAAGCTGTCGTTAAGGGGTAAATGTTGTGAGAATAAGAGAATTGAAGCCAAGTGATAGGGAATGTTTTGCACTTTTTTTTATTAACTCAGTAAATATTGGTTTGGAAATTTAAAAGCATTTTTAAAGAGGACTTGAAAAATAAATGACCTTTATAGAATTTTAGCACTTTTTTATTTTCTTTTATCCATTTCGTCGTTGTACCCAATTGCTTTGGTCCAGTAATGAAAGGGTATTTTGAAATATTAAAGAAATGGAGAATTGTTTAGGTTTTTGAGGCGTTTTTTGGTGGATTTTCTATCATTTTTTCATGTGCCCAATTTTTAGTGGTCTTGAGGTGCTTTTGGGGTGTCTAAAAATTGGGATATTTAAAAGGTTTTGAGGCTTTTTTTGTGGTTTTTCAATGAATGTTTGTATGTCCCAATTGCTCTGGTCTAGAAATGAAAAGCCATTTTGGGGTTTCTAAAAATTGGAGTATTTTTGGTTATTTTCCATGGCCAACCCTTATGTATTTTTTATTTAAACATATGGAGAAACCTAAATTTGTATAGTTCTTGTAAAAAGTAATCAAGATTATAGTAAAACCATTGCAATTAATGTGTGATTTTGAAATTCCCGCTTTGTTTGTAACAGATGGTGTTTTTTGACGCGCAATCCATTATCCAGGTAATTGTGAACAAGTAACTCTTAAATAGTTTTTTATATATTTATATTAAACATTTCGAGGGTGTGTAATTAGTAAATAATAATGAGATTTATTCTTGCCAAGCTATTTGATTGTGAGAATAATGTTTTAATTTTTACTGGCTAGCCGGGTAGGCCAATATGTTTTTAGGTGGGCCCGGCCCCACCCTGACTCACCCGTAGTTACACAGTGAAATTCTGGGAGACCAGAACCCTCCAGGCCTCCCTATAGTGCCGCCACTGTCGTCTCTATAGGTGTATTGCTAATACATCTATGTTGTCCCAGGTTTTTGCTCGGCGAGGAATGCCGTCTTTATTTATTCGGATTCCACTAATCTGTTGCAATTTTGCATTCAATTGGGCATTTCCAAAGCATACATAGACGCAACCGAAAAATTTTAAAATCGATTATTTTCATTCAAAATGTCCCATCACTGAATTTTAAAATTTGGAAGAAAAAGTGCAGCCAATATTAGTACCACATCTTCCAAATTCCTCTAAAATGTTCAACAACCAATGTGATTTTGAACATAACCCAACAAAATATTATCTTAACCTATTTTTCTTTATAAATACAAATGTACTGGCTGAAAGACAAGCAGAGGTCATAAATGAGTTAGCATTCGTAAGAAACATTACAAAAAGTGGTACATAAATCTTTATGTATATAATTTAATATAACTAATTTTGTGAGGTTAAACACACCCTTATCGAAAACTAATAATGCAGCGACAAAATTCAGTTTCTGATGATAGTGAACCAGAAACAGAGTGCGACAACTGGGATAAAGATTGTTTTATAGGTCACATTCAACCAAAGAGTGAAAATCAGATTCATGGATTTCATTTAATGCCTACTTGCGCCCCGGATCCAAATTTAGAACCACCAAAAAAACAAATGAAGCTTTCACCAGAACTAAGACACACATTAAAACTTTCATCATTTGTTGAAAATTTCCAGTGTAACTGGAAAACTAATAAAGAACTTATGAAAGATGATGTTGAACTTATAGTAGACCCTTTTAGGGTGTGTATAATTCAGAACTTTTTACAAGACGAGTTGATTATTAGCAAACTTATAGATGAGTTTAACGAGCTAGAATGGAATAAAAGAAATTTGGATTTGTATGAATTCTTCCAGTCTGCAGATTTGAAGCATATTAATTCAAAATACATTAAAATTGTGTATGAATTTTTAAAGGAAGACGTAAAGGATTGGGTACAAAATCTGACCGGACAAGAATTAACAGATATTTCTGCCACTTGTAGCTTATATGGAGATACAGATTATCTCTTAGTACATGACGATCAGCAAGAGGATCGTTTAATTGCATTTGTTCTTTATTTCACTGGGCCAAGAAAATGGAAACCAGATGACGGTGGTGCCTTACAATTATTCTGCAAAGATGAAACAGGGCAACCGCATTCACCCGTAAGAGATATATGCCCTTCTAACAATCAGTTTGTATTCTTTCAAGTTACCAATGATTCTTATCATCAGGTATCGGAAGTAACAAATAAAAGTGATTGTAGAATGAGCATAAACGGATGGTTTCACACAAAGGTGCCTCCAGTTTTTAAAGTGCCTCCATATGTCGCTCCAAATTATGGCTTGTTTGGTAATGCTTGTATAAAACCACAAATAGTTGACCTAGATTTAGAATCATGGGTAAATCCAGATTACCTAGACAACGACACAGCACAGTATATTCAGGATCATATTGAAGAACAATCTGAAATATCACTTCAAAATTACTTTAAACCAGAAGCGTTTCAAGAAGTACTGAAGGATTTGCAGTGTGATAATATAAAATGGACTCGAATTGATCCACCAAATAGATGCTTGTATGAAGTAGCTTTAGAACAAAATATGCCATCAGTTATTCAAAGATTCTTAAGTTTATTCCAATCATTTCAAATGTTCAACTTATTGAAGCAATATACAGATTTAGATTTAACGTCGGTTCGTTATGAACTGCAAAGGTGGAGCCCTGGTTGTTACTCATTACTTACAGATTATGATTGGAACCAGAAAAACGAACTTGATCTAGTTTTGTATTTAGGTTGTCCTACTGCATCATCAGTTGTTGGAGGACGTATAATGTACGTGTCTATTGAGGAAGAAGTTCAACAAGCACTCATCACCCTTGAGCCCGAACAAAATAATTTGAACATTGTGTTTCGAGACACTGCACGTATTACTAAATACGTTAGTAAATATAGTTCATGTTCAGTTTATTACTTATTAATTTGTTCATATTCTGAGTGAGAAATAAAGCAGTGTACCTAATTTGACGTTTTTAGTTTAATAATCAATCACGAATTGCATTCTCCATACTTTTTCACTCATTGAATTCATGCATAAATGTTCATTAATTTATTTGATGCTACCCTTGATTATACAAGGTGTTTCTAAATTAAGTTCCGTAGTTGATACAGTAGATATTTCATACAAAAATAAGACTTTTTACTTAATAAACTGTGATCTGCAACCTCGCCGATTCCGAGATGCAGGGTGTTGAAAACTTTTTTTACTTTGTTTTTTCCTCGATATTTTGGAAACAACATGACACATTCATATGCAAATTTGGGAACGATTGTTACTAGTGAAGAACCAATATTGTACGAATTTTTGTTGCAATATGTCCACCAACGTCCTAGTTACCAGGGGGGGTCGGTCCACTTATTTGAACAGTGTAAGTTAGCACAGTAATTAAATTCCAATTTTTTTTAATATTTAAATTCTGCATTCCATTTAAGAAAAAAAAGATCGTTTGCATTTTTGTCATAGACCTCTCAGTTTTCGAGATAATTGACGCTTAGTATACAAAGGTGTTTTCCATGTGTGAAACCGTGCGAGTTCATTCTGTTTGCACGCGAAAATATGGTTAGCCATCCATTGAAACAACGAAAAACAACAGCATAAAAGTTTCTGTTTTAGAATTTTATTGTACAAACTAAATATTGGAAGAAAAATTATTAATACAAACAATGAAATTTTAAATACGAGTATCTAATATTTAAACACAAATCCCAAATGAGAAAACGTAAATGGACTGGGTACTACTGTATTAATTTTTTGAAATGTCCTTTAACACAAATGCATGGGTTTACAAGCTTAATTAAAGAAGAATCTTTTCTAAAATTTCTTCATTGCAAGCACCTTTCACACGTATCCTTAATTCCTTCAAAATGTTTACTGCCGTGGAATAAACTACTTGTTTTAGGTATCCACACACGCATACATCCAGAAGATTTAAATCAGGCGACCGTGCTGGCCGATGAATTGGTGCATCTACACCCCACCCGACCCATTTCTTTGGAAAATTTTCATTTAATCACTGTCTAACCATATAAAAATGTTCTTCGGTTTGGTAAAACTCTTCCAGGATATCTGACCGTCTACCGCCTTGACGCCAATTCAGAATTTTCTAAACATTCGCCTACCATAAGGTGCATCTCTGCATGTTTTGCATTAGTGTACTTTGCCATTATGCAAGTAAAAATACAAGAAATAAAATAAAAACCAGAAGAACAAACAGTAATTAATTTGCTGTCTAAGTATAAACACTTAAGTAGCTTTTGTTTTGTTGTTTCAATGCATGGCTAACCATATTTTTGTGTGCAAGCACATTGCGGTTTCACATATGGAAAACACCTTTGCAAACCAAGCGTCAATTATCTCAAAAACCGATCGGTGTACGACAAATTGCAAAGATCTTTTTTCCCTAAATTGAATGTAGAATTTAAATGTACAAAAAAATTCAATTTAATCAGTTTACATTATTTTAAAAAGGAGACCCCCCCCCCCCCAACTACACCTAAAACCTATAGCGGCCGCCATTTTGAAGCGAGAAAGTTCGGTAAAAAATTTTTCGATTTGCTTTAAGTTCTTCTCTCAGATTCCGTGCTTAAATTTTCAAAATTTTGTTTTGGAAAAAAACGCCTCAAAAAAACGTCTAACTTCCGTTTCCGGTTTCGGATTTTTTTAAAAAGGTTAACTAGAACTACAATTTTCGATATACCTCTTGTTTTAAAATTTCATCAAAATCATACTTTCGCCTGTAGCGGCGTCACCCACCCACAGACATTTTTTAAAAACCACTGTTTTGGGTTCCTTAAGCCCCATAACGTGTATTTCTGTTAAAATCTAAATTTCGAAAATTTTCATAAAATCAATACCGAAGGTATGGGAAAGTAATAATTCCAAATTCCCCGACTTTTCTCGGTTTCCCAGGAAAGTGGCCACCCTGAATTAGCAGACTGAGACACGAACTAAACTGTATCTCATCCCTAGCTCTATTAACCTGTAGAATTGAAAAAACATGTGTCCAGTTTTTGAACAATATTTTCTTGAAAATGCCACAAATTTGTGAAATTTTCCTTGGAACTTTTGTCACTTCGCAGTTTTAGTAATTTTAGTAATTCCAAAATTTTCCTAGTTCATAGCGTTATTTACGCCTATGGTATTTACAATATCAAACTTCATCCTGATCTGATAACTCATTTTTGAGTAAAATTAAAGACAAAATTTTCAAAAATTCATAGAAGGCGTCACAGAGAAATTTGCAGGTTGGAATACGAACCAAATTGTACCTCATCCCGAACTCTGATCAGCTAACGAAATTTTACAAAAATATTTTAGAAAAGTTTGTTTGTCCATTTTATCTCGATTTGTCAAGGCTTTGCAGTAAAAAATTTTAAAACATTGTAGCGGCCGCTATTTTGGAACTAGAAAGCTTGGAAAAAAACATTGTATTTGTGTTTCATGACTGCAAAGTCTGTTTTAAAAAACATTCTACTAAAAAACTTCCGGTTTTAGAGTTTTTTAAAGCTTATTTTCCCAATTAATTTTTGATACACCCTTACATTCCAAGCTCATCGAAATCGGACCATCAGTTGTAGAATTATAGGTGCGGCGCACTCATCCAGAGAGAGCCATTTTCAATTTAGGATAAAAAAAGACGTAATAATGCAGTAGCGAGAAATAGACGATCAAAGACAATAATGTATAATCAAAAACAAACAGTTCAAATTATCAGTTTTTTCTAAGCAAGAGTGCACAGACTATATTAATGAGCTTAAAATATCTCAAATTTGCAGCAATTTAACCGACCTTGTATTTTTTAAATAAGCTTCAAAAAAATTTATTTAGTGCAGTTGGCATTTATGTGCAAGTGTAAACTATAAATGTCTTGAATTTCAGAAATAGTTTGGATCAAAACTATTTAATTTGTATTTATCAACAGTGTCACTATCTGGCATGACTATAATATCGGCAACAATTTTTTCATAAGAATGGGCTATTATATATAAGTATAGTATAATCAAGGATGCTACAAAATTATATTTTTTTACAATTTTAATTTTTTTAATGGTATTCCGTGTTAACTAAAAATTTCTTGCAAGTTTTCGATATGGCGACCACTTTTTCTGTCAGCTAAATCACTCTCAATAGTTTCCGTTTTTAAAAGCTGTGATTCCACTAACGCTGCAAATGGGCTGCTTTTATATCCAGGATGGTCTAACATTTCCCTATGGGATAAACAAATTCTGCAATACTTTAGATGAAAATATTAAAAATACTTACAAAAATATCTGCAAAATTTCTGTAGGAGTTAACTGGCCAAATTCAGTATAGATATTCATATTTGGAAAACTTTTAGCTTTACTTTCTCTTCTTGGTGCTATTAAGTTTACACCAATATCAGGCAACCATTTCCTGTAAGTTAAAATTAAACATGAATTCACGTCATCAACTTTAATTCAGTGAAGAATTGGATATTATCTGCAGTAATATCACAAGAGCTTTTAGATTTATTAGTTAAATTACGATAACCTGTGCATAGTAATGAAAAGAGTATCAAATTTGCATAATTTGAGTTGCTGTGTTTTGAGTAAGAAATCCAAAGCTCGAATGGTATTTGACAATATTGTTTTATGAATATAAAATAAAACCAACAAATTTTTACTTGCAAAACAAAAATTATCGAAATTTAACCCATTTAATACCTTGCAGATTTGGAAATGGCCGATTTAATACCATGCAGGGTGAATTTCGCATGCTGAATGGTTGCTATATGTATGAATAAAATAACACGAAAATCACTAAAACTAATTATTATTAAAGAAAACTTACTCTACTTTAGGTATTACTTTTGTTCTACCTTTAAGGAAACCTTGTTTAATAAAATAATATAAATGCAACAAATGCTCGGTTTGAGTTGGAAACGTTTTCTTCAAATTTATTCGAACTAAATAAATATAATCAATATCGACTTTGGTATGCTACAACAAAATTTTAATCCTCTTTATGATCTGCATTTTTGTTACATTTTACTTACAGTATGGATTCGAGAATCATCTTTCGGTTTTGTTTCCCAAGGCAGAAAAGACTTTCTCTGGTATTTTTCTAAGAACTCACACTCGAAGAACAATTGAAACAATACAGTTATAACTTGATAAACATGTAAGCTCATACCTGGAGTTGCAGTAAATTTCTAAAACAAATTTATTAGTACACACTTACAAAAGCATTTAAAATAATTACAAACAATATAGTCCATTGGCTTCATTAACGCAAATATTTGGATCCGACCATATGTTATAATTTGTTGCTGCAGTGCCAACATTCTAATTAAATAATGAATGAATTTCAAATTCGGCATTGGGCCAACAACAGTCATAACTGGATCTAAAATTAAATCAAATTTTATAAACCTAGATAACTTTAAGACGGTGCACAGTGTGGCCAAATGGGCTGTTTTTGGACAAACAGTTGACCAGCCTTCAATTTTATCGTAAAAAATTTGAAAAAATCTAAATCATGCCCCACTAAATCCCTAATCGAATACAAAAGGCAACACTGAAAATAGCACTAAAAATAAAAAAATTATTTAAATAATAAAAAAAAAATTTTTAAGAATTTATATACAAATGTTTTTACAGGCTTTGGTTTGATGAAAAAATGTCTGAAAATTTCAGGAAACATGTGTAACATTTTTTAAAATAGTAGTATTATTTTATTTTATTAAATCTGTATAGCGAGAACTAAATTATTACAAAAGTGACCATTTTTTAACAAATTGTAAAACAAATTCCAATTCAAAATAATTTATTTAAAATTTATATATTTCCTAATCTTCTCCTTCTTCAGATTCATAATCCTGGTGTTCTAATAATCTTGCTGCCTCTGACCATGCATGAGTCAATTATTTAAGTTCCTAAAAATTCCAGGGCCCATTTAACATCACATACCGTCGTTCGCCAAAATTATGCCTTTATTTACAATACGCAAATGAATTAATTAATCGAGTACCTGAAAACTGACTTCTGATTTTCATAAGCGTCATTATAGAATTTGTCGTTGGGGGGGGATTATATTTTTTGTAGGAAAATTCAATTTATACAATTTTTTTCACGGAGACTCGAGATACAGGGGAGGGTGGTGCACTACTCACCTCTTTCCTCCCTTAAACGACACCCATGGTAATTTAATAAATGTTTTTTTGCAATTTTTTATATTCTCAAATATTTTTTTAGTTGACGCGTCTCAGTAGAAATGCTCCTGTATTCGCAGAAGCAAGTAGCAGCAGCTGAAATTTGGAGGGCTGTTTCTAGGGATACAAATGAAAGAAACAAAATTTGTTTCATGACCGAGCACGTCCGAGCACGCTACTACAAGTTTAAGAGAAATCGAAATTTGTGAAAAAAATTACCCTTTGAGAAGTTTAATCTGCAAACTGTTAAACATTTTTTTTCAAGATTTTGTTATCGGATTGTATTTCAATGAGTAGATAAAGAAACAACATTGCACGTTAAAAAATAAAGAAAAACTCATCGATTTCCTTTTTCAGTAATGTTAAAGTATATTATTATTGTTTCCAAATATTTCAGAAAAACAAAAACTTGATTTTGCCGCACTTGCCTAGCATTTTCTAGGCGAATTAAATTACTATTTTTCAATATTTCTAATTTATTTGAGTATCCTTAACAAGAATCCACTTGCAAAAATACTTAATAGAAAACTATGAAAAACCCTATTTGTCTACCTCAGCCAGGCCTCAGCCTGGTGGTGTGACTTTAGACAAGAAAAAAATTTTTATTAGATAATCTGCACTTTTATTGGTTTAATTTCCACTTTCAATACCACATCAGTTAAATTAATCGATTTAAAGATGTTTGAACAAATTATTTTTAAATGGGACATAATTAAATTATTTTATCAAACTACAGGCAATAATCAATTTGTTTTATATTTTGTTTATATTTTGTAATAGATCCAAAAATAAATAAATATGAAAAAACTTGATATTTAAAATCAGCTAATATTCATTTGTTTGCAAATTGATGCACCGGTGTCACCACTAGTACAAGACGTGAGACAAGACCACGCACAGACATACTGACTTCACAAACCGTTCCCACTACAGCGACGTCACAAGACCCAGAGGGTGAAAGTTATGGGAATAAAATCAATACCCCGGGACAGAAAAATCTTTCGAGTCAACAACAACCGGCACTAGCCCAGACCCAGGGTTGCTCCACAAGTTCTCTGGGAAGCCAGTTCGCCGGTTTGTGGGTCGACTACAGCCAGGCCAGCAAGTGCAAGTTGTGTTTCTACAATCATATCCACTGGATCAGCCTGAAAAACACCAGACCAGCTCCAGGTACCAGCACCTAGTCCAGTAGGAAGAATTCAGCTAGCATCAATGCCAATCATGTATCAATAAATACCAACCGTATTTTCTAACCTAAATACCTGAAGTTTACTGTGAAGGGTTTCACGCGCTTCTTTCGGCGTTGAAGAGTTTCGATTCGTTTTGATCCCTTTTTCTTTAATTTCACTAACTACCTTAATTAACAGAAGTAAAAATTCATCGAGTTCATAAAATAAATTACTCGAAAGCACACAGCCTTAATAGGTACAAAACCCTAGGCAATAAATTAGGAAACATTGAAGAAATTCCATGGTAACCATTGTCGTATTCAGTTCATGCAACAGAATTTTTAGTAAGTTAAAACTTGTTTAGTTTTGTAATTTCTTTTATTAATAGCCGACAAGGACTTGGTAGAAGGAACCCCATTTATAATATACTCAAATTCAATAGTTCCGATTACACGTGAGGGGAGATAAGAAAGTCCAGGTGGTCTAACGTAATTTGAAAAGCGAATGAACGGTGGAAACGTTAAAGGACTTGTCCAAAATATAAAATATAGTAACACGTTAATTTGTTTATTTCAGGATTAATTATTTCATAGTTAAAGCAGGGAACTATTTTATTTCAAATAAATACAGCGTTAGTTAATTAATTTTCTAAATATTAGGAGCGGATCTGGGTTCGACTCCCGGCCCGGTCGTTCTCCTTCGCACGGCAACGGGAAACCAGCGAGATGGATTTTTCCCCAGGAAAACCTCTAGTGCAAGCACTTCCTCTGGTTCGGACCCCACGTTAAACTGTAGGTCCCTTATAACAGCTAGGCTTCCGGGTTGGAGCCGCGTCATCGGTGTATGAACTGCCGACGTTTCGTCCTCGGTTCCACGGGACGTCTTCAGGGCTGTGGTCACTTTGGGATCTGGAACACAACTGGAACTAGTTGTGTTCCAGATCCCAAAGTGACCACAGCCCTGAAGATGTCCCGTGGAACCGAGGACGAAACGTCGGCAGTTCATACACCGACGACGCGGCTCCAACCCGGAAGCCTAGCTGTTATTAACAACGGCCGCGGAAGCAGCCTGCAACTTAGATTGTAGGTCCCTTATGTCTGTCTGTGCAAAATATCTATCTCCGCGCACCAAACACAGACATAGGAGAGAAGTCACCAAGGCCCTGAACTGAATAGCGTATGGCACGAGAAGAAGAAGAAATAATATGGTATAATAAATATATGTTAAAAAGTTTAATCACATCTTATTATTTCAACAGTATCTGTAGCAATCAAACCTTGGCACTAAGCTACTAAGGCTGAGTGTGTTTTTCGAAACGCTACAATTTCCCTCAGTATAGTAACTTTTGCATACGGTAGAATTTGATTAAATACCAAAATAAAATAAAAATAAACATTGATTTTATAGTAACCTGGGAAGTAAAGCACATAAGTTTCAAATAAAGCCATTAAAACAAATTATGAACAGTATGTGTTCAAGTTCAATATATAAAGTTTAAATACGTAGTATCGGTGTCCAAAAAAAACTAGAGTATTTTGAACAAATTCATATTCTGCAGAGGCGCTATGAAAAATGCCATACCAGAGGTTAAGTTAATGATTGATTAGCGTAAGTGCGGAAAAAACCGCTAGATGGCCCCACATTTCAAACAGCACTTGATCTACGAAATGCTGCCAATAAAAGACAGTAAAAATTCAATAAATTACAGGTCTGACATAGAAGGACCGAGTGAAGTTTACAACAAAATTTAGAACAGAATAAAAGTAGTATCGCTTCGAATCTTTAAACGCAACCATATATATTATAGTTTTGAAGTTGGCACTGGATGTTATCATATCACTAGTAAGCATATAACACAAGACCTTGCGACAATTTTCACAATTGTTATTATATGTAATTCATTTAATTGTTTTTATTATGTATTGTAAATATTATGTTTTTAGTTGTAAAGGTGCACAACCACAACTAGAAACAAATATTCAAAAACCATTTTATTTGACGCGTTAATTTAATTTTTACAGGTGAATTTTATTTTTCAGATCTAATAATATTTTATTTTTCAGGTCAATCTTATTTTTCAGGTGTATTAATATATTTCTTTTCAGGTAGATATTTCGATTAAAGACTATAAGTGCATTAAAGTGAAAAGTGGTTATATTTATTATAAGAAATGATATTTTGTACTTGTAACTGATTGCTAATGACATGTTGGACACGTGTGCTAAGGCATTCGTGAGAAACTGTGTTTCTTGTGCCAAATGTAGATAAATTACATTTTATTACCTTCAGTCTATTGACTGGAAAAACACAGATGGTCAAGTGGGCTTTGACCGACACATGTTAGGGGTTGTAGTGTCGTATGTCTGAGGATATTCAAGTCATTTGCAAAGGTTGGCGAACGCCTTCCTAAGAAATTTATTTATGACACTCATTATCATAAATTGGGGTGATATTGACAAGTTAAGTATGTCAATAACATAACAAGTGTTTGGTGGGAATCTAAAAGTTTGGGCAGTTCTATAATGAAACTTTGACCAACCAAAATTATGCAAAGAGTGGGGTTTCTAATATGATTGGATGTTTGAGTATTGACAACCTTTAGGGTTGGTGTTAAAAAAGTTGATAAAACCTCGAGCTAGAGGAAGAAAGGGGGATTCATTTCTCAGATCGCAAAACGATCAGATCGAACTGTTAAGACTGGAAGCTCTGTCAACTATTAGTGTTGAAACGATTATTGGGTATTATCCACCTACAAGTCCGGCAAGTTTGATTAATAACGCTACTCTGGCATTTTCTCTCCAATCGCTACTCTTTAGGGGAGTCCTGGTTAGGTGTCGTGACGCTACTATAGGGCAAACCTTGAATTAGGCGAGGTGCGGAGGGGAGGTGCTACTTAGGCGGAATTGGACAAACTTGCAGCGGATAAAAAGCTGGACGTTGATTATTAACGCTACTCTGGTAATAGGTCTACTATCGCTACTCTTTGGGTTAGGCGTCTCGACGCTACTACGTGGCTAACCTGAATTAGGCGAGACTTATTACTATTAGGCGGAATTAAGAGACGTCTTGCAACGCTACTCTGGCATTTTCTCTCCAATCGCTACTCTTTAGGGGAGTCCTGGTTAGGCGTCACGACGCTACTACAGGGCAAACCTGAATTAGGCGAGGTGCGGAGAGGAGGTGTTACTTAGGAGTAATCGACGAGATATCGTGGATAAAACCAAAATCAGCAAAATAAGAAAATAAAAGTACTCATACAAAGGAAGCTATTCTAGCGTCAAATCGATAATCACGTTTAGTTCAGGGTGAAAGGCTGAATTAGACGAGGTTTTCACGCAAATAAAAGTACTCATAAAAAGAAAGGAGAATAAATCATTACAAAGGAAGCTATTCTAGCGTCAAATCGATAATCACGTTTAGTTCAGGGTAAGAGCCTGAATTGGACGAGGTTTTCACACAAGGTGCTGTTAAGCTGAAGAAAATAAAAAATATATCAATGCTCTTACATCCATTACACAGAAACATTAGAAATTAAAAATAACTAGAAAAAGAGGGAAATAATAAACCACAATTTCCTCACGCATACGATACGGCAAACCATCATTTAATGAATTCCACGAAAGAATTGAATAAATGCTAATTAAAAGGTTTTAAGTGTGTTTTATTCAAGTTCATCATTAAAATAATTTTTCCTTTTGCCCTCGTCAACCGTGGGTTTTGATAAGATAAAATAACACAACGTAAGGTCCATTAGAACATTCTGGCGAGTTATGAGAACTCGTCAATAGGTAAATAAAGGTAAATAAATTGACATTTACCCTAACGATCAGGCTAAAACACGGGCACCGGTATAAGACCGTCCCTGCACCGTTACATAGTATTTGTCTATCTGAAGAACGTGTTAAACAAAACCAAAACGTAACAGAAATAAATGTTTTTTCAATTAATTTGTGCTTATCTTTCTTAAAAACTTGAAATTTCAAGAAAACAAAGGAACTCGGTAAATAAGAATGGGCCAAGAAAAACATAACTACTTGGATTACAATTTACAATTTTGAGACCTCTTCTCATAAAACTGCAGGATGAGAACTAATTAATATTTTTTGACTGATGGTTAAAAAATGATTAATTTAGGGAAAATGAATAAAAATGGAACTCATGTAAGTTAATGATTATCATGTAAGTTGTTACCGTCACTCCAATTTTTCTTGGGAACACCTCTCAACAGTTGTTCTACTCTGTCACCACCATCATTTTTATCTATATTCGACAATGAAGGCAAATGAAAAATGTCTTTGACAAACAGCTCTACTTTATTAGGATATATACCATTAAAATCCTAAAATATATTTTTAAGGCAAATTAAAAAAAATATCATTAGCATTACCTTAAGTAACTGTCTGAACTCGGGACAAGTTTCATATAAGCGAACCAACTCGACCCCTCTCTCTAGAAGTTTAGATGTAATAAGACCTAAACCGGCATTTGTTTCACACACTATTTGTTCTTTGTTTTGTGACAAATAAGGCATCATGTGAGACACTACAGATTTAGCTATTCGTTTGTCTGCCAGATATAAATGTTGCAGTGTAAGTCGTCGTTTTGGTGAGAAATACTTAGAAGGAATATAAGCTTTAACACTATTTAAGTGAGGTTCCTTTGTAAAATGATGTACAACTTTTATCGAACGTGGGTTACGTTTCTTCACTGTATCAGTCTGCTCATCAAGATCATTCATTTCCTCTGGGTTATTAATTTCATCCTTGAACAACATTTTATCAAGTCCGCTATAACCTGTTGTACAGAAGACACGTAAAATTCGCAAATGGCATTTTGTTAATAAATGTTTGCTTAATATTACTGCCATAACTTTAAATAAATACTTCTTAATATTATCAGACTGCTTTTAAAAACATGCGAAGTATTTTAAACGAAAAACTGTATAAAACCGAAGTATATTATTATATTCTATGGTTAAAACTTCATACGTTGACAAAATTATGATTATTCTTTTCCGCTTTTTTTCGCTTTATTAATATTCTTCTATTAATTTGTTTTCTTGAAATGAGGTTATACCATTTAAACAATTTTTGGATATGAAAACGCTGTGACTACGAGCACGCTAAAGTATCGCTAATTTACCGATTACGAGCACGCTTGTGTCCGTCAATATTATACGTAACTTTAATTACACGTACGCCTTAAACAAATAAAAAGGTACGTACAAGATGCATGGATAGCTAATATTACCTTCAAGTCATCTTGGGTACCTAAAATAAAATTATTTTTGCACTTCCGGGAGTAAAGTACTAATTTGATTCCTTTTTTCGATGACTAAACTACCACTTTTGACGCCGCGCCGGAAGGATTAAATATTTTCAAAAGTCCCAAGGGATTAAAGGTATATAAATTGCCACATGATAAATTGCTAAGTTACCGAGTATATTTTGTCACCATCAGAAACTACGATTTTAATTTTGACGATTTAAAAAGCTGTATAGTCACGTTGACAGCATATTTAAAAATTTCGACTATTTTGATTTTAAATTATTCGGAAGCGCAAAAAATAGCGTATATATCACAGGACTGAGGTGCTTCATTCAATCGTTCGTGTTATTATTGTCCTTGCTCCGCTACGCTACGCTCAGGCAATAAACTCACATTCGGGATTAAATGAAGCACTTCAGTCCCTTGGTATATAATATACTATTCCTAACCCAAGTTAACCTTATTCAACCCCAATTTGCTACGGCCAAAAGACTAAAAGTGTGATTAGTTTGGTATTTCAATATAATATACCGTATATTCAAATAAAAAATACATAAGGGTTGGCCATGCAAAATAAAATTACTATCTTTGCATGCTTTAAAATTTAAACAAACAAAACATAACGTCACTTAAAAGTTTTAGGTTAAGCTTGTAATTTATAATTTGCAGTGACACTGACAGTTAAATTCTAAAACATGCAAAGACAGTAATTTTATTTTCCATGGCCCACCTTTATGTATTTTTTAGTTGAACATACGGTATATGTGATATGTGCAGGGCCGCGTTAAGAGGTAGTTTCACGCCCTAGGCACAAATTTTGTGCCGTTTTTAAAACACCGCGGAATAATTTCCCAACCCGTGACGATCAGCTAGCCGTTGCAACGCACAGTCGTGTATTTACATTCCGCATTTCACTCGTATTACTATAAAGATTAAAGCGCGCTGCATCGTATCGCGTTCTTTATACAAATTTTATAATTAAAGGCACGGAAAGGTCTGTTGGTATAAAATTACGATGTACCTATAGAATAAAAAGTATTCGACCCGTTTGATATAACTTTGTAGATTCAAGGCTGATGTTACAGCTATTGCATCTACTTTGCAGTATAAATCTAGATGATGTACTTACTGTACATTTTTAACTAGAATGTGGCTGGTTAAAAATTTTCAACTTACGGAGTGTACCGTTTACTCCTTCCATCCCTAAACTGCTGCGCAAAGTTCGAATTTTTATCAAGTTTCGTGGATAATCGAATTTGTAAAAAAAATATGAAAATTCCAATAAGCAGCAATTCTACAAGAGAACATAGCCATAATTGTAACCAAAATGTAAAAATGGCCATTAAAATCTTCTTTAGAATGTTATGAACTGGAATATTCGAGTAACCACGGTCAAGAGCGACGTAAAAGAGGAAATGGGTTAAGACAGACCAGATTGACTACAAACACCGATTTCCGTTTATATGTACCTAATTGTGTAACGACATAATTTGGAAATGGTAATAATTTACGACTAGGATGCAATGCATATTTTAAATTATGGATTGGCCGTACTGGTCAATTCTTCGAAGTAATTGGTGGTACTTGGAACAAACAAAACATGATCTTTCTATGGTATAGGGATAGGTATGTAGTAAAACAAAGTTTAAAATACATTTTTCTTATTTTATTACGGTTCTAGACTGTTTTGAACACTTATCTCAAAATAGGAAGTTAAAATGAGACTAATCTAGGAAATATTCAAACGTATTTATCTTTAAATGGGGCCAACAAAAGAATTCAGAACAAAAGTTTGGTAGATATTCGTAAAAAATCTCACTAAAGCATTTCTATAATCTTCTATATACTAAATCCGGGTTTCTTCCACTTGTCTCAACTTTAGTGAAAACAGGTCCCCCGCTACTAGAAGCAAGACGCATATTAAACCAGTTAGCGGAATCGACAACATGTGTGCTTGCAATACGCACTTATAAAAATGGTTCACAAAATTACTGAAAAACAAGATATTCCTTACGATATGTACAAGTAAAGCAACAATTGGACAAATAGATAATGAAATATTAAATTACAAACTCAAAACGATCATGCAGACAAAATAAATAAACTAAAAAATCCATAGATAAAAAATATAATACGTTTATAAAGAAATCTGTGTGTACTCTGTCTACCTGTCGGCATGGTTTCTCAAAAACGGCTACATCAATTTTGATCTACTTTAGTAGAAAAATAGTATTGATACATGTGTAATTTTAAAAACTGATTAATTACAATTGCTAAATGTATCGAGGTAGTTCTTAGAACATTGAATTATTCAAAAAATCATTAACATGTAACATTACAATTTTTCAGCCAGTAAACAAAATTTAACGGCTTTTTTACTATATCGTTAATTACTGTAACTATGGAAACATTATAGTTGTCTCAAAGAAGTAATAGAGGTTAGGAAGGAGGGTTTCGAGTTAGTTGCGCTTAAAGCACTGTGACGGATGTGACGTCACCGCCGCCATATTCAGACACTTTTGGTGATTTATTTGTGCCGGTGATGTTTACAAATTTTGTTATCAAATATGGTTAGTTGTATTTGCTGTGGTTGCTCGAGTACTAAAATTAACAAGCAGAAAGGAATAACTTTCCATAGGTAAGTATTTTGCCAAATGTAAATATAAATTTCAATTTGACGTTTGAGGTTAAGACAGTGGCGGAGAGGTCAATATTTCTCTAACCCCAAATTTAGGTTTCCAAAGAATGCAGAAGTCGTCTAACCCATTTAATTTTGTTTAATGGGCAATAAAATACTTGTACTTTGTTTCCTTCTATAATAAATTGGCAACTAAAACAGCATACTCATGTTTTATAATTTGTTCGTTATGCCCTAAATATAATTTTCTGACGCAGCCACTGGTGACACTTCCGCTACGTCACAGTTTGGCAGCCATGTTCAGACACCTTTAAGGTTCACTGGCCAATGTGCATAAGCTCCTTCCTAACCTCTATTACTTCTTTGAGTTGTCTCAATATTAATTTTACATATTTCAAATTATTATTATATATCTTTTTCACAATATGCATAATAAGCAGTAAAACCGAAAAATAAAATTACCACTGACAAAAAGTGCTGAATTTACGCAGGAATTATATTTAACATGCTGTTAATTTAATTTGAAGCTACACCTAAAATGACTTTTTAATATTGAAGACGACGCGCCAAAATCCGTAGATTAGCGGCACGTTTGCGTGCCCGTAGTCACAGCGTATAATATAGTAATTCGAGTAAATGGGAATTATATCCAATAGGCAGAAAATTTTACAAAAAAAGATAACCATATAGAAAATTATATTTGTTAAAGAGAGATAACAATAATCGTGTCATATGTGTCATTGAAATGTAAAAATAAAAACAGCCCCTATGTCGTTTGTGAAATAGTTTTACGTTTTTATCGAAAAAGTGCAATATTTATTTTAAAAATGGCTTTAAGCAACATAGTCTTGCTTAGCCAAATCGCTGGTTATGTTATAGCTTTAATTTTATCACTGTGTATAATTGTTCCTATGAGTTTACACCAGGACGAATTCAGGTTAGATTTTTGTCTTCTTTTTCATAGTATGATGAAGAATTCTAAAAACCTGCACGCCTTTTATTCTCAGGGGTCATTGTCTATTATTTTCTACTGGTATTTGGCAAGAAACTGATGGTCAACTTAATGTTAGTTGGGGATCCCAGGCCTATTGCAATTATACGATATTTGTCGGAGTGGTTTTATTCTTGCTCTCTTTAATTCAGATTTATCGGTAAGTACTTCTTTTTATTACTTCCTATAAAGATTGAAATTTTTGTTGGTATTTTACATATTACTAATACAGAAACTTGTTTTAGGTTATCACTGTTTCTATATAGAGGAATTGATAGCAGTTTCTTATCTGCTTTTATGGATGTAGTCTCCAACATGATAGTATGTGGAATGACCATCATAGCTGCTCTTATGATTACATTGGGATTTATGGTGTGGTGCCAGAATATGACGGAAAGATTTCCATCGTAAGTTTTTTTTCAATTTATTAATTCAAAGTACAATGGACTATTCTGCGTTTTAGTTGTGAATTGGCCGCTGGTCAAGCAATTGATATACATGATGGAATTGATACCACCGGATTTTATATTGAATTAGCAACTGCTCAGGTATATCCTATTAATGTGTTAAAATGAATTTTTAACAATGCAAGTTTTTCTTTATCTAGTTTGGAGTATGGGGATCTTTTGCCACGTGGGTTGGTTTAAGTGTATTTGCCCTCTTGAAACTATGCCGTTACCATCAATTAGAAAATATAAGAGTTTCCATGTATAGGGAGAGGCAACGTCTCATTAATGAAAATGCGGAATCACCTGGTAGCTCTCTTGGTAGAGAATCTACCACAAGTACTCAGCCTCTGGGGAATCCGGAGTGATTAGTCTTAGCTGCTTTACGATATCCTTGCTTACTTGTGTATGCTATCGTTCATATATCTTTGTTAATTCATCATACTATTTGCCAATTTTATAAGTACTAAGGCACTGCTATTGGATGGAAAGAATTATGGAGAGGCCTTAGTAATTGTTGGGAAAAAATGCACGTATAATTATGTAGATTTGTAGATGAGTAATCGACTGAAGTCCTATTCTATACTTATGTATCAAAAAATGTGTAATTGTGAGTTTTCAAATAGAGAAAACAATTTTAGGGACTGATTGAATAAAAATAATGTAAACATAACTAAAACTACTTAATTCAGTTATATGAATTTTCGTAAGTTTGATTCAATTTTTATTTAATCGGGGGGACAATTATAACAATTGTAGGTTATTTGTTTTATCAATGTTATATTTATTTTAACAACAAATATTCTATTTTAAACGAGATACTTTTAAATGAGATTGTAACTTAATTTTTAAGCCAAAGGTTTTTTGAAATAAAAAATAATTTAACAATTTTGTTTTGAATCTCCAGACAGCCATTTTATAATCACTACTTTTTCTTTATCAGAACTAGTATTTAAAAATAGCTTATTATTAATTTTGTACTACATTGTTTTCCTAAGAAAATAAAACGAAAAACTTTTAGGATTTTTTGGATAATTTTATTTTTTGTAAAATAGAGTTGCTGTGAATGTCTTAGATCTCTTCTTAAGATGCTAAATTAGTTTCCACAAACCGAGTTCCTATAAACATGGGTTAGGGAAGCTTCTCTATGGAGTTACAGCCTTCGGAAGAGGCAACACTGTTGTCATATCTGTAGGCTGTAACGAAGTGTTTCTGGACCGATATTTATAGGAACTATTTTTAAGTTTAGAACTACTCTCGAAGGATGCGGACACTATTTGACCATTTTAAGCAAATACTAACTAGATTTTACAAAAACATTGAATTATCTCAGAAAACAGAGTTATTGGTTTTCAACAAGGGTACCTTTTTTTCTATAGAGAATAAGACTGTATAACCAAAACTTTAAAAACAGCAGAGATCCAAAATGTTTAGAATAAAATATTACGGAACCCTTTCATATGAAACACCTCTGGTGCGCTTATTCACACAAAAATTAGTGGAAATACTAAGCTAAGTGAGTAATGCCCACATTTAAAAATTAAATTTTTTTGTACTAATGTGAAAGTTATATACTTTTCTTTGTCGTCCTTTTTGCTTGGCACTGTGAAATAAATGCCCTCTATAGGTACGTACATGGTACACCTATCCTGGTATTGTTATATCAAAATCAACTTAAAAATGTAATCAACAATTATACCCCGAGTGAATTAAAAAATAACAGCAAAAAAATACGAAAACTTGTTGTTCTACTAAATAAGCAAGTTTGAGTAATTTGCCCTGGTTATTTTTCAATTTGTTGTTGTTTTTGTTATTTTTAGCTGCCTCTCCTTCTATTCTTAATTCTGCTACTAGTAGCAGATGGAAATACACAGCGACCATCTGCTGCTAGTAGCAGAATTAAGAATAGAAGGAGAGGCAGCTAAAAATAACAAAGTAGTAGGCCAAAGGAAAATATACCAGGAAGTGATAAAATCTTACAGACTACAAGACAAAACAGTAGCATCCAAATATGAAGAAGAAATAAATGCAAAGTTAGCAGAAGAAATGGAAATAGCAGAAAATACAGATATAGAAGAAATGTGGACAGTATTTAAAAGGGTCATTACCGAAGCAGCACGAGAGGTATGTGGAATAAACAAGCAGGGCAAACATAAGAAACTAACAGCTTGGTGGACAGAAGAAATCAAACAGGAAGTAAAGATCAAAAAGGGAAGATGGCGAAGATATTTAAGTGAAAAAACAGAAAGAAGCTATGAGCGGTACAAAGAACAAAGGATAAAGGTGAAGAACTTAATTAAACAATCGAAACAGAAAACATGGGAAGATTTCGGGAATAAAGTAGGGAGAGGCAGAAAAAGCAATCAGAAGCTGTTCTATAGAGTACTAAAAAATCTCAGAGGAGACAAAAAATAGACAGTCTAGCAATTACTTATGAGGCAGGAGAAATACTGACAAAAGAAGCAGAAATAATGGAATGCTGGAAACAGTATTTCCAAAGTTTACTCAACGAGGAACTGATAACTGAACAACTAGTAAATGTAGAGCTAGAAATACAACAAGGAGCGCAAATAGAAATAAATGAAGGCCAAGAAATATCAAAAGAAGAGCTAATAGATGCTATCAAACAACTCAAGATAGGTAAAGCACCAGGAAGAGACAAAATATAAAAATAAATAAATAAAGTATGGAAAGAGGAACAAGTGCCAAAGGATTGGGAAATGGGATTAATAATACCAGTGCACAAAAAAAGCGACAATAAAGATTGTGCAGTAAAGTTCTTTGAAAAAAGATTAAGGGAACATCGAACCATCGTTATCAGACACCCAAAGTGGATTTCGGAAAAATAAATGCACTCAAGACCAATATTCGCAATAAAAGAAATTATCAACAGGACCTTGGCAAGAAATAGATATGGAGAAGGCTTTTGACAAAGTGCCAAGAGCGAAAATATGGAAAATCTTAAATAAAAGGAAGGTGTACCCAAAGCTAATTAGAGTAACCAAATGTTTATACAAAACAACGAGAAATTGTGTAATTAAAAAATATGATATACGAAGAATTTGTCACCAAAGAAGGGGTAAGACAAGGGGGAAGTTTAAGTCCACTGCTATTTATAACTTTTATGGATGATTTGATCAAAAAGACCCAAGCATTAGCAAAACCAATGTTCCTAGGGTACAGAAATTTAGAAACAATTAGCGTTTCCGAATACACCTTCGCGGATAATATTGCAATTGTAGCAAGAAGCGAAAAAGACCTAGAGGAAAACATCAATATTTGGAAGAAAGTACTAACAGAAAATGGGATGAGACTAAATAAAAATAAGAGTAAAGTCATGGCTATAACTGAAGAAAGAAAGGAAATACACATAAGAGTAGAGAGTGAACTATTAGAACAGGTTGACAGTTTCCAATACCTAGGGATTACTTTGGACCAAAAAGGAAGACAAGATACAGAGTTAAATAATAGAATAAAAAAGGCAAACAGAGCATATTACGCGATGAGCAAGTGTCTCATAAATAAGAAAGAAGTGTCATCCCAGACAAAAATGAAAGTTTACAAATCGATATATCGGCCTATTCTGACGTATGGATGCGAATCATGGGTGCTATCAACAAAAGACAAAAGCAAGATTAGAGCAACAGAAATGAAATACCTACGAAGAGCCAAGGGAGTGACAAAACTAGACAGAATGAGAAACGAACAAATTAGGACAGACCTCGATATAGAATCAGTAGAAGAATACATAGAACAACGACAACTGGGGTGGTGGGGACATCTCCAAAGACTAAACAACACAGCACTTGTGAAAAGAACCTGGGAATGCAAACCACCGTGGAAGAAGAAGAGAGGCAGACCAAAAGGAACCTGGGACAGCACAATAGGAAAAATCCTAAAGAAGGAGAAAACATGGACAGAAGCAAAGAAACTCGCACAAAACAGAAAAGATGGAAAAAATTTATAAAGAATTAGTTTAAGTATGATTTGTATTATGAATATGAAATGTATTTTACGTGAAATCAGCCCTTACACCCTTCGGGTAGGAAAGGGATTCGATTATATATATATTTTTCAATTTACAGGTGGTATATAATTGGATTATTTTAGGAACGATTAATCAAACTGTCAAATTTTATTTCTAAAACTGACAAAACAACTGAGTAGTTGACTTAAATGTATTCATGATTACTTTACTCTTATTACAAGGAGCCAATCAGAATCACAATTCGTAAAATTTCTGCTAATCATATTTGTTTTTTAACTGATGAAACAGCAACATGCCGTTTTCAATTGAGAAATTCAAAAGTAGGCTGTAATATTCTAGCGACTGTGCAAACAAAACACCAAGATCGTAGCAACGACACGGGTGCTTAGATATCTGTTTAAATCGCTTTGTGTGTTAATACTGATTATTCTTTATTTGCTAGTTATATTAGAATTTATGCTTATCTTATAATATTAATTTTGTAATGCTATTTAATAAATACTGTATTTGCCTAATTTCCTTGGTCGACTGTTCTGTTCTGTTTACGATTTAATATTTAGGGTGGCATATGGATAAAAATGAAACCAGTGCAGGGGTAAGAGGTGAGATGTTGGTGTTGCTAATCTTGAAACCAGGCAGTCCTTAAACGGCGGCCATATACAACGAGTGCTTTGTGTGAAGTTAAAATGTATTGCCAGTAGGCAAATAACAATGTTGTGGTTGTGTTCAATTGGATAATAAAGAGTTACATGTGTATAAAGTAGTGGTGTTGTGGCACCAATGTATGATGTTGTATTGTTGGTGTTGTTGTTGATGCAGAGAATTTGTTTAGCTCGTGAAGACAAGTACTTGTATGCTTAGAATCTTTGTAATTAGGCTGAATTACTGAGGTCCCTTAATTTGTTTAATTAAAAGAGTATTAACCAGTTACCCTAGAACGTATACCCTGGGGGGGGGGGGGAGTATGGTCAGTATTCCTCGTAGATTCCTTGTCGCTTAAGTACTGTTTGACTGTTTAACACGGGGTGGGCGGGCCCCCGACTGGTTAACACATTGACGCAATTCCCATTGATGGGTTTAACAATCTGTTAACTGATATTCGACGTAATAAGCGTTCTATCCTTCTCTTATAGGTTTTTAGGTATGTTGAATTGGTGCACTGAAGATAATGCTGTAGTATACTCAAAAGAGTTAACTACTAAAGGCTATGTGAAATTTCCACAGAAGGGAATACCTCCCCCGTATGTAACATATTTTATTATGCTTTGCTAATGTAGTAATGTGTTTTTGATTTGCTTTTCATGTTAATACTGGTGATATTTTGGATGGTGAACATTTGATGCGTCTGAGAGCACCATAATTACGAGAAGTGCGTAGTTTGATTAGGCATTCACTGGGTTTTCGAGAATGCGTCCTGGCTGCATCGGCCGATCTGTTAAAGACCTTGGTGAGTGAATATTAATTCATGTACTGCAACGCTCTGTTTAAGTAAATCGGTTTTTTCGTATCCTACATACCGCAACAAATAAAAAGCATAACTACTGCAAGACTGTTTTTCACAGAACACTTTTTATAAATATACATAATTTGCATGTACCTGTACATTTATTTATTCATCTTGTACTTTTGTTGTTAACTATACAGGGTTTGCCATAACGAAATGTCAGTTTTTAAAATGCTATATCTAAAATACAAACTGCTGAATATAGATATATTTTATTGATACTAAGGTACACATTATGCCACTCATTAATGAAATATTACACCATTTAAATATCGGCCTCGCAGCTCCAGGCATTTGTTTAACCACGAGTGAATATTTACTATACCCAGCTGCATCATATCGCCCAGAATGTCTCGAATTCAAACTTTTAAATGTTCAATATTCTGGGGGCAGTCTACAAAAAGTTTACTTGTAGTATCCCCATAATATCCTGCATTGTCATTGGTAATTTTTTTTTGAGGATTAAAACGGTGCCATAGTAACTATGGCAGCGGCTTGTTATCAGGAAATTTTGAAAAGTTTTGTCTTCACAGAGTTATGACGTTTTCCAGCTAACTTTTGGTTCCAGCAAGACAGACCAGCTAGAAAAAGTACAAAATTGTTGAGTGAAATATTGGCGAATCATTTACTTTCTAGAAATTGTTATATCTTTTGGCCAGCGAGAGCACCTGATTTAATGGTGTGCGATTTATTTTTGTAGGGATACCTCAAAAGTAAAGTTTTAATAAACCACCCCAAAAATACGTGATAGCGATGAGGATGAATGTTTGGTAAATTAAGTAGATTGAAGTTAAGCTTGGTCTACTAGGTGGTGCCGCCACGCGGAGGGTGTAGCAAACAATTTGGCAAGGGTGCGTTTTGCGGGAAAAGGAGTTTGGCGGCACGCGAAAGCAAGGCGGCTTTTGTTATGCAACGGAGTGGCGTCATAATTAATATTAAAATATTGCGGTTGTGAATGTCGTGAGGTTGTTATTAGCATTAAGTATTTGTTGGTTGGCGTGTAATATAGTGTGTTAGTTTTTGAAGGTGTAATTTAGTGTGTAAATACAATTCTCAATGTACATAATCTGTCCATTTTATTTTTATTGTTAACTGACAGTAGATAAAAAGCTAACATATGTATCACGTTTAAACAAATGCTTGGAATTTCAAGGCTAATATTTGAAAAATTATAATACTTTATTAATAAATGGCATAATGCGCACTTTAATATTAATAAAAGGTAATGTTTTCCACGACCGGAAGTAGAAGTCGATTTCTATGGCATCAAAATTGTGACAGAAGTAAAGCATTTACTCTCTAGGGATGAAATAAGACAACAATTTCCCTAGGGAAGTTTTATTTCATTTCATATTTATTTTATTCTCCACAGCATGCGCCTGCAATTCCGAAGATACAAAGTAACAAAATATTAATGCATAATCATACCTAAATAAACACTTTAATATAATCTTACATTTATCATTAAATATTCATCGTCATTTGCTTGCGATAAAAAAGAGTCAATTTGGTCTCTTGTCAAAATTTTTGATTTTTTCGCTTTATAACTACAGAATTTCTTTTCAAAAATGAAATCAGCTTTGCATATTTACGTATATCTATGTTATCGTACACAATCATACACGATTTTAACATAGAATATTGGGCCCATACTATGGAAGATTTGTATTCCTTTGATTATTCATTAAAAAAGGCCAGCATAACATTTTCCGTGTACGTTTGTGCCTTCCTTTTCTTGCACCATTCTCTGAACTGATTGTACGCTTTATCATACAAATTTCTTGATTTTGCGGGTAATAAATTTAAAACTGCCGCACCGGCAGCTTCAACGATATCTTGCGGTTCTTCTTGGTTTTCCATGCCAAAAATATCAAAACTTAACTTTTCCACTTAACAAATGTTTTTGTAAAATGTCTGTTGTCATGGTACGTTGCATGGAAACATCCCAAAGGCTTCTAAACATTGTAATTTCGCTCCGATTTATTATAATTCTTTATTTATGAAATTAAGTGTTTCTACTCCCGATCGTGGAAAAAATAGTATATACACCTCGGGAGAGACCGCTATTTTTCCCTCGATATATTTGAAACCCTCGGGCTTCAAATTTCTCTCCCTTAGTGTATAATGTACTAGTATAATACTACAGTCACTTTTGGTGCACCATAACAGATATCAAAACAACATACAACAAAGTGAGGTATAAATATTAGCATTTGAGGCTATATCAGATATGCTACGTCATGATGTAATTGTAGCCCTCGGGCTTCAAATGACACCTCAGGAAAAATAAGACGTTTCTCTCCCTTGGTGTATAATGTACTATTATCTTTTAGATATAGCATTTTAAAAACTGACAAGTCATTATTACTAATGCTGTATATGCATGTATTGTGTTGTTTTTTGTATATTATTTTTCCGACTACATCAAATTAATGGTTCAATGTCCAATAATTGTATCTATCACCAAACAAGGATTGTAGCTTCGTTTCATAATCGTAAAATAATCTATCCAAATAGTTTCGTTGTTTTAATTTTTTCAGGACAAATTTCATGAATATCGTCTTTTAATATTTTGATTTTGAGCAACCATATGACATTTTCCCAAATTTGGAAAAAAAAAACATCGGACACTTTGTGCTGACTTCAACTAGTTTGAATGTCTCAGTTGGTTGCTAAGCAAAATATTGCTGAACAATAACCACGAATCACTTATGGTACCTATTATTGTCGATAAAATTTTCTACGTCAAAAACCTTTTCGCGGCTGTAGCCGCATTACTGCGCAAATCGTAGACTTCCAGATACGTGGGAGCCGCGTATTTGAGCCAGCGTTTCCCTTCAAATTGCGGATGGGAACAGCTTTTTGGCGGTATTTAATCTAATAGATAGTTTATTGTACTTAAAATGCGCTATAGCGCTGGACGGTTTTTATAGGAAGGACGGTATAGGAATTTTGTATTTAATTTTTGTCTTTAAAGAAATACAGACATAGCCTAAATAAAGGAGGAAGAAGAAAAGAAGAAGAAAATAAAGCAATATTGATTCCTTAGTTGCTACATTATTTATAAATATTGGCGATTGCCAGGAATGAGTGCAATCGCCTTTTAGAAGCATTATGCACAAATGCGTTTTACTGAAAAATAAGTCTCAAAAACCAGGAAGCAGGTCGGGGGAAGCCTGGCTGTGGGCGAATCCAAACCCCAGCGTGAAAACATAAACAAAAAAAAAACAAAATTTGCTATGCAGGAAAGTTGAGTATCTTACTCTAATTGCTTTTTCGGATTCACGAGTTATATAGGAGTGGATTACTTCGAACTGTTAAATTACTTACTTTACTTCATCGGATCCCTCTTTTACCCAGTGGGTGTCAAGGGTTGGGTGGGTCTTACTTGTAGAATAGCTTCCAACTCTTCCTCTCCTTTGCTGTTGCCAGAGCGTGTCTCCAGCTGCTTTCTTTTTTCTCCACTATTTTTGTTATCACGCCGTTCCATGCTTTCTTTAGCCTCCCTCTTGTTCGCTTCTTTCGCCCATTTCCCAAAGTTCTTTTACTTTCCTGTCTGTTGGCATTCTTACCATGTGTCCGAACCATCTGAGTTGTTGTTTTTCTATTTTTAATTGTACCTGTTCTACCTCTAAACCGTTTCCAATTTCGTCGTTTCTGATTTTGTCTAATCCAGCCACTTTCCTTAGGAATTTCATCTCACAGGGTTGGATCTTGCTCTTTTGACTATTAGATAGGACCCAGGATTCACAGCCGTGAGTTAGTATTGGTACGAACACTGAATTTAAACACTTTTATTTTAGTTTTCTTGGACACTTCCTTCTTTGTTATGAACGGACGATTTAAAGCACTGAGAAGTCTGGTTGCCGCACTTATTCTATTGTTCACTTCGCCTTCCAAGCTACCGTGTTCTTCAATTATTGCTCCCAGGTATTTAAGCTTGTTTGTTTGGTTTAGTCTTTTATTTTCAATCTGAACCTCTATCTCCTCCGGTTCTCTCGCTATCACCATTACTTCCGTTTTGCTGGTATTTATTTCCATTTTAAATTTTTCTGTGGCGCCCTTCCAAGCTAGGATGCTTTTCTGAAGCTCTGTTTTGTTATTTGCGAGCAGTTTGTGTACATTAATTCCTTAACTTTCACTGCTTTTAGATTTCGCACCCCCACTACTGCTCCCTTTACTCTGTCATCCACTTGTTTGGAGATTTCGTCCATTATAGAAATAAACAGCAGTGGGCTGAGTATACCTCCCTGTCTAACTCCTCTGTCGGTTATGAATTCCTCTGAACATATTCCACTTACTCGCACTAGGTTTCTTGTTTCAGCATAGATGCTTTTGATAGCCTCTAACAGATTGTAGTCAGTTCCGCGTTTTCTGAGCGTTTTCCAAATTTCCTCTCTCTCTACACTATCAAACGCCTTTGCCAAGTATATTGCGCAGACATAGACTTTTCCATTGTGTTGTAATATTTTTTCTTGGATTTGTCTCAGGCTGAAGGTCCAATCTTGCGTGCCTCGTCCGGGTCTGACTCCTGCTTGGTTGTCACCTATTGTGTCTTCTATATTTGTTCTAAGTCGCTTCTCTAGTATCCGTTCGTATATTTTTCCCACTACACTCAGTAAGGATATTCCACAGTAGTTATCGCAATTGAAACTGTCACCTTTTTTGTATATTGGAACTATGACAGCCAGTTTCCAGTCTTTGGGCACTGTCTTTGTTCTCCATGCTGAGTTGATTACTTTGTGTAACAGTGTAATACCCTTTTTTCCCATGTATTTTATCATTTCTGGGTTTATGCCGTCTTTGCCTGCTGCTTTTCCGATCTTGAGTTTTTGAATCGCCTCTTCTATTTGTGCCAGCTGTATCTCCTCCTCTGTTCCTTGGTGCTCGTTTTCCTCAGCTTCTCGCTGTTCCCTGCCTTCTTCGAGTGGCCTTGCGTCTTGGGGAATTAGTGCTTCCAGGAGCTCTGAGAAGTATTCTTGCCATCTTTCTTTTATCTCTTTTTCGGCTGTTAGCAGTTTCCCGTTCTTACTTTTTATTCCTCTAACTGAGTTCTTCTTTGTTTTTCGTAACCCTTTGAGGACTCGATAGAGCATTTTTGCATTTTCTGCGCTATTTTCTTCCATTTTATTTCCGAAGTCCTCCCACGCTTTGGCTTTTGCTTCCTTAACCATCGTTTTAACCTTTTGTCTTTGGACTTTATAGATATGGTAGCTTTCGGTATGTTTCAAGCTCAGATAGTTCTGCCATAGTTGTTTCTTCATCTTGACCTCTCTCTTGATATCGTCGTTCCACCAGACTGGTTTGTTTGGGGTCGTTTTCATTTGGGCCGTACGCTATTATTACTCTCTTTTTTCCTCGGTATTTATTTCTAGTCATAGCAGTCTTTCTGAAACGTATTTGCAGTCTGTGATTTTATCTATCCATTCCTTTTTAACGATGCATGCAACCCCTGCGCTCGCCCAATCATTGTCTTCTACCCCGCTATAATACATTGCATGGCCCTCTTCCATTTCAACATACCACTGTTAAATTAAACGTATTTTAAAAACTAGCAAATAAAACAAATGAGAAGCTGCTTAAATTTAATCATGATTGAGTTTTGTACGTCAAAAATACCAGGGTAGAACTTTTCTATTGGCTGCTGAAACAACAAATGCGATGTAGCGATTAGTCGATATATTATGAGTGAAATAAACTGGCTTTAAATAATGGCAAGAGGCTCCAACAATACCTGGAACTTAATTAGCTTGTAGAAGTCATGCTAAAATTTAATAAATAAAAATATTAGCTGGATCTAGGATAAATAATTGCACTACGGTTCGTCTCATCAATAATATTTTACTACGAACTACAAATAAAACTCTTCAAGTAATGAACTTTGGCAACGTATTATTTTTATGATATTTATAAAACAATTCTTATTTACTGTAAAAATTATAAAAACATCTACTATTTACTGTAATTGAGGTAGAGGTGGCACAACAAAGGACAACACTTCTTGTTTAATGCGATGTGTCTTCTTATGATTTTTCAAATATCTTTCCTGACTAAATGTGAAACCACATTCGTTGCACACACACTCATTTAACTTATCGTGAATTTTTATATGCCTTTTCAAGTCTTGCCTTAATCTAAATCTTGAGCCACACATGGTGCATTGATGTGGTTTATGACCGGTATGCAACCATGAATGTATTTTGAGCTCTGAAGCTCGTCTGTATTTTTTCCCACAAATATTGCAAGAAAATCTATAGTTATCAGTATGGAAAAGCTTATGAATATGTAGAGATGCTTTTTGTCTGAATGCTTTGCCACATATGTCACAAATAAATGGTCGAGCATCTGTGTGAATATTTCTGTGGTCATCTCTAGTAGCTTTTGCAGCAAAACTTTTACCACAAATGTCGCATTCATACTTTTTAACTCCATAGTGATGTTCAGTAATGTGTCGATGTAGACCACCAGATACGCGGAAGTTTTTTCCACATATGTGACAAAAATATGCACGAATGCCAGTATGAACTGTTTGGTGTCGCATAAAGTTGTATGACTGACGAAAAATCCTACTGCATACTTCACACTTATAATAATTTGTATCATCATTACTTGGCACTTTGCACCTCTTCAAAAGTAGAAGATTTTTCTGCTGTTGAGTTGGTTCTTCTTCTGGTTTAGGTTCATTAGGATGTTTTGTTTTTCTATGTTTCTGCATGTCAAACTTTCTTGTAAAACCTTTTCTACATACGTCACAAAAGTATTCTGCAATTATTTCGCTTTTGTTACGTCTGAATCGCCGAACCTGTTGCCCGTGATCTTTCTTCAGGTGTTTATTTAATTCAGTTTTCTTTTTAAATTCTTTATCACAAACCTCACATGTGAGCGACTCAGGTGAGTTTTTAACTGTACTATTGTTTTCCATAGAATTTATCAAATCGAGGACTTCCTCCTTAATTTCTACTTTCGGTGGTACCGACATAGGATCTGGAACATCAGGGTGCTTTTTGGATCGATGTTTTTCCATGTCTAATTTCCTTGTGAAGCCATTGTCACAAACATCACAAAATATTTTATATTCAATGTCTACTCTTCGTCTTCTTTTGGTAAGTTCTTTCTTTTCAACATGTTGTTTTTTTATATGCCTTAACATATCACAGCGCCTCTTAAAGGATGTTTTACAAAATTCACAAACAGAACGAAGATTCTCATCATTAGGGGGTTTACCTATGCCATGCCTTCTGTACTGATGGATTTTTAGAAATTTTACGCTTGAAAATTTGGTAGAACACTCTGAGCAGCGGTGGGACTCTTCTTCTTCTGATTCTTTTTCAGCATCTGTGACTATAACTTCTTCGGCAATGGCTTCTGAATCTTCTTCCTTTTTTATTGGTGTTACAGTTACATCCTCTTCATTGTTTCTGAAACTAATGCTTGATTTAATTTGTGAAAAGCAAAAATATAACTAACTGACTGGGAAACGTCTGGCCAAACTTTGCTGGCAAATTCTACTAACCCTAAAAATGAAAAACTTTAGGTAAGTGGATATAGGTCCGAAAACGCTTCCTTACGGAGTTACAGGGTCCCGAAGATGGAATAGCCTAATCACCTTTTAATTAATATCTAAGCCACAAGTTGCGATATTGAATCAAGTTTTGTATTGATATTGTTATTGTATTTATAAGTCGCTAAATCTACCGGTTTTTGAGATAATTCAAAATTGAGTTGCCATGAAGGTTGAGTGTTTTCTCAAAATGCACTAATATTTTGAACGAACTTTCAGGGGATGTTCTACAGATGAAATAAATAAATAGTTGTTATAAACATAAGTCCTAAAATGCACTCTTACAAAGTTACAGTCCCCCGAATACAAAACAGTCTAGACTGTTGGAACTGCTCCCTCTTTCGGAGGCCGAAAACTTTTTATAGCCTCTGATTTGCCGAACTTACCCTCAAAGTTTGTGCAAACTGTTTCCGCATTATGAGGAAACAGTCAGACCCTCATAGCAACTAGATTTTTCACAAAAATTGCATTATCTCGAAAACCGTTGGACTTAAGGACTTTCAACAAGAGTACCTTACTTGTGTGGTTTTGTATGGATAATGCGATTTTCAAGTCAAAAATTAAAAATAAATTATCAATAGTAAAATAATCATAAAGAATTAGAACCAAATATCGCAATTAATGGCAGAGACACTTTTGGAAGGTTGTAACTCCATTTTTAAAAGGTTGTAACTTCGATTTCAGACTTTAAACTTTTTTCACCTTTCGGCTCAATAGAATCTGCCACCGAAGGTTAGTCGATCTTTTTCAGCGACCACGTACTAAATCATTTTTAAATTCTATCAATACTAACAAAATTTATGGAATCTACCACATCACCACAGTGAAAATTTTCTCAAAAATGAAAACTTAGAAATTTCAGTCAGATTTAATGGAACTGATATGGCTAAATTTACTAAAATTAAACACATAGGTAACTTTCTTTAATAGCTGTAAAGTACAAAATGCTTATTCAGTAAAGTACCAAGGCTTGTATATATATAAGTACAATGCTACTGGGGTATCTGAGGCTCCTTTTCAGTGTATATTTTTTACAAGTAATACAAATAGTAATTTTGTTTTTTCGATAAACTTAGGTAGATTGTTGACAACTGCTAGTTAAGACAATAATTTAAATAAATGGAAGCGTGATTGTAATTGTCCAAAATTAACTAGCACGGATTAACAATCAACCCTAGTGTATCTCAGAAAAAACAGGCCCTTGTTGTATTGTAATGGCTATATCACACGCAATTAATTACGACGTATCTTAAATTAACGAACCCTATTGAATATGTTCATAGATTATTGCGTGCTGTACCGTAGCTACGAACCTAACTTGTTGTCTTTGTTGCTAACAAACGCAGTGGTATGTCATTATTAATTATTTAAATTAGAAGCGCGTTCAAAACCTGATTTAGAGCTCCTTTGTCAGCTGATGCTACTGGTTCAAACCCAACTCTACTCCTAACTCTTGACTTGTGAACATACCCCAGGGGTGCTTTTTAAGTTAGCTATACCATATACAGGGTGTTTCTTAATAACATGCTAATATTTAAGGAGGTTATTCTTGGGTCCATTTTGAGAAAAAAACTTCATATGAACATATGTCCTAAAGGTCTTAACTTTTGAACTACGGGGTGCTAAAATATTAAGAAAAAATTCTTTTTTTATGTTAACTTTGGTATGACCCTAGATATTTTTGTGAAACGTAGTACGCATCTTCTACGCATCAAAAGGCATTTTCTGCTGTACAACATAATTTTTTATTCTTGCCAGTGGCGTTCGTGCCGGATTTGCACTGAATCATTTTAAAGAGAAAAGTGGTACGCCACTGCTTTTTTTTAAAGTAAAAATTATGTTTGAAATCCTCATTCCTTTCTGAGCAAATCTGGTCTCTTCATTTTTTTCGTTTGACGTACGGTTTTAGCATAAAAAAATTAAATTCATTCATTTGCATCTCGCTAGACCACTTACGACAAAAACCAATTTACGTAACTTTTACTTTAAGAAAAAGCTGTGGCGTATCACTTTTCTCTTTAAAATGATTCAGTGCTAATCCCGCACGAACGCCACTGGCAAGAATAAAAATTATGTTGTACAGCAGAAAATGCCTTTTGATGCGTAGAAGATGCGTACTACGTTTCACAAAAATATCTAGAGTCATACCAAAGTTATCATAAAAAAAAGAATTTTTTCTTAAAACTTTAGCACCCTGTAGTTCAAAAGTTAAGACCTTTAGGACATATGTTCATATGAAGTTTTTTTCTTAAAATGGACCCAAGAATAACCTCCTTCAATATTAGCATGTTATTAAGAAACACCCTGTATAACATAGTTTATTACACCTAATTTTTCTTAATTATATGCTTGCAAGGTAGAAGAAAGGATTAAATTTAACAAAAAATGCCCTAAAATTATGAGAAAAAATGTCCTTAAATTCTTTTAAAAAAATTTAGTTTTGTTGGTGGGACGCATGTAGATGTAAAATTCTCGGTAATGTTCTTTTGGGAGAATATTCCAGACAATAATCCTGAGAATATTTCCGAGAATATTCTTAAACTAAAGAATAATTTGAGAACTTTTATTGAAATACTAAAACTATATAGGAATATTCAGGAAAACTAATAAATTTAATAAGATACAATAAGTACATAATAGAAATAGGTTTAAAAATACACATAGGCCACAGTCTACAGATAGAAATACTGGGATTCCCTCGATACAGACAGCGGACAGCCACAGCTGTGTGCTGTGCTAAGCAATGCGCCAATTCCCTATGCCCATATTGGAATATTTGAGAATATTCTCGTAATTACATGCATGCGTCGTACTGCTTATTTCTTATTGTTTTGGTTGCTGCTGTTGGTATCATTGCTTGCTGTTAACACATAAGTATTTATCAGTGCTGCCACTTTACCGGTTAATGAAGTTAGCGCAATCAGTCTCTACCTCCCACTACTGGGCTTTGACACTTTTCTACCACGTACTCTCCCTTAGCGCTAAGCTGTAATACGGGGGACCTACAGTTTAACGTCAAATCCGAACAACTAACATACTCGATTGGGTAATTTGAGTGGCGGGTTGCAGCATACATTTTTAATGCTGCATTTTGGCTGCGGTGGGGAGAGACCTTTAGCGTTAGAGGCGAGCGCTCAACCTGTAAGTTACCGCCCCCCATGACGTCATATTCCCTCCAAAAATTAACTTTTAACTTAGTATGATAAATTATTTTGCAAAATCTTTAGTAATATAATTGGCACGATATTTGTGAAATACATAAGGCTATTTGTATATTTAAGAAGTAGAAAACAACCTCATCATTTAAATCAAGTTGCCATATCGGTCACTTCACGCAGGAAGTCTTTTCTTTGCTCATAACAATTGGATCTAAAATGCGATGCAATTTTTTTCGTTCTTTCCGCATATACACTAAGCAATAATTGACTTGAGTCAGATATGCCATTTTCGGTTAATAGCACCTCTACAGCACGCAAAATTTGCTTGATAAAGTTTGATGCCACAAGTCATGCCAAGTTAATAATAAAGTAAATAAATAAAATTAAAATAAATACACACTACGGTATTTTATTATTTTATATTGTATAAAATATTACTTTTTACGGATATAATTTTACATAAGTCTAAGTAGTAAGTGACTATATTATACAGTGATCGGCAAAATGTTTGCATTATACAGGTAAAAATTTTATTATTGGAATTTTTCCAAAAACTTATTTTTGGGATCGCTTCTGCATCTGAGATAACCTAAAAATTGATTTAAACATAGGTCATGTGACTTCAGGTGTGGCGGGAATTTCCAAAAATTAAATAAACTAGTGTTACCCCAGCGCACAATGCACTGACAGACTGAGCGTTTGCCGAGTCGGCTAAATGCTAAGTCACGTGATGCATTAGTTCCACGAGGAGACGCGGCGTTGGTGTAGATTCGCCTCAAGTAAAGCGCGTTCAGCAGACTTTCATATATAAATTAAAATAATTATTATTGAAAAAACGACGTAGAATAAAAATATAAAAATGTTTCATGTTCAATCTGAGGATAGAGACCTTTCATTGAAGAAAAAAATGGTCCAAATTGGTGAAGCGGTAGCCTCTTGAGGAACCGGAGAAAAATACCCTTTGAGCTTTTGTATATGTATGGATTGGCGTAAATCGCCTTATATGAGAAAATATCAAAAACAGTTATTGGAAAAAAGTGTTCAAAATCCACTTCTAATCCCATGTGAAAAGTTAGAAACAAAGATATTAGTAAATTAAAAATAGCGTTTTTTTTTAATAATATTAAAATACTGCAATGGCTATTAGAACAAACCATTGCAGTAAGCAGGTACCTAACGAAAAACGATTTTTTTGAATTAGTTCTTCCAAGTGTGCTAAAAAGAAATTTTGTGTTCAATTATGACTTATACAAATGAATTTCACAGGAATCAATATATTCCAAAGACAAAAAATGGGGATTTGATGATTCAACATAAAATATTTTAAAAAAATCCATTTTTAATTTATTATTTTTGTTCCAAACTTCGTACATGGCATTAAAATTGATTTTGAACACTTTTGATATTTTCTCAAATGCAGAGTTTTTTCGTCAATTCAATTAATTTTTTTTAAGTCACGTGACCTATGTCTAAATCAATTTTTAGATTATCTGAGAAGCAGAAGCTATCCCAAAAATAAGATTTTAGAAAATTCTAATAATAAAAATTTTCCTGATGTGTTGCAAACATTTTGCCGGTCACTGTATACACTAATAATAATCAATCACAATGTCACATTTTAATGAATAAAACCTACACACATAATTATTGTTAAGATGTTGCTAAAAAAATCCATATAGGCTTTACTATCTACAAAAAACATCTCAAAAATAATATTTACACTTGATTACTTTATAAATAAATTAGGCCTCTTAACTGTAAAACTAACTATTACTTAATCAATTCAGTAGCGTCATGTCAGTATAAAATTAATGTGGTTAATGTAAAAACTTCTAAATTAGTAAAGCTTTTAATATTTATGGCAATACTTGAATATACATATATTAATACTGATTTTGTGAAAAATATGTTCAATATTATTAAAGTAAAAAAAAATAATAATAAAAATTAGTAAATAATTTCACTGAACTGGGGGGTGCCATAAACTGATTGACTTAAGATTATTGCACAAATAGACATCGTCTAATATACTCGAAAATCTAGTAGCTGCCACAAAATTTAAAAAAAGACACTGGGTTAGCAGAAGAAAAAAATTAGGTGGACCATTTTACTGCTCTACTAAAATCTTAATATTATTAATATAGGATAACAATAGAATATTAATGTTATTTTAGTCATCGTAAAAAAAATAACTATGTCTTAAATTTTAAACACACTAATTTGCAAAAGCAACAAGTAACAACAGTTTACTTTCATATACTTTCAGTATCTGCCCCATGCATGAGTCATACGACCAACATCAGTGATGCCTACTGGCATGTCGTAAAACTTTTGGTGTAAAACCAAAAGCAACAGCCGACAGAGTTGTTATTGTGTATGTTAAGCGCAGATTTCTATATAGTTAATTGTTATACCAAAATTTCAAGTGGTGGCGCTGATGATCATTTAGATGGGACAGATAGTGACGTACTGATATCATGAAAATATGTGATTTTGAAGTTTTGACCTCAAGAACTCGAAAAAGTGGTTTTAAAAAAGTGGTTGGGTGTGTGTGTATGCCTCATATCTCCTGGGTGGATGGATCAATTTTGATGCCGACAAAGTAAACTTTTAGAAAATATGAAGTTAAACATGTTTTTTCAGAAATTAAATTTTTGGACTGAAAACCGAATCTGATAGAAGCCTTCCACACTGTCTAGCTTCAAAATGGCAGCTGCTATGATTTTTTGAAAATGTTTACTTTAAGCCTTTACTACTCACAAACGAGTTGCCTGATCAGCATTAACTTTAATTATTATAGCAGCCAGAGTGGTTAGAGCACTTGGCTGCTAAGCGGAAGGTCTTGGGTTCAAACCCGATGACTGGATGCCTGGCGGGCGGGGCGGCCTACGCACTCGCTTTTAAAAATTGTGAACCAAACCCCTCGATGGGTTAGGGAAGTAAGGCAGCCGTCTAAGGCGTGGTGCTTATCACACCACCCCGTACTTCATATAAGAGTGCGAGACGGCTGGGTATCGGAAGCGATGGTCCGGTGGCCCTGACCCACCGCATTGCAGGCCAAACTCCTCATTGGAGTTTAGTGCCACCGACTTTACTTTTATTATAGAAGCCATAAGGAAACACAATGTCACTTATGCAAGATAATTTGTACCATTTCAAATTGTGGAACAAGTTTTGGAAATTTTCAAAAAAATAATTGCATACTCAAAAACTGGCTAACGATTTGTTAAATTTTGTAGGCTCATACAGATAGAGCCTGAGTTACAATTTGGTTGGCATCGCAGTAGGCTAATTTCTCGATGTGAATTTTAGAAAATTAAAATTCATATCCCTTATGTATTAAATGGGAGACATTAAAACATTTCTTTTTAAGCTGAACTGCTCACGAGTGATAGCAGAATAGGATCCACATCTTAATCTTCATCCAGTTTATTATAGATAGATAGAGAAGGAATTGTGACTTGGTGTATTTCCACGACTTTACCCTTATATCAAAATTTGAGAAATACTTTAAATAGCAGGCCCTAAAATCAAACAATAGGTATAATATCGCAATCAACCTTAACGTCCCACTGCTGGGCACCGGCACTCTTCTCTGCCACCTACTCTCCTTAGCGCTAAGGTGGAGTACGGGGGACCTACAGTTTAATGTCGAATCCGAACGACTAAATACCAGAGAAGGTTTGAGGCATTAAGACCCCACGGCTGCCTACACCGGATTGGGGAATGTGAGTAAAAAACTTTACCTGGACATTCCAATACTTTAGAAATTGTCATATCATACCGTAAAAGACAAAAGTATGTTTGTAATTCTGTAATTTTGTCAACCTGTTATATGTCTGCCATCTTTTTATGTTTAGAAACTTTTTGGGATTCAGAAAAACTACAAATGGAAGGACAAATTCGTCTGTCATAAATTGGGTGGGAGGGGGATACTTAACTTATCTAAATATTGCTGCACTTAAAAATTAAGTTGTAAACTTGTGAGCCTTATTCTACTAACACGAATGTTTTATCAACCCCCCTGTAATAAATAAACGTGAATTTTTCGATTTCCAAAAAATTCATAAACGGCATCACAGAGAAATTCACAAACTGGGAGACGAACCAAATTGCAGCCTATACTTATCTCTAAAAGTCTACAAAATTGAAAAAACCTTGTGGCCAGTTTTTGAGTAAGATTTTTGAGAAATGTACCAAAAAAACATACCAACAGGACAATAATATGCATGGAAAGAGAAGGAAGACATACAGAAATGAAAGTATTTAATTTAAGATAATATTGTTCTGAAACATGATTTATCTTAAATATTTCATGTTAACTGTAAAAAACAAATACACTGAAAAAACACGTTTAATATTTTTGTATAAAAATGAGCAAACTAAAAAACTGAAATTTTCTCACCTAACTTCGTATATTTGCAATCTTAATGTAATTACAAATAACTTTTCCTTATGACCATTTTGTATCTTTTGATAAATTAAGGGCATTCCAGGCCATTTAAAAATTTAAGTGACATATTCACGGTAATTTTGTGGTTATTAATCATTCTGAAACTAATGCCAAAACCCATAAAAAACAAATTAATTAAAAAGTTTCCCATGTGGTTCAGACCTTTTGGCAATCACTGTATAAAATATACATGTTTTACAAAATCTCTCCATAAAAAATAATGGTTTTTGGAGTGAATATATTTTTTCTCCCAAACATAATATATTGCCGTTATAGCTCTTAAACAGGCCATGCCCCTTTTCCCAAATATGTTAGCTTCCGTCACATCTTGTTTTGGATGCTTGTATTTGCAGAACCGCTTCCTTTGGAACCCACGAGTCGTCCACTGATTAGTACCGTCAAAATATAGTGGAAGCATGGGAAAGTAAAAAATAAAACCCAGTACTGACGATTCCAACTAAACAAAACAAACAAATCGCATACCAGTTACACTAAAAAAAATCACCAAGACATCATGACCAATTCCCTAAATGAAAAATTAATTTTACAATAAGAATAAAGAACTTATAAGATAAAAAATTTAATTAGAAGTTAAATGGTCCACGAAACCTAATTTAATCTCCAATACTGTTTATAAAATTGCACATTTTTGAATACTTTTACTACTAACAAAGAAACAAATCACAACTTTTTGAAACATTGCTTTATGGAGTTGATCGATTATGGTTAATTTTATTATGATTTCTCAAATACCGTTTCTGTCTAAAACTAAGCCCACACTCGCTGCATGAAAACGGTTTTTCTTCAGAATGAATTAACTTGTGTCTCTTTAACTCATATTTAATTCTGAAACACCTACCACAGACATCACAGGGATACGGTTTCTCACCAGTATGCCTTGTGACATGTATCAAAAGAGGAGGTCTTGTTCGAAAACCTTGATTGCAATAGCTGCACCTGAATGGGAATGAATCAGTATGTGATCGATTATGAACAAAAAGGGATGCCTTTTGTTTAAAGCTCTTGCCGCACAAATCGCAAATATATGGTCTTTCATTCGTGTGTATACGTCTGTGCTCCTCTACATTACGACGTGTTGCAAACATACGTCCACATATATCGCACCCAAAGTTTTTGATTCCTTCGTGCGTTTCTCTTAAATGTCTTACTAGGCCTTGAGATACCCGAAACTGTTTTCCACACAAATCACAAACATATGGTCTTTCACCCGTATGTATACGCATGTGCCAAATGTAAGTGTATGGAGAATGCAAACTTTTTCCACAAATTTTGCAGTTGTAGTAAATACGTCCTTCAACTATAACTTTAGCAGCATTTACGGCATCGTGGTCTAGTTTCGTATTTTTTCGACGATCCTTTTTATTTAACGTTTTATTAGAAGTAGCCATTTCGTCGGTAAATTCATGTTCTTTATCAGCATGTTCTTGTTTTACATGGTTCAATATATCCTCCTCATTTACAAACATTAATGGGCAATACTGGCAAGAAAAATTGTAATTTTCAGACTGTTCTACTTTGTTTGTTTGTAGATCATCATTGTCATACAACTCATCCTCATCAACTGCTTCTTTTTTGCAATTTTGTTCACCCTGTATTATCGACGATGATTTACTACCCTGTTTGACTTTAACATTTCTCTTGCGTGCAACCTTTTGTACCTTTCTAGCTCCAGCTTTCTTGATTTTCCGTAAAGTCGTACCTTCAGGAAGCCTAGAATCCACAAATGGGTTTTGGATGTTTTCGATGTATTTTTGAAGAGATTCATCTGTAATAACATCAGTTTGTATCCATTCCTCCTTTTTGACGTCACTGAAATGTTGAAGGTTGTAAGGCGGCGGATCCTTATCTTCTTTAGAATGTTGTGTACAATTTTGTTGCATAGTGGTAGCTGCAGGTTCTTGGCAGAAAACACTCAGACTTGCGGCAGGTGACTTGGGCTCTGACCTGCGAACATAAACCACGCGATTATTTATATGGAAGGATACAGCTCGCAAGTCTGTTGCTTTCCACCAAGGCGAGAAAAATTCTTATCCAATGACATGTAATTGAGATAAAATTGCAGAAAAAATGAAAACCTTGCAATTCAACTAAAAGGTTAAGGATGATTAATCATATGATCAAATTAAGTTTTATCTCTCAAAGACAGCAATAAACCAACAAAAACTAAAGTCGAAAACAGGGAAAGCAGTTACATCACATTACCGTCAGCTGTTTCTACTAACTTGATAATAGTTGCAATGCCATCAAAATTTAAATTGTTTAAAATTTAATTCTATTCCAATATAACAATTTAAATTTGCATCATGTCAACATTCTAAAGTGGTCTTGGTTTAGCACCTACAACCAATACCAAATTAAAACATACCCATGAAATGAATTTGATTCTGCTAAAAAATTTCACGGTAAAATCTAAATTTTTTTCAGTGAAACTTTGCATACTTTGAACTTTATTAATACTACTTTTGTGAAAGTTTATTAACCTCTCAATTTTCATTTGTAGGCTTATCTTAACTTACGAAAACAATTTGCAGTTACAACTGTACAAGAACATAAAATTTCATTGTGATTTATTGAGAAGGAAACACACTTTCCATAAATCATTTACGTAGAGTGATTTAAATTCCACGATCAGTATTGAAAATTTATTAAATATAAAGTAGTTTAAAGCTGGTAAAGTTACAGAATTTTTCAACAAATAACAATTAAAACAAGATACTTAACAGGTTCAGCCCTATGTGACACGCAGGCATACAGAGATTTTTATAATTAAAATGCTCCCTCCTGTCCTTTTCCGCGGGTGTTACTGAACTTTCTCTACTAATTTGGGGTCATGCTACAACCAATGATACCATTTTTCTCTCCAAAGAAAGGCTATTAGAGTTATTGCAGGCCTAAAATGTAGGGATAATTGTAAAGACTACTTTACAAAACTTAACATCGTAACATTAACTGTATATACATTCTTAACTATTATACAGGGTGTCTCAGACATGACTCCCCAGGCCTATAACTTTGTTATTTTTAAAAATAACTATAATAAACTATATATATTCGTAAATGGGAGCAAATTCTCTATAAGATGGGCAAAGAAAATTTTAGAAAATCTGTACTCATATTATGGCAGCGATATTCAACTTTTTTTTTTCAAATTGCACACTATGATTTTTTTCGGTCATTCTGATAGTACTCTTTATTCTCCTTACAACCATGTAAACCAATATGGGTCTTACATAAGAAAATTCTCGACAAAAATACGATTGAAAGTTGAAGTCTAGGTTTGCCATGGAAACAACTGATTTTTGTAATTTGTACTCATCGGCGATGAAAACATTAAAAAAAATACCTTACTACAGTCTGCAGTAATATTCCTCCAGAATTATTAATAAAAGTTACAAGTAGAGAATTTCTGCATAGACTTGAATGTTGCGCAACTGAAAACGGAGAGAATTTTGAACAATTTTTGTAATTATAATTAACTTGTTATTAGCATTTAGTTAATAAAGGTAATATTGTATAAAAATAATGAATTTGTATTTTTTTTACACTACGCTATTGTTTTCATCGTAGACGAGTAAAAATTACAAAAATCAGTTGTTTCCATGGCAAACCTAGACTTCAACTTTCAATCGTATTTTTGTCGAGAATTTTCTTATGTAAGACCCATATTGGTTTACATGGTTGTAAGGAGAATAAAGAGTACTATCAGAATGACCGAAAAAAATCATAGTGTGCAATTTGAAAAAAAAAAGTTGAATATCGCTGCCATAATATGAGTACAGATTTTCTAAAATTTTCTTTCCCCATCTTATAGAGAATTTGCTCCCATTTACGAATATATATAGTTTATTATAGTTATTTTTAAAAATAACAAAGTTATAGGCCTGGGGAGTCATGTCTGAGACACCCTGTATACTAAAGAAAATGTAGCAAATTATAATGCACACAATGTCATGTCTGAGACACCCTGTATACTAAAGAAAATGTAGCAAATTATAATGCACACAATCAAATCCACTCGTATCCAGCAACAAAAAATGATAAAAAACTGATAGTAAATCAATTACGCTTATCGAAATCTAGAGATCTATTCCGTGATAAAATTTTACAATTCTCTACCAACGGAAATAAAAAGGCTTTCTTTCATTGCTTTTAAATACAAAATATGGTCATGTTTGTTATTAAAGGCCTTCTATACACTTGAGCACTTTTTACATTTTTTTCTTTGAAAACCGTTCGCGAGCGCTCCTGCACCACTTGATTACACCTCTAAACCCACTCGCTCCACTCCAGCTCTGCTCAGCAATTTAATAATCAAATGCATCTATGGTGCAATGCTAGTGTTTATATTCCCGGGATGGTTTTAGGATTAGGTTTAATGGGACCGTAGGCGCAGCAAAGTGCACACGATGCACAGGTGTAAACCAATAATAGAGCAGTATTAGTTATGATAGCCCTAGGTTTGTAAGAAATGGTAATATACTCCCCTGACACATTAAATTACTGTGCAGAATTAAATTTTTACTATTTGTACCTATAGATTTGTGTAGAAGTAAAAATTAGTTTTTATAATGCATGCACTTCAAATAAAGTATATAATTTTATAGAATTCTGTTCTATTTTTACGATCAAATTATGTACGTTATTGTACTAGTTTGAAAATTTCACACGAAAACGACACCCCACTTAAAAACCAATTGATTTACATCAATGATATTTTTAATGTAAAAAACCGATAATTTAAATGTTTACAATATGATAAAAAATAATAAAAAAAATATGTAAGTTCTTTTTCTTCAATAAAACCATACATTCTGTTTGTTCATTTTCATATCTGATATAGTATTTACAAAAACAGCAAATTCCGAGGCAAATTCCCTATCAACTGATGGTTATCCAACAACTAACACTAATCATATTCTTGTGAACATAAAGTTGGTATTCTATTAAAATAGTTGAAAAGTGAAAGTCTTCAAGTGATCATAATCACTAATATTGATACATCATAAATATGATTTGTTCTTTTTGAACTTATACAGGGTGGTCTAACACATTACTTATTATTATTATTGTTTGGTAACATTTGGCATACCTTTCTGCATACCTGAAAAAATTTTTAACAAATGCTGTAAGTGCTGTGATCCAATTGTCATTTTTTAAGAATATCAACCTAGCAATTTTTTGCACTTATTCGACAGAGAATCTTTTTCTCTTTTCTTCGATATAAAAACTTGTATAGCCTTACATAACAAAATTTTCGATTTTAAATAAAAGCCTATCACAATCGCAGTAGTGTGCTTGGAAATTCATTTGTTATCTCTTAGCAGTCAAAAACAATTTAAAGATAAAAATTTCGACTGTGCTAGGCTGTTTTTCGAATCCAAGGCCTGCTAATATGAAGAAGTTTTTCACGTTTTTCTCGAAAATTTTGTCATGTAAGGGAATACAAGTACATGTTGACGAGAGAAAAAAATTCTCTATTAAATGAGCGCAAAAAAATTGCTAGGATGTCATTTAAAAAACATTAAGATCGTGTCACAGCGCATAGCGCTTACATTATTAGCTAAAAACTTGTTTAAAGTATGCAGAAAAGTAAGTGAAACGTACCAAAAACTGATATTAGCATTTGTTTTCTATCTTGATTCGTTTCAGAATTAAATAGCGTAATAAGTGTTGGACCCCCGTATCTTTGGTTCATCATTTTATGACATAATCAATCACCTATACAGTAATAGTACAAAATAAAACACTTTCCTAAGAAATTTTATAATCTTTTCATGTACAATTCACATGAAGGGTTACCACTTATGCGATGCCTCATTCTCCTTTACATCCCTTATAAATGTTGTAGTCCAAACTTTTTTCATTGAACTTTTAAGTTGTATTAATGAATTTACACGTTCTATTTCCATTAATTCGTGGTTGCTATTTTACATTTCAAATTAAAAACAAAATTTTTTTGCAGTTTCATAAAATAAAGTACTTTTAAAACTCATGACCATTCATAATCTACGCATATGAACCCTGTTTTATTTTATTTTATTATTACACAAGCATCAATTCCAGCTGACCAAATAAACAATAACTATCTACACAAATATGGATGTGTTACCATTCTAAGCTCGTAGATAATTCGTTTAAAATTGTATTAGTGCGCCAACTAGATATTTAAAAGAATTATACCAGGAATTATTATTAATTGATGGCTTATAATTTAAATACTAGACTAGAAATCCGGACACTATATCTCTCTAAATAGAATTAACGGCAAAGAGCAGAAAACTTTTCCTTAAATCAAAACGTTATTGTTACAACCACATCCTACCATTTAAAACTTTTATATCACATGTTTATTATTTCACAGTTTGATGGGTTCATTCCAATACCAGCAAATAATAACCTACTCACCTATCATCATCTTGTGTAGCAGGAGAACTAGGTTCATCAATATCGTCAAAATCTTCTTCGCTGCAAATCTGTTTTTCTGAAACAACTTCTAATCCTCGTAATCTGCGATCAGCTTCAACACTTGCGACCACAAGTTCATGCCAAGCCAACACAGTTGAAGCACAACTCCAGCAGCACTGAAGTGGTAATGTATCATTTTCCGAAACTTTAACAGGTAAGTAAAGATTCATTTTGTTGGCTAGATCATTCGATATTCCTTCTTCACTGTAAATGCCAATAATTCTTTCATTGGGATTGGCACATAATCGGCATATAATGTTAAGGCTAACTATTCCCGATTCTGGCATTTGTAATAAAACTGAATCGTCTTGCGTTTCTGTGGGAATATCCTGCTGATCCATCGTAACTTCTGTATTATCCATAAGTAAATTACCCTTTGTACATTATTTTTTTGTTTTTATAGAGGAAGAATTTTATAGCTTGATATGCCAGCGATTAAAATACTTTTATAAATATTATTGTTCGCACAGGTGTAATCGTTCGTATTTACGTTTGTCGGTGATTTGCTAATAATGTAGCAGTGTGATCTTGGCGTTCTTTGTTTTTCTAAAAGCACAAAATACACCACCACATCATGCACTGTCTACAAAGCTAAACAAAGGAACAAGTCAATATGGCGTAGAATTCTTTTGCTAGCGTAAATTGACTACATCGATTTTCCATTTGTTCAAAATTTTCCCATTAGCTAAAGTTCACAATAATCACTTGCTAAAATCAAAATTTCTAAAAAAAAGCTTTTGTATATTTTTAGGGAAGTTAAGAAATATTTTTATTTTAAATAAATAAAATTTGTAAATAAATATGAGGACATTCAAAAATATGCAAATCTCCTGCTCAATATTATTGAACTCGCCAGTTTTCTCCTTTTTACCTTCCTCGCTATAAAAAGTACAGCTATATTTTTAAAATTTCGAAATTTAAGATTTCAACGGATATGCACGGCTTAAGGTCCGGGAATACCGAAAAAACGGATTTCGCCATGGTGTCTGTGTGTGCGTCTTCATAAACTTTACCAGTGGCGCCTGGTAAAAAGAGGGCAACGGGGAACTCCCACAAAAGAAGTTCACTAGCTGCCACTGCACTTTACAGGCCAGTCGCCTTAACCCAGAAAACTCAATTTAGGTTTAATAGATTGGTAGTCGCACTGGGATGAAACCGCAACAAAACGAGATTAGTCCAAAAAGGGGTGGTGGGAAAGGGTGTTGTACTTCAATATAGATGCGCTTGAAAAGGGAGCTCAGAACTGTATTATACGTATGTCTAATAGCCGATCTGCGAAAGCGCGATCTTCGTAGTAGTCTCCAGTTACCCCACCATATTTTTTCTTTCAAAAATTTAGAAAAACAACCTCCAATTGAGAAAAAATCGATAGGGGGTGTCCTTTTGGTCGTTTACCTGAACTGTTTGTTTGAGTATTTGGCCGAAAAAACGACCAAGTCCCAAAGGTGTATAGGAAATGCACTATCGATTTTAAAATTTCAAGGGATAGATATTGGTTGCAACTAGATAACACAAAATTGCTTAAAACTAAAAGACTGCTTTAAAAAATTGGGAGGGGAGGGGTGCTTAATAGCGATGCGAATAGTTGATGTGTGCAAACGCGATCTCCCTATCACCTCCACCAGAGATGCGTCTAGCAGGGCGTGTGATGCGTGCACTGCCAGCGGGTGTCATTGCAAAGGGGGCTATAAATCTTCAACAAAGAAAGAAGCAACTAAGTAAAAAAAACGGAACCCTAACAATGCCTACATCAGCAAACTACCGAATGAAATTCCCGTGAAAGAAGGACTTCCCCTACCCCTATGGTATTTTGCTGTATCATTCTGATGCTGTGCATCCGTTCAGGGAATCACCCTTCTTTTACCGTAGGGACTTCCCCTACAGGCATAGCATTAGGCATATGTACTGTCCTGCCATGACCCACGCACACATTTTATAACAGAAAGCGCACCGAAACTTAGTAATTGTGCTTCCTTGAGTAGGTACCATTGTTAATTTTGATTATGGTAAGTACGTTTTTTAAACGTAATATTTTTTAAGAGTTTACATTCAAAGGAAATTTGCAATTTCCGTAATATTGATTTAATAATAAACATCAAAATCGATATCGTACCCATTCAAAAATAATTATATGATAGTGCACTACTAACAGTACATCTCATTCTTTAAAATAACAATCAAGCTACAACTTGGAAGTTATACAATAAAATTTCTTTTTTTATAGAGGTCCGTATTTAACTTTTATTATATACCTAAATAAATGTTATTCAAAAAATATTGTTTTCGTGCAAGCCTAACTTACATAAGTGGCGTAGATAAGGAGGGGAAAGCGTTCAAGAGGTCCGCCCCTCCCAGAGCCCAGTTTTTTTTAAAAATTACAAACTAGTTCTGACCATTTCGGTGCAATTGCGAACCTAAGTTAATATTATAAAAAATTTAATTCTTTTAATTTATTGCCTCCCCTGGGTGAAGGTGAAATCACAATAAAATAAAGCAAAAAAAATAACCAATTTGGGTGATTATACATAAAATACTTTATTACTTCAACAATATTTATTTTATTAACCTTATACTTATTTTGACATGTTTACATGTCATTATCAAACGTTATATTAAAAAGTAAACCGTTAGTGTTGGTTAGTTAGCTGGTTCTAGTTACACGCAGTCGTATGAGTTACTGTGTACGCATATTCCGGCGGACATTTAAAATATTAGACATAATAGGTTTAACACTTGCAAAAAACAGCTGCTTTCCACATTGAAAAGCAGTTAGAAAATATGTACTTTCAGAAGCAGGAGTTGAAAAAATCCCTTTAAATGACATAAATTAAATGTAAATAAAACAGATGCAGTTATCAATCCATCAATCCTGAAAACGTTACATACCAACATGGCAACGTAGGGCAGACATCAAAGTGCCAAACGTCGGCTGTTACCAGTGTGTACCTATTGGTTTGACCATAACACAACATTTTTTTTATTTCAGGTGTTTTACTTGAGATAACAACGTTCATTTAACACAATAACTAGGAAATAGCCGCCTTCGCAGCTGACTGTAAGGGGTGCTACGCTTAGTAGGGAAAACTTTATCAAAATTTGAAAACGTTTATGCGAAACTTTCGTTTAATTTTATATGTCTGTGTCTAGCGACATATTTACGTACCTGTAAGGCACGCACAGGCCGCTAGAGGAGGAGAAACGGTTTTCGAAGCAGGGTACCTGACTTTATGTGAGAAAACAAAGGATAAAATCTACGCCTTGGTATTGCAGACTTCTCACCCTGCATTCTGTACATGTAGTTGGTATTATAATAAATGCAAACGTTAATGACTGGCGGTTCATGCATCGACTGACTTCTTGGGCCCATATATAATTGACGTATGGGTTTATCTTGTGGAAAATAGTAGAAAGATGTATTTTCTTGATATACAAATTGTACTGGGGTACGCAACAGATCATTTTCGATTTAGACAGACTCTTCATTATAAAATATTTACCAGAAATAACAAAATAATATTAAATTAACATGACGAATTCGTATCGTTTATATGGGCGTTTCAAATTGTTCCCTACACTGTTAGTTCTCCAAATTGCTGCGTAGGGGCGACTCTTTCGTTTGCGAAGGCAAATACGTTTTCCCTACGTCGCCATATTGGTTGGCTTGTGTGATGTCATGTTGGAATAATGTATGATGTGGTTGGAGAAAAATACAAACTTTTTGAGTTAGATTGGTTAGCTACACAAGTACTGAAAGAACTCTGAGCCACGCATCGAGACCTTCCACACTTGCAGCGCCTGACAGCACTGCACCTATCGCTAACAACATCCCAGGGAGGCATAAACAGCAGCAGACCACCTGGTACACAATAAAAATATGGGGTAATCCACAAAAGCAATTAACAAAATATCCACCACTGTCTGTACATGTCTCAGAGTTCTTACACAACGTTTATTTTCCACAATAACAAGGAAATAGCCAACCACTTGTATGCCCTACGTCGGCTATATTGTTGGTTAAGAACTGTACATATTTTTTAAATTACTATTGTGGATTACATTATATTTTAATTGTGTGCCACCCTGGGATGTTTTTAGCGATAGGTGCAGTGCCATTAGGCGCTGCAAGTGTGGAAGGTCTCAATGAAGGGTAGTCGAAACACCCGAATATAGCCAAAGTGCGTGGCTCAGAGCTCTTTCAATACTCGCTTCTGGAATGATGGAGTCCCAATTCGTTAGCAACATGCTGACTGAATCACCTCCGCTTCCACACCACGGCTGAACTCATAAATGCTTAAGAAATTATAGCACCCAGGCAAACAAAGTGTTAATAAATAAAGGGGTACCCATTTCTGATACTAAAAAATGTATAGTAAGCGCCACACTGATATTATAGCTCCATCAAAAAAACAAAATTGTAGCCAATCTTCGATTCTAGGAGCTTACAAAAGTTAAAAAAAATCGTGTTGGCAGTTATTGAGATATCTTTTTTGAAAATTTTCAAAATTATAGATAAGTGCCATTGTGATCGTTTTCAGATATTCGCCACAAAGCATTCGCAAACAAGATGTAGTTGATCCTGATCAGAGAACTACTTTTTGGGTGATTGGACGATAAAGTCAAGATTTCCAAAAAATCATAGCGGTCGCCATTTTAAAGCTAGAGAGTTCGGTAAAAAAGTTTTCAATTTTTTTCTCAGATTCTGCACTCAAGTATTCAAAATTTAGTTTTAGAATAAAACGCAACCAAAAAAACATATTTAACTAGCACTTCCCGAATCGGATTTTTTTGAAAAGCTTAACTAGAACTACGATTTCCGATGTACCTCTTCATTTACAATTTCATCAAAATTAGTTCAGTACTTTCACCCTTAGAAGCGTCACTCACACACCCAGAAATTTTTTTTAACCACTTGTTTGGGTTCCTTGAGCCCCAAAGCGTGTATTTCCGTTAAACTCTCTAATCCAAAAATTTCAATGAAATCAATACTTCCCTATACCGGAGGTATGGGAAAGTAAAAAAGGCATATAGATTATTTCAGCCTGTATTATAGCAACTGATATTTACGACATATTTAACTTGATAACTTATTTTTCTTTCATATTCCTAGTTAACAGGGTTTTAATTATTCAATTTTCAAGCGCTAAACACCACTTCAAGTTATACTAACTTGCAGTTATATAAACTCACGATATCTTAACATTTTTATTCATTCATTTTGAAAATCACATGTGAATACGTCATATCGAAAACTTTATAAACATAAACTCCTTGAACAAATAAAACTATATTTACAGAACCACAATATAAAATCACCCCTACTATGACACTGCCCAAAGTGGTAACCAAGACTTTTTGCAATTTTTCCCTTTTACATTCATGCATTAAGGCTACTGTAAGACAGTCTTTCAGCTAACTACAATGACTACCATTAACATTCCACTCATGTTTTTTTAATACCTTTGCGTTAATAACTGTATTTTATTTATGATTAACCAAATACAACAAAATGTAGGTTTCTGATGATTCATGACAACAGTAATGATACACAAGCTAATTTTAGTAAAATAAAAAATTCTTAGAAAAGCACATCAGCTTGTAATCAAAATACAGTAGATTTGCCTTTTTCACAATTGCATAAATAAATAATAACATTTTATAACAATTAAAACAGCTATTATAATTGTTAAAAATTTCAGTCCAACATTTAATTTTTTTTAATTATATATAAATGCTGACTGCTAATCTCAATCAGAATTCACAAAATACTGGTCTATAATAAGTAGCTCATTATGATTCTAGAATTAAACAAGCACGGAAAAGATTTTTACAATATTTTATATCAAAAGTATGTATAATGTAACTTGTCGGTATAAAATTTCCTAGCAAGTATTTTATGGAGGTTTAATAAAATAAACTAACTTTTAGAGTTCATGTAATTGTTTTGGAGCACCAGTATTCCATCTTTCTACAAAGTTTAAATTTCATTACTTATAAATTCTAGAGTAAAAAAAAACAATTAGAAAAACTCTTGTTTCATAAAACAAAATGAATTTTTTTTTATTTTTATAAGTTTTTATTTTTTCTATATATAAAAAATCTGATCATGTTTTCATTGGTAAAAATCCGTTCCTGCCAGATAATTCAAAATCAACGCTCACAGTGATTTAAAGCATAACAATTCAACAAAGACATTTGCTGTGACCAGCTATTGGTTTTATTAATTTAAACTAGTTGCTTAACAAGAACAAATTAATTACAATTTAAATAAAAATTACCTTCAAAAAAAATTATAAATAAAGTCATGTCGATAATATATCCTAATACGAATAAATGGAATATACTTTTAAATTTTCATATACCGACCGGATCGTGTAAATGCAACTGAAACTAAACCAATAGTGAAGTATCACTCGCACATTTCATCCACCATTTTCTCCATATCTATATCCGCATCTATTTCATGCTGTTCATTTTTGCTACTAGTTACAGGCACACTACTAACAACTGGGTTACTGCACTCATCAACGTCTGAACTTCTGCTAGGGGAAGTCGGAGTATCAGCATCCTCTAGGCCCTCCGGAGGTTTAAGTTGCATCAGTTTTTCTCTAAGTTGTTCAAAGATCTTCTTGAAACTTTCTACACTGGTGAAGGTTGATCGTTTATTGCTATTCCGCGGCAACCGTTTTTCCGAAAAAAGATTTTCAATATCTTTAATCCAATCCTCCACCTGTGCTATGATTTCATGCCTTTTCAAGTAAAAATGCGCATTAATGACATCCTTGAAACACGGGCATGGATTAATAATTTGTTCCAACATTGCCCACCTCACTGTGGCTTGACAAATATTTTGATTGTATTCCTTAGAACTTTGTGTACCCGAAGGTGTACCTCGCGATCGTTCATACCCAGGTTCATTAAAATACGGTTCAGGTACAAGAATTAAGCTCTGTATCGATACTAGTACTTGTAGAAAGCTAGAAGTCTGGGCGTTCCATTTCTCTTCGGGTCTACCATGCCACGTGTTTAATACTGAGAGACACACTTTTCCATCATTGTATAAATTTGGATTAAACCTAACAGTGTGATGACCAGTTGTTTCTAAATTAATTAGCATTGGGGATAGAGGATAATCAGGGGGAAAGTAGACGTCTAATTCGAAGCAACCATTTGCATATGGTGTGTCGGCTGGACCCGTAATAAGGACTTTCATTATGTCTAATCTATCAGTATCACAACGTACAAACACTGAACTGCTGTAACTCAAAGGTAGACTGGTTGCTAATGTAACCGCTTCTTGGGCTAATCGTTTTACACGTGCTGGATGGGACTGGTCACCAGCCGATCTTGCATTATTTTCAAAATGGTGTGATATCACAAACTTGTAACCCCCTTCTGGTAATTCTTGTATCATTTCGTAGGTATCTGAAAAGGTGTATAGCGGTAAGTGCTTGTCGATGATAAATTTGCTTTTTCTTTGGGTTTCCAAAAATTAAAAAAAAATTGACTTGCTTAAAAGAGATAATTCAATCACTTACCAAACTGTAGTCTTTTCATGAAAGTGAGGTATCGTTCTTCTATGGATGTTGAGAGAGGATAGTCCATTTTGATTTCCCTCATTATATCCTGGTCAGAATCCTCTAAACGATCAGTAACAGCCTTCACTAAGTTAGCTGTAGCTTGAATATCTGGCATAAGCTGTGCCAGACCCTCATCTCGTTCTAGCTCTTCTAACTGTTCTCCCATTTTCGGCTTGAACTTTAAACTAGATGGTTTGCTTCCAAATCTATATAATAATTTTTTTTCCATCAGTTTAGAAAAAATCAGTAAAATAAATGTACACAAAAAAGTTATTAAATTCTAATACAAATATTTCTAGGCAGTCGTAGTAGGCCAGCGGGTTGAGAGCTTGCCTCCTCCTCAACCAACTGGAGGCCAAAACTCGATTTAAAAAAATTTGGAGCAACGAAGATCGGTTTTGCTACTTAAATTAACGTTTTTTGGAGTGGCGTGCTTGCTATATTTGTGTATATATGTGTGCTAAGCCGGGATAAGCAGGGTGTATTTACTGATTTCAGTTGTTTTTTTCAATAACACATTAAATTCTCTATCTTTTCGTAAACTTAAGCCAAATAATGAAAGTTGTAAAATAGTGTTTTGTTGTCTAAGACCTGTTTTTTTTTGCTAAACATTAGACAGTTTAAAAATATATACTATGTAACCCCTGTGCAGTGTTGACAGTGCATTTAATTCAGGAAAAAAGGAGATTTATCTATGCAAATGTTATATATGCACATTTAAACAGGGTAATCCTCCTCAAAAGAACACTTTTCTATCATTTTCTAAAACTAATATCGCATTAACACACTAATATACAGGAAATGTGACAAGGGACACAAAACACAAAAATCGAAATTGAAAAGCGTTTTAGACAATTTAAACAAATTTAAGATATTTGAAAAAATCTGACATCAAAGTCTCAAGCAGCTTTTTTTATCATGAACATGAGCAATTTTCTGCCATATCATTTGATTATTTTGAATTTCCCGCCGTCGTTGGGCCAATCACCCACACAGAGTATAAGCGATTCAGAGTTTTTATGGGAGTCACGGACATGGGCGGAAATCAGGCAACGGAAACGCGAGAAAAAGGTTAAGATTTGGAATGTGGAACATCAAGACACTTACTGGAAAAGAGGAGGAAATAGTTGAAGAAATGGAAAAATATAAAATAGGAATACTTGGTATCAGCGAGATCAAGAAGAAAGGGCAGGACTATAAAAATCTATCTAAACATTATACACTGAGATATGCAGGAATTCCAGTGGGAAGTCGGGCCAAAGAAGGAGTAGGAATAATAACAAATGCTGAGATCGAAAGTAGAATAGTAAATTGGGAAGCTGTAAATTCCAGAATTATTACCATGAGCCTAGAATTGGAAGAAAAGATAGGATTAATACAGATATATACCCCAACAGAAGTTGCGGATGCGAGAGATAAGGACAAATTCTATGAGAACTTACAAATATCAATGGAAAAAATGCAAAACAAAAATAAGCATATAATGATAATAGGAGATTGATAGGAGATAAGAGGAAGGATATGGAACAACAAGCAAGTTTGGAGGAGAAGAAACATTAAATAATAATGGACAGCGAATGATGTATTTCTGTGTTGTAAACCAGCTTTTAATAGGTAACTCTTTTTACAACCACAAAACGATACACAAAATAACATATGTAGCTGAAGGAAGAGCACAAAAATCAGTAATAGACTATATAACATATACAAGATCAATGAGATATGCAGTACAGGACATTAAAGTCATTGGAGGAGCAGAACTTAATACAGATCATAGATTATTGATAACCGATACAACATTTAAAACACCAAAAAAACAAACCCCTAGAAAACACAGACGACTTAAGCTAGAAGAACTAGAGAAGACCGAAAAACAAGAAGAGTACCAAAAGAAATTAACGGAAAACCTAAATACATTAGAACAACAAAGGAATAGCCAAGATTGGAACATACACATAAAATGGCAAAAATTAACAGAAACCATAACCAAAACAGCGGAAGAGATACGTGGCACAAAAACCGTTAACTATAACCAAAAACGAACAAGTTGGTGGAACGACAGTGAAAGAAAAAGTACAGGAGAAAAAATGAGGATGGATTAGATACAACCAATCTAGAACGGAAGAAACTAAAGAAGACTATCACCACAGATAAGGTTAACACTACAGATATACGACCCTTTATACAAAATATCCGCTCATATTTGCAGACGAAATTAGCGTTAGTTTGGCTACAACGCACCAGACCAATTTTAGGGCGCTGCTATCGCTATTTGTTTATTACTGTTGAAATGTGTTGGAAACTGTTTTATAGGGGATTTGAGTGCATCTGTCACATCATGAATATAATTTAAGTAGAATTGGCTTCAATATTAATTATTTACGAAAAATTGCGATTTGACAATTAAGCATGGCAGATGACTGTCTAACTTTTGGTTTAAATATGTGCTAAGTAATCTGCTCAATTACAGTCATCTGTGACTTAATTATAAATTGTCATTGTAGCGCCATCTTTTTGCAGATTATTAATCATATAAAACAAGCTGCCGATAGCTCACATATTTACCGTATATCTGTAGTGTTAACCTTATCTGTGCTATCACCAAAAACTAAATGAGGCAAAGGAAACAATAAAGCAAGCAAAAGCAGATTCATGGAAAGAATTCGGTGAAAGAATTGAAGAAGATTATACAAGCAATCAGAAACAATTCTGGAATACAAACAAAAGATTAAAAGGCAGTCAAAGAAAACAGATAAGGAACATTAAAGATCAAAATGGTGAATTAAAAACATCAAATAAAGAAATACTCAAGACATGGAAAGAACACTACAGGGCAAAATTTAAAGAACAAGAAAGAACACAAACTCAGCATGGTGATGAAGAAAGAGAAGAAGAAGAAGCACAAGATGAGGAAGAAGAAGATGAAATAAGAATAGAAGAAGTAGAAGAAGCCCTAAAGACAATGAGAAATGGAAAAGCAGCAGGATAGGATAATATCGCACCGGAACTACTAAAGAAAGGAGGAGATAAACTGAAAAATGGATATGGGAAATATACAAGGAGGCATGGCATATGGAGACAATACCGAGTGAATGGGAAAACAATATTATTGTCCCAATACATAAGAAAGGAGAAACTACAAAATGTGAAAACTACCGAGCAATATGTCTTTCGTCAGTAGCTCTTAAACTATACACAAGAATACTAGAAAAACGTTTAAGAGAAGAAGCAGAAGAAAAATTAGAAGAAGAACAAGCAGCATTCAGACCAGGTAGGCAAACACAAGACCACATTTATACAATTAGAACAATAATGGAAAAAACATTAGAAATGGGTAAGGATCTATACCTAGCTTTTGTGAATCTATCAGCAGCCTTTGATATGGTGCCGAAAGAAGAAATATGGCAAGCACTAGGAGCGTTAAATATAAACCAAAAATTACAAAGAACTATTGAAAGTGTATATAATAAGGTAAAGGCTGTGTCAGACTAAATGGAGAAATGTCCGAAAACTTTAATATGGAAAAAGGTATGAAACAAGGGGACAGCCTGAGTCCACTGCTATTTGTCATTTATGGACCAACTAATCAAGAAATGTAAAACTAAAACAAGACCCTCCACTATAGGTCATTACAGGCTAACACCGATAAAAACCTTTGACCTGGTTTACGCGGACGACATAATGCTGATAGCAAGTACGAAAACTGAATTACAAAGAAAAGTTAACATCTGGAAAGCCTGCTTAGAAGAAAGGAGAATGCAAATAAATATAGGAAAAACCAAGATTATGCATATAACAAAAGGAGAAGATGAAAACATAAATATACAAATAAATGGAGAAAGATTGGAAACAGTAAACAAATATGAGTATTTGGGCACCATCATTACCAAGAATGGAAAAATAGATAATGAAATACAAAATAGAATACAAAAAGCAAGTAACATATACTATCAAATCAACAACACACTAATAGGTAAAAAGGAAGTAAGAACAAATACAAAAATAAGAATCTATAAAACCATATACACACTGACCCTTACATTTGGATCTGAATCATAGCCGATGCGAGCCAAAGAGAGATAAACATAAGTCAAAAATCACTGCGGCCAAAATGAAATATCTAAGAAAGATCCAAGGGAAAACTAGAAGAGATCGAATAAGAAACAAAAGCATAAGGCATGATTTAGAACAAATACCTTCAGTGAGCGAAATAGAAAACAAATGGCTGAGCTGGTATGGACATCTAATTAGAATGCCAGAAGAGAGAATCCTCAGAAAAACAATGGACATAGGCATAATCGGAAAACGGAAGAGAGGCAGGCCAAGGATACAATGGGAAGAAAATCTTAAATAAATAGTGCACAGCAGAGGAAGAAACATACAAGAAGTAAGGAACATGGCAAGGAACAGAAAAAACTTTAGAAGATGGGATAGAGGATCCCAACTACACCCCAACGCTATAATGGCACTTACGGGGAAACGATAAAGAAGAAGAAGAATTTCCCGCCAAACCGGAACTCTCGTGACCTATGTCTAAATCAATTTTTAGGTTATCCGAGATGCAGCAGCAATCCTTAAAATACGTTTTTGGAAAATTCTCGTAATACATATTCTCCCCATATGTTGCAAACATTTTGCCGGTCACTGTATAAAACTCTTATTAATTTACTGCAAGTAGATTACTGGTAAATATGACATTTTAGCATTGTAGTAACTATTATTTTAATAATTTTATACATAGCTAAAAAGTGGTATCTGCCTAATGAAGGTATAAATCTTAAAAAAGGTCACATTTGTTAAATTTTGTACAATCGTCAGAAACCAAATATATTATACAAAAATTATTATTTCAGAAAATAAATATTAGCATATTTAAAAAACGTTGACGTGTTTTTTCCAGATACTATAAAAACTAAGTTGTCACGTTTTTCTTAGACACAGCAGCATATTTCTTGTGTCACATAGTATTTTTAAAATGTTTATATAACTAATCTTACCTAAGTTTGGAGGCATATGTATCGACACACATCTTCATGTTCCTTAAGAGGGCACCAACTGAAGGACCATTGCTATGCGCTCTTTGTGGTAGAAGTAAAGACACCAACTGGGAACTTGCAGCTAATGCTCTAAGCAGCTGCAATGCTGCCCTGTATAATGGAATGTGCCTTGCCATATCCAAAACTAATGAAAAAATTACTTTAATCAGTAACACAGCAGTGGGAGTTAAAAAGCTACTAACCTGAATCGTTTCGCAGGTAGGAACTAAGTGCAGGAAGCAAAGCACTGTTGGCCAATAACTGATGGAAAGCAGGAGGCAGCACATTATCTGCCAGTTCATCTGCTGCTTCACCCTTTGGATTGATGTAACTGGCAAGGACTTGTAATAGCACTGTCACATGTTCTTCTTCACTACGTTGTTTTAACAATGCTTGCTCCACATTCCAACTTTGTTGTGTAGATCCTGTACCAAATCCTGTACCTACAGCAACAATTTTAAGGTTTTCAAATCTCTATAAAGCAGTTTTATGTTGTAATAATAGCATCAAGAGAAATAGTGCTGCCAATTAAGAAAATCACACAATGGAAGAACCAAGGATAGTCACAAAATAGGTGACACATACAGTGAATTCCAATTTAGGTAAATTATGCCGATTAGCATGCGAAAACTGAAATAGCTGCTTTAAATAAATTATTTATGAATACTTTTTATAATTTTTCTACCTAAAACATTAATTATTGTTTTGTTTTACTTTTATAGATTTTCTTTTTATTGTTAATAATTTAGGGTATTTTGAATGGCAGGAAAGGATGCCCTCCACACAAGCGTAAAAAAGTGCTTTTCGCGGCTGCTATTTTTGTATGAATGATTGTATCTATAAATCAGATTGTAAATATGTAATTTTTGTAAGAATACAATTTATTTTTTATTAATCAAGCCAAGTACATTTATTCAGTCGATTTTCCGATGTCTCTGTAGCAAGCAGGTAGACAATTTGTTTTTTAGGCGAGAGGTTATGAGTTCAAACCTTGATGAAGTCTACTTTTTTATTTACTGCAAAAAGACAATCAGATTTATATTATTTTATTTAAAACAAATAATTATTTTTTCTATGATACATAACAAAATTACTCAGGTGAAATATAAAAAGTTAAAGATAAAGTTTTTAAAACTAATTAGGCAGAATTGAAATCATTTTGGTGTTAGAACTCAAATTAAATGTTTACTTTTAGTTATTTTGTAAAATAGTAATTTATGCACTTTAGTTAATGTACCTACTTATTTTCTTCAGCTGTAAAAAGTTTATTGTTAACTTTTTACATTTCACCTGATTAATTTTCTGTTAATGCAACTTTGAGAAATGATAATTATACATTTTAAATAAAATAATATAAACCTGAACATCCTTTTACAGTAATTTAAAAAAAAACCGTAGATCTGATCAAGTTTTGAACTCATAACGTCTAGCTTATGTAACAAATCCTCTAGCTCGCTCAGCGCTAGGAAGACTTCTGCAAATCAGTTTTGCAACCAGTTACATTTGACTATTATTAAATATTTTATTTAAAGCATTATTTCTAATGAATTTTCAAATAAATTGCCAAGTGATGTAAAATATGTTAGTTTCCATTTAGGGTTATTGAAAGTAATAAAATTCTTCTAGGGGCAAAATAGATGCTTTTCCACTTTAGCTATGTTTATCAGCCATGTTGCACTTGATTTGGAATTCACTGTATATGGAAAAATTACCAAGGGAGAAGAAACAAAACAAGTGTTTTTTCTATGAACAAAATAAATGAATGCAAGCAAATAAGAGTTCATATTAGATAGATGATGATAACATCATTAGTACCTTTAGCCCAATACAGTTGCGTTCGGTCATCCTTCAATTTGGCATCTTTATCTTTTCCATTATCCTTTTCACTTCCACTCTGAGTCTGGTGTGTAAAGATGCCTAGACAGGCTAATAAGAGATGTACCACTCCAGTATTGATGCTGATCCTTCGCAATAATCGACCATCATCTGTACTTAGAGGGGTGGAATCATACAATCTGCGCAAGACCTCAAAAGGTAATGTCGGCAAAGAGTCTGCTATTGGAGATTGAAAAATATCACCTCCTACAATTTATTTAAACAAAATTAATGAATAGCAATGAATAAAACAATAAATACCTTCACCATCATCAGTTACTCCTAAAACTAATCGTAAAAGACACGAAGCTTTTTTCATGTCCTTCAACAGCACTTCTGCATATCCTGGTAGGCGCAAAAAAAGTCCAAATGCTGTCAGTGAATGTGTTGGAACGTTAGGAATTACACCAGTACTTTTAGAAGGTGGACTAGAACCGGGAGTCTCTTCTATGTCTTCGTATATATCATCGCTACCTGAAATAGCAAACAAACATGTTTTCTGAACTAAAGACGATCTGAAGGTCTACCTAATTTGTCAAGTATGTAAATTCATACATATAACATTCATAATTTAGTTACTTATCAATAAGTATCATAAAAGTACATACCTTCTACTTTAACCCAATCAGACTCGGATTGTTCCGAGGAAGTTTTTTCAGTGGGAGAAGTCCTCATAGTTTCAGGATACACAGCAGGTAAATGTTGCGCTAATAATGCTAATCCTCCCACAGAACTGAATACTTGGAGTGCACTGTTGAATGGGCGTTGGTATACTATTGGGTTTATTTCACTCTTTCCATTTTTATCTTCAGGTCCTGTGGAGAAAAAGACTAAAAATTATATTCAGCTACAATTATTGTTAAAAGCACATCAAAAAGTTGTTTTAAATTTACATTGTAAGTCCTAAGTTAAGCTATCTAACATATAGTAAGCAGTAATAGCATCAAAAATATTTGGATAATGGTAAATTCTTTAAGCGCAGAGCAACACAGATGGAATAAAACAAATAAAAAACCATCTGGGGTGTATGGTCACAAACGAAAAAGAAATAGCAGGAGCCTTCAATTCATACTACTCCAACATTAGAAGTAAATAAAAAAAAAACTATAATGAAAAAATAACAAAAAAATCCTTGTTCCTAAAACCAACATGTGAGGAAGAAATAAAAAGATACTTCAGAGAGTTGAAAATAAATACGGCACTTGGAATAGACAAGCTTACCCCAAAAAGTCTGAAGAATATAAGTGACGACATTGCAACGCCATTATCAGAACTAATAAACAAAATTATGCTTGAAGCCACATACCCCCACAGCATTTAAAACAACAATTATAAAACCAGTGACAAAACAGTAACAGAAAACTATCGACCAATATCATTTGACACAAAATCTATCAAAAATGTTTGAAAAAATAATCAAAAATAGACAGTATACTAGAAACAAGAAGGTCGTATTAAACAAAACCAGTTTCGGTTCCAAGAAAAGAAATCAACACAGGATGCAATCAATAACACTGTTAAATTCAGAAATAGTACAAGCACTTAAAAAAAAAATATTCCATCGTTGTGTATTCCTTGATCTCGCTAAAGCATTCAACACCGTAAACCATGAGCAATTATTGAAAACTCTAGAAAACGCTGGTATTCACAGAGTAGTATACACTGTGTCTATAAAGTAACCCCCCCTCCCAACTAACTTTTGAACGACTTGATATTTTACCACATTTGGTGTGCTTTAATGGGAAACTAAATACTATCTTTCAGACCATATTAAAATTTTGTATCATTCAAAATGGCGACTGGGCGCCATTTTGAATTACTATAAATGGAAAGGGGGGTCGAGTGACACCTCATTGGAAAGGTCCTTAAGTTCTGTGTCTGATCCTAGAGTTTCAAAAAAAAATATTCAGCCTTAAAAAAATGACAATGTTTGAAGATAAAGAAGTCTATTTAAAAAAAAACTAAGAATTAAAGCAAAAAGAAATTAAATTAAGTGTTCGAAATGTTTACCGTTCACTTCTTTGCACATAAAAAGTCGGTTATAAAATTCCTGCCTTACATTTTCAAAAGTTTCTGGAGTGATATTTCTGCAAACCTCTGTAAAGTACATTTTCGATTTCAGATATTCCCACTGAAAAAAATCTAAGGAAGTTAAATCTGGGGAACGAGCCGGCTATTCTACAGGCCCCCGCCTACCAATCCATCTTCCAAGAAAATGTCCGCTGAGAAAGTCAGAAACAGGCCTATAATAATGAGGCGGTGCACCGTCTTGTTGGAACATAACGTTTTCAATATTATTTCCAGCCACCTGAGATATTTCTGGGAAAATTTTGTCCTGCGAATGAAAAAGTGGACTACTGGATATAAAAATCAAAACAATTTTGAATTGAGTGCGTCCATTTGTTTAAAATACGCCATTTTGTTATGACTAAATATTTTTCTTTGAAACTCTAAGATCAGACGCAGACCTAAAAGACCTTTCAAATGAAATGTCACTCGACCTCCCTTTCTATTTAAAAAAAAATTCAAAATGGCGCCCAGTCGCCGTCCCTAGAGTAAATGCTTTACTTCTGCCACAATTTTGACGCCATAGAAACCGACTTCTACTCCCCGTCGTGGCAAAAGCATACATTTTTCACTTTTATTAAATTATACTTGATCTTATTCTGGTTGCTTATTTTTAGTAGACACATACACACCAAAAAAAGAGCAAAGCATTTTGCCTAGACTTCCCTTACTTATACAAAATAATTCGTTTTATATATCTGATCACAACAATTACAACACATCACTAAAAACTGTTTCGAATTGTAGGGTACTTAAACATCCCTGTCCCTGCTAATCCGCCATTGCAAGAAGAACAAGTAACAATAGCCATAACCAGTCTAAAATGGTAAACTACCCGAGTAGCAATTTTAGGGTGGTTCGAGACGTAGAGCTGAGCTTCTGCCTATTATGATGTGATTTTATTATGTTCATCTCTTATGCACTGCTTGTTTCGCATTATGCACTCTTAGCTGTCATCGATGTTTTCCTATGCTGATTAAGTTACAATGAAATTTTTTTTAGAAAAAAATCGATTTCTTTGTTTTTTTTGAAAAAAGATTCTTCGGGGCATAAAAAATACTGAAAATGCATGGACCAACTTTTTCGCCAAAATTAGAGAGCGAGGTGGAAAATTAACCCCCCTAAACTTATTAATCTTATTCTATTATTATTCACGAGCAATTTACGTTAAACAGAAATTTTTTATTTATATTTACAGAACTTCATCCTCCCATTTCTTAAGAATTCTAGGCGTTTTTAAAAAAATTGGAAATAAATAGCCTGTACCTATTTTTATGCAGATATTAAAAAAATATTAAAAAATTTGTATCATTAGCCTAATATACAACCTCTTCCTATATTTTTAATTTTACTGTTTCTAGAGCACATTACCAAATTAATGAGATTTATTAATTTAAATTTTACTAACCTTTAGTTTGTGAAATAATCAAGTGTATACAAGGCCAGTCAGTTTTTATTCCAGTGTTCAATTCGATTAACCTAAGCACTTGTCCCAGACTAAGTGCAACTGGTAAGGGTTGATCACAAACTGCTTCACATCGTATTGTCCTTCCTTCAATAACATCACCGGTAGAGGAATTATCAGCAGATGCATATCTCTTCTTTTTGAGCTGTGGAGTTGCTGTTGCTTGATTTTTGGCATCTTTGGCACGTTTATCCTTAGCTGTAACTCCCGCAGCCATACTTAGATCAGATTCGATGGCCATTCCCCACCAACCTTTAATGGGTTCGGTCTTAACAATAACATCTTTTTTATTACCGCTGGGCGTGTCCATTTCAACAGTTGTAGAGAATGAAATGTGCTGCTCAATAATGTCAGCCAGGAGAGTGTTCGTGCCTAAATATAAAAGGGCTTGATTGTGGGTTTGTTTGAATGCAGGATGCATTGGCAAATACGAATGAACAACCATGGTGTTCTTATAAATGGTTTCCTCTGCTCTTACACTAACAGGCACCCTTTCGTTTTCAAGCAGAAGTTGAAGTATAAGTCTGCGCATGAATCCTGAAATGCCGTTACGCTGCTGTGAGATAACATCACATAATATTTTCGCAAGAAGTGCTTGATTATTTGAATGACACAAGCAGCATTTGGAAAGGAATCTAACACAAACTTCTTCTAATTGAGTATGTGCTTCTGATTTTAAATTCGATCGATTTGTAATGGGTCGTTTACACAGCCACTGCAAGAGTGGCAACCAGAACGATGAACCATCTTTGGAACCTAACCAATCACGCATTACTTTTTCATCACAAATATCAGCGAAAAACTTGAGCACAGCCGTGACATTTTCAAGTTTTGCCATAGGATATACACTATTATCACTATTTGAAATACAAAATTCTAAAATCGCACTGGTAAGTTTTTTAGGAAGGCCCGAATCAAGCAATTGTTGTATCGCACTGGGAGAACGACTAACTAATGCTATTGTTTCTAGATTTTCTTCAGATAATTCAAGTTCAGAAAGTTCACCGATCACTAACCGACCGTACCACTCAGATTCACATTCAAAAGTTTGTTTTGTGTCGTCGGTCATACTTTCAGAGTCTTTACGATCATCTGATATAGATGCACCATGGTCTGTTGATAAATTAGGAACCAACACACCCATGAGCTGTAGCAAGGAAGAGAATAATTCTATTTTGATGTAACACAGCGAACATAGTAAACAGTCTAATGAATGTTTTAGAGCCACATTATTTTTCGTTTTGGTGGTTAAGGTATAGATGGTATGGAACAGTTCTGCATCAATTATTGCAGGGAGATTGTAGGAAACTTGTGACTGGTTGGCTGTCCATAAAATTGATGCTATGCTGGATATGTAGGCTGGGTTACATAAATCCATGTTTTCAGATAAAATGGCACCATGTGCTGTTGATTTTAGCCATTGTAATAACATCACTATTCGATGGAGAGTATCTGCATCCTATAAAATAAATTATGCAAGTTAAAAATAATTTTCTTTCTGGTGTACGATGTGAAATTTGGGTGTCTGAATTTATAGATGGAACAAGAAAGACTGTTATTGCATGCCTATCTATTTGCTCAGAAATAGAACAAATTTTCATAGTTTTTGAACAGTTTTTTACAACTTTTGAAAAAAAATACTAAACATTCAACAAAAAATAAAAATTAAAAAAAACATACAAATGACTCTTTACGACTAAATGAAAACTGTGCAACAGAATTTTCTAGTAAACACTCACCTGATGTCCACAAATTTGATAAAGTAATTCACAAGCTGATTGAACACCAGCCGAGTTTAGCATCAGTGGTCCTTTACCATTACTAGCCAAACTATCAAGTGGTTCGCTAATACTAGGTTTGCTCTCCAGAAGCATTTCAATCACATTAAGTCCATTCAGACGATTGTGTAAGCTGAGTTCACACAACACTTTTTCCAAGTTAGGTAAGTACAGTCCTGGTATATGCGTAGGAACCAATAATAAACCACAACACACCAACAGCAAATCAGGCACTTGTGCAGCACTCTCAATCACTTGTTTTTTAAGTTCATTATCGCCAGATAAAGTAAAGCAATGATGCAGAAGTCTCAACCAACCTAAGCTGTATTTGCAGTGAGATTCGTCTTCAGACAAATCAAGAACCTGTTGCTTTACACTGCCACCAAATGCAGAAGTTCCTAACAGGCGGATTTGAGAGAGTCCAATGTTGTTGGCATCTCGTGGTTTGTACAACCGTAGCTGAATACAATTGACTACTTCAGGCACAGGAAGATGCAACCGAATAAATGTCATTCCACTTGTTGGAAGAGGTGGGCATGCTGGCACAAGTCGTGAAGGTCCATCTGATGATACCTGTACGATAAAAATCAAAGGTTTATATTTGTTAATTGTGTCAGAAAATTATAGACCAATACCTCAAGTGCAACAGCAGAAGGACATGTTGCCAAAGAACTAAGATGAGGTTGAAGATGAACTTCTCGAAGCAGAACAGCACTGGGTAGTTGCAAAGTAAGTTCAGTGTGAACTTCTTCAGGGTAAAAATGGTATGACCATTGAGCAGTGCGTGCTCTTCTGTGTGTAGCTGCACCACCTTGAATTAATACATCAGCAGGTTGTGCTGTACCTGACTGGCATCTGTGAAAATAGTTTTGTTATAAAAATTTCTAGCTTGTTATATAGGGTGGCTAAAATTTCATCTCACCACCATTGACTGGTTCTCGGAAACGGTAAAAGATACAAGGTCGGTTAAATCAGATAAAAGTTGTCTGTTTAGGAGAGCAATTTAATGATGGTTTTGTTTTTTCCAAAATACACATGGCGTACTAGAGACGATTGAAAAACTGAAAAAGTGGAATTTCTTTAAATTAAAATATCTCTTTTCGCAGTAAAAATAGAGAAACAACGTAAAGGAAAATGTTGTAGATCTATGAAACCTACACTTAAAAAAATTTTTTAACGATTTACATTTGTTGTCACTGTTTATGTATGCGAGCACAACTATTGAAGAACGATATCAGGCTGTTTTAATTGTTTACAAATATCATAAAATCAATGTGCAAGTATTTGTTTTTAATTCGTTGAACAACATTTCTATAAATGACTGATACTAGGAATGTTTTTATTCAATATCTGTGTGGGAATTAAAATTAAATACATCGGCCTACATTTATGAAAAGAGAAAAAGTAAGGAATTTAATAGTGCTAAAATAAAATGGACCGTTTAAAAAAAAATTTAAGTTTGCGTTACACTTCACAGACGAAACAAAACGCAGTCGTTAAAATATATTTCAAATACAGCTTTCATAGATCTACAACATTTTCCTTTACGTTGTTTCTGTATTTTCACTGTGAAACGAGATTTCGCTTTTTCGATCATATCTAGTAGGCCATAGGTATGAAGAGAAAAACAAAAGCATCATTAAATTGCTCCTAACCAGCCTTGTATTTCTTACCGTTTCCAAGATCCTAATGGTGGTGATATGAAATTTAAGCATCTACAGCATCTTCTAGTGCGCTGTCAACTTTTATGGTCACACAAGCACCGTTGTCAATATATGAAATGTCCTTTTAAAAAGAACATTCACCATTTAGAACAATCAAAAAAAAAAAGAAAAACTCACTTAATGGTCCCAAAAGGAGCAAAATTAACTAAAGCCATTGTATTTTCTAACGTAGCTTGTTGCAGTTTCTTTGTAGTAGAAGCAGATGCAATGGCAGTGCTGGCATCAGAACGAGTTGTGGAGCCCCCAAAATGCTGCATTACCATGGACACAGTTCCAGCATGTGAAACCGTATTAGGAGCATTGCTGCTTTGTACTAAACTCTGCCCCAAAATTGTTATACCACCTATGAAAATATATGAAAGGCTGTTTTACAATGCAAATTATAACTTAAAAACACGAAGCAAAAAACAAATAAAATTTTATTTTTCCCCACTTGTTCCAACACCCCACGTCTTAAATAATGAAAAACATTTTTTCCTACACTTGCAGGGGGCACCAACTGCCAGGGTCCCCCAATGTAACATGCACAGACATACACTCTGGGTCAACCCACTTCATACTTGAACCGGAACAAGTTTGGTAGAGCAGTGCCAAAGCCAGTGACCTTAACTGCTGCTTTACCATCCACCCCAAAATACATTTTTGTGTATTGAATCTATGTAACCACTGGGAATATTATAAACTTTTTAGTGTTGCATTCACAATTAATGGCAATAATAAAGAACACACCTGCATTTAAAAATCCACGAAGTGCTTCCTCTGTATCCAGCACTTGTAGTATAAACCACAATAATGGTTCACTAAGTTGTGGGGTTTGAGATAGAAACATCAACAAGGGCTGCATGATTAACTCCTTTCTTGAAGTTTTTCGAGCCAATGCAGCTAAGATGTGAAACACAGCGTCCCCGACAGTTCCAGGTTCTCCCAAATCAGCAAAAGTGCTCTGAAAGAAAAAACAATTTACCTTTCTATTTTAAGTTTTTTAGAATGAATGGTTTTTTAATTAAAATGTTTTTTAAATTATGTACCTGCTGAGAGATATTGGCAAGCATAGAAAGAGAAGACGCTTTGCAGGCTGCAAGAGATTGGCACAGACGAATAATACTTGGATGGTGCTGAAGAACAGTATCAGCTAAACATGGCACTGGGGGACTACTCCTTTCTTGTTGAATTTGTTCAGCCTTACTTTCATCAGTTTGTGAGGTTCCAGCAGGTTCTGTTTCCATGGCCTCCTATAACATTACCATATTATAAAAATCAGGAAAAAAATGGAACTTTTTCAATCTCTTCCATTATAACAGTTTTGATGGAACCTTTTCATATAAATTCTTGGAAGCAAATGTTCTACGTAGAAGAAATATTTTCAACGTTGGGAAAATAAAGGTTTCTCTATCAGAAAAATTTTTAAATTGAGAAAAAAATAATTAATTATCCAGAATATGAAGACATACGTGAACCCGCCAAAAAAAAATAAGTTCGTAAATTACTTATAACTGAGGCTCCTGAATATTTTACGGTGATCTAATTGTTCCGTTGGTATGCTAAACCACAAACACAAATGAAAAATAACATTAATTGCTGTAAACTATCTACATCTACTTATAATTATTTGCGTCATATATTGGCTTTCATATGACATAAAATAAAGTCATACTTTACGCTAGAAGATTTATTTTTTTTACGAAGCTCAAACTGAAGAAGTTGAATTTTTAAGATTAATATTCCGTGTACAGGATGAGTTAATATGGCTGCAGTGGTCAGCATCTCGTTTACTATTTAAAATGCAAAAAAATTTCAAACAAAATTTGTAGGGGCCACGACGACCACATTTTAATACTAATTTCAATTATACTTCCATATCAAAGTGGCATACCAAATTTGCGTTTTTAATTTTTTAGTTGAGTACGCTGTATATTGCTACATATTCTTGATCCTTAATTAGTTACGGGGCGAATAAGAATATGCAAGATTATACAAAAAGTACTATAAAAAAAAGGGTTGGTATGCCACTCTTACATGGAAGTAGAGATGGACAAATTTAGAGAATTTTTTTGGAAACTTTCCCAAGGAAAATTCCCGGAAAGTTTCCACCACTATTTTTTACTAGAATTAAATGTCAGAAATGAATGTATTTTGACTACAGCAATCTATTGATACCAAACACATTCACCGTAATAGCATTATAGAATTATACTCTAATTAAAATCCCCCGGGCCCGAGGCCTTAAGGAGCCCTGCCACGAGCCACGAGTTTTTATTTCTCTATTACGAAGTTTTCTCAATAAAAATTTTTGATTTTCGACAATCTTTATTTTTATATTCAACAAAAAACATTTGAAATTCTATGTAAGTAAGTATGTACTTATACAATGAAAAATACTGAAGTGAAATTATATTTAGTAATAATACAACACCCACACTTTTTGGTACCGACCCAGACACATTAACTTTTTTGAGTTTTTTTGTTTTCTTTGAGGATGGGGCCAGGGCCCTTCAGGTATCTTGTCCCCGGGCCCAAAATCTGAAGTTGCCACTGCCTATAAGAAATGATTTTGCAAAAGTAGTCAAATTAAGAAGTAATTTAATACAGCTTTCGTCAATGACAAAATAATTTAGCAATAAAACTTGTGTGGTTAGAACAAAAATGATAAATTAAAATAGCGCGAATTTTTAATTTATAACTTTTATTTTTCATTGGAACATTTAACATCATTTTTGCATAGTTAATTCTATTAATTATTAATATTTTTACAATAAAATTTATTTAAAATTGAATAAAAGAATAAGAAATTGTATTACAAAGTATCTCGGACATTTCCATAGAAACTTTCCCAGAAACGAATGTTTCCTTCCTGGAATCTGTCCATTTGAAAAGTTTCTTTTGGAAACATTCCCTCAGGGTGTGTTAAGTCAACTTAAAAAATACAATCGGTAATTTAGTTCTGACTCGAATCACCAATGGCGCTGATTGCAGAATATATTTAGGTTGCTAAGATTCGGTAAGTGAATTACTTGTTGACAGTTCTTGTGATTTTTGAAAATAATTTACACACAATTTAGATTACAGATATTTTACGTTTAAGTTAGACTGTTTTATAACCATGGTGTTCAAATGTTGTAGGTATTTTAAATTGTAAATTTACAAATAATGAGAAGAAAATGCATACTTTTCCAAGTAATCCTGATGTAAGTTATTTCTCTACATTATCAGTTTAATGTAGTTTTCACAAACTTTTGTTAAAATAATTATCGTAACCTAATAGATTTACAAGAAGTGGATTGAGGCTGTAGGGCGAAACATTATTTTTGAGAAGAAACAGAATTTTAGAGTCTGCGATGTACATTTTAGCAAAGATATGAAATTTCAGGAACATCATAACAAGACGAATCTAACATTTAATAGTTTTCCTACTTTACATTTACCAGAACATCTTTAGTTACCTGGGACATCTTCAAATAATTTGGATGCTCCCCAAATTTTACCTGAGATGGAAATACTAAGAAGCCCACCGTCAAAAAATTTGAAAATGAAAAATTCCCCAAAAGCACCCATTTTTTGCAGAGACTTGCAAAGAAAAGTAAGTTTATTAAAAGAGATTAAAGTAAGAAGGAAACAGCAATTAAGTCCAAAGGCTAGAAAATTATATCAAATAGCCACTGGTTTAAGAAAAACTGTGAGGAAGTTAGATAGGGAGAATGCCAGCAACATCAAAAGAGTAAAAGAAGAAACAAAAGTGACAGTTTCAGAAGACTTACTCCAAAATAAAATTAAATTAACAACATTCAATTTTATTAAGCCTCAGTTAAGAATGCAAAGCAAAAAAAGCAAGAGCCGACGTTTCACAATTGAAGACAAAATATTTGCACTATCATTGTTAAAGCAAAGTCCAAAAGGTTACAGATTATTGCAAAAATCCTTTGCATTACCTTTAAGAAAAACGTTGATGTCAGTATTAAATACAGTACCTTTTGTTTGTGGACTAAATAAACATATTTTGTAAAGTCTTCAGTTCAGTGTACAAAAAATGGACCCTTTGGATAGATACTGCAGCTTACTTTTTGACGAAATGTTACTTGAGGCTTCGCTAACATACAACAAAAAGGTGGATTGCATTGAGGACAATTGAGAAGAAAAAAAAATTTCTGTTGCAGATCATGCTATGGCAGTTTGCGATCAACTTCCAGTGAATACAAATGCCATCAAAATGTTGAAGCAAGAAACTGATAGAGAACATGCCTTGGTTCAGAAAGAAAACAAAATGTTTGGGTTTTCAGTAGATGGAGAAGAGGTTGTTCCTGTATATGACCCTCCCCACCTATTGAAAGGAATAAGGAATAATCTGTTGGAGGCCAAAGCTACATTTCTATGGAAGAAGACAACCAGACAAATTGCTTCATGGGATGATGTAAAGACTTTTGAAATTGATGTAGGAGATTTTAATACAAGGATGCTCAACAAACTTAAAATTTGCCATATCTATAAAGAAAAAACTAAGAAGATGAAGGTGAAACTTGCTGCACAAGTTTTTTCACAGCGTGTTTCTTCTACTATGCGAGGATTGGTTAGATTAGGAAATGGATGTCTTCCTGACTCACTGCTGTAATCAGTGATGTGGGTTGTCTAGAAAATATTAAATCAGAACCTGATTAATGAATCAGTTTTTGTTTATGTTAACGACTCTGGTCAAAACAACAAGCTAAGCTGAAGCTCTTTGTTGCCTACATATTCAAGGTGTTCCCCTATTCTCAGATGGGTAATTTTATAAGCAGGAAAATTTCAGTAAAAACCTTGAGCAAATTTTCCTAAAAATTTTCCAATTCAGAATATATTTTTCAGAAAATGTCACCCCACATCACTGAATGTAATATTATGTAATCTTAGCTGAACTGATATGGACATGTTTGTCAAAAGACCCGGTAATAACACCAGTAACTGTATTGTACAAATTTAAATTATTTCGTAGGTCCTCATTTATAAATTTTTTTATATGGAATTAAAACGCTTTCTGATATATTTGTAGTTTTACTAATACATTTAAATGGTATAATTTGGTTTGGTTAATAATGGTTTAATTTTGTTTAGCGCCATTTGCGATCTTAGTCAGTACTATTTCATGTATTGTGGTATGTTTATAGAGTTTCCTATCTATATAAAAGTATTATATTTTTTATCTATGCTTTCCCTGTTGCCTATCACTACATGGAACCCTTGCATAATTGAAAATAATTTTTAAATGTAGTCCTCTATAACTTTTATTGGGAAATTTCTTTTGTATTTTAAATAGTAAGAGAGATATCGACCACCGTGGCCTAATTGACACACCCTGCATATGTCTTTTAGCGGTACCATTATTATAAATCTTCATTAAATTTAAAGGTTCTTCAACAATCATCCAGTGAAACATGTTTTCAGTTTCAATGAATAAAGGTTCCAAGGAAACCTTGTAAAAACAAAACAAAACTCTTTGTTTGATAATAATAAATTATACAGGAAAAACGCAGCTATAGTGAAGCAGCACATTGAAATTTTAAGTACTAAGACTAAGAACTTACAGGTTGATCTCCTGTACCAGGCAGCGGTGTTTGAACAAGTTTCGAGAGCAGTTTCAGTAATGCAACCAAGAGAACATCCCATGATACTGGTCGATCTTGTTTGTTAGTTTCTGAACCTAATACGGAAGCAAATATGCCACTAAACAGATGTGAAGTTGGATTTAAACGCTCTCCAATATTCACACATTTAATACGATCAACGTGTGAAATGTATGAGTGCACCAGTACACCTGCAAGAATAATTTAATTGAAACAGTCCTACAATACAACTTTCAAGAGAAAAAAAAACAATAACAATTTTTTGATTTTGCTAATATCTAGAAATAATTCCTTTGAATTAAAATTAATTGATTAGAAATTCAAAAACTGTGTTTTCTTAAGTATTTATTCCCAATAACAAACAACTCACCTGTGCTCTCAAATATGCTCATGGAGATGCTGACATCTGCGTTACAATAATCAAGATACACCATACATTGCAACAATTTGCACTGTGCGTCTAAAGGTCCCTGTCTTGCAGCGAGAGGACCTGTTGGTTGTACTAACTGATACACAACCTTAAGAAGTAAACTCTTCAATTGGCTTCCTGGTTTACTAGAAGGACTAACAACATCACATCTCATCTGGAGGCGGACTAAGAGATCATGCAGTGCTTTACACAGTGAAGGTCCAGCCTACAATAATATTTGTTACAAACTTAGTAAATTATATGAAAGAAAAAAATTAAATTACTCACCAAACCTTTTTCAGAGAACACTAGGCCAGTGCCAGAAAGAAGTCGCAATAAGAGTTGGACAAAGTCAGGATGATTTATTATACACAAAGTCGTAGCGTACATTCCATATCCGTCAATCCATTGAGAGCTAGCAGCTGTATTGTTGGTCCCCTGAATCATATTGCATACTAATGTCAGAGTCTGCAGAGCGCTACACCATGTTCTTAATGATAATCCAGAACTCCATGCAATTGCAGTAATTAATGAATTAACAGCCTCATGTTCTAAACCAATAAAAGGTGCTGCAGATGGATCAAACTTATCGTCGCCATGAACACAATTTAGTGTAAGCCACAATTGCAAAATGTGCTCAATATTGAGAGAGGATTGTAACTGCATTTCCTTGAAGAGCGAGTTGAAACATGAAACTAACATACTTCGGTTGGTTGTCGAAACTTGCACATCTATTTGCCATGGTATTAACAAGTTCGGTGGCCAAGCTGGTAAATCGTGGTCACTCTCAATATGTGGCACAGATGCATTCACATTCTGCATTAAATTATAAGCATTCAAAGTGACTAGTCTTCTGAGGGTCATTTCTGCAGATGCTTCTACACCCATTTCAAGTCGAGAGTCCATTGCACATGAACTGGCGGAAGTAGGATGAAAGCTTTTAGCCGACTTCTTCAAAGCAGTCCTTCCTCTTTCCAAAATATCATCAAGGAAGTCTTCTAACTCAGAATCATCAGACTCATATACAGATGGTAATTGATTGTTGTTGTTGCTGCTTGATGTTTTGCCTTGTTTCGTAGCTGGTTCAGACAAGGCATTGTCTTCTAAAGCAAATGATTCGCAAAGGATTTCTACGTCTGTAAGAAGGTCTGAAAAATTAATGCCAAATCCTATTTCTTATGTTTTAGAAAATACCCTCTTTAAAAAATTTTTATACAAAGTTGATGCACACCAAATTTAAGTTAACAAATCAAACAATGCTAATAAAATAAAAGCGAAAATAGGTTGCAAAAGCCATAATAATCATTGAATAATTGTCACCTTAAGTAACTTTTTATACTTAAAATTGTTTTTTTTCCTTTAATACACAAAATACAAAACTGGTCCATATAATCAATAATAAACACACAGATTTCAGAGTTGGAGAGCATTTAGCACTGACCCTTGAATATGACATATCAAAACCGATCTATCCAGGATTTTTTTTTAAATCAATTTTTGATCCTTTAAGTGCAAATTAGTTGTCTATCTTCATTAAGCATTTGTTATATCATACTCTACAAAACCTAATCGTCTCCCACCGGGTATAGTAGCGGTTTAGTGTGATATTGTGTTGTAAGACCTAAACCCACACGTCTGTTTGGCCCATGTGCCACCCTCATCTTTTTTTTCAGATAAAATACAAAACTGGTACGTACATATGTTATATCTCAAAAAAAGCATACGATGACAAGCTTGTGGTATAAAATTTTGCACAATACAATAGTTAATCACATTTTGCATTTGTCAATAAAAAATATACAAAAAAAACAACTGCTAGAGAAGCATTCTCGTCAAAATATCATACGATTTAAAGGGCTTACCAGTAGAACCCCAGCTTGTTGATGCAGGAGAAGTATCAGTTTCCATATCTGTATCAGAACTTGGTGGTCTTCCTACTTCAACAATATCTTGTAATAAGCAAGCCAAGGCATGTGGAGCCCATGGTAGTTCGGAACCAATACAAATGTGTACAAGTCTCAAAAGTTGTTCCTCACTCATTAACTGTCCAAGCTGTAGCTTTGATATACTCACTAAGCGAGCAATCACCTAAAATTATTAGCAAATTAATGGTTATTAGTCCAGGAGAATTAGAAAAAATATACTAAGAGCTACTGCATGTTCGTCGCCATCTTGCAAAAATGGCATTGATGTTTTTTTGGGATTTACTCGCTTATAGATAGCACTTCAAGAAAATGTTAAATACAAAAGCATACTATTGTTGTGCATTAAATATGTATCACCAATTTTTTTTTATTACTAAGCGTTCCAGAGATACAGCCGTTAGAGTACAGTAATTTGGTGAGAGGAAGTATGTGTCAAATTATGTTTTGGTTTTTATGCCAAATAGGCTCTGGCCAGGAAGGGCTCAATGATTGCTACAGATATTTAAAAACGCTATCAATATCATTAATAAATCTTTTTTGTGTAGATTACAGTGGCGTACTCAGAGTTTTCATATTTGCAATGGTTTTTGAGTTACAACGCAAACATGCATTTTTTTAAATGGGAATCATAGTCAGCTTTGACATCATTTAAAAGGCATTTTTAAGAGCTTTTCAAAAATAAGTTTGCTACACTTATTTTTCAAAATAACTGAGATACTAGATATATTCTTCCGATTGATGTAACTAAAAAACAAATAGCGAGCCATGAAACATAAAATTTACGAAAAACAAATGCCAGCAGTATTTTTATAAGCGAGTAAATAGCAAAAAACTAAAAATAGGCACCATTTTGTTCAATATGGCTGCTAACGTATGGCATTAAAAAAAAAAGAAGCCATTATCAAATTATTATTACTAACCTTACAAGACAACAAGAACATGTCAGCACTACAAGAATGGTCCATGGCAAGTAGCAATGCAAGAAGACCTCTTGCAACAGCTAAGCAATGAGTACTGTCTAAATGCTGTGGTATAACAGGAGGGCTTTGTTTGCCGTTTAATGGCTCTGCAGGTTCTCGTCTTCGTTTTCCTTGTTTAGAACTATCACTGTTTTCTAACAATCCTGAAGTTTTTGGAACATCTTTATTAAATGATTTGAACTGTTTCATCTTCTTAAAAAGGTGTTCCTGTTGCTTAAGAGCTGCTTCCAATTTAGAAGTTAAATTTGCTGCATGTGTTGAAAGAGCTGATAGGGCCTGAAAATGGTTGAACATGTAAAAATTAATTCTGTTATTTTCCATTATTAAGTGGTTTTACATTCAAATTCTACGACTACTCTGATCCTACCACTGATACTACTAACTACAGTTTACTTTTAATGGAAAATACATGCAAAATTCAACTGTTCTAAATACAACACCTAAATTTGATAAAGAGAATACAAACCTGTACCTGTGTGGAAGACTGGACGACTTTGTGTGTCCAATCCAGATTTTCTAATTGCTGTTTGTATTGAAGCACTCTTTTATGTAACTTCTTTTTATAAGCAGATCCAGCACTTTCAGTGGCCTTGCCTGCCATTTCTCCAGTAACCCAATCCCAACGAGTAGCACTCTGTAGCGTCCCCTTACTCATATCAAGCTGCAGAGAGAGGAACAGCAATAGCCAGCCTAACAGTGGCAAATCAATACAAACAGCCAACAATGACTGTCTGTTTTGTGCAAGAGGTAGTAAAACTTCAGCAATCACCCTGAGAGTAGCATCCAGCACCGAACTACGTTCTAAACTTTTGCGCCCCAAAAATGCCAACAGAACAAACACTCGGTCTTGTGGAAATTTACATGTGTAAGAAGAAGAATACATTTCCTTTAAGGTCTCAGCTAAAAAGCTCCCCCAATATGGTTGCTTTCCACACGATCTCACTAGCATTGTAGCAGCAAGAAATTGAATTCTTGATCCTTGTGCCACACATAATCCTTGGAATAACTTACGACATGTATCCAGATTTATGACTGACATAGTGTCTATAGATAATAAAGCATCCAGTAAGGCCTCCACTATGCAGCGAAGTTTGTCAGTGCAAGCATTTGATAGACTACCAGAATTTGTGGATTGGTTCAAATTATTTAAACCATTTTCGATTCTGCACATAACATTTCTAACTGTGTTCAACTGACGTTGATATGTTACAGCTTCCTGTAACAAGCAATTTGCGATGTTTTAAGTAATTAATATCCTAACCAAAATATCATTATTACTTACCTGATAAGCACTAAAAATCTTGGAATTTTCAGCATTGGTATTATTAGCAGCGTTGTCTTTCATAATGTTCATGTAAGCAGATAAATGCGAGGCATTGGTAATGCCTGAAGTTAAAAAGGGGTGAAGCAAATCTTTCAATTTGGAACAAGCCAAGCTATATCTACAGTTGACATCTTCCAAAAGCATAGAAAGCACATTTAACTGATTGTCTAAATCTGTTGTCACTGCAGTAGAAGTGCTTTCGACTTGATCTAAGGAAACTTCTTCCGGTAATACTATGAGGTGACCATAGAAATATCCAACAGGTATTCGACATCGAGTGGTTGACATACCATAACGACCCACTGCTGTTATCTAAAGTTGAATTAGACAAATTTAATAAAACAATCACAACGAAACCCATCAATATTTACTTTTAAATATCTACAAAGTGGTGGAGGCTGTAGATCATTCAACACCAAATTTCTTGAACCAATATCTGATGCAATAACGAGTCTTGTAGCATCAATATCTTCACCCTTTATCCACAGATCAAGGCTAATAGATACTAAATCATGACATGCAGGTATAAGAACATCCGTGAGTAAAACCGGTTGACCAAAATCTAAAGTCACAAATCGTCGAGCTCCTGAATGCATACGTTCCACAACTATCACTTGTTGTGGTGGCAATACAAGCAATTGTTGCCAGGGTAATGACTGATGTGGTGAAAGAATTTGATCAGCAGCAAACGCTGATTTATTCTGCGGTTCGGAATTCATACTACTGCTGTCAGAATCCACAGAGATTTCTAATGTATCTGAAACTGTAATTCATTTATTAGTGGTCATAGTGACTTGCAATTTAAAAATTACCAACAATAGCTTTGAATACAAGTAGATAAGATTGATTCCAAGGATTATGGCAGAACTGTGAATTTATGATTTGATGTGACTTTATTTCATATTTCAGAAAACGCCGAAAATTGCTATTTTGCAGGCTTTCATTTCAACATTCTACTGTTAATCATGAGCAGTTTAGCTTAAACAAACTTTTTATCCTTCCCTGTTTATTAAAAAGAGGGGAATAAATTTTCTATCAAAATTCATAGAAGGCGTCAAAAAGAATTTAGTGAACTGGGACATTATAACTTAAGCCTAGAAAATAAAAAAAATAAAGTAGCCAATTTTTAGCAATGTTTTTTTTTTAAATGTCCCAAATTTAAAAATATTTTCACTTCAGTTTTCATTTGTACAAAAATTCTTTTGCATAATAACATTGTATTGCTCTAGGGCTATTGTAGTATCAAATTTAATCTCGATCTGTCAACTCGTTTTTGGGTAAATAGGCGTGTCAAAATTTTCAAAAATTCATAGAAGGTGTCACAGAGAGTTAGTAGCAAGCTGAGACCAAAACTAAATTGTAGATCATCTTCAGCTCTATTAGCACACAAAATTTAAAAAAATATATCATCTGGTGAGTTGTTTAACAATATTTGTTTGAAGATTTTCAAAATTTTTATATTCCAACTTTAATAATTTCAACAGATCTCGTATACGGTAACATTACTTCCCCCTAGAGCTACTACAGTAGCAATTTTGATCCCGATCTGTCAATTCGTTTTTGAGTAATAACAACTTTTTTGGGTTCTGGAATGTCCCAAAATATGTATTTCCGTAAAAAAAATCAGAATCGAAAAATTACACGCTCACAATACATTCCCACACTAAATAAAAAGTATAAGAAAGTAAAAAGAAAACCAGACTCACCACTGTGAAAACTTATTGAATAGAAACAATTAGTGTGACATGTTCCAAACTAACTTTTGGCCATCTTCAGGCTAAGTAGATTAAATGCAACATTACTAAGTGACGCCAATTTATGAGTTTGAGAGAATAAATTACAATGTAATAATTAAATAACAGAATTACTTAAGCAAAAGTTAAAGAATTGTGTACCATAAACCAAAACTAATAAAGTAACATAAAATTAGAAATAAAACTGGAATAAAAGTGATTATCTTAAATTGTTTCTTTTTGTGTGTATTCCATCATTTGTTCCTTGTTGAAGACACTTTAATTTTATGGTAATTGACAATTTAGTCGATCTACTGTTGTTTCCAATTTTATTACTTTATTAATTTCGGTTTGCGGTAAAATATTATCAGTAACATCTGCCGTATGTTTTCTAGACCTACCACTTCCCTCTTTTCTGGACACACTACTGGTTTGACGAAATAATTCTACTGAATGGGTTAATACAAAACAAATTCCTGATACTGAAAAACTGAAATTGAATAAATGTATTGACAATAATTTTGCAAATAGGATTTAATAATAAACTTTTCTGGTTCTAATGTAAAAAACCAGTTTGAAATAAATTGCAACTAAATTGTCCCACCAATGTCACGGTAATGTGTTATGTCGTGTCACTAAAACATAAAGCTACAGTATGTTCTGCTACTCACAACTGACTCTAATTTTTTTTTAATTGCACGTTATATTAATTATAACACATGCAGTAAATTCGTATCACCTGTTTTAATTGATACGGATTATGAGGAATGTACTGTAGCTCAAACATTTAATTCTGATAAAAGCGACTGATTAGAACCCAGTTATGCAAATATCAGATAAATTCAATAGAAGGTTTAACACATTCACCATCTGCCATAGTTAATATTGTGGATAACCCTGATGTCTATGCCAATTTTCCGAACGTTTTTAAAGTACCATATAGGGGTCGTAGGACTCTTACACTAAATGCTTGCTTATAGTATTGAGTCTAAAAAGAAGCATAATGACCTAGGATCCTATGAACCACATGAGTCGCAACCGCTTTATTTTTGTTTTTAGAACATATGTACCACCACTCTACTACAACAGAATATGGTGTTTTACAATGTGTAAAATAAGCACAGGCTGAAATAATTAATAGATGCGACCCACATATGGCCGCTGGACTTCTGGCGATCAAGTCTACGACCCATATGTGGGTCATGAACAATGAACGCGATAATCGGCAACTCTTCTAAGGAAACAGATCTTAACTGCAGCTACTTTTTTTTAATCACCATTGACCTTAGCTACCATAGTATAATAGTTGCAAAAAATAATTAATTAATATATTCTACTTACTTAATTTTGAGAAATCATCCGTTTTCACATTATCTGTTTGAAAGATAACTTGGTAAGCTCCATCAATAAGAGAAGTGTAACTGTTATTACTGCTTCCAGGTCCGTTGACTGAAGTCTTTGCGATGTTGTTGTGATACACCACCTCAGACAAATCACTAACAAACTGTTCCACTTCTACTTTCTTAGTGCCGCTACTTTGCGTTTGTGGCCCAGATACAGTGATCGGTATAATATTATTAATGTAGTTGTTAGTATTTAAATCGGCACGTTCTATTCGTGTTCCTTCACTAGCAGAGACACAAGTAAAATGTAGCGGTTCAGTTTCAAGTAAACCTCGAACTAGCTTCGATGGGGCTATATTTTTTAGTTTAATTTTGCCATCGCCTTTAGATACTGATAGTACATCTTTCGGATCCAACGTTTCCTTATTAAATGCAAAATTTGTATGGAAGTCGGTCTGTTGCTGTGCTGTTGTGTCCCCAGCAACAACCGACGCATATGTTACTGCAACACTGGTAGGCTTAATTGGTGGAGGTGGTTCAATATCGAACAGCTCTGGTTCCAATGGTGTTCCAAATAACCCATAACGACTTCGAAGCAATAAATGATATGGGTTGGTTCGTTTACATAATTCATCTGAGATTTTTTCCAGCAATGCAATGCACTTCGAAGTAACACCTCCTGTTTGTTCTGCTTGTGTGACTTTGAGTAAAAGCGTGATAAGCCATTGAAGACTTGCAGCTGAATGTACTTGATCAATAGACTCCAAAATTACCATAAGAACATTTAGAATGGAGGAATCAAAACGTTTGCCTACTTGGTCATTTATATTTTTGGCACCACTACAAAAATTATGATAAATTAAATGCAAGTAATTATTTGAATAAAGCTATCAGAACTATAGCTACAAAACCCAGACATAATTAACTATTTAATCAGACATCTAGGCTTCCGGGTTGGAGCCGCGTCATCAATGCTTGAACTACCGACGTTTCGTCCTCGGTTGCACGAGACATCTTCAGGGCTGTGGTTGCTTTGGGATCTGGAACACAACTGAGCAATTGTGTTCCAGATCCCAAAATGACCACAGCCCTGAAGATGTCCCGTGCAACCGAGGACGAAACGTCGGCAGTTCAAGCACCGATGATGCGGCTCCAACCCGGAAGCCTAGATGTTATTAACGGCCGCAGAAGCCTGCAACTTAGATTATTTAATCAAACATAAAAATATGCAAATGGTTTGAGTTGAATATTAAAAATTTATATTAACACAAATTATTGTGGCTATTACGGTTCTATTAGAAAAGTTGTGAAAAATATCTTCCTCCGCTACCGCTACCGAGGACAGCCTGGATAGCAGTCTTTTTTCACAAACTTTTCTAATTATGACTGTAGAAACAACAAAGATTTTTATTTTATTTTATATGAATAGCTGTGAAAAAATTTAATTTTATTAAAAATTGAAATAATTGCCGCAGCACTACATTTTAGCAATTTGAAAACATTCACTAGTAAATAAATTATTAAAATCAATACTTACTTGCTACATATGATCATGAGTTTAACACATTTGTGAGCCATACTTCTATTGGCAAGGAGAAGACAATGCCGTAACAAACCAGGCAAGCTACTTTCGACTATTTTCAGAAACTCAAACTGTTGATTGGGAGCCTGACCATTGTAACTTCTATTTCGTGTGAGTCGAATGGATGCAATCCAAGTTAAAACATCAAGTGCGACATTTTGCTGTTCCACGGCCCCCTGTGTTGTAGCAGTGAGGGTAAGGGATTGAACAAATGTATTTGATTCTAACATCGAAGTTCTCTGATTGCGCTCGTGAGGTATATCGGTATGCTTAGCACTATGTATCGTAACACTAACTTCATGTAAACAATCACAGCCCATATAAAATTCGGTTTTATGAGATCCCGATTGCGCTAATTTATCCAGCGAACTACCAGGAGCCCGACTTTCACTACGCTTACTTTTAAAACTGCTAGAAAACTTAGATTTACCATTTTCTTTTGAATACACAGATTTTATATGCAATAATAGAGTTCGTATTCGCGTTTTAAATAATTTGGGACTTGTAAGAGTAACACAACCAGCTTGCTCAGTAAGATCTAAACACGACACTATATCTATAGGTCCTGCTAAAATGTCTACATTGTGAGCTTGTAGATATTCGTGCGATGTAACAGGATTATCAGCCCATTGCAGTGCATCGAAAGTTACTGTTTCATCAACAGCAAATTTAAAATCACGCCTGTGTCCTATACTGTTAGTGTTCTGTTTCAACAAAGTGATTTCTACATGGGGAGAAGCAGAAGATGTGTGAAGAGAGAAATGCACATCCACATGGCCAATGCAAGTTGGAGACGGTAAGGTTAGTTCAAAAATGTGCTCATCCCAGGTAGTCGTATCAGTTTGCAAACGAAACGTTTTTGTATGCTGCTCACTATCTATTTGTAAATGTGGATGCCTTCGCTGCCTTTGTGCTTGTTGCATTTCACTCCAGCATGGTGGAACAACAGCACAGTATCCTGCTTTAAGAGCCTCAAACGTGCAAAGGGTGTGTAATCGTCTTAGTTCTGCTAAATTAATAGACTCTACCGGTTCATGGAAATAATGATGTGCATCGCTCATGTCGTACAAATCTGAGGATTGCGTGCTAGCACTAGGTAATTCAGTTGCCAAGCTGAATAAGTCATCCTCTTCTTGGTCTTCTACAGAGTCATTGTCAGTGTCGTTTAAGGCATAAAAATGTAATGAACCAGATTCTGTTGATGCACATAAACGCTCCAAACCTGCAAAGAATATGTTTGAACATGTAGTAAATATTTAATAGATCTAGAAAATAATCAACCTTAACAATCTTCTATTTTAAGTAAACGGCAGGACAAACACAAAAATAGGTACTCGGTAGCTATATAGCAATTTTAAAATATACAGGATGTATGAAATTGCGTGTTAACTATTGGGATCTCGCTTATTTAAAGAGGTATGACGGCGGTTAAATTAAAAAAAAGTTGTGAGACTTTTTGTTTTTGCCCACTCATAACCTAAAAAGAAATTGGAGATATCTTGCTTAGGTCCTGAAAGAACTAAAACAAAACACTACTTTTATTTACTTTGAGGTTTAGAAACATCAAATGTACGTGAAAATTTTAGGAAATTTTGTTTCGAGCATAAGCAGCAGGATTAAGGTAGTACCTCCAAAATGGCGGCTATATTACCAACTTTTAACAGTTGTTCTTAAAAATTGTTGGTTATCCACTAGAAATTTAGAAAAATGTGTTTTATATAGATTGATTGTTGGTACTATATTATATTTATTTGACATTTGAACCAAAAGCTTTAACTGTTGTGACTTTAATATGAGTTGTATAAATACCTTATTACAAACACAACGAATTTTGGCTGTGGAACGCTCCAAATAAAATATTTCTCGTTCATCTCGTCAAAAAACGAGAAGGTTGCCATTTAATAAAAATGGCGACATTGCTGAAAGGGGTGAGGGTAAAAAGATTGATGACTATAACAAAAGATGCGCCTTCAAAAATTAAGGATTTCGGCAGCCGATGTACGAGAAATTTTTTATTTGGAGCGTTCCATTGCCAAAATTCGATCTTTATGTTGATGTCTGGTTTACAGTTCTAGTTTTATTAAACAATTTATTGGTGGGTACCTGAGGACTAAAAAAAAGAAATTGCAATTTAGTTTGTGTTTATCTGTCGTGTGAATGTGAATGTAAGTGTAAAATATTATAAGTTTTGCAAACAAATATTACTTTATGTTGTCAGGAACATAGTACCTAATATGCATTTTTTAATTTAGCGCCGCCTACATACCTCCAAAATGGCAGACCAATACCTCCCTTTATATAATATACCTTAAGCAGAACAGGTTATTTATTACAAAAACAAATAAATGACAAAGTTTCTAACATATACAATTTACTGAAAATTTCACTTGCAACTGACAACAAATTTGAATAACAGGTTAAATAAATACAACAGATAATACTCAAACTGCACTCAAAGAAGTAATAGAGGTTAGGAAGGAGGGTTTCGAGTTAGTTGCACTTAAAGCACTGTGACGGATGTGACGTCACCGCCGCCATATTCAGACACTTTTGGTGATTCATTTGTGCCGGTGATGTTTACAAATTTTGTTATTAAATATGGTTAGTTGTATTTGCTGTGGTTGCTCGAGTACTAAAATTAACAAGCAGAAAGGAATAACTTTCCATAGGTAAGTATTTTGCCAAATGTAAATATAAATTTCAATTTGACGTTTGAGGTTAAGACAGTGGCGGAGAGGTCAATATTTCTCTAACCCCAAATTTAGGTTTCCAAAGAATGCAGAAGTCGTCTAACCCATTTAATTTTGTTTAATGGGCAATAAAATACTTGTACTTTGTTTCCTTCTATAATAAATTGGCAACTAAAACAGCATACTCATGTTTTATAATTTGTTCGTTATGCCCTAAATATAATTTTCTGACGCAGCCACTGGTGACACTTCCGCTACGTCACAGTTTGGCAGCCATGTTCAGACACCTTTAAGGTTCACTGGCCAATGTGCATAAGCTCCTTCCTAACCTCTATTACTTCTTTGACTGCACTGATGCAAACAATTATTAAATAAATGTTCAAACTGCAATCCAGATTGCAAGATACATTTGACACCTGTCATGCTCAGAAACTCGTCTAAAATGAACTCTTGGAATTTCTAGGAACTCTTGTAATCTGTGTGTTAGAAATTCTGTCATCCATTTGTTTTTGTAAAAAATAACTTAATCTAATAATACGAAATACAACAATAATAAAAAATAACTTAACTTGCTCCCTGTGCTCAAAACAAAATTTCCAGAAATTTTCACGTACCTAATTTAAATGAAAGTAGTGTTTTGATTTAGTTTTATAATAACGTTCAATTCATTTTTTTTTATATAAATTAAATGATTTGAGGTCCCTGACCGCACTGATAGCCAAAGTGTGGTTTTTGACGAGTGAACTTTTCCCATTAGCGGCAAAAATCAACACAATGTAAGAATTTGGGTTTCCCGAAGTTCACATTTAATGTGGATCAATGAAATACAACAGCATTGGTCCTTTCTTTTTGCAGAGCCAACAATGAGTAATATTTACGTCGATATGTTAAAACAATTACTTAACACCTATGTTGCAATAACTGCAACCCCCATTATTATCCAGCAAAACAGTGGCCCGCGCCACTGGAGTTACCTGTCAGAGATTTGCTGAATCACATTTTCTCTGAGCGATGGATTGGTCAGGACAAGATGGACAGACACCTAGGCCGCCTCATTCCCCAGATATAAACCCCTTGGATTTCTTTTTATGGGGTTAAGTTAAGGATAAAGTCTGTAACCCCAGTCGATGATTTAGCAACACTAAAGGTGCAAATAAGAAATGCGATTAACAGAGTATGGGGTGTTGTAAAACACACGGCAGAAAATTGAAAATAAATTAGACATTATATGCATAGCAAACGAGGCCCATACAGAAGGGTTTTTAGATGTAAAAAAAAAATTTCAATTACTCAACTTGTTTTTAGTTGTATAAAATGAAAATTTTCGAACTCCAGATTTTGACGAAAATACACGTTTTGGATCTACAGGAAAGCAAATAATGGTTTTCAAAAAATGTTTGTAAGTGCGTAGGTGGGTATGAGGTTGTATGTATGTGGTGCATCACAACTACCGAATGGATTGTCGGATTTTGATGAGCTCTGGAATCTGGCAGTATATCAAAAAATTCGCAGAAGTTAGACATGTTTTTTGGTAGCATTTTTAGCTGAAACCAAATTTTATAAATTTGATAACAAAATCTAATAGAAGACTTAATGGCAAATCCAAGCCCGAGGAATCTTTATCCAAAACATCAAACAATTGATTTTTTTCTATGATAGCTTCAGAATAGGCGAGGTAGATCGCAAAAAACGTAGTACATAAGAGATGAACATAGTGTAATCCCGTGATAATAGACGAAAGCTGACCTTGGTAGTTTTGTACCGCACGACCCTAAATTTTCTACCCAGTAGGTGGTTTAGTTTTACTTCTTGCAATGAGGGATTAGCAAGGGTTCATATTTAAATACCCTACAATTGAAAACAGTACAGATGTGCTGTAATTGTTGTGAATAGATATATAAAAATAATTATTTTGTATAAAAGTATAGCAAAGTTCAGGCCAAAATGCTTCGCTCATTTTTTATACAGCACTTTTTGTTCAAATGATACACAATTAAAATAGGTGGTTCGGCATGTGGACAGGGATAATAGGACAATTTTAAAAATAATACTCACTATTACAATATACTGCAGAAATAAATTTTGTTCCATCCAATCGAGCTAGACTGACGGTTCTGAGTGCAGATAATTCAATAATTCGAACAGCACCATCTTGACACACCAACACAGCTGTTCCTTCACAACCACCTTTTGTAGAACTAAATTCCGCTGCTCCATTTAACCGTTCCAATTGTGGAAGCAAGGTAACCTCCACAGGTTTTTCATAATTATTTAATTCACGCACTAACACAGGTTCTTCGTTCATTTTTACCATTTTACTAGAGAAGTATAGTGAATATACAAGTAGCACACTGTTCCTAGTATCAAACACACTTTTAAGGACAACTAATACATGATAACCGTCTTGTGTAGGTAAAATATCAGAAACTTCCAAGTCCTTTCGATTTTTATATGGTTCAGGAAGAGCTATACACTGGACAGCTCGTGAATAATTTAGTTTCTTCATCATTTTGTTACTTTTTAATTCGGCTATGTGATCAGAAATACTTTTTTCATTCGTCACTGAGCTTTCAACAGGACTGCTACCCAACTGGCCATTCATGAAAGAGTAATCTGGAGGCATGATCAACGATGTGGCTTGAGCTGCATCCGTTTCGGTTGTATCCACATGAACTGCTCTAGGACCTGAATGCTGTTTTGTGGTCGCAATAGGAGGTGGTAAGAATATTTCATCACTCTCACCAGGGATTAAATTCTGGTAAAACGACATCTGTTGCTTTAAAATATTGTATGCTTTCACGTCTGATAAGAACATAATTTCATCGGAATTACTCGAGGCCACTTCCATGGTTGTATCATTCATTGGACTATCGGTTTCGTTTAACATCGACAAATTAGCTATATAATCTTTGTAACTGTCAGATGCGGTGTTATTATCGTTCCTTTTATTGGAAATGTCGTTACCATCAAGATTATTTTCTTTTTCAGATTCAGTCGGTTCTTTTGTGAACTGAAAATCATATACGACAAGATATAAACAGCAAAAGTCAGAGGTAAATGATGATGAATCATCTACTTCCATGATATTTATGGGTGACTGATCACTTTTATTTTGATCATTAAGTGTTTCTACAAATGAAGATTGCTGTTGCTGAATTTTACTTGACGTACGACATCTTATATTCAAACCGCATATAATGGTTGGTCGAACACAACTTGACTGTACATTAACATTGGAACTAGAACTTCTGGGTTGTGACTTTTCACCTACTACAGTAAGAGCTGTTATTTTCTTCTCTGCTGGATATTTTACTGTAAAACAGAAAAGAAACCCTCTTATAGTTTTAATTTACCTTCAGTTATATAGACATACAAGCAACATATTTATCGATCTTCAAGAAAGCAAACTTCAATCTAATAACTTTAAATGAATACCTATAACTAATATTAATTCAACCACAACTGTACTAAATGAAAACACAGCATTCAGATTAAGAAATAAACTCAAATTTTACTTTTTCAATTTCTATTTTTTCTACCAAAAGAGAATACAGAGAATTCAATAACACTATTTGTTTTTAAGTACTCTCATAATTGAAGAAAGTCGCAATATGAAAGAAATAAGTGCAAGATTAGTGAAACATAAGTGATTAAAACAAACATTAGTGAGGCATAAGAAACTGGAAAGAAAAGACTATGGACAGGAAGAAATAGAGAGAAATCGTAAAGTAATAGTCCTGAAGGGGGTGTGAAAGCTAATTATATATATTTACGTTTGCAAATTTTATCAAATGATAATAAAATATTGCGAAAATATTTTCAAATATTAAATTGTACAGTTTTTATAAATATTTATTTTTCAGCTATTTATTCATCTTGTTAATTATAAAAATGTCTTTTTTTAGTAAGACTAACATTTGTTTATAAATATGGCGTAACAAATGTATCTATCAGGGTAGTTAACGCCAAAACCAGAATTTACACAGCAACATGATGAATTTAGTGATTCATGCAATAATAGTAAGTTGTCATGGAAACCGTTCACTTGTTATTCAACATGGCCAATGTAAATGTCAACTGTACAGTAAAACAACATATTATACTTCAATTTTTCATTGATAAAAGTGCCACACCAGCTAAAATTTTACACAGGCAAAGTTCACAGTATCAAGAAAGTATATCCAAGAAAGCTGCAAGTATTCGAATAAGTTAACCATTTTTAAAACGGCTGTGAGTCTGTTCATGACAATCCAGGAAGAGGAGGTTCAACTGCAACAAGAGTCATTCCTACTGACATTAATCATGTTTCGGATCAATACAAATCGCTAAACAATTGTCTCTGAAATAGTGGAGAAAACCAACAACACGTTTAATTACAGCAGCAATAACATTTGTTGCAATTGAACCTCCTCTTCCTAAATTGCCACAAAGTCTCACGACCATATTAAAAACTGTTAGCCCATTCAAATAAGTGTGATTTCCTGAATGTACTTGCTTGAAACTGTGAGCAAAGTCTGCATAAAATTTCAGCCAGCTCGATGCCTTCATTAAAAAAAACTGTGCATCACAAATAATTGCATGAATTGCTAAATTAACTATGTCACTGCTTAAATTTTGGATGTGAACTATTATTTTCTTCTTTATTTGTTTTACGTGATAACCATATGTCCATCTTTGCCTGTTAGATGGGTGCTAATAGCCACAGCAGCTGATGCCCTCGTAGTGCTCGTCCAATTAAAAAAAATTGTTTTATAAAAAAATGTATACAAAATACTGCAATTTTTTTTTTAAATTTTAAGTATTGACTAACAATTATATTGAAACTTTGTTTAAAGAACAGTGATTATATATTGAATGTTAAGTCTTTAAAAGTTATTATGTAAGGCAACAGTGATTATATATTGAATGTTAAGTCTTTAAAAGTTATTATGTAAGGCAGGGGTTGGCAATATCAGGCCCGCATATCATTTTGTGTTTATAATATAAAACCATCCCGTCAGCAATATAAGCGGTACCGTTATTGTCTAGATTTGTCCTAAAATAATGGAGAGCAGTGCTAAGTGAATTGTTGTGTTTGGAAACATAATGATTGGATAAGTGCATACCTTCAGCACAGTAGTTGGCTAGTAGTATAAATTTGGTCGGCTCCTCAGCATTGTTTTGACACAGGCACAATGTGATATACAGATTCTCTATTTTAGTCAAAACATGACCAACTAATGAGTGCAACAAGAAAGGGCAGGCAGACATGTGGATACTTTTAAATTTAAAATAGATAGGTGAATTTTCTAAATTAAATTTAAAAGCATCCATAGATATGTGAATCCCTCACTTGGCCCACTCATTATCTCTCTTACCCTGGTACTGTTCATAATACCTGACTACTAAAAAATTGTACTTGGGTAAAAGTACTTTTACAATTATTATCCGGGTACGTTTAACAAGTAAAAATATTAGAAAATTACCAGAGTACAGCTTTCGGGTACTAAAAAAGGACACGGGCACAAAATTACCCGGATGCGACTCAGCTCAGCTAAATAGTACAAAACAAATTTTTAATTCAAATTTTTCTATCTTCAATATAAGAACTCGATAATGATACAGAAATTTTCTCTACATTTACATGCAAGAATGATCTATTTGTTTTAGAAAAATCAATCGCTTAATTTGAAGCAACCATACAACAACACCAAAAACAAAACCACTACAAACCTTCATCACTATCACTCCACATACCAGGTACGCCAAAATCCTGTGTCAACCGTTCCAATATGTGGGAATCAAATTGAGTCACATAAAAAGAATGAGTTCGTTTAAGTTTTCCAGACACATCAAACACTGAAATAAGTCCTTCTTTGTTTGCTGTTGCAATTAAATGTGGTACTGAACTGGTCCCTAAGGTTTTAACTGACACTCCTCTGTAAGTAGCGTCGATTGCAGGATTTGTGGCATAGGTAACAGACAGGGGAACATTTTGGGTGTACTCGCCCATCACAAAGGGGCACGTTGGAGAATGACGTTCATGTTCACTCCAAGGTTCATCTGTTCGTTCCCAACAAACTAGACACACTGTACATGTGAAACACATAGCTCGGTCATCTCCTGAAGCATTCGGTTGGTGATAAAAGCCTGCTTGTGCCATTTGGTCTGGAAGAGCCCATCTGAAAGAAATTTAAGTAATTTATAAACTCAAAATGAATTAATGATGATGGTTCAAGTTTTAGTGGAACAAACTATTTTGACAGGTTTTTAAAATGTGTTGATTAACTATTTTGGTAAAGAACTTCTTTCTGATATCAGTTTACAAAATAACTTAAGATGTCTAGTCTATACTTACTTATAATCCATGTGTGGCCAGTGTGTAAATGTCTCCCTTCGTTTGGCTTCACTGGCCATAGCACGTCTATCAGATGCATTGGCTTGTTCGCCCAAGAGTTCTGAAAGGCGTTCGTAGACTGCAGATGCCACCCCCAGTTCTGGAGTATGTTGGTTCTTTACAACTAGTTCTGTGACACTGCTGTTTACTGCAGAACGCAGTAGCTCTAAAGGAAGATCCAAACAAACTGTGTTCCACTGAAAAAGAAAAACTTAATTATTATTAACGCTTTATGCACCAACATCGACTATAATAAGGTCTTTACAGTTGTCATTTGTACATATTTTCTTACATCATAATATTGTGTGTCCCTAGGACTATTATAATACCAAATTTCATCCCAATCTGTCAACACGTTTTTGAGTAATAAGCCGTTAAAACCAAAATTTTCAAAAAACCATAGCGCCCGCCATTATGAAGATAGAAAGTTAGAGCAAAAATAGGTGAAGCACTTCGCCTGTACTTTCCCATACTTTTATACAAAATAATTACATTTATATATCTGATCACAACAATTACAGCACATCTAACTATCGGTTTTCAAAAATTTATAGAAGGCGTCACAGAGAAATTAGCAGACTGCCACATGAACCAAATTAATGTGCATTTCTAGCTCTATTAGCCTATAAAATTAAAAAAAAATTGTTGGTCAGTTTTTGAGAAGTATGTTTTTTAAAATGTCAAAATTTTTGTAAATTTTTTAGTTCACAGTTTCACTAGTTCCAAAAGTTTTAATAGCTTGTAACCTTTGTGTCCTTATGGCGTTTCTAATATCAAATTTCATCCTCATCTGATAACTTGTTTTTGAGTAAACAGGCGTTAAAATTGAAATGCGTGACACAGAAAAAGCTAGGACTCGAACCAAATGTTAGCTCATTACCAGCTCTATGAAGTTACAAAATAAAAAAAAAATCGTGTAGCCAGTTTTTAGAGAAGATTTAAAGATCTAAGGCTCATAGAAATTGGTCAATCGGTTTGGGAGTTACGTTACACACACACACACATACTCATCCACCCACCTACAGATATTTTTTTAAGTTACTGTTTTGGGTTCTTGAAGGTTCAAAAAGTATACTTTTAGCAAAACCTGGAGTTCGACACTTTCATGAAAAAAAAAAAAGAAAGTTAATTTTATAATGCATGGCTATTGAGCTACCCTGTATAATTTACAAATCAATATGAATAAAGGAGGCTATAAAGCATAAACATCAAAGTTGTCAAAAATAGCAATTAAAATAAGTACTCAAAATTTTTAGTATCACAAATAACACATCAAATATATTATTAAAACTTTTTATATACAAAAAATTTTACATGTATGTTTTAAACATGTCATCGTATAATGGATATGTTGTAGTCTTTGGTAGTGAAGCTGTGGGAACTGCATGTATACCGCTATTCAAAGCAAACAACTGGTGGGTTGGATGCGTTGACTCATTCAAGGCTACACTATCAAAGGTATTTAATGTTTGGAGTAATAAAATTGTAAACATTAACATGAACAATATTGAAAGTATTTTTTCCGTTTAAGCATTTCACGTAAAAAGTTTTTATCTTTTGCTTAATAATATCCGAGCTTATTAGTTATAATGGTAGAATAATTTTACAACCAATACTAAATGCATGTTATAAACAATAGGAAAGTATTGTGCAACAACCAAAAAACAACGCCATAATTATCGACAGTTTAGGAGATGTTAAAAATCAACTTGAAAATTCAGATAAGCTAGCACATTTGTACATTTTGATTGACCACAACAAGGACATCCGCGAACAAGAGTCCGGCATATTAGCAGAAATTTCAAATGCTTTAGATGGAAAAAAATTAGATGCTGTCATTTGTGTGGCTAGCGATTTTACAATAGGCAACGCTAAAGAAGAATTATCAGCTAAAATGGATTTAATGTGGAAGGGAAATGTTTGGCCATCAATATTAGCAACGTCAATTGCAGTTGCACACATGAGGGAAGGTGGACTTCTCTGTTTGTCTGGTAAGGTAAAAACTTCAGTGTTTGTTTCAATGAAATAACTTTCTTATTTTTCCGGCGTATTTTTGACATACAGCTTTAGGTTTCCTCAATATGTACTACATTAGCGTCTAGCCCCTTGGCTGTCAGCCGATCCTACCTCTGCGTGCAGCTGAAATGTGTGTAAACCACAACTTCGTAGTGGCACAGATGGATATGCGGGTGTGTTCGGGTGTACTGCTTTTTTTACTGCGTAAGTAGTTGTGGGGTCGAATCTCAGTTAGGACCAAATTTTTTTTTATTTTATAGTTTTTTTTTAAACACTGTTGTTGCGTTTTGCTGTTTACGCGAGGTTATTTGTTAACAGCAGTTATATTTTTAAAGAAAAAATACGAAGACAAATTTGCATTCACTCACTAATTGACGGCATACTAACACGCAAGTCTGGTAATAAATTAAAAAAAAAAGGATTTGTTGTTTTCTATTGAATGCATTTTATTAGCAATGAAAAAATCGGTTTTAACAATGCAAATTTCGATGTAAATATCACACTCGCACATATGCGAGCCAATATTAGATGATATTGCGCAATTCAGGATCGGCTGTGTGCCCAAGGGGCTAGACGCTAGTATGAACTATCCATTACAGATGAGAGAACTAACAAAAAATCATGCGTACAAAGTTGAAACATGGCTTACTCCCTTTTTTCTTTATTAATTTAAGTAAATGAAATTTGGAGTGATTAATATGCACATATTATAAATTCCTATTGAGTATTATATGATGTAAATTTAAATTTTTTGCACTTTCCGTTTCACTAGAAGTGATCCCATATCTTTTAGTTTAAATTGATTAGTATGTGTATATTTTACCAAATTTAAAAATATAATTCTACCCTTTACATAAATCAATCAGATGAAATCGTTCCTATGAAGTAAAATATTAATTTAAAAGTAAACTACGTATATGAAACGCTATGAGCTTATGCGATTTCGGCGAAAATATATGTTTGAGACTTCTAGGAAATCAGAAAAACGTTTTCAATTAAAGTTAAATGAATGGATCATTCTTAACGAAATTTGATATACCTAGATATCAATTCTTTTGTCACAAAAATACTACCTCCCACATTTGCTACAATATAATAAAACGGTCTGTATGAGTACAATGCTGACCGGACAGCCCCCTCCTCCCCACAAGATACTGAAATTTCTACAAATATAGTTTAAAGATTTGTTTGCTGGTTTTCTGGCGATAAGAGAATAATAGGGGTTTATATTTAATGAAATACGCTTAAAAATAAAAATAGTTCTCATAGGTGCCATAATTGTTAGGGCTAGATATACGCCGAATTCTATAAACCCGCCGCGCGTTATAGCGCTGTTATTATAAATTTTAACTCCAATAAACCACATATATCAGATTAAATCTCGCCCAATGCACAAAATGTGAAAAACTGGATTAATCAACCGTTATTTTTTTTTTTTTAATCTTATCCCACCCCCTTACCCGGGCTCAGCGCACTTAGCGCTATTCACCGGTCTAACATGCTCCACCCCGAAAGACATGCAACCCAACATACACACCACACACACCGTCCATGGACACGCCGGGTTTAACTCATTCAGAAAAATTTCCGACGGGCAGAGGATTCGAACCTACTGCCGTTGGGAGTCTAGTTCTAGAGGTTGGGACTCTAACCACTAGACCACCCGCTGCCCCAAGTTATTTTCATATAACTTTATCATTACTAACTAAAAATAGTGTTTGTAATAACTGCAACGGAAAAAAATTAAATTTAAATATACTGATGTAACAAAAATGACTAGTTTCAATTTAATATTACAACACTTCCTATATTGCTAATTTTGGGTCTCATAACTTTGTTCATAAGACAAATTTAAGCTCATATTACAGTAAAACTTCAATAGAAAAAGTATAACTAGAGCTGTTACAGTAATAAATAATAAACAAACATTCCCAGTGGTGGCGATAAGCATAATTTTGATCCACATTTATAATGTACACTCAATTGCATATTTACAAACAAATATTATTATCATAGTAGCAATTCCATTTATAAATTATTACTGATAGTTATAGTGAAGTTTTATTTCCGATACTGACCAAATTCAACTATTTAATAAATAATAATTTAATTAAATTTTTGACCTTGATCTGACACCTTTTAAAAAATTCAAGATAAAGCCCCAACTCGACCTTATATCAAAGTAGTGCATGAAAGACTCATGCAATTTTCATGATGTAATAAGTCCTGAAAGTTCATAATAAAAGAAGTCCAGACTATGCTACTTTAGCTAACCCGATTATACAGGGTGAGTAGAAATGTAAAAAAAACGTATTTAATGTTTTTTGTTTTCTATTGTTTTTTTTTGTGAATTTATTTTCAACTAGTTATGGGCGAACTGGTTGGTACTTCTTAATCTGTTACAGAATATAAACTTTTATAAGTGAATGCTTTTTATACTGTTTTATGTCTAATAATAAACAATAAAATAATAAACAAACTAGCTGAGCCCGTTTCAAACAGGGAGGCGCTGAAGCGCCGCTCAGCATCTCCCCACAACAACCGAGGCGAGACTGAGAGCAGGTGAAAGGGAATTATGAAAAAAAAGTCGGCTGCGCACGTAGGCATCCGAGCAGAAAGCTAAGTCACGCCGAAGATCTGACCTTTAATATATAGATATGTATAATAGTTAAACATCATCATCTTTGACAAAAAAAACAACTGCTCGTTTTTTTCTAATACAATGCAGGTTTAAAAAAACTATTTTTTTAATGTTGCACCTCTACATCGCCAGCTTACTTGACTTGGCTTTTCAAATTTTTCTCAAAACTTTTGTAATGTGTGTTGTGTGTGAAAGCATTAAATCATTGAAACAAGAAAAAATCTTTGTCTAACTGCCTAAAAACATATCTACACTGCTCAGTCAAAAAACTTTAGAGTGTGCATTCGGTAGCTTATTAGGCTCCAAACACCTTTTATTAAGAAAGAAAATTGATGATCTCATTGGTTTAGGAAATAGTAGAGTGGTGACACTTACATGACTCACCCTATATACAGGATGTATCAAATTGCACGTTAACTATTGAGATCTCGCTTGTTTAAAGAGATACAACTAGGATTAAATTAGAGAAAAGTTGTGAAATTTTTTGTCCACTACTAATCTAAAAAGAAATTTAAGATCTCTTGTTTAGTTTCTGCAAGAACTGAATAAAAACTGAAATTTTGTTTTTGGCTATAACTCATTTGTCAATTACATTACATATTTCTAGTTAAAGCTTTATTAGAACATTTTTTTATGCTCAATGTAATTTTTTTTATTCAATTTGGTACAATTGATACCATTGTTCATTTTCGACAGTGAACTTTTTTTATAGACGCATTTTAAAAAAAGTTAAAAAAAATTAAATTTTTTGGGAAAAGGTTGCTTGGGCTTTAGAAAACCAAAAACAGGAAAACAAATTCGTACCCAAAAAAATTGGTGGAAGCTAGAAAATTAACCCCTTAAATGCTGCACCTAAAAATTGGGTTGCAATGAGCAATTTAGCTTAAACAGAAATTTGGTATAATCCTCCGTTTATTAAACAAAGATGCATGGATTTTCGATTTTCAAAAATTCAAAGATGACGTCACAGACAATGAATCGTGACACGAACTAAATTACAGCTCATCCCTACCTCTATTAGCCTATGCCCTATACAATTAAAAAAAATAATGAGAGCAGTTTTTGAGCTTACTTTTTTGAAAAAGACAACATTTTCATATGTTTCAACAGTTCTAAAAGTTCGCGTAGCCTGTAACATTCTGTGCCCCTACGGCATTTCCCATATCAAATTTCATCCTGACCTGATTACTCGTTTTTGAGTAAATAGGCGTTAAAACGCAAATTTTCAAAAATTCATTGGAAGTGTCACATATAAATTAGCGGACTGATACACAAACCAAATCGTAGCTCATTCCCAGTTCTATGAGCTTACAAAATTTTAAAAAAATGGGTGGTGTTGAGCAACATTTTTTTAAAAACTTCCAAAACTTTGAAAATATTTTTAACTTCATAGCTTTTCGATATTCGAAAATTTAGTGCACAGTAACATTGTGCCTTTATAGAACTATTACAATAAAAAATATGAACCCGATCTGTCAATTTGTTTTAGAGTAAAAAAGCGCTAGTCAAAATAATAGTCCCGGCCACTATTTTAAAGCTAGATTGTTGGGAAACTAGAGTTGGATTTGCCCTAAAGTCTTCTATAAGATTCCGGATTTAGATTTAGAAAATTGGTTTTTGAAAAAAGCTACCAAAAACATGTCTAACTTCCACTTGCGACTTCGTTTTTTTAAAAGCTTTTTTCCCCGATGAATGTTTGATATACCCCCACATTACAAATCCCATTAAAATTGGATCGGCCATTTATGTGAGTTATGGAGTGCACACACCCACCCACAGACAGACATTTTTTTTAAACCACGTTTATGGGTTGCTAAACATCCAAAACGTCTATTTCCGCCAAAAATTCGTATCGAAAATTTTCATAAAATCAATACTTCCCTATACTGAAAGTATAGGAAAGTAAAAATTAATTGTAAAACATTTATTTCTATTACGTTTCGGTTTTGGCTAATACCTTCTTCAGTCCTTCCTAAAATGTAATTTGTAAATACCAAAAACAATACATAAAGACATATTTGAACTTATTGCTTTTTTTTTAAATAAATTAATTTAAACAAATTTCATAATACAGACAATCTAGTTCACTAATTCACTTGGTTGAAAAAAAAAGGTGTCCTTTGTGATGACTACTAATCTAAGTAAAAACATTTTCTACATTAAAACTAATGTAAAATTTATTAATGTTGTCTTTATGAATACAAGCTACAGCATTGGTGGTTTCATTACTATAATTAGAAAGAGAACAGCTTTTTGCATCCTACTACATCAAACGCTGCAATTAATTAATTCTCAGAAAATACACATCCTCATTATTACACTTAAATTTTTCTAACTAATCTGTATTCCCACATGTGACATGCAAGTGATAATATTTATTATTATAAGCAGTTTATTTGTAAATTACAACAGGAGGTGCAAATAACATTAGGAACATGTTTAAGTACGTCATTATCAGGAGCTTAATAAAAATGTAATATCCTCTAATTCAGAGAATAATCAACAAATTAGATAAATACTAGTTATTCATGTTGACATTTCTATTGCATCCCATATCATTTTTGATAAATGTTTTAAGACACCGATGGTATTTTTTTAGGCACAATAAATAATATTTTAAAATACTCCTAATGAAATTCATAACTCTTTTCAGGTGAAAAATCTGCACTGGAAGGAACACCGGCTACAATAGGATATGGCCTTGCAAAAGCTGCAATCCATCAACTAACAAAGAGTTTAGCCTCGGAAGGAAGTGCATTACCAACCAATAGTGTATGTGTTGCCCTGCTACCTATTACTATAGATGCAGTCATTAAAAAGCAAGCAATGCCTCAGGTCGATGTATCAGGTTGGACACCAACTAAATACATAACAGACTTACTGTTCAAATGGTGCAATGGAATAGAGCGACCAACAAACGGCAGTTTAATTCAGTTTGTTACAAAGAACTTTAATACCGAGATATCTACAGTTGCTACTTAAAAAAGCATTATCATCTATCCTAAATTTTATTAGAATAATAGAAACTGTGCAACATTTTGAAACTAATTAAAAGTACATGCAAAGTTCTTACTGTTTTTTTTTGTAATCTTTGATAACATATTTTTTAATCATACACAGAAAAAGTTTTAGATTTAGGATGGCGAGTAAGGTGTTTCTTTCTGAAATTTTTGTAATAATAAATATATAATTAATAAAAAAAAACCTAAGTAATATGTGTACCAGGAAGCAGTCGCAGTAGCTCAGTGGGTTAAGAGCCTGTAGTCCTATTTGGCCACCTGAGTTCCTACCTGGCCGGATTGTTATAAACTCCGAGCAGCGAGGACAGGCACATTAGTTAAGTTGGTTTTTTTGGGGTGGAGTATGTTAGACCCGTGAATAGTGTTCTGAGCCGGAATAAGCAGAGAGAGATAGTGTATTGTCTTTTATTTAAAAAACGTGTACCAGGAGAGTAGCAAGTTAAATATTAAACGTCAAAGTAAATAAAAGTAGTGTTTTGTTTTAGTTCCATAATAACGTTCAGTTCATGGCCTACTACAATTTTATTTAAATAAATAAATTAAGCGACATAGTCTTTCCATGGCACTCGTGAAATTTATATTTTCTGTAAGAAAATGCTCAAAACTTAAACAAAATTATCTAAATATGAAAAAAGTAAAATACCGTAGTAAGAACAAAATATTGGCAGTTAAAAATCAACAATATAAGCAGCTATACCAAAACTGATTTAAAAAAAAACCTTTAGCATAAAAAAGCCTCTTAATACTGCGTTAACTAGAAATATGTAATATAAATGACAAATGGGTTATATCCAAAAACAAAAAATCCAAAATTTCGTTTTTTTAGTTCTTTCTGAAATTACGCAAGATAGCGTCAATTACTGTTTAGATTATTAGTAGGCATAACATTTTACAACATTTCTCTCATTTAACGGTCGCCCTATCTCCTCAAAACAGTTCAGAAAGTTATAGCACTTGGAGTAGATTTACAGCACCTAACCTATGGATATTAAACAAAGCAAATGAGTAGGTACTCAGTAAAACTTACAAAATAAATACAATTTTTGTAAATGATTTTATAATAATGAAAAGAGTACCTACCTAGTCTATAAATAATTTAAGCCAAATCTGCAAGCTCTAAATACAAAATAATATTTTCTGGGCTTTTAAGAACTGATAAATTAGATATCATTAGATTACCATTTAAATGCAGTGTTTACAGTTTTTGTCAATGTATTTATTTTTAACCAAGTTGAAATAATTAAATCGCTAGAGAAATTCAATTAAAAACCAAGATGAATTTAATCAATGTAACTGCAATATCAAAAAAATCGAAAAACATCAATTACAATTGAATTCCATATTGTAAAACTCAATTTTAATTATTTTCAGTCATGCAATTCAATGAAACTACGACCTTGATAATAATTTGCTGAAAGACATCTCCATATCACAGTAACAAGTGGAAATCATTAGACAAGCATGAGACTTTTTATGTGCATTCGATTATTATCTAAATTTCTGTATCAATATTTACACATACTGATAATATTTCTCTGTGACAATACATTTATATTGGAATTTTTGTCCACCGTAAGTCCTTAAACAATTATTAATTCAAGTTTAATTTAGTAAATTGAACTGGGGATGTTTTAAAGGAAATAATTCTGTAAATATTTGCATAAATTTTAGTTAGCAATATTTACAATTTCAAAAAATTCAACCATTACAGTAGTACTAAAATGGAGAAAAATTTATGTACAGTATTGAAACGTGTTCAGTTATTAGTTCATTACTAAAGCATAATTTATCATCATAAAACCAAAGGTAATAATATTAATGAGGCAATAATTTCTACATTATGAGCAGTCACAATTCTAAAATGACCTCATCCAATATCCACAATCATAGTACATTGCACCAAATACAGTGCAAATAACAATCATCAAAATTTTGCTTTAAAACTGAAATAATACTTACTTTTTGAGCTTTTATTCCTTTCTTGGCCTGTTTTTGGGCTTCAGATATCTTCTCCGTGAGTTCATTAAGAACATGGTCAATTCCAAGTAACGTTACAGATGCTAAGCTTTGTTTAAGGATGATAGCCTGAAAAATAGGCAATTATTAATTGAGGAGATATTGGATTACACGATATAACGCAACAAACCTCCGACAGTAAAAGTTCTAGCTTAACATTGTTCTTAGCACTAGTCACTGGTTTCTGTAAAATTGTGTCGAGTAGTAGAACACCATTGTAATCTGAGCGCACACCAATTGCATGTCCATCACAAAACAACACACGATCCTGTCCGGGAATGTATCTACATGTTACTTCGTTCTGATCTTGAGCTATAAAACAAATTATTTTGATAACGTTGTTTTAAGTGCGTTGTAAGTTAAAATATTCAGTGAGTATCAAGACTATACTGAAAACCTTTCTGTTAGTTCTCTATACTTACTTGACAGATGACTTGACTGTAGAACAACACCCGAGTTAACGTCGAGTACACGCACAATTCCTGAGTTAATACATATCAAAATTACATTTAACGATGGATGATAGATAATTTTTTTAATTTCTGTGGCCGCATTTAAATATCCGTCTTCTCTTAACAAGCACGGTTCCTCAGCCATTTTGCTAAATACATCTTGCGCCATCGAAAACCACCATTTGTAAATTTTTGGCAGCTGACTGCAACTTCATTCAGTGATTCATACCACTCTAATTGTTAGAAAACAAAAATCCCTAGAAAACACACCACAACAATGGAAATCGCACAAAAAAGTAAGAAATATTTAATTTACGAACATAATCGGTTTTAAATAAGTTTAAGAACATAGCTGTTGCTGATATATACATATTCCATGTTTATCAACTTTTTTTTTGTATTGAAATATTTTATAATAACTACTGCCTACCTTCAGCGAGGATGGAAGTTTTGTATACACGATAATTCAGAAATAATGTTTAGGGTGATTCAGCATTTGTGTTTATTTTAAATAAAAATGAAAAAACCAAATGGGCAACCCTTTTACTACACATTTCTAAAATTTATTTTATTTATTTCTATCTAGCATTACCTACACTTTTAAAAAAGTTTTATATGTGTATTAAATGCTTTTGGACTGGAAGTGCATTATGGTAATAATTAGGAATATCCTTCATAACCATGGGCGTCGGTTCTATTTTCAACAGGGGGTGGGGACAACATTTTCTAAGTTTTATAGAAATACAAGAATTTACTTTAAAATAAATTTATTATTGCAGATATTCAGTAAGTTATACAATTAGGTACCTACATACAATTTTGTAACTTATATAATATATATTTACTTATTTCTATTTAGATAAATTTATACTACCTACTAAACTGTTTTCAGTTTTAATACAATGCAATATCACATTATGAGGCACTGTCTTGTTCTGAAAATAAAAATTGCAGTTGTTTGGGAATTTGACCAAAACAATCTTCAACTTTTTGAATAAAATTGTTTTTATTGCCATCAGTTATACTATCTCTGTACATGTTCATTTGACCTATGCTCAGTTATTGTGAATCACAACCACGTTTTAACCCTTTGCAACATACTAAATGATCTTTAAGTGGTGCACGTCCTATAAGGCAGTGTTAATAAATTCAAAATACCTTCATATACAGCCAGGTAAAATACTTTAGATTTTGCCAAAAGATACTGCAATGACAATACTGAAGTATCAAATTTCTTTATATAAATCGGTGCCTATAATATAATCATATTTTTTGATTATATTTATAAACCTTAATACGGGTCACCTATTGGCTGCTGTAACTGTTAAATAAGTACCATTATTTAGGGATTGGGAAAGATGCAGTGTTCTAATGAAGTTATAGGTATTACTTAGAAAGTATGAAATTTGCATTTATTCTCAAAATTACTTCACATATTAGAGTGTCAGATAGTCCAACATAATTACCTGTTGTTTATGATGAAATGACTCTTTTTGTACTTCATTAATACCTTAAAATTTGTGCTTGAAGAAAGTTATTCACGGACAAACATAATTATATGAGCAAATTAACTTTGCTCAAATGCAGATGTATCTTATTCCTTTGTTTGGACAAGAACAATGGAATAGTTTTTAAAATCATTGATTATATACAAGAATTTACTTTAAAATAAATTTATTATTGCAGATATTCAGTAAGTTATACAATTAGGTACCTACATACAATTTTGTAACTTATATAATATATATTTACTTATTTCTATTTGGATAAATTTATACTAACTACTAAACTGTTTTCAGTTTTAATACAATGCAATATCACACTATGAGGCACTGTCTTGTTCTGAAAATAAAAATTGCAGTTGTTTGGGAATTTGACCAAAACAATCTTCAACTTTTTGAATAAAATTGTTTTTATCGCCATCAGTTATACTATCTGTGTACACGTTCATTTGACCTATGCTCAGTCATTGTGAATCACAACCACGTTTTAACCCTTTGCAACATACTAAATGATCTTTAAGTGGTGCACGTCCTATAAGGCAGTGTTAATAAATTCAAAATACCTTCATATACAGCCAGGTAAAATACTTTAGATTTTGCCAAAAGATACTGCAATGACAATACTGAAGTATCAAATTTCTTTATATAAATCGGTGCCTATAATATAATCATATTTTTTGATTATATTTATAAACCTTAATACGGGTCACCTATTGGCTGCTGTAACTGTTAAATAAGTACCATTATTTAGGGATTGGGAAAGATGCAGTGTTCTAATGAAGTTATAGGTATTACTTAGAAAGTATGAAATTTGCATTTATTCTCAAAATTACTTCACATATTAGAGTGTCAGATAGTCCAACATAATTACCTGTTGTTTATGATGAAATGACTCTTTTTGTACTTCATTAATACCTTAAAATTTGTGCTTGAAGAAAGTTATTCACGGACAAACATAATTATATGAGCAAATTAACTTTGCTCAAATGCAGATGTATCTTATTCCTTTGTTTGGACAAGAACAATGGAATAGTTTTTAAAATCATTGATTATATACACCAGGTGTATATAATCAATGTTAAAATGGAAGACAGTTTTTGTATTTTTCAATACATTCAATTTAAAGGATATGCTTTGAAAATATGTAGAACTGCCCTGCATAGTCTGGGATTATTGGTTGCTTTTGCATATGTACACTGAAGCTGTGCAGAACATTAATACCATGCAGGATGCTTGCCTCATGCAAGGGGATTCTTTGCAGCCAGACACCAAAAAAGCATGAATCATAAATGCATTTTAAACTGTGCATCTTGTTATTATACAGGCCTGACCACACCGGTTCGCAAAAGTCATCGTCTAAAAATAATATATTCTTTGATAATGATCACATTATTACTATGCTATGTCATAAAAGGAATGTGTAAAAAGGCTTGGTAGGTTCATGGTTCATCCATGAAATTAAAAATAATCACGTAGTTCTTATAACACAATAAAAGATTTGAAAGACATAAAAAATTTTAAGCTTCTACCAAATGTTTAGAATTACTTCTTTCAAATTGGTAAATATGCTTAAACTCAGTCTACAATAATGATGCAAATTGCCGTTGAGCATGTCTAGCTGGTTGGGCGTGATGCGTAAATCACACCTCTGTATAGTCTGTACATAGATAAATAACCCCTGTAAGAGTCTTAATTAAAGATAACTTCCACAGATCTTTTCAGCAACTGATCCACACATACATTTTGAATTTTGCTGCTTCGGTGTGCTGTCCTAGCTTTACATAACACACATGTGCTAACTAAAGGCACAGGCTTCAGGGGGTTTGAGCCATTACATTAATAATCATTTCTTCTAGTGAACATGCGTGACAAAAGGTTTACAAGTTCAGAAATGTTTTTTCCACCTTTTTGGCAGAAATATTTGGTTTGCGTAAAAATGCCACCAGTAATCATGTGTCACAAATAATTTGAAAAAAAATAATTTTTATGTTTTTCTTAAACTGACAGCATAAATTTGATGTTCGAAGCAATTGAGTGCAAAATGCAATACCTAAGTGTTTTGTTTAATCACTGTTATCTATTAGAGCAGGTATACCTATTATTATCTGCTATTGATAAATATTTTAAAACACAGTTATAAATAGGTACCTAGTACTTATCTAATTTTGATCCTATCTTATCATATACCTATATATCTACTTATATTTATTTCAGCGATGTTGAAGGAACAATACGAATGGCCTTGGCAATATAGTTTTCCACCTTTCTTCACTTTACAACCCCATCCTGAAACTAGGAATCAACAAATAGCAGTTTGGAGAAATCTTGTTATCAGTTATTTTCAAGACAAAAAACAATGTCTAATAGATATACGTGAAGCGCTCCATCAACCTCTATTCAGCAACACTGCCATTAATCGAAAATTAGATGCAGAATTTATAGTAACAATTTTATCAGATCTGCAACGAACACAGAATGCAGCTCCAATTGATAAGCAAAGAAATCGTTGGGAAATTTACTGGCATACGCTAGAAGAATGGGCCAATATTATCTATAATTATATAAACATTAGAGGACTAAGAAATTCTGTTCTTACATTGTTTGAATTTATACAGGGAGAAGAGATGCAAGAAGAATTTTGCTGTCTTGACGTGCATGTATTAATTAAAGTACTTAGAATTTTAGAAAATGAAAAGAAATGCGAATTAATGCTATCTGATGATCAGCAAGGTGTTAAATTTTTCTAAATGTGTTGAAATATACTAAGTACTATGTAATAATAAAGTTGCTTATTTCATGTAGTTAGAGTGAATTATTATTCAAGAGGATATCTTGTATGAAGTGAATAGAAGAGACGCCCACCAGTGAGTAACTTTATTTGAGTGGAAATTACCTTGGTGTGACTAAATTTTGCTCTTTTTAAAAAAATAACTAGGTACAGTTATTGTTACTCACACTTAGACAATAAGAAGCTATTCTAAATTTTACACAGCTTTCTAACGAGTGTTGAAAAAAAAGAGGTCAAATTGGTTGGCGTTAAATTTTATTTACAGGTGGACATGTTTAAACGCAAGATATACGCACGTTTGACAGTTGAGTTGTAAAATTTGTTGTTTCGTGGTTCTTGTTGCTGTTGATTACAAACAGTTTGAGCATATTCTGCGTTGATGTGTTAAACTTTTTCCTAAAAAGGAGGAGGAAGCGTCAGTAAAAAACAGGGTAATGAACGACCACCAACACAGAGTGAAAAAATCATTGATGCTGCTAAAGAAGTTATGGAAAATGACTAAAAGACCTATTCATCAATTATCGTAACAACTAGAGCTTTCTGTGGGAACATGTCACACAATATTAAAAAAGGATCTGGATTTATTTTCTTATTGACTGACTGTGGTTCATGAATTGCTGTGGCCCCTGGCAAAGACTGCAACTATGTGAATGGTTCTTAAACACACTAAATAATGGCGATGTTAAGCTAAAGAAGTTTTTTTTTACGGATGAGGCGTGATTTTGTCTGGGGGGGCTACGTCAATTCGCTAAATATGAGAGAGAGAGAACTGGGGATGCAAAAATCCTCATCAGTTTGCCGCAACATTATTTGTACCCTGAAACAGTTGGGGTTTGGGTAGCCTTAGTGGAAGGATATTAATCACATGTGTTAAACCAAACTTCTAGATTAATAATTTGCATTTTTAGGTAACATCAACACAGCCAGATATCGGGAAGAAATTTTACAAACATCTTTAGGGGAATGGCGTGAACTACAGCAGGATTATTTTCAACAAATGAGCGTTAATAACTGGAGCTATGCAAAAATAGAAAAGAGTGGTAGAAAATAGTTGAGTCTGCCATAACTAACAATAAACTATAACCAAAAGGTCGAAATGAGGACTGATCCACCTTGAGAAATGAATTGCAATATACATCTATAAGATTCCATATAATAATGTTGCTCCTAAATTAACATTTTTATTTAATCTTTGCTTTTTATAAAAGGCAACGTAATAAACGCATTTAGGATAGACTACATTTACAATAAAACAGCCTTCAAAATTATATAATTATATTTAATCAATTAAAACTACAATATTCATAATTTACGTAGCTTGTTCAGCAACTTCTTCTTTTTCATCTTTTGTTTTTGGTGGCGGTGGTCTTGCTTCAGGATATTTCTCAGTTAAAAAGCTTCTAAGTTCACCATACTCTGCTTTAATTTGAACTTTAACTTTATCATGATTTCTTATCTTTTCTTGTTTTTTCAAATAAAGTTCCCATGATCTGTGTTTGGTATAAAATGGAGGAAAACTTTTACGCTTTAAAATAACTCTGCCATCTAAACAATACTGCGTAAAATCTAAGACTTCATCATGTTTTAATTCACTGGTTTTTCGACATTCAGTTGGTGATGCAAGTACTGTAGGAAAATATCCATTCTCCTTACAAAATTCGACTAAATGTAAGCGTTTCTCTTCTGCAATTTCTTTATGTGATCGCTGCAAATACAATAATACAAATTTATGAATGTACAATAATGAATTACAAAGTTCTTTACTTGTCTTAATAGGCCTAACATGAAGGCTTTAACAACGTGTTGAACATTAGTAGATCCTTCGACTTTGGCATAAAGATTTTTTATTCCTACAACTTCACATACTGTTCTAATGGCTCTATGGCACACAAGTCCATTGCCTTCGGGTCTTTGACTTACATATATTTTCGTTTTTCCAAATTGTGTGAAAAAGTCATGAAATACTAAAGATAAATAATTTTGATTTATAAGAAGAAATCAAAAACTTAAATATGTACCTGTATGTCCTCGGAAAATTTTAATATGCATTAATTTTTGCCCTGCTCTGTTTTTAGCTTTTCTCAGGGCAGTTTTTGATTCAATTCCCTTTCCAGTGGCAAACCCTGCCAGACCTTTATTATTTCCAGTTATAACAAACACAGATAATCGACGTTTTCGACCAAAATTTCCCTTCATATTAAAAACTGTTTTTAATTCTATTACTTTAGTATCGAATCCTTCGAATTTATCTGTAATTAATTAAATTAGATGGATTTAAAGTTTTTAAACAAATTTACGACTTGCCTTCCCCAATGGGATCTGGTGGTCCAATACTTCTACCAGGCATCTTGGAACCCGACCAACCCCGTTCTAATGGACTAAGTTTTGTATGTCTAATATTTCCCATTTGATCTCTTAACTGAACTAAACGCTTTTCTCTTTCAGGATCCTCTGGTAATTTTTGCTGCTCTACAAGTTCTCTACCTCTAATAATAGGGGCTGTTAGACCAGGCCATAGTATATTTGCTTTTCCTATAAAAAACTTCTTTCACAATTAGGTTCTAACATAATTATGATATACTAACCAACTCCGATTATTTGGCCTCGATTTAAATCTTTAATATTTCTTTTCGAAACTCTTTTTGCACGACCCCTTTTTTTACCAGCATTACTAACCGATGTAATACCTTTCCAAAGGGATTCTGCTGGCACTGAAGAGTAAAAATTTTCAATATAGACAAACAAAACCAACATACAGTTTTTTTCATTTTAACAATAAGGTTATGTGCTTACATTTGTTAAAAAAATTAGTATTTCTAGTAGTATTTGCAAATAACACTTCGTTTCCAGGAACTTCTGGAATTATGCATTTCGATAATGTAGGGGTTAATCTACATCTTGAATTTATACTTAATTTTTGCAAAGATTTTGCAATATTTAACACATGTACAGCCATGCCTGGCAACTATTATGACATTTGTAAATATTCGAAAACGCAGTGGATAGGTAGCCGGTACCGGCAACGGAGTTAGGAGCCGGTAGTCTCTTGTGATTGGTTTAGATTAGAAAGGCAAAACTACCGGTTACATAAAAAAATACTGGTAACGGTGTTTGGAAGCAGTAATCTCCTTTGATACCAGCAACTTTTTATGTAGCCAATAGTTTCGCCTTTCTCAATATTGAGACCAATCATAGGGACTACCGGCTACAAACACCGTCACCAGTACCGGCTACTTATCACCGGCCAAAAAAATACGTACTGGTTATATCCACGTCCGACGTGGGTTTTCTTGGATTCACGTTCGAGATGGATTTACTTTGTAAAGGTCGATTCACACATATGCGTACTGTTTTGGTATTCTCTGACTCGGAATTCTAATAGCAAACTTCTGCGGAAATACAACCTTGAAATAAGTAACAGAGCAGCTCTACTCTAGTGTTGTCTTTGTTGCCAATATTACCAATATTACAGCAAAAAATTACTAAATTATTAGTAACTATAGAATGTAACTAGGGGTAGGGTATGTTGGTATGAGAAAGCTAAGCAGTTTTCACAGTGACGTCTGATGCTATTACCGAGCGATCGGGAACAAGGAAAAGGTAGAAAATGCACTTTTTAAATGCACACAAACCTTGAAATAGTGCACTAATTATGCTTACAGTCCCTTCTCTCAAAAAGTGTACTTAAAAAACAGCCACCTTACGAGTCTGGTTTAGTATTTTTTTGGTGCAATAAGTTTCTAAAGATTGCTTTCATGAGCAGGTTAGTAACAAAATTAGCTGAGACACAAACTATAATCGATATGTCAAATTGTCAAACATAGTTATGTAATCAATCAGTAAGTAAGTAAACGCCCAATTTGCAGTTGCATATTGTCTAGTTAACTATTATTATGCAATGTATTTCTTACATTTCTTGTAGGTGCACACGAAAAGTTGAGTTAACGAATTAAGTTTTGACGTGTAGTAAAGTTACCAACCATTTTATTTGTTTTAAGGGGAAGCAATGTGCTGTGAGGAGAGTACGAGACTCGAAAGATGGCCGACTTGGGTACACATATTTAAGCAAGCATACTCAGTCTATTGTTTTTCTACGTTTGTGTAAACGCACCTTGTATATGAGTTGCCACGTGACATGATGAAAGCATCGGAGCTTCAACGTAAATCCACCTCGGACACAGCAATAGCCACTTTCTAAGAATATGTATCAAGCTAACTGTAAAACCAGCGGCTACAATCGTTAAAGTAGTAAACATATATGTATCCAATTTGAGCCCCGAGATGGCAGCACTAATAAAATATTTGATTAAAAGAAAAAAGTGTCTGAACAAATAGATAAATATCGCACATAGGGTATCTATATTTTCTAATTCACGTGTTTAATATTGTAAAAATGTCAACTATAACTAAACACTTGATATTTCTATTTTAGTTCTTCGTACGTGACTTACAAAGTTTTCCTGGAAATTCCATCAATGAAAACGTTCTTCAATAATTCTAATAACAGAAAGAGCGTTTTGACTGCAGCTCTAATTCAGGTGCAAAATAAAAAATATCACAGGCACAATTTTTTTCGTTATTGGTTTGCAATAAAAGTCAATAGATTATTATCTTAATGAAAATTCAAGAACGATTTATTAAATCAATTTTTGGTTTTAAAACCAACACAACTTGTTTTCTGGTAGTTGTATTAAGCGACTAAAAATTTTAAGATATCTGCCAGTTTAAAGTAAACTTAAATTATTTAATTGAAATCAAAAGAATTTTAAAATTGGAAGCTTTTTGAGCTGTAATATTTATTATATTGTTTTTCTATCCCCGAGCAGTGCAAATCTTAACGAAAATTTAGGAAATGTACCTAAGAGGTAAAAATTTTTTTTTCAATCAATCGAAAAAGGAAATTACTGTAAATCTTGCTATTTAATTTAATAAACTTTTTTAAATTCTATCTTTTCAGCAATTAACTAAAAAAGTATTGCTATAATATCAGAAAAAATTGTATTAATTGCAAAATAATGCCGTGAATAATTAATATTTCTTAATTGTTTCACTCTCTGCAATATTACCTTTCCGTTTTTCAAGTTATTTATTTATATTGTTATCCAAATATACAATTTCTGGTGCAATCCGGATCTTAAATATTATGCATTCAGTGGCAAATGTACATCTTGGATCTCTGTATGTACTTAACACGTATTTTATCTCCTTCTAACATTAAGTACCCACTTACACATTCATATCATCTTTTTTTTTTATAATTTCAATATTTATACGCCAATCTGAAGAAATACAATGGGTTATATATGTAAGTCTAAGTAGCTACAACAGGAAATTGATATTGTATGGAGTAAACTATAGTAAGACTCAAGTATTGTTAAGTAATTGCAGGATCGCCCTACAAGTGTATATACCTGAATAGAATCTAATGACACTTAATAACAGGGCAGGTATACTAGCGGCATTACGCATGTTTTCATAATGTTGTCCATAAGGGAACCGACAATATATAGGAAAAGAATGCTTGAGTATCCGTTTATACTTTCTCATACTGAAGTATGGAAAGTTATGATTTCATGCAAATTTTCGAATTTCAAATTTTAACGAAAATATACGTTTTGGGGTTCAAAAAACCCAAAAAGTGTTTTTTAAATAATGTCTGTTTGTGGGTGGGTGTGTGGGTGGGTGAGTGCGTTCGTTTTCCTGTATCTCCGGAACCCTTTAACCGATTTTTGTAAGATTTGGTATGTGCAAGTTTTATAGTTGCAGGTAGTTATAAAGTCTCTAACCAGAACCGTAAACTGAAATTAGACACCTTTTTTGTATAGATTTTTTATAAAGACTTTTTTAAAAAAACATTTCGTTTTAATAAAAGCAAATCAAATCGTTTTTTCCGAAAACATTTAAAACTAAGGCCACTACGACATTTTAAAAATTTTGACTTTAATGTATAATTAATCAAAAACAAAATATTCAATTAATACAAATTGTCATGTTATTTAATAGCCTTGAGTGAGTATAAAGGCTATTAAATAATATGACAATTCGTATTAACTGAATATTTTGTTTTTGAGTAACCGGGCATTAGAGCCAAAATTTTAAAAAATTCGTAGCGGCCTTAGTTTTGAAGATTTTCGGAAATAACTATTTGATTTGCTTTAAAATGTTTTTATCTACGACAGCTTAGATAAGGACTTATATTATGTCATTTATTTGCGTTAGGCAATAAAGTTCTTTATCTCACTAGTGAGATAATGGATTCATTAGCTAACTCATTTTATTTACACAAACAAAACTGAAGCTTTGTTTATAAGAAAAGTGGCTGGTTGCTAGTTGCTTTCATTAAATTTATTCTTTGTTACGAATATTCGCGAAATTTTGTAAATTTTAGGAAACTTTAATTTGCGATACATAATGCGGTACCTAATCAGGATCTACATGTAATTTTTTAAATTTTTTTAAGTATGTAAAAATAAAAAAACGAACTGCACTATAGTAAAACAACTCCGCGCCACAGTAAACCAACACTGCGCTCGTGCATAAACCTGTTCTTGGCCTTTTCGGTTGGATACTTGTGTACTTCCCCTGCTAGGAACGCGTGCATTCACACCGCCCGCTCTCCACATATGCTACAATCGCACATAAATTGCATTGAAAAGCGAATATTCGTTTTCAAGGTAGCAAATATTACCGAAAGTTTCTGAAAGTTTCCAAATGTTCGTTTGCGAATATTCGCGACTCACATCACTACTGGTTGTGATAGTATTGAACAAATCGAATCTATCTCGTTCCTTTGATTTTCAAACAAAAGTACTATAAAAGTAACATTTGCAAGTGAAATATTGCGAAATGTCATATATGTTTTCAAGAAAAAAATTATTTCCTTTTTAATAATTTTCAAAATTTCATTAAATTTTTATAATTCCAAACTATTTCAAGGTTTCCCAAAATGAATAAATTTTTAAAAATTTTCAAAACTTAAAAATTAAAAAAAAAAGATTGGAACTCAATTTGTTTTTTCAATTTTAGAAATTTTCAACATTAGCCAATATTTTCAAAATTTCAAAATTTGTCAAAACTTTTACACTTTTCTTCAAAATTTCATAATTTTTAATTTTCAGTAATATTTTTTTGCAATTATTCTAAACTTTTAAAAAATTCAAAAAATTTTATAATTTTTAAAAATCTTCAAAATTTCAAAATGTTTGATATTTAAAAATATTTTTCAACAATAAAATTTTAAAAAAATTTGATAGTAATCAAGATTTTCCAAAAATTTTGATAAAAAAGGCAAAATTTCAATTTTTAAAAAACATTGGTATAAAATATATTCGAAATTTTTTTGAGAATTAAAAAAATATTCTAAAATACCATAAAATTGTCAAATTTTTCAAAAGTTTCTATAAATGCGAGGGAGGTCCCGTGACGGTTGCCCGACAGCTTTTTTTTACATTTACTTCCTTAATTTCTTACCACGGCCTCTTTCTAGGCCACCTTTGTGTCATTGCTGAATAAATTAAGAATCTTGGTAAAATCAAAAAGATGATAATCAATACATAACTAGAGTTGGGCAAATATGCTGTAAAGATAGTGCATATATGCACTAAAATATGCCGCATAAAACCTTCAATATATGCAAGAATATGCAGTAACCTTTTGCGATATGCACTAAAAAAATTAGTTTGTTTATTTAGTGCCTAATATGAAAATCTGATGTTTATTTGAATCTGCAGTTGAATACTAGTAATTATTATATGAGTTAAAGCCAGGGTTGGCATGTTTAAAACAAATTGTTTTAAACAAATGTTTAAAACGTATTTAAAAGGAAGCCTTATGTTTTAAACAATTATGTTTTAAACAAGTGTTTAAAACATGTTTTAAACTACCATGTTTTAAAAAATTTTTTCTGAATTGTAAGTTCTAAATTTAATGAAAAATAAAAATAAATCGATACTGTAGATAAAATATACATATATTTCAACGTAATAGCACATAGTAGAGTTATACATACAAGAAAAAGCACTACAAACCAAAACCAAAAGAGAATGTATAGAAAAATATAATAACACTGTTATTCTGCATCCTCGAGTGAAGGGATGTGTTTATTAAGAGTTTTAAAAATGCTAACTAGTTTCGACGCTTTTTCAGTCCCCAGTCGATTTCTTAGTTTCGTGTGAACTATCCCAAAAGAAGAAAATAATCGTTCGATTCCAGCTGACGAAGCAACTGCAGTGTGTAACTGTATCACCAAATTGAAAGTTATTTTATTAAGATTATTCCTAATTGCCATCCACCATGAAACAGGTTTTACATTTGCGATAGTCTGAACGCTAAATAAATACTCCTTGAATGGTGAAGTCTTCGCCTGGTAATGAATAATAGTTGGCAATGCTTCAGGATGATAGATATGTACATACTCCATGGCCATTTCCAATTGATTTTAAATTTTATTTCTCGCCTCTAAAACGGTGGTCAAGTAAATTGGCTAAATAGTTGACACTGATTAACATCAAAATTTGTAAATGCTTCATTTTCTTCAAAATTCTTTAAAAGATTTATCCAAACTTCAGTAGCCTCTGATATGGTACATGCATCTTTCTGAACCAAGTCCAAGGCAACTGCAATTTTTTTTAATTTACACATATACTCTTGTGCTTTTATTTTCAAGCTAGTATCGTTAACTTTGAATACGACATTAGTATCAATAGCAACTCGATGGTCAATACATATTTTTGATAGAATATAGCAGTTATTTGAATATGATTCTAAACAATCGGCGAACGTGTTCCACCTCACATCTTGTGGTAATATTAACAAAATTCCACCTGATTGACGATATTTTGCAGAAGCAAAATGATGGTTTCGGAAATATTTGATGACCTTTGTAACGTCTTCCTTAATACCCGGAACTTCGACATCATGAGCAAGTAAATTAAATAGGTGAGCAGAACATCCATAGGTTATAATGTCCGGCATACCAATTTCTTCAATTTTCGAAAGTTGTTTACGCATTTTGGTCATATTGCTAGCATTTTGGTCATATTGCTAGCATTATCTGTCACAAAACTACGAACACAACAACCAAATTCTTGACACTGTTTTATGCACTTAATTGCAATGTTTAATAAGTATTCAGCAGTATGACTGTTATCTTCTGTGTCAATAGTTTCTACAAGATGAACATTATCATCTAATAAGTCTGTTACAGACACACAAATAATAGAATCATTGTGGCAATTACTTCACCCGTATAGGGACATACAAACTGTATTTCCTTTCAAATTTTTCTTGATAGATGTATTTACACTTGTATACACGTCATCCAACAATTCATTGCCAATTTGGCGACGACTGGGAGGCGTATATTCAGGACGCAACAGTCGCAACAATTGTATCATTTTTTTAAACTCTGCGTGCTCCACATGACGAAACGCTGAATTTGTCGCATGTATAAATCTTGCGATTTGAATATCCAAATTTTTCTTTTCTGCCAAAGAAGTTCTTGTGGTAAAATTCTCCATAACTACATTTTTTTTGATGACGGACCTTGTGAGGTAGTACTGCTAGAAGGCAATGAGCGCTTCTCAATTTTTTCACTGGAATCAATAGATGATGAACTAGAAACTTTACTACTACTACTACTAGCAGTGATAGTACTGTTGAAGCTACTTTTATTTAGACTTGTTTGAAGTGGGCCTTCTAGAAAAAGAAAATAAAATTAAGTTTATCAATATTTTAGCACTGATGAAGTACGTACCTGCATGTTTTTTCCTAGCTATTCGAGCTAAAGCAATTTCTTCATCATCGCTATCGACAAAATCGGCATCACTTTCAATTGGTACATCCCCGAAGTCCAGAATTAACATTGAATCTTGAAACTAACATGTAGGTACATCCCCGAAGTTCAGAATTAAAAACCATGAAACTAATATGTTTGTTTACTGCATTTATTCATAACAGTGATTCAGTTTCATAGGGAATTTCCCTAATTAGATGAGCTACATATTAAATACAAGTAGGCACATTCTCAAAGTCCAGAATTAAAAACAATGTTTTAAACAAAAAAAAACGTTTTTTTTTGGTTTGAACAAAAAACACGTTTTAAACAAAAAAAAAGTTTTAAACAAAAAAAACGTGTTTTTTTGTTTAATTAAAAAAAAAAACATGTTTTTTGCCAACCCTGGTTAAAGCACGTTTTGCATCAAATGTAATTTTTTGTTGAAAGACAAAAGATAAATACAATTAATGATTTTCATTATTTTTAGTTACAAACACTCAACATTCAAAAAATCAAAAGGGCTTACATAATATAGAAACGCATTATTATTTTCAGTTAAAACTGCATTTTTTATTTGCATATACAAAAATACAGGTAGAAGTAAAATCAATAAATAACACATCTTTAAGCAAGTCTTTGTAAACTTCGATGGGAAGTGGTGATTTTAAAAATACCTTTTTTCCGTTATTAATTAATTTATTGACTAAAGGAAACTCAGTTCTAACCACTTCGGCCACCCTATTCATCGCATAAGCCAAACAAGTTACATGAATTAAATTTGGGAAAAACATTTTTAAATTTTGACCTGCTTTTACCATGTATGAGGCACCATCAGTCACCATGTATAAAATCCTTTCTGGTGGTATTTGATTTGACAAATAAAGTAACGAAAGGGTTGCATTGACAAAGCGGGAAATTGTCAAATTGTTGGTTTTTTCTAGTTGTTTAACAGCAATTAAATAACTGGAAGAAGGACTGCTGTTTAAAACACCTACAATAAAATTCGTTATATATCTTCCTTTAGCATCGGTGGTTTCGTCAACACTAAACCAAATACAATTATTCGAAACAACGTTTCTTATTTTTTGAAGATTTTCTTCGTATAATTTTGGAATGCACGTTCTGGAAGCTGTTCTCCGGGAAACGACGATTTGTTTTGTATATTTTTCTAAGAAATTTCTAAATTCGGGAACATCCATGTTATTTAATGGAATGTTGCATGAAACCATCATTCACACAAATCGTCGTTGAAATTGTTGACATTCTTATTTAGGCAGTTCAGCAATAATTGTTGTTTTGGCTCGTTTGTATTATTTTTTCTTTTTTAATACGGACCGGTGGCTACGTGCTGATCAAGTTGAAACTTTTTATTAACGTTTATCTGTAAAAACAATATTTAAGTACAATTTACTACAGCTTACACAAAGGAAAATAATTGAATGTGCCCTGTGGCCTGTGCCATATCCTTTGCAATATCACAAAAAAACTTTCTAATTTTATTCTTAAATTGTTTGCTTAATTACAAAATAAAATAACAAATTAGTATTAAATTTTTAACTCGCTGTTTTGGCTTGTTTGAAGTTTTTTAACTTTAAACAGAGTTAACAGTTTTTTTTAATTCAAAATTAAAATAAGCGGATAAATACCTCTTTTTCACAGATGACGCACAACACAACACTTCCATCGTATTTAAAACATGTATAAGGCTTCAACCACTTCTTAATTAAATCGTTTTTTGAACTAGCAACTTTAGGAATTTTCAGGGTATAGACTAGACAATTACACTTTACAGCTCTCTGTCAAGGCAACAAATGAACTAGTCAAGCACTAAAATTATAAATAACTATTTCTAAGAATAAGTATAAGAAAAATTTCCAAATATTATTTTCAAAGAAATTTGTACCTAAGGAATAAGACCTACCCAAATAATAAAATAATACAGAGTGGAGGTAGCTCAGAGGTTGGGCGCTCAGTCTCTAACGCTGAAGGTCTAGGGTTCGATTCCCCGCCGAAGCCATGCAGCAATAAAAATCTATGCCGCAACCCGCCGCTCACATTCCCCAATCCGGTGTAGGCAACCGTGGGGTTTTAATGCCTGAAACCTTCTCTGGTATTTAGTCGTTCGGATTCGACGTTATACTGTAGGTCCCCCGTATTCCACCTTAGCGCTAAGGAGAGTACATGGCAGAGAAGAGTGCCGGTGCCCAGCAGTGGGACGTAAAGGCTGATTACGACGAAATAATACAACCTTCGTCAGTTAATCCTTTATTTCCTCTACCACTACTTGGAAATTTAGAAAGTGCAAGTCTGGGGTTCATGTGGTTTCACTAGAAGAAATTGTGCAATTTCTTCTAAGAACTACGAATATTTTATTTGATAATTTATTTGAATTTTACTTTTTTTGCTAGAATATGCATTTCCATGCCATTAAGAGCTAAAATATGCACTAATATATGCCGTATGCCGTAAAGTTGTAATATATGCCAAATATGCAAAATAAAATTTACTTTTTATGACTCTAAACATCACGAAACGTGTATATACGAAAAATTAACATTTTATGATCAATAGGAAAAAAGATGCATTTGCCCAACTCTATACCTAACTTACCAAGAATACAGGATTCCAGCAAACTACTCGGCTTATTAAGCGTTTAAAATGGTTGAATAAGTTAGAAGTGTTGTAAATTAATAAGATATTTTGTCAATAGAAGAATATCCGTATCTAGTGAGCAAATAAAAAAGATGATTCTTAAAAATTAGAAGTCATAATCACAAGAGAGAGTCTTGGGAGCAGGAGTCAGTTTAAATTAGAAATCGATTTAATGCCTGTTAAGTGTTATTTGCTCAGGGGTGGCACAAACCAGGCGATTTAGGAGTCGCTTTTACACTTCCATAGGCGGAGAAATTATAGCATTTTGGAAATTTAAAGATTCTACATCTTAAGTTGAACACTCTTTTCATTTTTATGTCTATAGTAAAATAATAAAATTGAAAGTGGGATATTACAAAATAAGACATGTAATAATAAACAATTTAAATATAATACGTAATTGACAAAAACACTTGTCAAAACTTTCTCATGCTTCATGCCTATAAATATTTTAAATTAATATATATTTAACAACTAACTTCTCCCTACTGTTAAATTTTGATTTTTATCAAATAATAAATATACAATCGTTTTGAAAATTATAGAAAATACCTTAATACGTTTAGTTGAATGTCAAATGCATATATTTATTGTATGATACAAAGAGAAACGAGACATAGAACGCTACTGACAACGAAAATTGCAGGGGTCCAATGTTCAATGTTGACTTTGAGATTCGCAATAAAGCAGCTAAAACAGAGACGAGTGGAGGGTAAATACTACGAGCTCGGGCTCCCAGATCCCTAAGCTTCTACCTCACTGCTTCACATAGGGCACAGATGTGCAGTGTACAACAAAACTTAGTATTTAAAATGATATTACACGATATTTTTAGTTTATGTTGCATTACCTTTACATTAATACGAAACGTAATTTAGAAATTTCTCCTTTTAAAATATGTTCAACCAGTGGCGGCCCATAGGTACAAAATGCGGGTGTACACATAAATGTAGGTGCAGTGAAACTTCCCTATTCGAAGAATTTTATCAAGTTCCGTCTAAGACATGTGCATTTTATTTATTGTAAAACGGAAACTTCTAAACTGCGGAAACGAAAAGTACAAAGAGTCATCTTCAAAAAAAACATTGCAAAAATAAACCTTTAATAACCTTTCGGCCAGTGAAAATGATATTTTGCTCAAATCATTCAACTTGTACTTTGCCTAAATGTGTGTGTACCTAAATAGATCACACTGTTTGTTTGTTTAACCTTTGGGTTTTGATTCACTCAGCATGCAACAAGTTACAATGGTGACAACTATTTTAAAATTTAACAAGAATTATTTTGTTGTTTTAGTTCCCGGCGCAAGTCGTGCTACAAATAGAGACAAACTCGTTGGGTGTCCGTGGCGAAGCATCTTTCTTCTAAGGATTCCACTTCGGCTGATTCTCCCACCAGATTTTTCCAGCATAAACCCGAAATTTTTACTGAGAAAAGATTAATTCTTTTTAAGATCCTAACCAAAAATCCGAATTGCTTATGAGATATCCCGACTAAAACAGATTATTTTCTGTATTTTATTTTATGTTGTTTTAAGTATGGGGGAAATTTCTAGTTGTTGTATTTAGAACCCCGTAAACAATTATTTTCCTTATTTTTAAAATTGTAGCTTAACGATGGAAGAAATCCCTAGTTGTAGTTAATTGAATGTTTTCTTTATTTTATTTTATTTTGGTTTAATAATGAGAGAAATCCCTAGTTGTTCTATTTGGAACTCCTTAGCCAATTAATTTCCTTATTTTTTAAATTTTAGTTTAACGACGGAAGAAATACCTAGTTGTAGTTAATCGAATATTTTCTTTATTTTATTTTATTTTATTTCCGTTTAATGATGGGAGTAATCCCTTGTTACTTATTTAGTTCAGTCATTTGGTCAATTAAAAGTGACAATTATTTATTGGCTATATTAAAAGAGAAGGTATTTCATGGCACATCCGAGATAAAAAATCATTACAGTACTGTTTTGAAATAACATGTCTGATTTTTAAATGTTACCTTGGAGACACAAACATATGTTACCTAACGGACTTGATTAAATTTTTTTTTACTGTCAGTAATAATTATTGTCGGTCGAAATTATGATATTTTTATCGAAATTATGATATGATTTTTAAATTTTATATGAGACAAAAGCGGTACCGTTTAACTGGAGCCAAACATCCATACTGGTTTAAATATTACTTTATAAAAAGGTAGCTTGTTGTCAAGTGAGAGAGGGGAATTTCTGCTTCGCAGTCAGTAGTATTTCAAGAGTTTGAGGTTTAACTCTTTTCGCTTTTTCCATATATGCGTTCTCCATGTGAGCCCTTTGTCTAGGTGCATCCCTAGATATGCAACATTATCTGCTTGTTGTATAGGAGCTCCATTGAGGGTGATCGTTAGACATATTCCTCTACATTTAGTGAAAGTAACTTGCACAGTCTTGCTCTAGTTACTTTTTATGCGTCATTTTTTGTACCAGTTATGAATAGTCAATACCTCTTTGGGCCGGGTCGTCTGCAAACGTGGCTGTTTTGACTTCCTTGCTAGTGGGCAGATTTGCACCAGGACACTCCTTTGAGGTACCCTTGATTCTATTGAATATAGATTAGTGTGCTCTTTTTCGTGCTTAACTAGCAAGTGTCTTTCATATAGATAGAATTTTAGTATTAGGTAAAAATTGTCAGGAAGGCTCTGTTTCAGTTTAAATAACAGCCCTTTGTGCCAAACTTTAACAAAAGCTTGACTCCCATCTATGAAGGTAGCAGCGTAGTATTCTTCCTTTTCAAATGTGCTGTTTATAATGTCAACTACCCTGTGTACCTGCTCTACAGTGGAATGTCTATTTCTGAACCCAAACTGATAATCGTGTATCAGTTCCTTCTGAAATGGTGACTTAAATTTTTAAGATAATGAAAGCGATTGCAGAATAAAATAGTATACGTAATACGTCAGGAAAGTGTCTTTACGGTACTTGGAGGCTCAAAGTACTCGGCTTAAGGCCTCGTAATTCAACAATCCCCCTCGTCCTGCAAAGCATCACTTTCTTGACTTATTACGTAAATAACCTATAACAGACAGTTTACCAGTTCCATGAATAACAAAATTTATTTATTTCGTGGATCAACCGTTCTACACTATACAGATTTTGAACTGATAGCGGTGAGCGAATTACAGGTCCGTGACTCAGCCCTGGTTGCAGAAATCTGCAAAGTGCAATTTTTACAGGGAGCGGGGTGGAGTTATACCTTATACTCCCCCCCCCCCCCCCGAAATAATCAATGGGTACCTACTAATTTATGTAAATATTATTTATGGTACATTTTAAAGAAATTTTTAATATAAAAAAGTATTCGCTTCGAGTGGACTTTCCCATACTAGATGTCAATACTTACTATATTTGCAAAAGGTTTAATTGCAATTGTAATTCTATTTGTAATTGTAATTGTAATTGTAATTGTACAGTTTACCAACTGTTAGTTTTGTTAAGAAAACAAGCTATCCTTTATTCCATCCGTACTTCTACTTTTATTACAGTTCAGTCAGTTCGTGACGTCAGCAAAAATGATGCCGGCTGCTTAGTAATCATACCTACCTGCTCGGATCCTAACTTGTAAAAGTCCAAAAATTTTTGTGAGAAATTTTTTTTTAAATTAACTTAACTTGGAATTTACATTTTCTACAGTAGTCAACCAAATACCAAATTCGTCAGCCAAAAAATAGAAGAGAGTGGAGAACGTGTCGGTCCACCAAATATAAAATTTTCTAAAAACTAACATTAGCTTTGCAGCAGCAGAGGTTATTTATTGTTTCTTGTTTAATAAATAAAAGGGTAAGTACCAATATTTGATTTTCAAAAATTTATAGATGCTGCCACAGTGGAATTATGATACTCAGTAAAAAGAAATTATAGCCTATGTTCGGCTCTATAAAAGTACAAACTTTAAAATAAAAGGATGGCCAGTTTTTGAGAAACATTATTTTGAAAATTTCAAATATTTGTAATTTACATTTTCTACAGTACCTGCACCAATTACAAATAAAACTATCAAAAAACTAGAAATTCTGCGTAAAATTTTTTTTTATTGGACCCCACTATATGAAGGGGTACCTACTTTCGATACTCAAAACTACATAGAAAGTCCCCCAGTGAAATTATAACGTTTAGCAAAATTTGTAATTGTGGCCAATCTTCGGTTCTAGCAGCCTACAAAGTAAAATTACTTTCGGTATAGAGAAGTATTAATTTCAAGAAAATTTTTATAACCAAAATGTTGATACGCATGGTTTGGGCCTTCAGGAACGCAAACAAGTAGTTTTTAAAACATGTGTGTCTGTGGGTGTATCCATGAGCGGGTGGGGTACTGGCAAGGCTGTAGCCCCCGACACCATGAGGAAATTCACTAGAAATATTTTGCAATTATATCTATTAAATTGAACAGAAAAATACTTATATTCCAGATTATACAACATCAGAAGTAAAATGGTCATTTCATAACATAGCATTCCTTGTATTTGTTTAGATATTTTGATTTTGATAAAGCAACACAAATTGAAGTGCATTTTAAAATATTTAATTTTTCGACGTGATGCAAATTAAAGAACAAATCCAAAACGTACATTGATTTCACAATGAAATGTGCTTTTAAAAAACACATGGAAAAGTATAACAAAAGGTTTCCATTAAATTTATTACAATTCAACACCTCTCACTATTCATAGCTCTAGCCCTTTCTCTAGTATTGCATTTTTCAGCAATACTTGGAAAAGTAAGATAAAAGGGCGCATTGTTGTCAACAGCAACACTCGTAGAGCTCTTGAAGTAATGCGAGCTCCTTTGATTATGATAATGGGGCGCCAGCGGTGGCGGCCAGTAGTGCTGGACTTGGAGCACCTCTAGACAGGAGCACTCTTCAGCGCTCTCCGACAACCTTTCATAACCTGCTTTGCTCTCTGCTGATTGCTGCTGACCGACAGCTTATAACCCTTTACGCGAAAAGAGACCTCTTCATACCTACTTAGCTTGCTTTGCTCTGATTTTCAATGTTCGAGATAATTTCTTCTAAAGCTTCCTTTTATACAAGTGTTGAAAATTACAAGCCGCTTTAATGATCATTTCTACACACTGTTCCCGTTTCTTTATAACCAATTAATTTATTTCAGTAAAAGTTTAACTTTATTTTAGATTTATTTTGGTTATAATTGAGACATCTAAGAAATAAAACATATATGTTTAAATTATATGTTTATACAATAAATATGCCTCGATCCCATATTTTGGTGACAAATCAGAAAAAAAAAGCTAAAATTATAAACAAAACAACGAAATATAAAGTAAGTTTTAAAACAACTAGAAATATCTTAAACACTTTGTTTAATGCAAAATCAAAAACAGATGATTTGCCTAAATCAGACATTTACAAATTAAATTGCTCGCATTGTAATTCGGTTTATATAGGCCAGACAATTAAAAATTTTGATATTAGGTGTAAAAAACAGGTAGGTTGTTACAAATACAAACACCCACATAAATCCAATTACGCTAAACACTTACTAGAATACAATCATTCAATGACATCTAATAACATTATAAAATGTTTACACTTTTGTGATGATAAACGTAAATTAGATATACTGGAAGCTTTTGAAATTCACAAACATTTAAAAACTGTACCGTTAATTGAGCAAATTGATCTCTTAAATTCTCCTCTATTGGATATTTTGGAATAAGAAATCAAGTCATCTGCAGATGATTACCGAGATCAAGTCACCAAGTTATATTGCTATAACAACACCAACTGTTTACTTTCTATAACCTTTGACAATGGCATGTAAACATGCCGAAATATACATAAGGTTAAAATAAATAAATACTGTTTTTCTACACCTATTTAATTATATGACAATTATTAGCATTTTTTTGGTGAAAAATCGTACCTATAATTCACTGTAGTGAATTATGAATTCATAATTCACTGTATCCGACCAATCACAAACACAAATTCAAAAATCACTGTTTCGCTGATTCGATGATATTTTAAATCGCCCGCGATCAACTCTTTCTGCGGCTGACAATCGACTCGCGTGACAGCCAAGTGTATCGCCATATTGCTCGTTTACGTTTTACAATCTGTGCAAACTAATAATTCAACCACTAAAACGAGTCTACTTTATTTGTTTAATAGGTGTAGAAAAAGCATAGTAACACATTCGCGATTATGGCCATTATTCACTCGGATGATTTGCGCCACTCGCCTACGGCTCGTGGGTGGGCTCAAACATCATCTTCGTGAATAATGGCTGTCATAATCGCTCATATAATAATATACTATAAAGTAATTAAGTATTTTATATACAGATAATCATTGTTTATGTTTAAAGTTTAAGCGACGAAAAGGAAAAGTTACTAGCGTTAAATTGTCAAAGTTACATATAACTACATCGTTACAAGCTATTTTTGTTTTTTAGCTGTTAGCCATCTGCAGCTTCTACTAAAACGAATTAGAGGAATTTAAATCTCAGTCGGTACGTAGATTCAATCCATCCATACAATGTAACTTACAGGCCTGTAGCCAGAAACTAATTTTAGGGGGTGCTCATGGGATTTCAGGGGGGTCAAATAATTTTTTTCACCAAAAACCTAAATACAGCCTTTATAATATTTATTATAAACATTTAAAAACAACGATAAATAAACATGATAAATATGTTGATTAAAATACAAAACAATAATTAGTAAAGTTGCAAACGCCTGTTACGCTTGTTATTAAATTTTCTGTAAAAGCATCTGTGTCCACTTTTTGTGTGCGTTCCTTCTCAAATGCAAGCAGGATCAAATCTGCCATTCTCTGGTGGCACATGCCTATTCTTTGAGGGCGATTTATTTGAGTTAGCGTTGGGAAGGTGGATTCGCATACTACAGTGCTGCAAGCAAAAGGCCTGGCTGAAGCCAAGATATTATAAGTATCCTCAAAGGCCAACCGTTGATTATATATTTCTTGGAATACTACCAGTCGCCTTTCTTCCTCTCCCTTGTCGTTGATAAACTTTACTTCACTTTTCCTTTTTTTTTCTGTAAATTGCTTGACAACTTTGATCTCTTCTATTGATGGAAGCTTTATTCCCAATGACGATTCCAAATATATCATTTTATTTAAATCCATTTCATCTTCAACCGTGGAAATAGCTTCCAACAATTCGGGCTACCTGTAGATGGGGATGGGACAAGGACTACCGTCACGCGGTGACCGCGCTATCGAGACTTGGAGAATTCCAGTGCAATATTTAATGATTGCAGAGATTCTTTTTTGAATAAAAAAATTATTATTATTATTATTATTAATTTATAATATATATGAAGGTCGGCTAGACGCGCGTCACTTGGAGCGCCATGTACAAGACCGCCGCGTCTTATTATTGGAACTAATGCATCACGTGACGCATTTAGACGGGTCGGCCAACGCGAGTCTGTCAGTGCATTGTGCGCTGGGGTCTCACTAGTCTCTTTTAAAAAACAATATTCAAACTAATTGTTACGGTGGCATAAGTTGATGCTGATTACATCTTTTTTTTTGGAAAATAATTTAGTATGTAAAAATGTTATAATCACTGATCACGAAACCTGAAAAACTAATTAATATTTAAAGTCTATCAAAAATATGCTTTTCTTCTTTCCATTTAACTTACGTTAAGATAATGTGAAATTAAAAAAAAATACTTTGCATTAAAGCAACTTAGAATATTTTAAACACTTTGTCTAATACTAAAGAAAAAAACAGACAATTCACTAAAATTAGGCATTTACAAATTAAATTGCTCCCACTGTAACTCGGTTTATAGAGGCCAGACAATTAGAAATTTTGATGTTATAAATATAAACACCCACATAAATCCAATTACGCCAAACACTTATTAAAAGACAATCATTTAATGACTTCTAATAACACTATACAATTTTTACACTTGCGTTATAATAAAAATAAATGTATGTGTAATACTGAAGCATTTGAAATTCGCAAACATTTAAAAACTGTACCTTCAATGAATGAGTAAATTGATCTCTTCAATTCACTATTATTGGACGTTTTGGAATAAGAAATTAAATTATCTGCAAACATAGATAACCAAGATCAAGTCATGAGGTTTTCTATAGCAACACCAACCGTTTATTTCTAATCTTATCTCTGATAATGACATGTTAACTGTAATGATACAATTTTTATTTTAGCATTTATTGCATTAAAATGTATTGCAATTAATTTTTACCGGGGTGTGCTTACATTTTATGCGTGACCTCGGATTATTTGCCAGAGCGAAAGGCCCGCTAGTAAATTTAGTTTAACATGCAATGTAATGTTGTATTAGTTGTTCTGGTATTTATTTCGCTGATATGTATTTTCATTTTAAATGGATTTTACCGCAGCATTTAAGTTAGTAATGTATTACTTATTCTAGGATTTATTTTATTGAAATGAATTTTATTTGTAGCGTTGGAATATATTTTGGTTAGGAATGTAATTTGAATTCAGGCGTGACCTCGAGTTGTACATCGAGAAACGAAGCGAGGTCCTCGCTCTAAACTGAGTTTAACACTTGCAGATTTTTGTCAATGTTTTAGTTCCCACTATGCAAGTTCTTTATAAAACCAGTGTTTATACCATGGCACGTACGTTTTTGTTCAACAGTTCCGTTCGACAGTTTTATTCAACAGTTCATCTTCTCCAAGTTTCATAACTCCATGCCTACACCAAGACAGCCAGCCGATGTAACCGATTTTGAAAGATATTCTGGGTGAGTAATACTAGAGTCATTCTGGTGATTTTTGCATTCAATTTATTGTAATAAATACATGTAATTTCGTTCAATTTCTCTCTTTTCATTTCAAGTCTGTCGCAGCCGTTTGTCATGAGGCAAAGTCTCTTCTTTCTCTTTCTTTCTCTGTCTATTTTTTTCTGATCTGTAGCGGTTGTTTGTTCCTTCTCTATTTTTTGTGCTAGTCTGTTGCGGCCGTTTGTCTTTCTTGGTTTCTGACTGGCGCGGAGGTCTGCCACGAGACAGTACTTTTCTATCTCTTGTATTCACCACAATCCCGTTTGTCCGATATTCCTGTCTTACCCGGTGTTTTTATAAATTCGGTTACGTTTGCACCAAATTGTTTCATTATTGCATGCTTAGTTATCTGCTGCCGTATCTTATTTGCTACCGTAGGCTACTGTATCTTGTTTTATACCAATTTTCAATTCAAAGAAATTTATTAACACATAATACATACAAGTCACACCTAACTAAGAACTAACCTATATATATTACATGTCAAAAGCTGTTTAGGAGCTCTCTCCTCTTCAGCCAGGTTACTCTAATTAGTTTTATACCGTATTGACACCGTATTTACTACAGTACCGATTCCGCATTTTTGCTTGCCCCATATTGCTTCCGCATTTTGCTTTTATGTATATTTTGTTTTGCTTGACTTCTAATACCTTACGCTTTTAGTGTATATAATTGGAATTGTAAATAATTTCTTTTAAAAAACTTGTTGCTTTATTTTAAACAACATGTGGTTTAAAGCTATAGTTGTTTTGCTTATTAACATCTTATGAGCACGAATAGTTTTGGTAAGTAAAACTATTTAGACCTCTGGAGACCGCCATCTTCACTGCAGTTACTCAGGTCTTCCACTAAGTACGTTACGACCGATTGAAGAAAAGTCTTCCTCAAAAGTGCAGTCACACTAGAGGAAAGCCTTCTGCAAAAGTGCAATTCTACTAGAGAAAAACCCTCGTCCAGTGAAGACCGTTTGAAGAGTAAACTCAATTATAAAATTTGGAGCCCGAGCATTTCATCGAGGCTGTACGTACAAGCCAACGTACAATCCCACTTGCAACACCGATAACGTAATAAAAGAGCGTCACAAAACATGGCGAAATACGTATATAAAGCTATAAAATAAAAAACTTGTTGAAGTTAATAATTGTTTTATTTACAATATATCCCTAGATATTGCTGCATCTTTTCAATTTTCAGAAGTTCATATGAGGAGTCACAGAGATCATTAGCGGACACAACCTAATTGTATTTCACCATAGAAAACTTATAGAATTAAGAAAAAAATTTTTAAAATAATTTTTATTTTTCAGTTTTGATATGCGTTTAAAAATTCTCGCACGTGTGTCTCGCTAGAGCTACTTCAATACCAAAATTGATTATTTGATCCCGATCTGTCAACTCGTTTTAATGTAATAAGGCGCGAACGTTTTCAGAATTAGGAAAGTCGTCTTTCTAAAAAACAAACCTACCAAGAAAACAAGTCTAACTTCCCGTTCCGACTTTAGATTTTTTTTAAAACTTTATTGTCGATGAAGTTTTGATAAATTCCGAAAACATCAAAATCGGACCATCCGTTCCGAAGATATGAGACACACATGCACTATCCCCACTCACCCGTAGACAGACATTTTTTTTGGGTTTTTGGAGATCCAAAACACGTATTTCCGTTAAAATCTCGAATTTGGAGAGTTTTCCATAAAAAAACAGCGTAACCTTCGTTCTAAATGTTACAAAAAAAAAAATAAAAAGCCGTGTACTACCTGCAATTCTTTCCCAAAAATGTTGCGTTTTTCTATTTAAAACTCCTTACCCGTTCCAAAGTTGTAGTTTATTTAAACTTATTTTTAAAACACTGTAGGTTACTTGCAATCATCTTCTTCCAAAAATTTCTTCACAGTTGATTTCACTTTTTTAACAAAACGCCATTCTAGTGGAATATATTTTACTACAAGTTCAGTTCATCCATACAAATAAAATCTGAAGTGTGGTAATCTCAGAATAAAATCATTTCTGAAGTGTTTGGGATCAACTACCAACAAATCGTTGCGTATCTATAAATCTACAAGCCATTCAACAAGCTATACCTCTGATCTGCTTGTCCGTCTAATCTCCATTACTAACTATTTACACACCGCCTGTCATTTGCGATTAGCATTGTTACGGATACACGCAACAATGAACCCATTTTAATTCCATTCTTGCCCACTGAGTTGTAAATGGAAATGCGGTGCGGTTTGTTGGGCATTTGCTTTTAACTATTCTGTTTCTTTTCTCTAGTGGAACATTGTCGACAATCTTTTAGCTAAAACGTAAAAAGGTTCGTTATATGTTTGAACGACTATAGCTAAGTCATCAATTACCAATTTATAAAGCATTTATTGGTAATTTATCAGAGATTGTGCTTTGTTTTCGTATATTAAATATAATGTTCTGGCTCTCTTGATACCGAAGAGTTTATACCGTATGTTCAAATAAAAAATGCATAAGGGTTGGCCATGGAAAATAAAATTACTGTCTTTGCATGCTTTAGAATTTAACTTTTAATTTTTTCAGTGTCACTACAAATGACAAATTGCAAGCTTAACCTAAAAATTTTAAGTGACATGTTTTGTTTGTTTAAATTGTAAAATCCTAATCTATTTTTTATTTGAACACACGGTATAAACTGTTTTAATTTTTAAAATTTACCATGTTAGATTTTAAAATACGCTTGCAGTTACAGGAAATACTTTATGATAGTTTTATTTAATATTCCATCCGCATTGTAACATATCGATATCATCGATAACTAGTGTTACCCCAGCGCACAATGCACTGACAGACTAAGCGTTGACAGAACCGGCGAAATGCTAAGTCACGTGATGCATTAGTTCCAATAATGAGACGAGGAGTTAGTGTAGATGTCGCCTCAAGTGAAGCGCGTCTAGCAGACTTTCATATATATTATAAATTAAAATAATTATTAGATATTAAAAAGTCAACGTAGAATAAAAATATAAAAATGTTTCATGTTCTATCTAACGATAGAACCCTTTCATTGAAAAAAAATGGTCCAAATTGGTGAAGCGGTAGCCGCTGGAGGAACCGGAGAAGAAAACCCTTTGAGTTTTCATATATGTATTGGTATGGATGGATATCAAATAGCGATAATTTTAAAACAGTTATCGATAAGTATGCCGATAATATCGATAATATTGACAATATCAATAATATCGATAATATCGATAATTTCGATAATAATACCTACATAAAAAATTGAAATATAAACGACAAAAAATTCAATCCAAGAAATACAGTAGTTACATTGGTTACCTATTGTCATTTACGGAATTATTGCAACAACTGAAACATACTCATATTAACTGCAACTTAGACCCCCTACTCTACTTCAAATTGAATGGTTATTTTTTTTTAAATAATAGAGCTCAAATAATAAAATCTCTGCTTTTAGATATAAGATTAGAAGCAAAATCAACGCCAAAACGTAAAGAATCCCTTATTCTTATACGGTGTATATATAAAATTTAAAAAAAAATACGAAAGAAATAGGTCGTGGTAACATTGACATTGACAATATTAATAATAAGTCGAAATTGTTTATAATAATGTCGGTATTATTATAATATTATTAATACTATCGCTATTATCTGTAATTTCGATAATATCGATGTTATCGATGTTATAAATATTATCGATATTCTCTATAGTATCATTATTATCTATATGTCGATATTATCGATATTCGATATTAAATTTCCAATATTGCCCAGTCCTATACTCTTAAGTCTTAAAAAAAGACTTTCCGGTATATTTATTATTAATTTTATATAAGTAGTTTTTCATTGATCCGGCCAGAAGTAAGTGTCGTAGTATTTAATTAAACATAATTTATAAATTAAAAAAAATAATTGTGTATGTCATCTACAAGCAAAAAGAAAAATATGAGAAACGTCGACGGTAGCCGATGATAACGAAGTCAACCAACCTGAATCGCAAGTGATCAAATCATGACCAACACTAATTTTAGTATACATAGTAAATATAAAATAACATGCTAATAAGCATTCAAAAACATAAGTATACATTGTGTCTATAAAGTAACCCCCCCCCCCCCCCAGCTAACTTTTGAACGACTTCATATTTTATCACAAAATTTGGTGTGCTGTAATGGGAAATTTAATACTATTTTTCAGACCATATTGAAATTTTGTATCATCCAAAATGGCGACTGGGCGCCATTTTGAATATTTTTTTAATGGAAAGGGGGTCGAGTGACACCTCATTGGAAAGGTCTTTTAATTCTGCGTCGGGGTACAAGTATTAACCCCAAACGAATACACCTACTACCCGTACAGATCCGATCACCAGCCAGACATACTGGATATCATCCTTCAAAAAAATTTTACCAAGCCCATTACACAAACAGTAATCTCTGAACTAAATTCCGATCACTTGCCCGTACTTATCTCCTTCGTTAGTTCTCCCAATACATAATCAACTTAATCAAGCAAAGAAGTCAAACTAGGAGACTCTGGCAACGCACAAGAAGTCCAGAAGCCAAGAGACAGCTGAATAACTTAACCCACCAGCTAAAGCGTGAGTTAGATGAATACAGAATTCAATCCTACCGCAACCACATTGCTACAATCGGCCCCGGAGACCCAGGGATGTGGAAAACTACAAAAAAATTCTAAAAGCTCCACAAGAGATATCGCCGCTCAAAATGGACAATACCACATTACTGACCGACAATGAAAAAGCCACCGCATTTGCCAAACACCTAGAACGATCCTTCACGCCCGCACTATCCTGCACTCCAGCCCAAATGTTTCATATAACGAACTACATAGAAACACATGCCCCCATCCCAGTCGATTTTACCAATCCCACATCACCAAAGGAGCTAGCTGAAATCATAAAGACATTAGCCAAACGTAAATCACCGGGTCACGACTTAATATCCAACCTAGTCCTCCACCACCTAACAAGAAAATGCCTTTCCTACCTAGCTACTCTGATAAATGCTTGCATGCGCCTAAGCTACTTTCCTCTAAGTTGGAAGCATGCACATGTGCTCATGTTTGCTAAACCTGGGAAGAATAAAGAACATATGTCAAGCTACCGACCGATTAGTTTATTAACTACCCTCTCTAAACTTTTTGAAAAGGTCATTTATTCGCGCCTGCACCAAGCCACTACTGCTCTCCACATTCTCCCTTCTTTCCAATTCGGCTTTAGAAAAGGGTACTCAGCCTGTCATCATTTGCAGCGAGTCAGCGAACTCATCGAAAAAGGTTTCGAAAACAAATCTTATACTGCCACAATCTTCCTGGACATCGCACAAGCGTTTGACAAGGTCTGGATAGAAGGAATCAAAAAGAAACTCCTAGCTCATGACATCCCACGCTATCTCTTGGCCATCATTTTTTCCTTTCTGCAAAACAGAACCTTTGCCGTTAAAATAAATACCACACTCTCTGAAACAAAACCCATACGAGCGGGTGTACCACAAGGCAGCATCCTCGGCCCACTCTTATTCAATATATTCACTTCTGATATTCCAAAGATTCCCGCAACACTCGCCACGTTCGCCGACGGCACAGCCATTATAACGTAAAACGCAAACCCTGAACTAGCTATACATCATCTGCAAAATGCAACTGACACCTTCAATAAATGGCTTAAAAATTGGAACATCAAACTTAATCCCAGCAAATGCCAATGTAAAATCTTCACCCTGCGAAAAATGGACAACGCGCCTACTATTACCATCGATGGATTCGACATACCCTGGAATCCCAGAGACTCAGCTATAAAATATCATGGAGTGCATTTAGATGAAAGATTGACTTGGAGTTTCCACATCAACCATAAACTAACCCGATCACACGCCAGACTCAGACAGCTCTATCCTATTATCAATCGCAAAAACCCCACTTCAACCCGAATGCACCATCCTTCTATATAAATCCCTCCTACGCCCCCTGGCACTCTACACCTCTCCTGTCTGGAGCAACACGAGCAAAACAAATATACTCAAACTTCAACGATTCCAAAATAAGGTCCTACGGATCGCTGTGAATGCTCCATGGTATATCCGAAAGGCACAACTCCACCACGAATTGGGTGTCGCCCCAATCCAACACTATATCCTCTCGAACAACAGGACTTTCTTCTCAAACTTTGCCACCTGTGAAGGAGCAACCCACTACAATCTTGGACAGCGTAATATTCATCACAGACTGAAGAGACAACTCCCCTCAAGATGTCATCTCAAATGAAGAAAACTAGCAACCATCACCTTCGAGTTCCCGAGGCCGCTACTACCTACCTCCATGTATTATACACAGCTACTAGCAAGTCTATGCACTGTTATTTTTTAAGGTTGAAAAAAGGTATAATCCAAACATTGAGGTATTTGTATCTACCTTTAAAGGTATAATCCGAAATTAAAGGATGAAAGAAATACCCCAAGAGATTTATTTAAACCTTACAACTTAAGGTGTTTTATTCTACCTCAAATATCCCAATAAACGTAGAAAAATAAACGTCTTCAACAATAATAAAATACCTTAACCGATACTTAGCACTTTCTACCTTTGTGGAATAAAAAAATACCTTTTAAGGAGAAATTTTCCATCGTCACCAGCCGAACTGTATACAGTACATATATACACTGTAAACTGAAAGGTATATAAAATTCCACCTCAAGAGGTGGATATCATTCTACCTAGAAAAAACACGTTAAGATATTTTATAACACTTCTACTGATTTTTATACACGCTATTTTTAAGAATAATGTTCTTCCTCTAGCGTACAACTTTAAACCTGGAAGCATTTTTTTTAATTCTACAAGTTTTTACATTAATTGTTTACAAAATAAAATTCAACCTTCATGCTAAAAAGTGTGGCCAATATAGTGTATAAATAATGTATAATTTTTACTTCAATTTTAATCTTCTAAATCTTTTAAAATCCTGATCGTTTCTACCGTATTTCAATTTTTATTAGCAGTGTGAAGATCTTCCAACACATTTGGCTTAAGAAAGCCAATAAAATAAATCAGATGTAAAAGTTTATACATAATTATTTTTATTTATTTAATTTAGTCAAAATATAATACTTAAAATATAAACAATAAAATTAAACAAAGACAAAAAGAGATACAAAAAGAATTATAAATAAACATTAAGTAAAATAAGTATACAACATTTTATTAAGGACCAACGCAATCTGTGCCTTGTATATTTGAACTTTTTTTTCGTTATGCGGAAAACAATCGGGTATTAAAAAAGACCGTACCAAACATACCCAATCAGAATTTTATTTTTTATATGTTAAGCAAGAATATTTATTTATTAATTATTATCTTAACAGTAAAAGTTGCCATCGTTTTCTAAAGGCTTTTTGTTTGGCAACTGGACTTTACTTTCGTCATAGCTATATGACGAAAGCATGACGCATAGATAAGTAGTACTTTGGAATGTTGGGTTTACCTGCCATTGTTTGATGGTAGTGGAAGTGGGGTAAAATAGCAAGAGGGTAGGTAACAATTGCACTTCGGATTGTATTTATATCTATGCACTGGCGTCAAAGCTGACGAGCCGAGTCAAAGTGTTTAGAACGTTAAAAGTGTTAAACATAAATCGGCGTTGTTTCCTGCAGTGGTAAGTTAAATTTCTTATTTGTAATTATTTTACAAACTAAATATGTACGTTTGTTATACCTGTGGTAAAACTTTTTTCGTTTGCAATTGATGTTGCAACATATGAAGTTTGCCCATTATTATTTAACGCAGTATCTATGAGAATTTTTCACATGGAAATATTGATAGTTACGATTATGCTGATCAGATTGTTGGAGATGAAATAAACTACAATTTTGCAAAGGAGTTTGTAAAACAAATTTTAATGTTTAAATTACAGTTGCCAGCTGTTTTTCAAAGAGAGTATTTGCAATAGAATGGAATTGTTTTTCAACGAGGAAAAACACCCGAACTATGATGAAAATTAAGACCATCGACAAAGGCTGTAATTTAAATTTATTTGGTAAGCATACGAAATATCGACAGTACAAGTGTAGAACTAATTATTATTGTGTGTACTTTCAGATACCGAAGGGGAATCATTTCTAATACTATTGCCACTCTTATTCAGGGAAAATCCTCTTCAACTAATTAAAAAAGGTAGTTTATAAAAATATTATGCAAAAAAGGAGTTTATTCTAAATGCACATTTTCTTTCAATTGCAGAAGCCTGGAATACTACGTTCTATTGTGCCGGTAGCGGCAGAGGAAGCATCGTGGTCCGGCACAAATAATTTCACATACTATGCTATGTGTGCGGATCATACAAAAGTATGTGAGGTGAAGTCCTTCAGAGAAGCACTGGAAGCTACTCTAGCCATTATTTTTTATTTAACATACAGTACCCAAAAAGTACAGCAAAAACATTAAGTTCTTTGTCGGCCAATGTTTGTGTGCTGGAAGAGCCGCTACGTCGATGCAAGGCACAGATTGCGTGGGTCCTTAATAAAATGCTGTAATTATTTCATGTAATGTTTATTTATACTTATTTTGGTATATCGTTTTGTTTTTGATTAATTTTATTTTTTATATGTTAAGTATTATATTTTGACTAAATTAAATAAATAAATATAATTATGTATAAACTGTTACATCTGATTTATTTCATTGTCTTTCTTAAGCTAAAATAAATTAATCTGTTGAAAGATCTTCATACTGCTAATAAAAATTAAAATACAGTAGAAAATGTATGGAATTTAAAAGTTTTGTAAGATTAAAATTCAATAATTAATTAAATTTATTTATACACTATATTGGCCACACTTTGAAGCATCAAGGTTGAATTTTAGTTCCTAAACAATTAATGTAAAATTTGTATAATTAAGAAAAATGCTTCCAGGTTTGAAGTTATACCTTCCAGGAGGAACATTATTCTTTAAAATAACGTACATTGAAATCAGTAAAGGTGTTACAAAATATCTTAACGTGTTTTATTCTATCTTCGTATTAGTCAGGGTTTTGGCTTTAACGAATAATGTTATACTAAGGAGGTAGAATTTTATTCCTTAAAATGAGGTATATTAAAATCGCTAGAGGTGTAAAAAAAATGCCCCAAGGTTTTTTCTTCTACCTCTGGATTAGTAACGGTTTAGGCGTTGAGGTATAAATTTATACCTAGAGATGGAATTATTTACCTCAACATGAGGTATATTAAAGTGGGTTGACGTTTAAAAATGTACCCCATGGTTTTTCCTTATACCTCCGCATTAAACATCAATTTGATCCAGGTAGAAGGATATACGTTTTGAGGTATAACTTTATACCTTTAACTAAGGTACAATAATATCGGTTAAGGTAAAATGGCTGCATTATACCTTACTACAAGGTATTTATATTATACCTTAAGGTTGGATATAGGTAATACCTTTAAAGGTAGAGTTATCAACCTTTTCAGTTTACAGTGTGTTTAAAACACATACAATGTATACATACCATAGTCTTAGTCACATTTAACTACTCAAACCTGTCATGTATAACACTGCAATGTTGATCTGACAAAAGCTTTAATAAAAAAAAAAAAAAAGCTTAAATTAATTAAATTAAGTGTTCGAAATGTTTACCATTCACTTCTTGGCACATAAAAAATCGGTTATGAAATTCCTGCCTTACATTTTCGTACGTTTCTGGAGTGATATTTCTGCAAACTTCTGTAATGCGTTGCTCCAGTTCTTCAATTGTTTCTGGACGGGCTCTGTACACATCTGATTTCAGATATTCCCATAGAAAAAATTCTAAGAAAGTTAAATCTGGAGAGTGAGCCGGCTATTCTACAGACCCCCGCCTACCAATCCATCTTCCAAGAAAATGTCCGTTGAGAAAGTCAGAAACAGGCCTACAATAAGGAGGCGGCGCACCGTCTTGTTGGAACATAACGTTTTCAATATTATTTCCAGCCACCTGAGTTATTTTTGAGAAAATTTTGTACTGCAAATGAAAAAGTGGACCACTGGATAAAAAAATCAAAACAATTTTGAATTGAGTGAGCCCATTATTTGTTTAAAATCCGCCATTTTGTGATGGCTAAATATTTTTTTTTGAAACTCTAGGATCAGACGCAGAATTAAAAGACCTTTCAAATGAGGTGTCACTCGACGCCCCTTTCTATTTAAACAAAAATAAAAATGGCGCCCAGTCGCCATTTTGAATGATACAAAATTTAATTTTTTGCTAAAAGATAGTATTTAATTTCCCATTAAAGCACACTAAATATTGTGGTGAAATATCAAGTCGTTCAAAAGTTAGTGGTGGGGGGGGGGGGGATGACTTTATAGACAGACGGTAGATTTCCATTAAAATTGTATCTTGTTTGATAGGTTGTATGAAACAAAATATATAACCAAAGTAACATAACTTCAAAAATTGTATTAAATACCACATAATGATTTTTTTCCAACACTTTACAGCAACAGTAAATAAGAACGTCAAATTTAAAAATTAAATTTGCAAAAGAACGCCACTACAAATCATGTGAAAAAAGATAACAATACCATGTTAAGAGTGTCAATACTCGAAAATACCCGAGCATTTCCAACTAATTCAGTGTTACCAAAAATGCTTCAAACTTAATGTCAGTCAAGACAAACAACTCGTGATACGATTTTTCTTCGGTAAAATTGTGGTGTAAGTTAACTCGTGCTAGTTAAAATTTAGGTACCTAATTCCACTTACCATCTTAACTAGCACTCGTAAACTTACACCACAATTTTATTGAAAAATTGCAATCACTCTTTATATTATTTATGATTATAGTATCGTAAAAATGTCTAGAAAAATATATTTAATTGGTTTGTTTGTTTACTGCAAAATCATTTTTTTTAAATATTTGTCTCATAACTAAAAATATTTATAAATTTAAAGGTTCTACTAAAGCTTTTAATAAAATATATGCATTTTGCAAAAAAGCTATAATTATAGTGAGTTTATTTATGATCTTGAGTGTTATAGGATACACATTTGCGATTTTTCTATTTCAAAATCGTATTTTCCTTCAGCTGTGTGTGTCCTTTTAAGATATTTTTTTACTGAATTTTATTTTTCTTTATTATAGCTTAGGATACGATTGAAATATTTTTTTATTTATTTGGAGGGGGAGGGGAGCCACCTTGTTTATTTCAGGATTGGATGCAGTCTCTGAACCCCCTCCCCCCCCCCCTTACTCTGCCCCAATGTCAGAGAACCGTTCATACCGGATTGGCACTTATACGGGTTATTTAAAAGTAAAGAATAAAATTCCTATTTCTGTAGCGCGTTCAGTGCCGGATTAAAGAATTTGCCGCTTTACGCACATTAAAATTGCCGCCCCGAAACGAAAAGACTAAAATTAAAACTTATAACTTACCTTGTCAAAATTGTTTCCGCCGAGATTTTTTTGATGCAACTACGACAGTATATAGTTATAGTTTGTTTATGTTTCAAGTGAAATGCAGGTGCACCGTCGATATTTTCTTATTTCTTGCTCACATCTCATATTACTATATGACTCATATAGTCATGATATGCATTTTATGGGAGTTGTAAATAATATCTGAGAAAAATTTAAAACTCTGTCATTTTATTAAATTAAAGTCTCAGATTTTGCCGCCTCTAGAAATCTGCCGCTATACGCACGTGCGTATCCTGCGTATAGGGTAATCCAGCGCTGAGCGCGTTGGTTTTTAAAAAAATGTTTGGACCCTTAAAAATTAATTTAAATATAATTGCATCTTTATGTGATATCTTTTGTTTTGCAGCGTCAACTCCCTCACCCCCCAACCATCTTGACTTATTTTTTTAATAGCTTACTATACTTTGTGTGGACTCGTTGGAAAGCTTGCAAAAAACTGCATTCAAATCAACCATCATAAATTAACTGCAATGGTTGATTTTTTAGTTACAGGGATTGAAAAAAAACTGCACTTTTTTCATATTTTGTCATTAATCCGCATTAATATCAAGTACCTAACCGAAGATATAGCAATTTATAACAAATGTCCTCTTTCAGCATGACTTCTAATTCTGTCACCACATTCCAGCATCATCAAAATTTAATTGAGGCATTTTTTTCTGTTAGACTTCGCTAGATTAAAAAGTCACAACACCTTGTATTTGTAAGCAAAGTGGCATTTAAAACGTGACATGAGCTATACCTTATAAAATATTTTTATGGCTTTGGTTACTTGATACTAACGTCTTTATAAAAAAATATGAAAAAAGTGCATTTTTTCATTTAATCGCTACAACTTAGAAACCAACCATCCCAGTTTATTTATGATGGTAAATTTGAATGCAGTTTTTTGCAAGCTTTCCAATGAGACCACACAAAGTATAGGTTGCTATTTAAAATTATTAAGTCAAGGTGGCTGGGGGTGAGGTTGACGTTGGAAACCAAAAGATGTCACATATAAAGATGCAGTTATATTTAAATTAATTTAAGTGTCTGAGCATTTTTTAAAAACCTATACAGAAATACGAATTTATTCCGCACGTTTAAATATAGGTAACCGCACTATACTTAAAATGAATAAAATTATGTTTTAAGTAGTTTCAGCTAAATTTCTCACGGTTAAGATAGTGTTGCATCTAAGAGAAAGAAATGCGTTAAGTTTGGTCTTCTTTCCAGAATCAGTAATTTATTATTACCAAATATGTATTTTACTTACAATTTCTTCTTTAATTGGCTAGTAAACCATCACCCATGAGAACTTGCTACTTCATTAAATATAAATTCTGCTTATATTAATAGCCAATCGAAATGAAATATATTAGGCGTAAAACTGAAAATCTAAAAATAAAAAACTGACAAATTAATGAAAAAGCTAAAATAGTCTTTCATAATAGTTTAGTACTGTATTCAAAGCAAAAAGTATATAGCGAAAACTTTCGTTTTTAATTAGGCAAATTAAATGTAGATTTAAAAATGAACTTTTTTAATCCTTTTATTTATGCGAGATATTAAAAAAGTTCATTTCAGGTAAAATTCTGTAACAATTTAGAAACCTCTCTGAAAGTATATCAACTTGCAATGAAAGCTTGAATCAAAACGACATGAAAAAGTGTGCTCCAACCTCAGATCAATATGCCCAATAAAACGATATAAATATACAATATCATTGTTCACTCTTCCCCCACTTGTGTCAAAAGCACTTCTGCAATAGGTTAGTAATGAAGGTGGAGTTGAAATTGTCGTTTATTTCTTAGTAGCAATTCGCCATCCTACCCTCAAAGCTGTAACCTATAAGGGCGACTTGTAACTCACCAACTCGTATAAAGCTCGCCTAAAAGTTCGAATCTTAAGGAGGGGAATTCCCTGCAGAAAACGAACCCGCTTTAACAAGCCTCTCACCACACCTACAGCCCGTTTGGTGAATTTCATTGGCGCATTTTCTCTATTCCACGCCCTGAAACGGAAATGAGTACCCAGAATGCAGCAGGTCTGCGAGAGAAGTGCCATGTACACTTTGAGGACACTCTAAGAGCACGCTTAGGCAAGTTAAGCGCACTTCGCAGCTAAAGAGTCTTACATCAAGAGTGCTCCAAGAGTGCTATAGCTCGATCACTGATTTATTTATATAGTTAGTCAGTTTGTTTATTGAATTCGGTTATCGAATCGACCGGAAGTGGAAGTCAAAAACGCGTCGGTCTCTTGCACTTCTTCCGTTGAGTAAATTAAGTGAACTAATGGAATTTCTTTAACTTTTCTCGCGTTCCGATTTACATACGGGGGGCCTTCATGCTTCAGAACTGTTTGTTAACACTAACCATTAATCTAATTAAAAATTGATTTGTTTACGTAATACATGTGTCGTGTTTTTAGCAGCCGTCAAACAGTGCTTGTAATACGTGGATTGTTTATGAAAAAAACTGTATTGGTCTGTTAAGTTAATCAAAGTTACTCGTAATTAGTTTAAGAAATTAAATGGCCTCGGTTTGAAATTAAGTGTTCAGTGGTGGAGCATCTAGAGAAGGTGTTGGAGTCCATGTCTGCAACTGGCTACGGGGAAGGTCCCGTGGTGTCGGACCGGGGCGACCTGCATGGGTTGCTACCCGAACTCAATGGCGTCGAGTTGGCTATGAGCTTGAGCCCCAAGCACCATCACGGAGGACCACAGGTTTTAAGTCATCTCCATCAGTTGCATCACCATTCTACACCCTTTAGCGTTACCGATATACTTAGCCCAATTGAGGAGTCCTACAGAAAATTAGAAGTTGCGACTAACCCCCCATCACCTTACAGGTTGGTTATAATTTTTACATATATAGATTGAGAGTCCTATGCAGTTCTAAAAATGTTGCTATATTTACTTAAGAAACGGCATATCCACAACATTTTTTATCCCCAGTATTTAATTAAGTTAACTAAATAGCTACAAAAAATTGAATTCCACAGCCAATAATTTATTAATGATTTAACAACCTTAAATAAATAGAGGTAGATGGAAAAAAGATTTGATCAGGGTTGTAGATGTAAGTGATCTAATATTTGATGATATGGGCATATACATAAATATATGAGCAAGTCTGTTTGAGAAATATCAAGACAAGACGGGAAACTAAAGCGTACGAGACGAGCTTGAACCCCGACTTCTTTTCTTGTCTCTCAATTTCGAGACGAGACGAGAGTCATGCTATATTCCTCGTCTCGTTTCGCAGCAGCACTACTTATGTCATATTCGAAAAAAATCGTTTATCAAGGAATTGATATGCAAATGACTAAAAAGTAACGCATAATGTCTGTATAACCTGGTTAATATTAATTTTATGAAAAAATATCCTTAGTAAAATTAAAATTTTTAATTTCGGCGCATAATTTTCTTGCTTTTCAATATAGTAAACGTTTGTTATTTGGTTGCTATGGCAACTATGGTATTTTTGAATTTGAAAGGTATTTGATTCAAAAATGTTGTTGTGTAATCCAAAAAATTATTGCATCAGAGGGAGAAACAATTCAAAAACGCAAAATATATATAGAGTGCCATTTAGAAAAAAAAGAAAAATTTGGTCGCTATGGCAACCAAATAACTAAACCTAAAAAAATTTAACATTGACTAAGTATGCACTAATATTTAGCAAACATCTATTTTTATTAAGGTTTGTTTTTTGATAGAATTAATATTTACGAAGTTACGGACAGTTGGCGTTACTTTTTACTCACCGTGTAGGATGTCATTATATTATTTTAAAAGTTTCTAAAATCTTACAAACATTAATAGATACCTTTTGATAGGTACGTAAACCCAAAGTCCCTAAAGTTATACTTAAAAAATTCTACACACTTAATTTTTTTAAGCGAGCTTAAACCACGACTTTTGTTCTTGTCTCTAAATTTCGAGACGAGACTAGAGTCATCAGCACTAGCTATATCATATTCGAAAAAAATTTAGTTTTTCAAGGAATTGATATACAAATGGAAATGTCTTTATTAAGATTATTTTTTCATAGAATTATTTTTTACGAACTTACACACAGTACTTACTTTTTACTCACCCTGTAGGATGTTATTATATTACTTCAAAAATTTTCAAACCCTTACAAAAAATAGATCCCTTTTGATAGGTTCGTAAGCCCATTATTTTTTGTTTTAATTTTGATATTTTCAAAGATTTTCGATAATGCTCTTTAGTGTATAACAGTATACAGAAGATTACATTCGTTGATACAAGCTTAAAAACGCAACAAATACTTAATTTCGTGAAACTTTTAATCTTTTCGTTGTAAAGACTGTCAACAAATTCTTGCGAACAAATTTTTCAAAAATTATACATTGTTTTCAGCACTAATATATCTACTAGTTCTGTCTACTCGTTTCGGTTGTTCGTTTACAATTTTAATTTTCTAACAAAAAGCGTAGTGACCAGCTGTGTTCAAAAGCACCTTATTTTTAAATACATTTTTTTCCAAAAATTTTTATAAATTCTCACTGACTTTCTTTTCTATACTTATTTTACGTATGACTGTTTTCATAACTTTGATAAATTTGATTAAACTTAATTGGCAAAACATTTAAAAATTATAAAGTTATAAAGTTATAAAAAATTTATTAGTTCTAGCTTTACTTCGTGTCAGTTCAAATTGAGTATGAACATTCTAAATGAGCCATTCAAAAAATTTATCCGAATACGATGCAATTAAATACTTATGCTTCGCTTCCATATTTTGGTTACAAATCAGAAAAAACTGCTAAACTTTAAGTATAAACAATACAAATAAATATAAAGTAAGTTTAAAACAACTTAAAACATTTTCATTTAATGCAAAAGAAAAAACGGACAATTTGCTAAAATCACGCATTTACAAATCAAATTGTTCGCATTGTAATTCGGTTTATATAGGCCACACAATTAGAAATTTTAATATTAGATATAAAGAACACGTACGTTGTTACAAATAAAAACACTCACATAAATCCAGTTATGCTAAACACTTCTTAGAACACAATCATTTAATGGCATCTAACAACACTATAAAATGTTCACACTTTTGTGATGATAAACGTAAATTAGATATACTAGAAGCTTTTGAAATTCACAAACATTTAAAAACAGTATCGTTAATGAAAGAGCAAATTGATATCTTAAATTCACGTCTATTGTACATTTCGGAGTAAGAACCCGAGTCATCTGCAGACGATTCTATTGTTGCTATAACAACACCAACTGTTTACTATTTAATAGTACCTTTGATAATGTGATGTAAACATGTCGAAATACGTATAAGGTTAAAATAAATAAATATTGTTGAAGTAATGAAGTATTTTATTTATACTCTATTTAAAAAATTCATTACTATAACTGAAAAGTGGTCAGGAGAGTTTGATTATTCCCCAAATTTAGTACCTTTGGATCTTTTACGACATTTTTTTCTAGTACAGTTCTAAGTTTCTCTCAATATCGCCAATTTTGGTAAATATTTTCACTCGTTGAAAGCTGTAAGAAATACCGCTATTACGAAATAAACTTAAATAGTTTGAATTAGTTGTACTAATTTTGATTGCGTACTTAAATTTTTTATTAACAATTAAAGGTCTTCTGTGCTGAATTTTGATATTAAATTTTAGTTTGATAATTCATTAAAAAAGAAATAATCCCCCGATTTATACCTATACAATAAATGTAAATTGTAAAACACGTAATAGTTTTTTCCTTAAAAAATTTTCGTTGTTTGTTGCAAGTCATATGACAGGTTTGGTTTTGAATTCATTTCAGACAACATTTTTTTTAATCAAACAATTTAAAAAAAAACTCGTATATGTTCTACTGTCAAACTATTTTGTTTCAGAATATTGTAATTTTTTGATATTTAATACCCAATAAAAAAACTAGTTCTTGTTACAAACCCCAAGGAAGATAGAATTTTAAATCAAAATTACAACAAAATCGATGTGAAAAGAATCGCAACGTTATTTACTATGAATGACGGTTCTGTCTGATTTTTTTTACATGAACGCAGTTTCGCAGTAGAATTTAATTTTTCTTACTCAAAAAACACTGCAAATTTAGTTCAGATTGTTTGGTAATGGTACAAGATATAAGACGGCCAGTGTTCGGATTTTTAGTGTAGTATTTAGTCAGTATTGAAAGTATGAGGCAATAAATTAAATACATTCCCGCATAATTTTTGTAAATCTATAGTTGTCGCTTTTATGCAATTTTAAATGAATTATCTACGTTATTACAACAGCATCGCGCTTTTAATTGAGTTCGTTTAGTTACTTATTATTTAATTGGTCAGCATGCTTGTATAATTTTGAGTGAAATGATAACAGGGTTTATAAGCGTAGAATATGAATGGTCACGAGTTTTAAAAGTACTACAGGAAACAATTTTATGTATGCCATTTTAATCTATCTACTTTCTTCATCTAATACTTCATTTCTCTCCATCTCAAGATACGGAGTGCAGAACCTCTCTGGTCTAGCTCAATAATAAAGTAACACTGAACGAAACGATGTATCTCAAATATTGCAGTTGTAGTTGTACCAACGTTGCAAAATCGTGCTACATGTTTCACATGTAACTGACTGGATGTGAGTACGCCTATAGTTTTTGTTTACATATTGAATTTTAACGAAGTATGTGCTATTATGGGACTAAAAGTCCGAATTTTGGACCATATTACTAATCGTAACCAGATATCATAAATTAAATATTAATATAAATCAATATGCCGGTATTTATTCATTTAAAAAGCTTGTTCTGTTTAAGACGGATTTTTCTATATGTACTAGATGTTAATGTTCACCGTTTTTGCAAAAGTGTAGGTACATTTTATAATTATAACGTTGTACATTTCACCATCTGTTTGATTTATAAGATAACAAGCTATGTAGTCAATCCTCCATTCCATCCATACTTCAACCTTTATTACAGCTCAGTCAGTCGTTTATCGTGACGTCAGCAAAGATAATGCCAGTTTTTAGTAGTTATACCTGCTCGCATCTTAATTTGTCTAAGTCCAACCAGCCGAGCTCTTCAACACTGACTCATACACTGAGATTTTTATCAAAACTCTGAGAATACTTACAATTTACATGATTAGGTTCCCCATAAAATATAATAAATTGCAGAAAAACACCAAAATTTGGAAAGTAAAGTTTGTGTTAACCAACTGTATAGTTACCATTAAGTAATTTAAATAAATATTTTACTTCAACAATAATTATTTATTTTAACCTTTGCACATATTTACATGCCATTATCAAAGGTAATAATAAAGAGTGAACAGTTGGTGTTGTTATAAGAACAATAGAACTTGTTGATTTGATCTTCGTTATCAGTGTTTGCAGATGATTTAATTTCTCTAATTCCAAAACGTCCAATAAGGGTGAATTTCAGAGATCTATGTGCTCATGTGATAGTGGCATGTACCTAAGCATGTCGAAACACGTATTAGGTTAAAATAAATAATTATTGTTGAAGTAAAATAAATTATTTTATTTAATATCAATACAAACGTCAATGAAATTAAGCTGGAACTTGTTAACTGTAGTTAAGGTAATTCGTGTAGGACCGAACGCATTTTGATGCTAAATCACATTCTTAAACAGCTCTATCGAGATACAAACTTAAAAATAATCGGCGGGGCCAGTTTATGAAAAGGCTGTCAAGCAATTTGTAATCAGTGGTTTTTCGTGACGTCAGCAAACATGATGCCGGCTTAGTGATCATAATCACACTTGCCAGGACCCTAACTTGTCAAGTTCAAAAAGTATTTGTGTGAGAAATGTTTTTTTAAATTAGTAATAGGTATTCGAAATTTACATTTTCTACAGTAGCCACAGGGCCAGTAGCATCCTAATTATTGAGCTAATTGGGCTATAGCCCTAGGGGGGCGCCGGGTTTAAAAAAGCGCCGGGCCCAAAAGGCCGCCCGACGATGCCCTATAACATATATCGTTTTAAAATACTATTCTTTCAGTACTACATTAAACAAAAATATATTTTTTAGCTATTCAAATTCCATTCGTTTCTTAACTTTATAGTTTAATATTACAACTGCTGTTAGGGCGCTACAAATTCATAGCCCAGAAGCTTCAAATTTCTTAGGACGGCCCTGCACAGAGTGTTGTTTCTAATGGACAAACTAGGCAGTTGCCTAGGGCGGCAAAAGATTAGAGACGTCAAAATTTCGAAGAATATAAAAAAACAGTATGATCAGAAAAAAGTTGGGCATGGAAAACAAAAACTTCACTTTATTATATGCTGTATGCCAGTGAAAATGCTGCATGCTTTTATGTTTTTGATGTTACATAGATAATATTGTTTTACGTTATTAAACAAAATAGTATATCATTTATAAGAGTGATTGAATTGTTTTGTTAGATTATTTACGATATATTTTATTCAAGAAGCGGCATCGGAAACCTCGCCTAGGTGCGGTGTTAAAAAACTAACAGTAGTAGGCCGTAGAAACCGCATGGGATGTCGTAACTTGATATACACGCATACTGGTCAGAAGATGGTTATTATAGTGTTATAATAAATAAAAGAGGACGAGCTGGGTATAAAACCTTAAATGTTTCCGTTTTTAACGGTCTGTATCTAAGTATTTGTTGAAATCATTGCTAAAAGGTGACAGTTCGACAGCTAAAATAATGTACAGGTGCTTAACAAATCATGTTCAGATCAATCAAAAGTTTTCTTGGTATGTTAATCCGCAGAATGTATGAAATATTAAAATATACCGATAAATTTGTTACATTAAAAATGAGCTTTTTCTTGATAGAATAGTTTAATAAAATTTGCCGGGAGAACGCGGCTGGGGTTGAAGTGGTACCCTTAACTAAATTAAGCTCAGTTAAAATATCACTATCTACGTATAGAGATTATTGAGTGTGGATAATTTTAATAACGTTGTAATTTTTCTATAGAATTTTATTAAAAATTGAATTTTATGGGAATTGAACCCGAAAACCTCGCATTAGTGAGCTAGTGCTCTATCTAAAAACTCACCAAATACGTGATTTGCTCAGATTTCATGAATACTAAGATAAGCAGGTCTGGAAACGTGACAATTGATAAAATTCTGTAGACAACCTACTTTGATTGTAACCAAATGACAACATTGTTAGGTGTCCTCGCTTGTGCTTTGTGAAACACTCTGTATGTAAAATAAGCGACATTTATATCAACGGGCTCATAAATTGAGAGTTCAAGCGATCCCACTACAACACAGCTTATAATTTGGTATATTACTTATTTCTTGATTCTTAGTAGAACTTTTCCTATTAAATAAGATTATTATTGTGATATTATTTTTTACAGATCGACATCAAGTGGAAGCAGCATAAACTCACCAGGTGCTTCAGGCGGTGGCCTTAACGGCGGCGGCATGAATGCTGGATATCCCGTAATGGGGCAGTTTGGGGGTGGCCAATACTGCCCAGTGTCAGAAAACATTGGACTTACACCGCACTATTCTTCTGGATGGTACCAGAGTTCAGCAGCCGATCCCAGATTTGCAAGTAAGTTTTTTGGATTTAAAATAAAAAGAAATAAATTTATTATTATGCCTTCAACATTGTTCCGTAATTAACCCTCGGCATAGCGTTAAATATATCAATCTTGAAACAGTAGGAAATTAGGAATACAGAGAAAACTGGCTCGCTCTGTTTACATAAAATAGGCACTTACGTTATAGTAAAATTAATTTTAGAAATATTTTTAAATTTAAATTTATAGCTATTCCCACAGCAGAAACAATTGAACACAGCAGAATGTTATGTGTGTGTTTTTCTAATAGTGTCTTTTGCACTAATACGCGTGCTTTTTTAAAGCAAATCTCTAATTATTTGTTTATTTATTTTCTACTTCTAAGCACAAGAAAATTTGAAACACTGTTTTAAAAAATTTGAAAATTGTGGGATGTAAAATAAATTGAAAAAAAATTGAGCGAAGCACTTTGCCTGGGCTTTCATATACTCTAGAGATCGTTATTTACCATTTTCATAAGTATTTTTGTATCAACGTTTACGCACTAACAGTGACTATAAGATCACACCATTGCTATTAGTCTAGTGGGAGCGTACGGCACATCAAAAACAACATAGCCGCTGGCTTGCCATACTGTAGTTTTTTTTATTACAAACAAAATCATTTTTTTATTTTTGGGAGGAAAACACCCCGAGGTTGAAGCAAACCAAAAACCAAACAGATAATTTGTAAATTCAAAATTAAGTTGTGAATCGTATTCTACTATCACTAACGGTAACGAGCAATTTAAGAATTTAAGAAATGTTTTAGCATCCCCCTGTATTAAAAAGAAGAACGAATTTTGATATTCACAATTTTATATAAATAGGGCGGTATAGAGAAATTAAAAGACTGGAACACTAATCAAATTGTAGCTCATTCATAGCTAGGGACGGACTGCACTATTGTTCTACTTACAGTATAAAAAATTATTAGAAAAATTCTTTTTTAAAGTAGGTATTTGTGATTAGCAGCAAAATTACATTTATTGATCTTTGCAACATTGGCGGCGACATTTTTGCCTTGGCTATTTTTACTGGTCGCTATTTTTGATGAAGCTATTTTTGGCAGCGCTATTATTGAGGCACTGTTATTAGCGTATACCCTTTTTCTACAGCTATCAACATAAAAAATTCAAGACTTCTTCCACTTTTTAGTTTATTTTTCACAAATTTCAGGGTTGAAAACGCCACCGCCGATGGTTTTATTTGCGTTTAAGAAAAAGGATTCAGCGGAGCTGAAAAGTTGTTTGCTTAGTTCATATTTGCGTATACGCACCAGGCAAAAAAGTCGCCCGCTAAAATAGCGCCGGTCAAAAATGTCGCCGCTAAATATAAAGCTTATAAATAATGTAACCAGCAAAAATTGCAATTGCTAAAAAATCGCCTCTCAATAATGTAGTCGGCAAAAACAGCGCCGGCAAAAATGTAACCGGCAACAATAGCGCCGTCATAAATGACGCCGACAAAAATAGCGCGGTCATAAATGTTGCCGGCAAAAATAGCGTTTCAAAATGTCGGCGCTATGTTTGCCGGCAACTTATATTTAAAGGCGCTATTTTTGTTAGCCGCTATTTTTGCCGGCGACACTATTGATAGCCGCTTTTTTTGCAGGCGCTATTTATGTAGGCGCTATTTTTGTCGGCGATATTATTTTTGGCGCCGACTTTTTTTGAACTTCGAAGATACTCCTCAAAATCTATTTTTTTAACCGACTTTTTAGTGTTTTCGTATTTCATCTTCCGTTTCAACTAGCCGTCGTTTCCTCATTCGAGAAGCATCCTTTCTAGGTCTACCCATCACTTAAAATTGTAAAATAATTAACTTAAAAAAAAAGAAAACCGACAGAACACAAAAGTAACATAAGTTAACTAAAAAGCAAAAAAATAAATGTTTTTTATACAACAGTTTAATACTTATTTGTTGTTCCGTTTAATGTAATTAAGAAATTGTTGTTTATTATGTAATTATTAATTGTTTTATAATTTTTCAGTCGGTGCCAAGTAAAACATAAAAATTATATACCTTGCTACAATAAAAAATTAGATTCAAATTTTTATGTTTTACTTGACTTTAAAATTATAAAACAATTAATAATTATATAATAAACAACAATTTCTTAATTACATTAAACGGAACAACAAATAAGTATTAAACTGTTGCATAAAAAACATTTATTTTTGTTTTTTAGTTAACTTATGTTACTTTTGTGTTTTTATTCTAAGTCGGTTTTCTTTTTTTTTAATTATTCATATAACCTTTGATAATGCATGTAAACATGCGTCGAATTACGTATAAAGTTAAAATAGATAAATGCTGTTGAAGTAATAATATATTTGATTCATACTCAATAAATACGAATGTTAACGAAGTAAAGCTAGAACTTACAAATAAATTGACTTTGTTTGAGAGCAGTTATTTAGTTATAAACTTTATTATTGTTTAATTTCTCAGTTTAATTATATTAATTTGTTTTATTTTAATCGTCTCAATTATTATTATTTTATATGTGAAATCGATGGGGAGGGGGTATTTTGTTCCTGCCGAAGGCCGCCAAAACCCATGCACAGGCACTTTAAAAAATTCTTTTTGTAGGTTAAATATTAATATTATAATCTTGCTCGTATTGTTTGTGACTAGAGTTATACAGGAACAATTATATTTACCTACCTATACTTCGAATATTAATAAAAACGGAGCGGTATTATACGATTTTATACACCTCAACACGAAGTCATGTTTCCAGTGCAAAATCACTAGCTGAAAACTTTTAACTAGGTTCAAGCATTAATTATAACCGTGCTTATTTACTTTGTGTATAAAACAATTATTAGAGAACATCTTAAGCTATATTTTACTTATCAAGATCAGTGAAAAGATGCTTCTTAGAAGAAATGATAAATGTAGTAATTAACATTAAGCTTAACTATTTTTTTTAATTTCAAAAATGGTCATAATTGCTAACTAAAGCAAAACAAAAAATTCCAAATCTATAGTTAAGTCAATTACAGATTACGAATATTGGCTTAGAGTATTCAAGCTTACTATCATTACAAAAAATAATATTACTCTAAAATCTGGTAACCGCTGCTTTAAAAAAATATTTTTTACGCTTTTATTTTGCCGTCGGAAATGCATCCAGTTGCTAAATCCCATGCGACGTATCTCCGTCGATATAGCAGCTTATGCCCGGAAGCGAAAATCCGATATCCCTTTTAACCGTTAGCCCGTATTCCCGAGTTCCCGGTTCTCGCCTATAGCTCTGATAGCATCAATCATCTTCCTGTTTGCATACCAATATCCGTGTAATGTTATTTATGCGTGTTACAGCATATTAGAGGGACGTTTACAGCTGTTGATCTCGCAGTAATATGATTATTGTTGTGATCCCTTTAAGGACTTACGATTTTTTTCTTGCACTTTAGTTATAAAAGAATATCTTTCAGAATAATCACAAGAAGAACGATCATTCTTCTGTCTGTAAATTATAAACAACTTTATTATTTAGGTTTAATGTTGTATTTTAATAGAATATTAAATTATTAACTAAAAGCCAAATTAATAAAAAAGTTTTCTTCAAAAATAAAGCTAGTTTGATTATGTTATAGTATTATGAGATGAAAACTCATAGTTCTTAAAGAATACGGTTATTGCTCTGTATGACGCAATTTCGATGTGACAATTTAATCAGATACAAATTATTTTTAAAGAAGTTGTTTCAAATTTTGTTAGGACTTTACTTAATTGGGTTTTCCGTAGTTTTATTAATTTACATAGATAAATACCAGAGTAGAGATACATACATTTTTGTCGATCGCTTGTAGAAATTTATCAAAATGTCTCTTTATTTATAAGTTCGAGCGTTACTTCGTTGAAGTTCATTTTAACTTATTGTAAATAAAACAATTCTTAACTTCAACGGGTTTATTTTTTATTTTATTTATAAATTCTAGCTTTACTTCGTTAAAGTCCATATTTAATGATTATCTGTATATAAAATACTTAATTACTTTAACAATATTTATTTATTTTAACCTTATACGTATTTCGGCATGTTTACATGCCATTGTCAAAGGTTATATGAAAAAGTAAACAGTTAGTGTTGTTATAGCAATAGAACATAGTGACTTGATCTCGGTAATCAACTGCAGATGACTTGATTTCTCATTCCAAAATATCCAATAAAGAAGAATTTAAGAGATCAATTTGTTCATTAATTAACGGTACAGTTTTTAAATGTTTGTGAATTTCAAAAGCTTCTAGTATATCTAATTTACGTTTATCATCACAAAGTGTAAACATTTTATGGTGTTTGTATTTGTAACAACGTACGTGTTCTTTATACCTAATATCAAAATTTCTAATTGTCTGGCCTATATAAACCGAATTACAATGCGAACAATTTAATTTGTAAATGCCTGATTTTAGCAAATCGTCTGTTTTTGATTTTGCATTAAACAAAATGTTTAAGATGTTCCTAGTTGTTTTAAAGCTTACTTTATATTTATTAGTTTTGTTTATAATTATAGCAATTTTTTCTGATTTCTCACCAAAATATGGGATCGAAGCATATTTAATTGTATCGAACGAAGTTAGGATATTCGGATAAATTTTTTGAATGGCTAATTTATAATCTTTTTCTTTAATTAATGTATCAATAAGTTTAGTATTATAACCATTACTGTATGCAATTTGTTTAATAATTGAAATTTCTCTATTATAATTAATTTCATCTAAAGGGACCGTCAAAGCCCTATGTATCAGGGACCTGTATGCTGCTAATTTATGTGTTTTATGGTGACAAGAATCGTGTGGTATTATAATGTCTGTTTGTGTAGGTTTTCTATAAACTGAGTACTCAAATTTATTAGTTGAATTAATTTTTATGTTTAAATCTAAAAAATTAATGGACTTATTTTATTTAGTTTCTAGTGTAAATTTTATGTTTGGATGCAAGCTGTTAATAAAAATTAAAAATGCATTAATTAAATCAAATCAACTATTAAAACATGCTAAAATGTCATCAACAAACGAAACCAAAATATAATTTTCTCAGATTGATTTGATTCAAATATTTGCTGCATATTAAAATAAAAATTTCTTGATATTCCACACACGTAAAGTGAAAAGAAATTGGTGCTTATAGGTACACAATTTATTTAATTATTGAAGTTGTTCAGTACAAGATTTCTATTGACACTTAACTGTTTATCGGTAAAATCTGTGTTAAATTGATTATACTTGCCTATTCCCATTTTCAGAGATTTATACAGCTTACTTTATTTTTGAACAATGCTTGAAGGGTAGATCTATATAGAGATGAATTTAGAAAATTATAAAAAAAGAGCTCCAAGAGCGACCAAGTTCTTTAAATATTTTGACCCTATTCAGAATTAAAATAATAAGCTGATCAAAAACAAAGTGATAATTGGCTGATGCAAAAGTTATAAAATAACAAAGTCTAAACCATGATCTCAATTATTATGACTTTGAACAGTTAGAATTCATAGAAAGTTGCCTGGACTTTCCTATACTTTAGAAACTGTGTTATCGCATTTCTAAAGTGTGTTTCTAATTTTGTTGCAACGTTTTGCGCATGAACAGTGACTTGAAAAATAACACCAGTGCTGCCACTAAACCGGCTCGACCAGCGCACCGTACGCCAATAACCTTTCAGTCTATGCCTGCGGGCATGTCTCATTGTATTAATCACCGGAGAATTTTATGCGAAAAAAAATTAATTATTTAGAAATCTATTCTTTGGGATTACAGAAACCCAAAAGCACAATGAATAATTAGTCCGCCACAAATTTGATAAAAAGGAGAAAATTAACCTCCTACGTAATGCTGCATATAAATATTAAGTATTGGTTCTTATTCCGCTGCTACTCGTAGCCGATTTAGTTTAAGCAGAAATGTTTTGTCATTTCCGGTTTATTAAATAATAAATGAAGCGATTTACTTTTCGATATAGCGGTTTGGGCATCAACTACACTGTAACACATTTATAGCGCTAAAACTTTAAAGAAATTTTACATAAATCGTATAACTAATTTCTGAGCAATATTTTTTTGAAAATGTCATAATTTTGGAATTTTTTATACTTTTCAGTTTTAATGGGTCCATTATTTTCCTAGTTTGAAACATTGGGTAGCTTTAATGCATTTACAGTATACCAAATTTTATCCCGATCTGATACTCTGTTTGAGTAAATCTATTTATTAGTATTCATAGAAAGCGCCACAGAAACCTGGCAACCTGGAACACGAACTAAATTCCAGTTAAGAATAAAAAAATTTACAAAAAATCGTCTTCTTCTTCTTCTTCCTCTTGTTGTATGCCAATGGCCTGTTTAATACCAGCAACTAGTGCGGGTTCTGTAAGCCCACTTTGCACGTATGCCGGGCAGGAGGCTGGCCTTACCCGTCGAAAGGAGAAGAAGTTCCACTAAATGGTTTACGATTGCCAAATATGTTAGTATGACAACCGCAACCGACGGCTTAACGTGCCCTCCGAAGCACGGTCGTGTGACCAGTTATTGAGCAATATTATTCTAAAAATTTTTACACTTTAGTAATTTGTTTACTATATAGTTTTTGGCTTATTAAAAATTCTTGTGCAGCATACCATTGCTTTTCTATAGGCCTATAGGGTTTATACGATATTTCCCTATACTGAAAGTATAGGGAATAAAAAAGTGTTGTGTTTGCCTTAAGAATCAGATTCTGTTTTCAGATCTTGAAATGTCGTTTTCGATAAGAAAAGCCACAAAAAAAGTGTGACTATTTGCCGTTTGCGTTTTCAGATTGTTTTCAAAAGCTTCATTTTTCTACGATATTTTAATATAACCTTACATACCAAAGCGCATTTAAACGGGACCATCCGTTCAGAAGTTACGAGGCAGACACATGCATACACATACATTTGGCAGATATTTTTTTAAAAAAGGTTCAAAACGTGTATTTTCGTTTAAATCCCCAATTCAAAATTTTTTATAAATCATGCGTAAAACTTGAAAGATTAAATTAAAAATATTCGTCTATAGATTCTGTAATAACAATCAGAAACGATGGTGTTAATAAAATTACAGAACTGCACCTGCACCCGCGTAATTTTGTAGTAAATTTTTTGTAGTATATGAGCATATAATATACTGCTCTTAAAAATAAAAATAATTCCGTAAAAATGTTAAACTACTACAAGAATTTTTTAAACTGATAAGATATTTTCTTTTCTTTATTGCAATTTCAGGTTAAGTGTTTGTATTCAAAACTAAACTAAAAGCATTCTGGATATCGACCTCTATCCAGGGTGAAATATGAGTAACCCAACTAAATACCGGCGGAACCACCTTCTTGGTTCCTGTACATATAACAAATACCAGAAGTGGAGGTTGAGTTACGGTTTCACACATCACACGGGGGCTCTAATACTCCCTTTCGCATAGTTCGCACGTCACCTATATCAAATTACTTCGGATATTCGGCACACACCAAAGCTTTATTTTCTGAAGTATTTTATTTAAGAGGCCTATCGATTTCATTGGTCTTTGATTTTATTCATGTTACAGCTTACATCTAAGTGTAAGTTGTAGGCGCAAAATGATATCAACAATTTCTGCAGTCAGTCATAGTCTGTAAAAAAAAATTATTTTTTTGATTTTCTTATAAAAGATGAAAAATGAAAACCGATAAAAATGTTTGAAAATTTTAATTTTAATGCCCGATTACTCAAAAACAAAATATCCAATTGATACAAATTGTCATGTTATTTTATAGTTCTTAATAACAACGATATATTCAATTAAAAAATACATAAATAAGGGTTGGCCATGGAAAATAAAATTACTGTATTTGCAAGCTTCAGATTTTAAAATATTTTTAAAAGCTTAATTAAGTATTTAAAATTTTTGAGAATTTTAGCAAATTTACAAAAGTTAAATATTTTTTGACACATTTTACAGAAATTTCAAATTTTTAAGTTTTCAACTTTTCATAAAAAATTACGATAACTGAAATTTTCAGAATTTTTCGATAATAAAAAACATTGAAACCCGAAAATTACAAAAATATCGAGAATTAAAATATACCTACCCATTGAAAATGAAAGATTGAAAATTTTCAATTTTTCATAATTCTGAAAATTTCAGAAATATCAACTTGTAGAATAAATTAGAATTCTTTCAAAATTTTAGATTTTGAAAATTATTTAGAAATTTTGAAAGTAAATAAAAATATCTGAATAAAATTTTTATTCATAAGCAATTTTAAAAATTATTGAACATTGTGCAAATAAATATAAATAAAATACTGAAAAGATTGAAAATTTTGGGTATTTGATAATGTTCTAAATGTTTGTTTTTAAAATTTTTTTATTATCGCCGTTTTCTAATATTGCAAAAACCAAATTTATTTATGGAAAACTCAAAATGGATTTTTGATTTGGTGGTTTCATTAGATGCCCATGTAAAATCAAATTTGCCTCACGAAACTCCATTAAAACCTCAAATTGGACGAGAAGCTCTAAGTGCACCTAACGCACGGCGACCAATATCCTGCGAGAGTAAGAAGCTAGCGATCTGAGCAACTGCTTTGTAACGTTTGTGGTTGCTCACGTCTACTTGAATAGTGTTGCCTATACATACCATCAACGTCATAGCCGTAGGTATGATACTTTTTTTGCTTTAAGATATTTTTCAAGGTTTACTCTTAATTTTGTTCGCTGCATGTATATCTTAAAATCTACAAATCAAAAAGTTGTCGCTTAGTAAAAAGTTCACTACTTCTAAATCAAAAAATCATATTCATATTTTGTTTGGACATAAAATAAATTTTCTTTCGGAAATTAAAATGAGATTATAGACAGCGCTAATGCATCTGATTTAAAAGAAAACAAATCGATATGCCAAGTACTTGTCGAGATATTACGTTATACGTGTTAAAAGCACGCGAGATTTAGCGTTTACTCAATTTACATGGATTTCATCAATGTCTAATTTATTTTTATATACAAATGTTAATGTTTCAAATGTCAATATTTCAATTGAAAATTGTTGTTTTTTTTTTGTTTCTGTAGAAAGGAAATATCATTAGAAAGTAATGTAATCTTCAACCAAATATAGTATTATAAATTATATTTCTAACTACATGTGCTGATCTTAGGCTGGCTATATATATAACTAAAGCAACACATTCCACTCATTTAGAGTTGTTTGTCTGTGATGGCACAATTAAAGATTGATCACTTCAATTTGCATCTAGGCAAACTCACTTCCGTCACATTACTTCCGTTCCATTACTGCTGCGTTTCATCACTTCCGTCTCGCATTTGCGTGGTTACTCCTGCCGGCACAGATGTCTCACTTCAAAAACCTAGAAAATATAGATTATCAAAAACACATTATTACAATGTTGTATGTTATCAATTGGCTTCGCGTACGCCGCGCCGCTCAAATGGTTATAGGTTAATGCTTAGAAAGAATTTCAAATGAATCGTAGCACACTCTGATGCAGCACATCTTGGTCTATAGCCATTACGTTAGCATTGCGCCTTGTCATGAAGATAATAAACTTCTTAAGTCTAAAATTTTGAGAATCTTAAAAAACGGAATAACATTTTCTTGCTTACTATATTTGCAATTATTTCACTAGACATCGGACATCTCATGCAAACACCCACATAATTCTCATCGCGCGCCATGAAACAATAAATATTCCGATTTAATCAGATATCTTCGTAAGTTGCTGGTAATGCCAAATATTCGTCAGGTTTTGACGATATCCGAAAATCATGGTGGAATCTCAATTCGAAATAAGAAAAACGTATTCCAATAACAATAAGGTATAATATATGGCATCTAGGCTTCCTATTATATCTTAAATTGCAGGCTTTCGCGGCCGTTGTTAATGGCATCCAGGCTTTCGGGTTGGGGCCGCGTCGCCGAAGAATAAACTGCCGACGTTTCGTCCTCGGTTGCACGGGACATCTTCAGGGCTGTGGTCACTTTGGGATCTGGTACACAACTGATCCCAAAGTGACCACAGCCTTGAAGATGTCCCGTGCAGCCGAGGAAGAAACGTCGGCAGTTTATTCACCGATGACGCGACTCCAACCTGAAAGCCTAGATGCCATTAACAACGGCCGCGGAAGCCTGCAGCTTAGGATATAATAATTGTTTAGATGTTTAAAACACGTTGTGATCAATGTTTGTCTAAACTGTAAACAGTAAACAAAAAGGTGATTTTGGCGATAGTGTTTGGTAATTTTTACTATTGTTTAAACTATCTAAAAGTATTGTAAGCATTAACATTCGAAATGCGAATTACTGCTGTTCAACGCTAACAAGAATGTGTTTCAATTCGTAATGCAAAAAAAGTCGTCCCAACAATAACTAGGACTATATTAAATACGGATCCCTTCCACCTGTCTCAAATTTTAGTAATGAGGGGTCCCCGCTACTAGAAGCCACATGTTTGCGCGTCCATTATATAAGACACACATTCGTTTGTACATTGGACCGTACATGGATTTTTTAAAAAGGAGCTGTAGAACATCTTGGTTACAGTACGTTCTCGAAACGAGGAAATAGGAAGAAGAACATAGGTAGACAGAACAGAACAGCGGTCGAATATACAATTAATATGGTATGGGCACGTGAAAAAAATGTCCCTCCACAGATGTCCAAGAAAGATATGGAAATAGATCCCGACAGAACGTCGAAAGAGAGGAAGACGAAAATACAATGGAATTCCCAGGTCAGGTAGCAGCAAACATTCCATTTAGAGCTTTAGGAAATGAGTATGAGAACTGGAGAGATTCAAAGTTTAATTACGGCTTAAATTATTAAACGATAGCTATAAACAAGTTCGGCTTATAGCTCCGAAATTACGATTCCCCGCACGCGTGTGCTCATAGCGCAGTTAGTAAACAGACGTTGCACGCTCGCAACACAACAACGGTACTAAAAGTACAGCGGTTCAATTCCCGTTCACTGCTAATTTTGTAATATTGTTAATTGTTACAATACAAATATATTATATTTAATTAAATCTTCATTGAGTCATTTTTGCATCATAAAGTATTTGACAAATAAAGAACTCAAAATAATAATTCACAATTGTTATACACGTATGTTAATCGCTGTAACGTTCGACGACCTACATTACTATTAAGTAGTATAAACATCAAAGATTCATTGAGCTATGTGCTGCTGGTTTGTTAACTTCATCAGTGGCACCTAACTTTGCTTTTGCTTATGGGGGCCAATTTCGGTTTATGTATAAAACGTCCCTGAAAGAATCCCTAGAAGATATTCGCTAGGAAAATCGTCGATGGAAAAAAACACCCGCCCACAGAAATCAGTCAATATTCCTCGAAAAAACAATTTTCCGGAAAAAACAACTCCTGAAAATACATCCCCTAAACAAAATCATGTGTATTTTCTTGCTAGTGGCCACTATATAATAAAAAAGAGTCTTCCTCTGAAAACGATACTACGTGTTTTTTATACTTGCTGGTCGATTTATCTGAATAGCTGCGAATTTCATTTTGGAATTATAAGCAAATGTTTAACAAAAAAGTTTTTAATCCGTATTTGTAAGATCCAAAATTATTTTAAAAATCTCCGTTGAAGTACCTGCGGAAAGTGCTAAGTTTAACTTTACTAACTTATTTTCCGCTTTTTAAAGAAATTTTTTCTGAGGTTTTTATCACATTTTTTATGGAGATTTTTTACGTGGCTTTTTCTTCCTTACAAATTTGTTTCGATTTGTTTTCGTTTATTCACGGGATTGTATTTTCGGGAGCAGTTTTTATTCTCGAGACCGACTTAGCTGAGTAAAGATTTAGAGCGACGACGTGCGCTAGATACGAATAACAAAAAAAACAGGAGGCGTAGCCCAGGGGTTTTGTTAGTCTATACAGGGTTTCTCAGCCAAAACCTCCCAGTCTTATAGCTTCTTTATTTTAAAAGATACGCTATTAAAGGTTTTTACGAAATATTTTAAATATCTAACGCTTAATCCAAATCCACAATAAAAAGAGTGAAATGTATTGCCGTTTTTGAATTATGCCATTTTGAAGTTTTGTTTTTTAAGCTTTTCATTTTTTTTTCAAATAAGACCGTGTATTTTTAAACACGCCGTTGAAAAGAAAATTTTGTTCCTTTTCAAATGATGTATCATTTTCATTCACATGCATAACAAATATTTCTTAAAAAAATGCGTAGGGCGTGGCGCACGGGTTCGCGTAGCGTTTCAACCCGCTATATTTTTATTGGTCCTGACCGAAATTCAAATAATTCAACACTGGTTGGTTACAGTTTGTTGGACCAATGAAGATGTCTAGGTTACAACGAACACTGGTCACAACCCCACACCGTATTTTCCTCAATTCAGTGATAGCTATAACCTCTATGGCTCTACGTTGGTTATAACTTCCGCATCTTGTATTTTGGTCACAATTACCACCTTGTTCACCACTTCCATTCTCTTCTTTAGTCACAAGCGCCCGCCCCATTAGTCATAATGCATATGCAATATATCATTTTGGTCGTTACTGCCACCTTGTCCACAACACTCATTTTATTGTCATAACCCGTATGTTCCTTTGTGGTCACAACTCCCAACTGCCTCGTTGTAACTATAAAACGAAAATTAAGCAATGTAAGCCTAAAGATAACTGGGGATTGTGACCAAGACGGTAGTTGGCAACTGTGCCCATGAAGAAAATTAAGGTTTGTGATTAAAGGAAAAAGTGACCGTAGCGTCTAAAACAATAATTAAGTGTTGTGATTTACCTACATTAATTTTATCCTTCAAATAAAAACGTATTAAAAACATATTAGAAATTATATTATAAAAAATCGTGATGTTAAGCATTATTTTGAGTTAAATCTGTTTAAATAATAAACATGTAACACGGTTTTTATATTTTAAATAAATTAATTATTAAGCGAACTAGCTTATTTTCAAAATAGTTTTTTTTAAACAGTACTGTACGAAGTCAAGTAGGATCGTATGTCCAGAAAAGTCATAAGGGTTAGCCAATCAGAAATTAGTTCATCTCTTGCCACAGTTTGCAACTGTATGAATTAAGTGTCGACATGAGTTTTGTTTTTTATTTCAAGCTTTTTTGCTCATACTGGCTTTAAAACAAATGTACTATACAGGCTGTTTCAAATTCGAGACCCACCCTGAGGATCTTGCTTATATGAAGAGATAGAGAGTTGGTTAAATTGAAGCAAAGTTGCCAAATTCTATGCCTAACAATAATCTGTAAAGCAACTACTCTGGTTTTTCAGATATCTGGAAAACACTGAAATTTTGGATTTTTTATTTTCGGCTATAACCCATTTATCATTTATGCTACATATTTCTAGTTAACACATTATTAAGACACTTTTTTATGCTGAAACTGAATTTTTTCAAAATAAATTAAATGACGTGATCATTCCATGGCACTCTTATGAAATTTTTATTTTCTGTAATAAAATGCTTAAAACTTAAACGGAATGCAAAGTGTGACACATCGTTGAAATCAGAATTAAAAACTCTATCCAAATATGAAAAAATTTAAAATGCCGACCATAAGAAAAAAAAAATGACAGTCGAAAATGAACAGGTAACAGTTACACCAAATCTAATAAAAAAAATTAGATTCAGCATAAAAAAGTGTCTTAATAATGCGTTAACTAGAAATATGTAGCATAAATGATAAATGCGTTATAGCCTAAAATATCCAAAATTTCAGTTTTTTTTTCAGATATCTGAAAAACCAGAGTGGCTAATTTAAATTTCTTTACAGATTATTGTTAGGTATAAAATTTGGCAACTGTGCCTCAATTTAACCAACTCTCTATCTCTTCAAATAAGCGAGATCCCCATGGTGGGGCTCGAATTTGAAACAGCCTGTAGACAAGACACATTAAATGCAAACGGACGCTATTTTCTTAGCTTTACTTTGGAATTAGAATATCGAATATTAAACAAGAATCGCATTGTTATTTACCTTTCAGCAGTGACATCATGAAAGTGAAAGAACAGGCCACATTAAAATGCCAATACAGTTTAATCCAAGTAACAATAGACTTTAATATCCTACAATAAATACCTGAATACCTCTTTTGTGCTTCCCCCTGTCTTAAGCTCAATTTCCTTCGATGTGGGGTGATGATGCATTTCAAGGGAAGCGCATTCAGACTACATATTAGGAGGTTGAAGATATTAGAATTGAAATAGTATAGCAAAGAAGCATTTCAAGTTGTTATATTGAAACATAGCTGTGTATTTTTCGAAGTTGCATGTAATTGTATTTAAACGGATATGATGGATACGTCCCTGAAAGCTAACCAGTAAGTACATATTCGGCGTGGTATTTACCAAGAGACGCCATATTGAGCAGCGTATAGAACCGGCTACTGTATTGTCATTGGATTTCGAGTGCTGTGTAAACACACATAACTTAGTGTGTATTTGCTAGCTGTCAGTTAGTTATTGCAACAGTGCGTATACTTCGTCTATTAGCACATGTCTGTACTTAAACATACTTGCATATTTTATTACTTTCCTATTCTCTATTTATTTAGGGAATACTCAACGATTCAGTCATTTGAGACTAAATGTTAAAGATACATCTTAATCCCCAAATATCTAATATATCATCATAGATGAGTTTTTGCGGACTATAATATATTCGAAAGGTCGTATTAAAAATAAAACTGTTGGAAATACGAAATGGGACGTTTTAGCGTCCCCGTTTCGCCGTCAAAAATTTCTTGTTTCGACCTCTTCCAGTAAATAATCTTTTCCAATACTAGCATTAAACGATATCATTAGTTACTTTGTTTTAGAGCCAATAAGATGAATTTCTTTCCTAGTGGTTAATAATATTTCATTATTAACTACTGGTTAATAATGAAAACAATTGCTACCAATCTTTAAATTCACCATAAACTTTCATGTAAAAATCTTTTGATTTTACTGGTAGTAACTGTTCGCCAACACTTTCTGCACCTTCCCTAATTTCAGGAGGAGTGCAGTTTTCACTCAAATCATCAAAATTGGACATTTTATAACCACTATTATAAAATATATATTTTACATAAATGTCAATTGAAATGAACTATTTTCTTGTTTTCAAGCAAGGCTACTTTATTTTTGTGCATATTTGCATTTGTAATTTTATTTTTTATTAATGTAAAATCAATTAATTATAAAAGGAATAAAGGTGCTAGTAGAGGAAAAAATAATATATAAGCCACGCATAAGCATAAGCTTCGCATCTCGGGAAATAAGTTGCGAAAAATGTCTTCTCTACCTTGGTCTAGAATACACTATTATAGATTTCTTACTAGCGTCTAGCCCCTTGTTATTCCTGCCGATCATGAATTGCGCAATATCATGTAATAGGGCTCGCATATGTGCGAGTGTGATATTTACATCGAGATTTGCATTGTTAAAGCCGATTTTTTCATTGCTAATAAATTGCATTCAATAGAAAACAACAAATCCTTTTTTAAATTTTATTACCAGACTTGAGTGTCAGTATGCCGTCAATCAGTGAGTGAAAGCAAATTTGTCTTCGTATTTTGTCTTTAAAAATATAACTGCTCTTAACAAATAACCTCGCGTTAACAGCAAAACGCAAGAACAGTGTTTTAAAAAAAACTATAAAATGAAAAACAAATTTTGGTTTCAACCGAGATTCGACCCCGCAACTACTTTATGCAGTAAAAAATCAGTGCGACCGAACACACCCGCATATCCTTCTGTGCCACTATGGTGTTGTGGTTTACTCACATTTCAGCTGCATGCAGAGGAGGCGCGCAAGTCATGTGAGGTATGATCGGCAGGAATAACAAGCGACTAGACGCTAGTGATTTCTTCATATATCAAAAACCACTTATAACATTAAGTGTTCTGTGCGAATCCATTAAACAATTGTCTTTAGTTTAAATATTTGGACTTTTATGTATTATTGTAATTAATTGTTTAGTTAATAAATGTATTTAGGGGCTTAGTGTTGAATTTTTGATTTTATTTTTCTTAGGTTAGGTTGGGATAATAATAAAATTAATAAATACAGAGTGGCTAGGAAAACCTTGGCCACTTTTCTTGCGGCGGTCAAGAGATGGCGCTTTAGTAAAGAAAAATTAAATTAAAATACTGGCAACAACGCAGAATCCAAGTTGTTTTGATTTAATATGTTAATATGAGGCGTATTTAATAACTAAAACGTCTTGGATTCTGCGTTGTTGCCAGTATTTTAATTTAATGTTTCTTTACTAAAGCGCCATCTCTTGACCTCCACAAGAAAAGTGGCCGGGGTTTTCTTAGCCACTCTGTATGTATTTATAACTTTAGAAAGAGTAAATTTTTTTAAGAAACTTATAATAAAAAACGTTGCCATTTGTTGCATACTTTTTGGGAAGCATTGTATATTGGGTTGACGGCGAAATAGCCGACGGCGAAACGGCGACGGCGAAACGTCCTAGACCATTGGAAATATTGAGTATCTAATTAAATACTGCTGAAATCTTTAATAGGCACCGTTATAAGAAAATTGGCGAATAACGTTAGCTGATTGGTTTCCCATACAGTTTTAAAGTTTTAAAAATGAAACTATGAAAACGGACAGTTCAGAATGACGGTAGCTTAAACACATTCTTAAGTATTGAGTAAATACGTAATCACAGCTAACTTGAGTAGCACCGGCCATAGGATAACTAACACTTATTTAGACTTATGCTACTGGTAAGTAAGATCGTCTCTTTTGCGTGCATTTTTGTGATATACTTACGTATCTAGTGCAGTACGAACACGTTTACGTTAGTAAAGAGAAGCATTTAAAAAAAATTCTTGAAACACCTTAGAAAGAAACCAATCGGGGAAACTTCCAAAAACTCACGAACATTTTTCGAAATCGTAGATAATGAAAAATGAAAGTCCAATCCGATATAGAGATCATTTTCAAAAAGTTGTTTAAGCACAGCAACATTTTAAAAAGGTACAGTCCGATGATTAATCAAAGATTGAGTTTTCAACGAAATCTAGTTACAATTTTAAATTTATGATTAAAATAAATACGTAGTTCAGTTTCTTTCATCTTATATCTTTAAAAACGCTTCCTCTTGCAGACCAAAAAAATTATCAAGAACAATTGTGAAAAGTGTCTGACCACAACGACCAGGGGTCACAACGGCCACCTAATTTCTTGACCACAACAGCTACCTCGACTATAACGGTCACCGGCGTCTGAGCATATCATGGGCACCGACTCTGGTCACAACAGCCACCTTGGTCACAACGGCTGCCCGTTCTTTTAACAACAACGGCCATTTATGTAGTTGTGACCACCTACATAAGTGACCGTTGTGACCAGCAATATAAGTAACCGTTGTGGCCAAGGTGGATGTTAGGGTCCAGAAAATGGGTGCCCGTTGTGGCCAAGTTGATTGTTGTGACCAGTGGCCATTATAGTACGTACTAGTGTAGTACGAATAAGTTTATGTTAATTTGACAACAACAATTTTAAAAATTCTTGGAAGACCTTAAAAGGAAACCAATCGAGGAAAGCCGTTCTAAAATTTTATCAACTCACAAAAATGTTTCGGAAACGTAGATAATCAAAAATGAAACTGTCCAATCGGTAGAGATCATTTTCAAAAAGTTGTTTAGACAACATAATTTAAAGCAACTTTTTTGAAAAGGTACAGAACAATAATTAATCAAAGATTGAGTTAACGAAATCTAGTTACAATTAAAATTTATGATCAAAATAAATACGTAGTTCAGTTTCTTTCATCTTATGTCTTTAAAAACGCTTCCTCTTGCGAACTAAGAAAATCATCAGGAACAATTGTGAAAAGTGTCTAATCACAACGGCCAGCGGTCACAACAGCCACCTATTTTCTTGAACACAACAGCTACCGCGACTCTAACGGTCACCGGCGTCTGAGCATAATGGACACCGACGCTGGTCACAATAGCCGACTTGGTCACAACGGCTGCCCGTTCTTTTGACAACAACGGCCATTTATGTAGTTGTGACCAGCTACATAAGTGACCGTTGTGACCAGCAACATAAGTGACCGTTGTAGTCAAAATGAATGTTAGGGTATAGAAAATGGGTGCCCGTTGTGGCCAAGTTGATTGTTGTGACCAGTGACCATTATAACCCTGGTGGGAACAATTTTATAAAGGTAGTGTGTGGTGATTGAATTTTAAACTAAATTTAGTTATAATCAAATTGTGTGATCAAAATAAATGTGTAGTTTAGTTTCTTTCATCTTATCTTCAAAAACGCTTCGTCTTGCGGACCAAAAACAATTATGACCGGCACTATTTTTGCTGGCGATATTTTTGACGGCTTTATTTTTGCCGGCTACAGTTTTAACGGCGCTGTTTTTGCGGGCAACATTTTTAACCAGCGCTACATTTACCGGCGACATTTTTGACGGCGTTATTTTTGCCGGCGACAGTATGGACCGGTGCAATTTTTTCCGGATAAATTTTTGACGGCGCTACTATTTCCGGCGACATTTAAGACGGTGCTGTTGTTGCCAGCGACATTTTTGACTCCTGTATTTATGCCGGCTACATTTTTAACGATGCTATTTTTCCACCAACATTTTTGACGACGGTATTTTTGCGGACGACATTTATGACCGCACTATTTTTGACAGCGACATTATTGCTTGACGATATTATTGATGGGCGCTATCTTGGTGGCGATATTTGTGTAAGCGACATTTTTACCTGGCGAAATTTTTGACCAGCGCTATTTGTGCAGGCGCTATTTTAAACGGCACTATTATTGAGGCGTTATTTTGACCCCCAACCACTGGTACAAACAAAAGACTAGCTACTGCAGGCTACAGACTAACTAGATATATTTCAGAAAAAACCTTTATATACTTTCAAGGGTGTTGATTGAAACATGAGCTTTAAACAGCTTACTGCACTTGCATAGTTTTCCCTTCATACAAGTTTGGTCATGTGCGCATATAACTTTTGAGATGAATACATTTTATATTGTGCAATTTGGTTACTTTGTATTATACCTGGGACATAACTAATAAATTAGTTAGCTTTTTAGTATAACTAATTTTCACATCGTGACACTTCCTCCCCAGCTAATCAAGCAAAAAGTGTTTTTCCACATCGTGACAATACTTTTAATTTCTTTTTCAAAAGAACAAAACAAATTTTTTGTTTAATCTTCATAGGGGCTGATTTATTTTCTTGATTTTTTTTGTTAAGATAGTTTTTATTTCCTTTTTTTCTTACATAACTATTGAATAAGATTAATCTCAAATCTAAATCTAGCTGTCCCTCTTCTGACGAAAACAGCAGAGACCCTTGTTCTCTACTGGAATACAACTGTATAATTGTTTGCCTTTAATTTGAAAAACAATTAATAACATTTGCTTAATTAACTGAAAAATCACAAATTAACTAGTATGTGAGATCTGTGTCATGCTAAACAATTTACTTTCTGGATTTGGTTAGGTTCTTTTATGTTTCTTTTTTCTTTCTTAACTTTTCTTTCGTTTTACAGTTTTTTGTTAGTTGTAGGTAAAATAAAGTAAGTGGGTAGAAGATTATTTTGTTGGCTGTTGCTGTGCGACCTACGCGTTTTCAGCTTTCAGGTAACGTTATTACTTATAAAGTCGTCTCACGCACTAGCTTTGTTTGTGTGAGAATATTATACAATAACGTATTATTATTAAATGTAAATGCAAGTATTAGATATTAAATCTTGTTGTTATGCCGGAAAATAAGCCCAAAAAGCATTTTGGAAAACGAAAATTTATGTATTCATTAATCTGCACATTTTTATTATACAAAAAAATTATTTTCTGCTATAAAACATTTAAAATTTTTTAAGATAAATTATTGCATTAAATTCTGCTAGTTGACATTTTATTAATCGTTTAATTTTTTTGTTTCTGTGGATTTATTATGCGCTCGTTATTCTTCATATCAGCTTGGCTTGAAAGTAATCCCTCAGATCGATGCTTTCAGTTTGTCACTTTATCGATTTTGCAGAGAATGCGTGTCTAAAATAAATATTTATTTTGAAAATGTCCCCGTGTCCATTTCGTAAATAGAAGTATAAAAGTAGGGTCGGCTTGAATAAATATCTGGTAAGCTCAGGCATTCGAATCCAATTCTCTGACATCTGCGTCGGACTTCATTTAAACATATTTTTTGAAAGGTACGATACAGCTTGAAGAGAAGTGAAAGCACTAGACGTCTTTAGATATCACCGAGTTGTTAATTTCGTTCTCTTTGTTTTACGAGTAACAAACATTACATTTTAAACGAAAATTGATTGTTAAGGTTAAAAAATTGGAGAATAGAAAAATTATTATTTTCTACTGCAATGTTTTAATTTACTTATTAAGTGTGCGTTGCCTATACTAAAATGATAGCCATTTCGATACAGATTTTCATTATGAAATGACCCAAACTGACCAATAGCAGCAAAGCATTGTTTAAACTGACCAATAGCAGCAAAGCATTGTTTTTGGTAACCATGGTTACAAAAGTTGTTGTCAGTTAACATCGCAAAACAGTTCGAGTTTTGCTTGCATAAAAAAACTTTGTAAATGAATTTTTTTTTAAAACATATGACATTTCGATATAAATTTTCAATATGAAATGACCCAAACTGACCAATAGCAGCAAAGCATTGTGTTTGGTAACCATGCTTACAAGAGTTGGTGACATTTCTCAGTTAAAATCGCAAAACAGTTCGAGTTTTTTTTAAGTACAATGTTCAAAATAATTTTTAATTAAATATTCTTTTAAATTGACTACACGTAGAAAAAATAGTGTATGCAAGTCTTACGTAATAGCTATTAATACACTCGTTTGAATCTTACTCGTGTATTAATAGCTATCATTATAGATTCGTTGCATATTATACTATTTTGATGTTGTGGAAAGAGAGAAAGCAGTATGTTATTCGTTGAGAACTCGCTTACTTAAGAAATAAGAGAACCGTTACCGTGACTTCCACGATGCACTGTAGTAGTCGACGTTTTAGGCATTTTAATTTAAAAAAAATCTGTACAAATCCATAGCAAGTTCACGCATATAAAAAAATATAATAAATCATCACATAACGTCAGTATGGAAATACCACAATTTAAATTTTATTGATAAGTTCAATCTACACTTCGTTGAAGTTCATATGAATACAAATAAAATAATAATTAGTAACTTCAACAAATATTTAATTTACCCTTACACGTATTTCAACGTGTTTACACGTCATTATCAAAGACGAAATTAAAAGTAAACAGTTGATGTTGCTAGAGGAATAGAACTTGATGACGCGATCTTGGTTATCTGTGTCTGCAGATGACTTGATTTCTTATTCCAAAACCTCCAATAATGGTGAATTTATTAAATCAATTTGCTCATTCATTGAAGTTGCGGTTTTTAAATGTTTGTGCATTTTACATCGTTTTAGTGTATTTAATTTACGTTTATCGTTACAAAAGTTTTAAAATTTTATAATGTTATCAGGTGTCATTAAATAAATGTGTTCTAATAAGTGTTTAAAGTAATTGGATTTATATGGATTTTTATATTTGATTTCTAATTGTCTGGCCTGTATAAACCAAATTACAGTAATTGCAATTCAATTTATGAATGCCTGATTTTATTTATTAGAACACAATAATTTAATTACACTATAAAATTTCTACACTTTTGTGATGATAAACGTAAATTAGACATACTGAAAATTTGAAATTCACCTATACTGCAGGTATTGTCTGTGTGTGTGTAAATTTGCATGTAATAAAAATTTTATTTTATCTTGCAGAAACATTTAAAATCTGTACCTTTAATTAAAGGGCAATTTGATCTCTTAAAATCACTATTATTGGATGTTTTGGAATAAGAAAGTTTTTATAGCAACTCCACCTGTTTGGTTTTAGGCTTACCTTTGTTAATGACATGTAAACACGTATAAAGTTGAAATAAATACTATTTTATTTTATTTATATTAATAATATACTTCAACGAAGTAAAGCTTGAACTTATTAATAAAATATTCATCCAGCCGTTTCTTGCTTGAAATTGGGTTATCACGAGCTTTCGCCAAGTCTAGGTTTTATTATGTAATTAACGCACCTGGCAATGGGAAATGTTTATCACGGTTTAGTATCTGCATTCTGCACCTACGACCCACTTTACTCCGTTATATCAATATTTTATGCTTGTTTTTTATGTCGACCTCATTACTTGATTAAATTGTTATAAAAAGTACGACAAAATTAATTTGAATTACTAGGAAATTTGCCAAATGTAACCCGCATCATAAAGTAAAATTCGAGAACCTAAATCCTTTTCACCCTTAATCAAAATGACGCCAGTTTCATTTAACGGTGCCCTCCCAATTTATTAATACATATCCACTTTTACATAATAAAATTTAGTTTAAACTATAATGAAAACAGTTAAAAATAAAAAACGTGTTTCTTTTACTTTGTTATATTTAGATATGACATTTGTGATAAAAACATCTCAAAAGCTTTCAGTAATTTATAGCCCGGGTGCATTTAACGATTCTTTCCACACTTAGGATCATCAGGCAATCATAACTAATACCGTTGTGTTATTAGTTTAAACATAAGCACCATGTGCACTTTGCTGCGGTTACGCCACTGGCATTATCGCTAAAACACTCCAGGTAGCATAAACAGTAGCGTCCATCATGTACGCAATAAAATGGTATACATATTGAGCATCCATTAAAAATTAATGGTGTGTCTGTTTTTGTGTACATGGCTTACTGCTACTGTGTAAGCTTCTTGGAATGTTTTTAGTGATAATGACAAGCTCATACGCGCAGCAAAGTGCACACGGGCATAGTTGGAAACCAATAACAGACCAGTATTAATTCGTGATTGCTGTAGGCTAGCAAGAAATGGTAACATGCTGCCCGTCCTTCTTACTTTTATATAACGGCTAGTTAAATTTTATTGTTATTTATTGTAAGTTAAAAAAACATAGAGGTTGGTCATTATAACTTCTAAAGATAATTCAAATTGTCGTTTAAATTTACAAAATAACTAAATAATTTACTGAATATTATCAGTACTAACGTAGGTAGTAGTAAAAATAAAAAGTGTAATTTTATTGGTTATACTTACTTATTTTTCGTCTCAGAGCGCCATTGCTGAACTTTTATTTAGAATGCAGTGGTATGTCATAAAAATGTCGAGAAAATAATATTTTGAAAATAATCGAAATGCCAAAATTATACATGTTTTTATATTTTTACTTACCCATAGGTATACTTCTACTGAAGTATGGACAGTTACGATTCCATGCAAATTTTCGACTTTCAGAGTTAAAAAAAAATGCGCGATTTAGGGTCCAAGAAACCCAAAGATGTGTTTTTTTTAAATGTTTGTCTTTGGGTGCTTTCGTTCTCATATATCTCCGAAACCCCTTGACAGATTGTCATCAAAATTTGGTATGTAGAAGTTTTTTAGTTGCAGGTAGTTCTGTAGAAGGTCTTTAATTAGAACCGGAACCGGAATCGGAAATTAGACATGTTTTTGGGTTTATTTATAAGTTCGAGCTTTACTTCGTTGAAGTTCATTTCAATTTATTGTAAATAAAACAATTCTTAACTTCAACAGGTTTTGTTGTTTAGCCTTATACGTATTTCAACGTGTTTACACGTCATTATGAAAGGCAAGATTAAAAGTAAACAGTTGGTGTTGCTATAGGAACAATAAATCTTTATAACTTGATCTTGGTTTTCTATATCTGCGTCAAAATGTCATATTTTTGGGTATTGATTTTCTTGAAAATTTAAGTCGCTACGAATTTTTGGAAATTTTGTACTTTAATGTCCGATTACTCAAAAAAAATTCAATTGATAAAAATAATCTTTCATTTAATACCCCCTCATAAGTATAATCATGTGATGTGCAAATATTTTTGGAAATATGGAAATTGCTTCTCAAAGCTTAGGAAATTAAAAAAGAATATTCCTCCAAAACTCGTCACACCATTTTTTGTAACTTCGTGAGCCGATAGAGCCTGCAGTGTCCTGCAAATTTATTTTTTTGCTAATTTTTCAAATTGCACTGACGCCGTTCAAGAATTATTGAAAAATTTGAAATTGATTAATTATTTATTCAAAAACGCAAACACCAATCGTTATAAATTTCAAAATGTTTAATAGACTATTTAAACTAGCTTATTAGATTAAAAAAAAAATATAACCATTTAAAAAATTAAGAAAAAAAACTATACTTTTTAATATTAACAACGCGTTTTCCGGAGTAACGTTGTTTTAAGTAGGCCTATCAATTAGCTAACTTTTCAAATTAACTGTTTACAGGGATTTTTGGTCTGATGTCCAAAGCGCAATCTGTATTACCTTGCTTCTGCAATTTAGTCGCTGCTACTATGCTTACAGTTATGGTACGGAATCTTATAGCACGTGCTATTGCAAGTTCAAATTCCCGCGTTACTTGTTTTTAAAATATAGGAGAGTTTCAAACTTTTTTCTAACGTATTATTACGCAGTAACATGGCGGCCGCTAAAGATTTTTAAAAATTTTAACTTTAACTCCCCTTACACAAACACGAGGACAGATAGGGATGTAATTTAGTACTATACAAGTCCTAGCTAGCACAGAGTCACTAATGGCGTGAAATTTTATCAACAACTATTGCTCAAAAACTGGTTACCTACATTTAATGTTTAAATTTTGTAGGCTTATAGAGATAGGGTTAGGCTAAAATTTGGTTTGTGTCGTAGTTCGCTAATTTCTCTGTGACGCCTTCCATAAATCGAAAATGTATCTTTTGCATTTAATAAACGGGGAACCATAAAAAAATTTGTTTCAGCTAAATTGATCATGAGTAATAGTAGCATAAGGTTCACAATTTAATTGTTAGGGGTCGCTGAAATAAAGAAGGTTAATTTTCCCTCTCCAAACTTAATATCTGGCGGACTAATTTGTTCTCTTATTTTAGTTTTCTTTAATTCTAACGAATGTTTGCCATAAAAATTTCAAAAAGTTTATACTAATATTTTTAGGCCGGTACAGTTTTGAAGTGGGGCGTGAAACGTTAATATTAAAATACTTTTAAATATGCGGTAATTAACCATAACAATTCAGGCAAAATTTCATAGCCTGCACCCTTTGTGTCTTTGCTTGGTATTAACGTTCATGTACATTTATTTCATAATTTAAACAAAAGTCAAATAAAAAATATCCTGTATAAGTGTAACAAAAGTCGACGAGACGAGGGAAGAAACTTTCTCGCAAGAGAAAAGCTTTTCTCTTCGAGACTATAGAAAATTTTTTTCTCCACGTATCATGCGAGACAAGACGAGAGATACTGTAGGGTAAATTTAAAGCCTTGTTTTTGAATTTCATCTTAAAATGGCTGCCGCCACGATTTTTTGAAACTGTTGACGTTAACACTTTTCTCAATAACGACTTGGCAGACGTGGATCAACTTTGATATCGTGATAGACCTAGAGGGATACAATATTATTATTATGCAGGAATTAAACAGGCCATTGGCCTATAACAACAGGAAGAAGACGATGCAGTGCAGGAATTTTTGAAACAATGAAAAATATTAAATGAAGTAAAAAAAATGCCCAGTGGACACCTTTCTGTATAGTAACATTTAGGCTAGAACTCATAGCTGTATTTAAATACTTAGTATACAGGGTGTTCGAGATAAGGGGTTCATGCATGGGAATCGCGTAAACGGTAAGAGATAGAGCTCTACATTCAAATCATACAATTTTCAGTACAGATTAAAAAAAACAAACATTTTCAGTTTTTGCATTTTGTGTATAATTTGGTTATTATCTAAGATATCCAAAGCGGTTTTGACATTATTATAAGACACTTTTCACGCAGATTTCGAATCTCAAATTAAAATTTTTATAAGTCGTTAAATTTTCAAGATATTGACATTAACTTCGTTTTTTAAGTATGCGTCAGCAGCGACTGCGTCATCATTGGATAGGTAGAGAGCTCTTATTCCTCGTTCTCTGATATAAAGTTTGTTAGGTTTATTTCCAGAAATAACGGAGTTATAAGAGAAAAACAGTTTTCTTGTAAATTAACAAAGGAAAAAAAACAAAAGGTTACATTTGTTTCCATTGAGGTTTACCTTCCCAAATAATAAAGTTATAAGTGAGACACTTTTTTTTCGTAGTAAGCTGTAAAAAACAAAAGAAACACCTGAATGTTTCTGCAATAAAACTGTAAAAAATGTATGATCTTATAATAATCAGAAACGCGTACTTTTAATTTTGTTTTGGCAATTTCTGCATTTTTACACGAGTTTATTTTTATTCTAAATTTATCTTACTTTCCACGTTTTATTGCCTATGAGGAATGTTTAAAAGTTAAACGTGTTTTGATTGTCATAGGAGCATGCATATTTATTAGTTTTATTCTCTGAAACATTCACGTTCTTTTTTGTTTCTTTTTCACAGCCTACCAGGGGAAATACTTCCCCACTTATAACTTTGTGGTTTGGGAAGATAAACTGATCAAACCTTAATGTGTACAAACGCATGCTTTTTATTTTTTGTTTTCAGCCTACTACAAGAAAATGGTTTTTCACAGCCTGCGTACTATGAGAAAAGTTTTTCGCTTATAACTTCGTTATTTGTAAAAATAAACCTATCAAACATTATATCAGAGAAAGGGGAAAAGAGCTCTATCCAATATCATGGTCGCTTTTTGCACACCTATTTAAAAAAGCGAAGTTAATATCAATATCGTGAAAATTTAACGACCTATAAAAATTTTTTTCTACTTCCGTGTTTAAAATGCCATTTATCGCATATGTTTCCATGACGCTAAGTGACCTTTTAAACACACCTCAACAAGCCGTGACTTTGTGCGCTTTAGTCACGGGCTGAAGTTAGCTCGAGGTTTTTAATGGCAAAAATCAATTGAAAATCAACTGAAAATCAAGTTAGTCGTCACTTGTCATCAATCTGTCAAAATAATTAATAATGCTTAAGATAATAAAATAATTTCCAAATTTTAGTATTTTGGTGATGGTCGTAGAAAAAGTATAGTATGCAATTCGTTTTGTAAACTTCTCTAGACACTCGTTTTAATAAACACTCGCTCCGCTCGTGCCTAATAAAACTCGTGACTAAAATGCCGTTTCTAAAACTTGTTGCATAATATACTATCTATTATATCAGATTCGAAATCTGTATAAAAAGTGTCTTAATAATGTCAAAACCTTTTTGCGCTATCTTTGATAATAACCAAATTATGTACACAAAAAGCGAAAACTAAAAATTTTAGTTTTTTCAGTCTGTACTGAAAGTTTAGCAACAATTTTAGGATTTGAGTGCATCATGGTAGTACTTGAGATGCTGAATAATTCTTCTCGTTTAACCGAATCTCTATCTCTTACCATTTACGAGATCCCTATGCATGGACCCCTTATCTTGGACACACACCCTTATAATAAGTATACAGATTATTTTTAAAATCTAAAAAGTATTTTTTTTAGGTATGGTACGATCTAAGCAAAGTGTTCGCCTACTGTCATTTGTTAAATTGTTAACACCTTGATCAAGCATCAAGCAATTTTTCTATTTGCAGCATCCAGATAGCTATAGCAAAGCTTAGAAAGATCTTAAAATTCCGCAACTGCTTGTATTGTGATGAAACCATTCATAACAAAAATTGTATTGTTTTGGAAGTTATGTATGATAATTTTTTTTTATGAGCAATAATATTTGCCATTGTCAGACAACAGTGTTCCTATGTGACAATTAACATTTCTGTCACCTAATTACCTAACACTGTACACTATCAAGGTGCGATGGTTTTAGTTTACAGTATAGTTTCTTGCAGAAGACGTTGGGAATTTTGTCTGGCCTTCAACCATTTTTTTTTTCATGTTCTCCACTATTTTTTTATCTATTATTTTAATCACAATCACCTATAAAGTAGCAAATGCAAAAAAATTCTAATTTTTCCCAGGAATGAACAAGATATGATTAAAATAACAAGAACATTGTATTTTTCGACAGTATCCAGATTGATGGGGAGCACCGCGGCGTCGGCGAACATGGGGCACGGCCTCAATACCGGCATGCCAGGGCTGGGAGCCTGCGCGATGCCCGACTCGAAACCCATGCAGTTTCCGCTGGCGCAGCGCCGGAAAAGGCGGGTCCTCTTCACACAGGCACAGGTATGCCAACTCTTATAATCTAATATCCCCTCCCACAGTCAATAAACGCGTTATTGTAGAACCCGTAATAAAAGTTTACTGTAATCGGGGAACGTTTATGGTTTACGTTTGCCGTCGGCGAAAGTCCCGTCGCGAGATAAATGTTCCTGCATTATATACATACGAGCATGGTGAAACATTGAATTGTTTTAAAAATTTCAGTGCTTAGTTGTATGGATCTTGTGAAAAACTCGTAAGGTAGATTTTTTTACTTTAGGATGTACATATCGTTATTGTAGTGCAAAGTAAACATAATCAAAATTTTCCATTGCTTTTTGAAAAGTAACTTTTTTGAATACAACTGTATCTAATTGATCAGTCAATAGGTGTTGGTATACACTATAAAAAAATCGCGAAGTCTTTTCAAAAAGTGTTGGGGGAAGACCCCATCAGTTCTATATCTAAAAATCGAGCACAAGCGGAACGGAAAACCAGACATATACAATATAAGCATAATATTCGGCTAATAACCCCGTAAGTTTACTCGAAGATCCTGATTCAGAAACAGAACAAACATAAGAACATTTTACTCGTTTATTTAAGTCATTATTTTTAGATTAAGAGGTCTTACGTCCCTCGGCCTACGGTGCGGCACAGAAAGCAGAAAAAAGTAGAAACCTCAGTGCACGGCGTTTCGACAAAAAAAACCATACCATCAAAATCATGGTCATATGATCAAAATTTATTTCGCGTAGTAAGAATTTCACTACCTTGAAAGCAAAAAGTCATACTGGTAATTTCGTGGTGTTTTTATTCATTTATTTTAATTTATTTGGCGTAGTAAAAATTTCACTACATTGGAAGCAAAAAGTCATATTGGTAATTTCTTTGTGTAAAAAACTATTTTTTTTTGGAAAATAAAATTGACAGCCTTAATGCATCTGCTTTTAACCAAAAAAAATCAAGTCGATATTCCAATTACTTCTCGAAATATTACGTTATATTTGTTTAAAAACGCTTAATATTAAAATTGGGGATTTCGGCATTTTTTATTAATAAAAGTGTTCGGTGTATGTACTGGTAACGTCGTCAATGACCATTTTTTATAGCTAATAACGCACTTAACAAGAATATAGCGTTCTGGTCTGGTTCTACGCAGAAACAAAAATGTTATGAAGGAAGCGAATCTTACCGTCAAAGTAATGTTAAACGACATACAATTCGAAAGTAATTGAATTTTACACAAATTTATTATAAATCATATCTCTCGCATGATACGCTGTTCTTTTGCTTCTTATACAGGATGTCCTAGCCAAAACTTCTCAGCCTTATAAACGATTCGGTTTTAAAGATTATTACAAAATATTTTAAGAGTTCAACGCTTAATTCAAATCAACAATGAAAGTTTTGAAATGTGTAACCGTTTTCACGTTTCGCCATTTTAAAAATTGTTAATAATTTCTTTCCATTTTTTTTAAATTTAGACTGTATATTGTTAAACATACCATTGAAAAGAAAATTCTTTTCTCTTTCAAATGGTGTATTATTTTCATAGTTTGCATAACAAATTGTTCGAAAACTTCTTTATTTTTTTTTTATTATGTTCCGTATATTTTTTAAAATGCCATCAGAAATAAAAAATTTTTTCTCTTTTAAATGTTGTACAATTTTTATAGGCTTGTATAACCAATTTATCAAAAAAAAATTCCTAAATGAAGGTTAGAAATTAAAATCTTAATTATTATTATCAATAATCTTATAATTAATCTGATTAAAAGTCATTCATTAAAATCATTTCTAATGACAGTATTGTGCAATCTTCATTTAGTTGTTTTTATAGGGATATTCACAAATATAGCTTTATTTCAAAAAGTTTGTTATGAAAGCCTATAAGAATGCAACATCATTTGAGATAGAATAAAATCTTTTTTCAATCGCATGTTTAAAAATATACCGCCCAATTAAAAAAAAACGAAACAACTTAATATTGAAACGAGGAGTATTATGATATGCTAATGGCACCGGGGGCTTCTAACAAACAAGCAGGACGAGCGGTACGTTTAAACGCGTCCATTGTTTTGTACTTTAGACCGATTTCAACATAATAAGTGGCATTGCACAATGCAAAATTAGGAACTAAATTCAAACAAATGACGAACTATGAAACAAATAAATAATTACGTGCTGTTTTCAACGAGCAATAGCGAGCCACTGCTTAATTGAACACGACGCAAATTTCAGTTTTTAATTTGTAACTTTTCTTCTCAATTATCGTATTGTTTTTGTAATGTATCATGGATTTATTTTCAGTACTTGATCAAAACACTCCTATATTAATGTTAATACCAGTTTTGTTTACACAAAGTAATACGCAGTTTGAATATTATCACTAATGTTCCAATCTGTGTGGCAAGTCGAGCGGTTTAAACCTTTTTAGTCGCGGTTGCTAATCGCTAAATGTGACAGTTTTCGAGATTATTTATTTTTTTATAAAATCAAGTTGTCATGAAGGTCGGAGTATATCGTTAAGACGTGAAAAAAGGTTGTACAAACCTTTCAGACTCAACCTCTATTTTATATCTGCCTACCTTATTTTATTTATTATTTATTTATTGGCTCTCGGAATAAGTGGACGCCGTTCTTCCAAAGTTCTTGACCAGTTTCAGTGTTGCATTGTTAGTGCTACAATAGTCAAAATTTGAGAGTTGACGTATAATTAAATTACTGGTATATATTTTATCAATATACCTACCAAAGCTATGTTTCATTTAAAAATATGGTTTTATGGCGAAATGGAGAAAATGAAATAAAAGCTGTTCGATATTCAGAAACTACACACTATAAATTTTTTGTTGCTAACAATATTTTATTATTATTCGCTTTAAAACTACAAATCGCGTAAAACATTTCCTTGCTATTTCCTTTAACTGTTTTTTAGTATTATATTAATCTAACTAAACTCAAAATTGATAAAACAAAAACTGTTGTTGTGAAGTACCTATTAAAAAATAATAAATTTTATTGTAATAACTTAATACGTTTTTTTCATTTGAGGTTTTTAAAATGTTATGTCAAAAAGTAGTAAATTAATATCTAATTAAATATCGTAATCGAAACCAGCCTTTACGTCCCGCTGCTGGACTCCGGGACTTTTCTCTGCTACGTACTCTCTTTAGCGCTAGGGTGAGTACGGGGGACCTACAGTTTAACGTTGTATCCGCAAAACTAACTACCAGAGAAGATTTCAGGCATTTCGACCCCGATGGCTGCCTACACCAAATTGGTTATGTGAGTGGCGGGTTGCGGCATGTATTTTTATTGCTGCATGACTGCGGCGGGAAATCAAACCCCAGACCTTTAGCGTTAGAGGCCAAGCACTCAACCTCTAAGCTACCGCCACTTCTAATATTATTAATTATACTTAATTCAAATTATTCTATTTTAGTATTGCATTACTTACATTGTTCTGACATCTCAGATGTTAATATGTCCTTGGAAAAACATTCTATAAGTCAAATAAAATTGTCTGATCGCATAAACGAAAAGAGCAAACTAAAATTTCAGAAAACTGAAAAATGGCAGTGGTGCAGATAAGAGAAGCAAAACAATTTTTCAACTTTTCTCCATTGCCATATTAAAATAAGATAGAAAACAAATTAACGAAGCTTATGTGTAATTTAATATAATGGTTAATAACTAAATTATAATTAATTAATATACAAACTCTCCATCTTCATGTAAATACTAAACGATTTTCATAAAAAATTATTAATTTAATTTAATTTTTTATTCACGAATCCTAAACAATACAAAAACATGTGGACGGGAGATTTAGCTTCTGGTCTACAAATTCGGCTAAAAAATCGAATGTTTTCGTAATTTTCCGTGTTCGTTAAATATATTTGAACCTTTCCTCTTTGACCGGTAATTTTGCTATGTTTTATGTTGTCGATTACTATATCAAATTCCTAAAAAATCTGAAAATGAATCTCTCAAAGCTATTTGACTTGCTTTCAATTATTTCTTAAAGATAATTTGTGTACTGACCTTGTTTGAAACGGAGATTTTTTTGTAGAAAAAGATAGACAAGTACTTCAATTTTACTTTCTTACATTATTGTTCAAAAACTAGCAATGTGATTATTTTTTAAAATTGTAGGCTCATAGAGATAGGGATCATGAGCTACTATTTTGTTGAAGTATTAGTCAATATTATGAAAATTTGAAAATCTTAATACCCAGGGGACGAGAAAAACTTTTCTGTTTATGCTCAATTGCTCATGAGTGATAGTACAATAAGTTTCACAGCTTAATTTCTAAGTGCAGTATTATTTAGGTGGGGGTGGGCAATTTTTGCCTTCTCACCTAATTTTTGACTGATGAGTTTGTTGTATAGGAGTTGATTTTCTTTAATCCATAGGAATCTATTTTCAAACAAATTTATACGAAAATACTTTTGAAAGTGTGATCAGTGACAACTTCTAAAGGATAGAAAGGTTCGAATCCTTTGCCCGTCGGAAAGTTTTCTGAATAAGTTAAACCCGGCGTGTCCATGGACGGTGTGTGTGGTGTGTATGGTGGGTTGCATGTCTTGCGAGGTGGGGCATGTTAGACCGGCGATTAGCGCTAAGCGCGCTGAGCCCGGGTAAGGGGTGGGATGAAAATCATGGAGTCGTGCTCACGCACTGCCTCATATTTTTTTTTTGAAAATAAAAGAATCTTTCTGTCGCATTTACGCTGTTTTTATCTGTACCTTTCTCTTTATTACAGGTTTATGAATTGGAGAGACGGTTTAAACAACAAAAATACCTGTCAGCACCAGAACGAGAACACTTAGCGTCATTAATTCATCTTACACCCACACAAGTAAGTATAACATTTCTTACAGTAAAATGTTTTTTATTATTATTATCGGTCATTTAAAATTACATCGTTGTTATTATATCTTTAGAGGCAACTTGAAATATTTAATTTAAACGTTTTCTCTTTCTGAATTGTACTCTTCAAGTGTAAACAATTTGTTTCCCTATGCTTTTGGGGTTTGGCATATTGAGCGTTATAATCCAGGATTAATACCATCAGTTTGGCTTAGGGCTGCATTAAACCTCTATTAAAGCTGGATTATGATAATTGGCCAACGTTTCGGGAGTTGTACTGCCTTCAACAAGCAGCAAATATTAATCTTTACTAATAACATAGTATTCGTTATTGAAAAATAGTTTAGACTTGCATTTAATATTCGAGACATGCAGCAGATTATTAAAATAGGGCACGTGTAATAATTTCTGCATGAATTCACAGGTAAATATTGGAGATTTAGTTTTAATAAAAGTAGGAGCATGGCAGTTAAATTTTATCAAGTTTGTACAAGTACAAGTACAAGTATAGTTTAAAACTCGGACTTAATGTAACTGAAAATGTTCTGTAAAGTTTTACAGCTACGTTAAAAGATATACCGTTATATGCGGCTTTTTCATTATTTTGCAATGAAATTAAAATTGTTATCAAAATGTCTACGTTGTTAGGGAAGTATTAATTTCATGAAAATTTTCAAAATCTAAATTTTAACACAAATACACGTTTTGGGGCTCAAGAAACCCAAAATCGTGTTTTTTAAAAAATGCCTGTTTCTTGGGTAAGTGGGGTGTGCGGGTGGGTCAGTGGGTGTGTCGGTGTGTGGCGCTTCTACAGACGAAGTACTAGACCGATTATGATCAAAATTTTTAAATCAAGAGGTATATAGAAAACTGTAGTTCTAATTTAGCTTTTCAAAAAAATCCAAAACCGGAAACGGAAGTTAGTCATGTTTTTTTGGTAGCGTTTTTTTTGCGAAACAAAATTTTGAAAATTTAAGCACGGAATCTGAGAGAAGAACTTAAAGCAAATCTAAAACTTTTTTACCAAATTTTCTAGCTTCAAAATGGAAATTTCGACTTTAACGCCCATTTACTCAAAAAGTAGTTGTCTTATCGGGATCAGCTACCACTTGTTTGAGAGCAGCATTTAGGTAGTATACGATGAAATAAAATTATTTTTAAAAATCCGAAAAATATCGCAATGGCGGTGCTTCAAAATTTTGAAAATTTTCAACAAGAAATTTATCAAAAACTGTCCACACGATCTTTTTTAAACTTCAGGCCGATAGACCTTGCACTAAACTACAAATTTATTTTTTATTTATCTTCCAAATTTTACTCTGATACCTTCCAGGAATTTTTGATGAATTTGAAATTGATTAATTATTTATTGTAAAACGCAAACGCCGATCGTTATAAACTCTTATTATTTCGATAAACTATTTAAACTACTTCATTAGGATTCGCTAGAATTTTCAACTATTTTAAAAATCAAGAACAAAAATGATACTTTTTAATATCAACAACGCGTTTTTCGACAGTTACGTAATTTTAACTACGATTATCAGTTAGCTTTAGTTAAAAAATATATTTTTTATTCTTTGCATATTTTTGATAACTTCCCAAGCAAAGCTATTATAGCCATTTTTGATCCGAAGTGGAATTTGTAATTCGTGCGGGCGCTTAACTTGCTTTCGTGCAGTTAGTAGCTGCTTCTATGGGTAGAGTTACAGTACGGAAAGTAATTAAACAAACTATCGCAAATTCAAATTCTTGCTGCTTGTTTTCTTAGAAATCTAATACTCGCTGAACTGTACAACGTTATAATTATTAAATGTTACACTTTTGCAAATACGGCAACGGCAAGTATTAGTATCTAGTATTGGCTACAATACGTTTTTTTTTTTGAAAGATTTAATTTAACTGTGGCGCTTTCTATGAATTCGGATGGATGGAATGGAAGGTTATAATTATAAAATTTACACTTTTGCAAATACGATAAGTTTTAGTATGGGAAAGTCCACTCGAAGTCCACACATCAGCTTTTTTTTTATTGAAATGTGAAATACGTTTATCTGTAACGTTGCGCTGTTGAATACGGTTCTTTTAAAAAAAATTGAATACATTTTATAGGCGCAAAAGACGAAAATTAAACAACAACTCAAAAAATAATTTAACAGTTCCGAGTTGTCTTAGAAACTACATTAAAAAAACTGTGCCTAGTTTAAGTAAGTACGGAAATATATAAGGTGTTATCAGAAATAGGTACAAATAGCCAAACCAATAGTAAATTATCCCAAGGAGAATTCAAAATTTATTTAAAAAAAATTATTTGAGTTTTATTTAATTTAATATTAAAATAAAATTTTGTTTGAGTACTGCTGTGACTGGTATAAAATACATTTAAGCTCTAGTAAGTTCTTACATAAATTGTAACTTAAATCAAATGTGGCAAAAACGCAAAAACATACTTTAAAAAGTTTCTGTACATCAACATTTCTTACTCTCACTTTCAGTTTTAATTTTTTACCTACATATGTCTTTGAAAACTTGATACACCCTGCGTGTAAACGGAATAGTTTGAATTGTCGGGACTGCAAGCTCTAACTCCGTAAAGACGAGTGACTCATCCATGTTTACCGATATTTTTTTTATTATCTACCTAGGTCGGTAGAACCTTGCCCCAAAGTGTTGCGCAAGCTAGTTGCACATCTTAAGGAAACTCTCGCAGCCTTTCAAAAATTGATTTATTTCGATAACCGTTTAGTTGAGCGACTTCTAACAACAAAAGCAAGCGAAGAGCGTTTTTACTGCTTTTTACCGCATAGAAACATCCGAATATTTATCAGAATAAATCATTCGATAGACAAATGATTTCTAATGGCAATCATTCGTTTATGAAAATTATTCGATTATGCCCATCACTAAAATGCTGGTGCTGGTGGCGTTTTGATTGGTTGTTGATGGAAACGTGCGCGTTAACATTGTTCAAGACTGCGAATTTTGTGTTCGTCATAATTCGGAAAATAAGAATTAACTTCATAGCTCTTAATTGTTCGAGAATTTTTGTGCACGGTAACAGTGTGCCTGTATAGGGCTACTACAATAAAACATTTAAATCCGGCCTGTCAGCCCGTTTTGAGTAACAAGGCGCTAAATTCAAAATTATCACAAAATTGTAGTGACCGCCATCTTATAGCTAGCAAATTCGGGAAAAAACATTACATTTGCCCTAAAGTTTTCTATTCCAATTTCAGATTCAAAAAATTTGTTTTACTAAAAAATTCTTCCCAAAGACATGGGTAACTTCCGTTTTCGGATTTTTTCAAAAGCTTATTTTGTCGGTGAATTTTTAATATATCGCCAAATTTCAAAACTCATTAAAATCCGACGATCCATTCGGTAGTTCTGATGCACCACACATCTTTCCACCCACCCACAGGCAGACATTTAAAAAACACTTTTTTGGGTTCCTGGAGATACAAAACATGTAATTACGACTAAATGTCGATTTCGACAATTTTCATTATATCAATACTGAAAGTTTAGGAATGCAAAAAACGCATGGGCAATTTTTGAGAATTAAATTATTTTGAAGTTTTAAATATTTGAAATTTACATTTTCCACAGTATAAAAGTGTCTAAAAACTAACATTATAACCTTTGGTTCTAATAGTAATCATGAGCAAAAAAATCATAAAAAGCGCCACACTGAAATTACAGCGTTCAAAATAAACTTACATTGTAGCCAATTTTCGGTTCTAACAGCATACAAAGTTTAAAAAAAATCGTGAAGACAGTTTTTGAAAAATACTTTCTTACAAATTTTCAAAATTATGGAGAATTGTGTGATCGTCTTCAGATTTTCAAAATTAATGTCAACCATCCTATACTGTCCACAAAGGTCTTTCAAGCAATTTCAGACATCTACTTTTTGAATAAACGCGCGTTATATTCGAGGTTTTCAAAAAATCGTAGAAGTCCCCATTTTGAGGTTAGAGAGTTTGGTGAAAAATATTTCGATTTGCCTTAAGTTCCTCTCGGATTATGCGCTCAACTTTACAATATTTAATTATTGAAAAAAAAAACGCTACTAAAAAGACATGTCTAACTTACTCTTCCGGGTTTGGATTTTTTTTGGAAAGCTTTTCAAGAACTAAAATTTTCGATATAGCTATTTATTTGAAATTACATCAAAATCGGTTCAACACTTTTATGGCTAGCTCGAGTAGCAATTGGTGGTGGCTGGTGGGGCAAATCTACATATTGCCGCCTCTCAAAGCGCACTTTTTCACACAAACATAGATTTTATGAACATTAAAAAAATTTAGGGGTTATTTAAATAAATTTTGGGTTATCTTACTTAATTTTAAACTAAAATAGTTTTTTTTGTTTACTTTAGGCAAATAAGTAAAGGTTGATTGCGTTTTGCTACAATTGCATTTTATAGCTATAATAATTAACTTTTAAAAAAAAGAGAACCGACTTCAAATAAAAACACAAAAGTGACATAAGTTAACTAAAAAGCAAAAAATAAATGTATTTTATACAACAGTTTAATACTTATTTGTTGTTCCGTTTAATGTAATTAAGAAATTGCTGTTTATTATATAATTATTAATTGTTTTATAATTTTGAAGTCGTTGCCAAGTAAAACATAAAAATTCGAATCTAATTTGTTATTGCAGCAAGGTATATAATTTTTATGTTTTACTTGGCACCGACTTAAAAATTATAAAACAATTAATAATTATATAATAAACAGCAATTTCTTAATTACATTAAACGGAACAACAAATAAGTATTAAACTGTTGTATAAAAAACATTTATTTTTTGCTTTTTAGTTAACTTATGTCACTTTTGTGGTTTTATTTGAAGTCGGTTCCCTTTTTTTTTAAAAGTTAATTATTTTACAATTTTAAGTGATGGGTAGACCTAGTAAAGATGCTTCTCGAATGAGGAAATGACGGCTAGTTGAAACGGAAGATGAAATACGGAAACACTAAAAAGTCGGCTAAAAAATAGATTTTGAGGAGTATCTTCGAAGTTCAAGCTCCAATACCAATGAAATTATAATGGGACCACCTTGGAACTATACTGAACCCATCACAAAAAATCATTAAAATCGGTTCATAAACAAAAAAGTTATGCCCGAACATACATAAAAAATAATAAAAAAAAAACATATATACAGACGAATTGAGAACCTCCTCCTTTTTCTGAAGTCGGTTAAAAATGAAAAAAATTATTTATATACCTATCTTCTTTAGCTTAAATTTTGATAAGTAATTAAAAAATTTGTTTATTAAAAACTAGCTCATCTGCCCCGCCTTAGAGTCGGCCCTGAGTACTTTACGCCTTTAAAGGCGCCACATACCACTCACCCGCCCACCCACAGAGAATGTCTAAAAATCTTTTTTTTGTTTCTTGATAACGTGTATTTCCGTTAAAATCCAGATTTCGAAAATTTTCATAAAATCAGCACTTTCGAAGATATGGGAAAGTAATGGGAAAGTCAAACACGTTTTCTGAATATGACTGTCTTTGAATGGGTATGTTCATTGTCTATCTGCGGTTGCGTTTTGGAACGCAGGAGTAAGTATATCAAAAATTAATCGACAAAATAAGCTTTAAGCCATAAAAGCATTGTATTTAAAACCATTTTACAAAACGTTTAAGAATATTTAAAATATATTAAAATTGATGTAGTCATTTAAAAATGGTTAAGACCAATATTTAACCCGTATCGCCACTCGCAACAGTCGCCATTTTCTTTCCGATCGATTAATTTATTACAATAGCACCCTACCGCAAATTAAAACACAACAATTTGCTGAATGGATTTTATTGTGTCAGCAAAATTGTATAACATATAACACATCTGCAAATCGCCCTTTTTATCCTGCAAGGCTATACAGCGAATCCTGAAGTCTGAAACGTTCAGATGGAAGATAGCAACGTGATACAAATTCAGCAGCGGATCCCCCATTCTATTGCGTATAGTTCCACAAGGATCACCCCCAGGCTATTCTAACACTATAACAGCCAGTTATACTAAACTGAATTACGAGGGTTTTGTAGTTGGTAGTCCATTCGATCGACCAGACTTTCAAGTGGTTATTGTAAGTTCCAGAGACCAGCTGTCGTGCAATAAAAAATCTTTTAAAACATGGCGTACGGTATATGTACACGTTGAATTATTACAGCAATGTGGTTTTAGGATTCAATATAATTTTCCATTGGAAAGAATCTCCAGTTTCCAAAAAAAATGCTTCAATCCAGTATTTTATTAAAGAAAAGCGGTTAAGGATGTACCTTTTTTCATATTTATTTAAAAAAGTATTATAAAATAAACTAAAGTTTATTGCAAGTAATCGTTTAAATTGTAATCTAAATTCGTTAAAAATTGTTCCAATAATCAAGACGGCAGAATAAAGTGTTACATCCTTTAATGTAATCATAAGTAGAGCGGATCTTGTTAAATAAAGGGAAGGAAAAGCAAAGGAGAAGGTTTGGGTTAGTAGCGGAAGAATGCAATTCCATCAAATTAAGTTACATTATGTTTGAGTATTCGTGGGTCTTTCAAGGGCTCTAATTTTATATAAGAAGTAAACCTTATGTACTTATTGTAAGAAAAAGGGTCCTCACAAACCAGGCAAGTCACATATCTGGTTATTAATTGAATGAAGGAACAACGGCTTTAGAAATAATGAAAAACAGAAGATGAAGCACTTAATCATTTCATAATTTTCCTCTTTTGTAGATTATACAAAATCATATTTTTAAGCTCTTGAAAATTTTAATAAATTGCATAGCATATATTGACTATTACCACTGACATTTGATTGAACCAATCACAACTTTTCCCTTTCATGAAATGAACCAATCACGTTCGTTTTATACTGATTAAACTGCATGGTGCTGTTTAAATAAGTGATTAAACCCACAGTGGCTTCGGACAATCGCGCTTAGTCTTAAATTAATGCGTTTAAAACTGATGTACACTGACTTTTGGGTGTACTTATTATAATTTTAATATAGTTTTATTGCTTCGGCCAGAAGTAAGTATCATAGTTAATTATAACACAATACGAGAAACGTCGACGGTAGCCGATGATAACCATGTCAATGTCAACCAATATGAATCGCGAGTGTTCAAATCATGACCGACTCACATTTTAATGTACACCTATAATAAATATAATAATAACATGCTGATATGCATTAAAAAATATAAATATATATATAAATATTCAACTATTAAAAATTAATAGCTTTTTAATAAAATAAAACACTTGGTAATTGGTTTACAATTTGTTGGTTTACAAATAAAATTTTATTTCTAAACTCCTGAAGATAACCTAGATGGTTGAAACCCAAGTCGAGCAAATAAAAACCAACAAGTTGTGAAACAATTACCAAGCGTTTTATTTTATTAATAAACTATTAATTTTTAATAGTTGAATATTTATTAATAATGTTTCACCATGTGCCTACCGCACAATCAATTCAAAATATAAATATATATTTACATTTAAATAATATCCTGTTCAACAGGTTATATGAACTAACATCTTAGACCACAATAATGTACATTACTTCAAACATTTTATGAAATACCATTTAACGATTTTTCTCCAAAACGATCCAAAAACGTCAAAATAAAAAATTAAGTTTGCAAACAAACGCCTCTACAAACGTTTGAAAACAAGCAAACAATACCATGTTAAGAGCGCCGATTCCCGAAAACACCCGGGCATTTCCTACTAATTCAGTGTTACCAAAAATGCGTTAAAATTAATGTGAGTGGTATAATCAAGAAGAATACGACTCGTGATACAATTTTTCTTTGATAAAATTGTGGTGTCGTGCTAGTTAAGATTTAGGTAATTCTCTTCCGCTATGCGCTCGTGTAATTACCATCTTAACTGGCATTCGTGAACTTACACTACGCAATTTTATCAAAAAATTGCAATCACTCGTCGTATTATTTAATATACTTATAGTTCATTCATTTGAGATTTAAATTGTCAAAGCTGACGTTTGTTGGTATCATTGCCAAATGAATCTTAGTTATTTGTATATTTTTGTGAAAGAACTGTCAAAATTAACATTTTTAGTTCTAAATCCGCGTATCCGTAGCTACGTATAAATGTAATTACTACCGACAGTGATGTAAGGAAGAGTATGGTGTTGCAACTCCTACCATTTGTCTATATAAAAAATTCGTATCCTAAAAGTTTGACAATCTCGGGACTTTTTATACGATTTGCGCATAGATGGCGCTCTTAAAACTTCAAATTTAAGGTATATTTCAAATTTGGCGCGGTTTGATAATTATTTATATCACTACTTTTTTGACTACCATTTTTGACACCTATCCTGTATAGAACACTTATTTATTTTATTTATTTATATTCTGCATTTTTTCTTAATGTTTATAGTTTATTGTAGTTATTTTTGTGGTGGTTTTTAGTTGGAAAAAAGGTATAATGATACCAAAATCCAAATAATATCAACAACCAACAACATTGGACAAATAATAAATTGACATTTACAGTTGCGCCATCTGTTGATAAAATTTACAAGGAGCCCTGAGATTGTCAAAGCTTGGAGATGAAAACAGTTGAATAGAGTGAAAACACCAGTCTTCATTACATTACTCTACTGACAAACAAGAAAACATCATCAACATCTGCTAAATTTTTGACACTAGTTTACCTACAGTTTGTGCAAAAAATATTAATCACAATACAAAGATTGGTTTTTATTTAAATTTTGACATTAACAATTCAGATCTAAAGTCAATGGACAATATAATAAAAAATTTTCGTCTGAAACATTATTTTATTAACAGCACTAACCGCAGGCAGTATTATTTTGCAGAAACCAGATACGTGCTATGCTGACTGATGTAACTGAAGTGAAGTTCTTGAGCACGTAGCCGGGGCAAGTTGTTCACTCTTTACATAATGATGTGAAATACAAAAGACTCTCTGTACATGTAGCACAATGAAAAAATTATGAAGATAAAAATTCATGATTTGCCTACAAAATTGAAATTGCTTTATCTTAAAAATATTATTTATTAAAGCTAGCCACACATTGATGGTTTTACCCATTTATAACTAATACGCATATTAAAATAATTATTTATTTAGGCAACGTTTCATCGAAAAAATTTAGGCGAACTCAGTGGGCTAGCGGCCACGTCCGATAAGACCGTAACCTAGAAATGCGGCCCTCTGCCAGGGCTGTGAGTGCCTGTGTAGTCTTGTGCGTGTTAGATGGGGGGGGGGGGACTCAACAGTTAGTATGCCCCATAAATGTAGGGCAAAACATTGTTGTTTTAATAAAATTCATTCTATTACTTAAACAAGTATTTAAAATAATATTAGTCAACAAATATTTTTAAATAATTAACATACTTTGAATTAACCTATGATTAGTTAAGTTTAAATTTTTTTCTCAATGTGTGATGAATTACTTACATTAGCTATAGTTTCACTGATTAACAAAGGTTATTTTATATAACTATTAAAGTTCGTCATGTAAAAACGGCCTTCCCTTCATAGAGTTACGTTTATTGTTGAAAAATTTTTAGTCCTGCCTTAGACAAGGAGATTGTATAATAAGAATTAAATTTTAATGCTGATTTTAAGAATTGCAACTGTTTTTTGGACTTGGCAGTATATTATTGACTGTACTTATAACGATTTCGATTTCGCGCGGACGATTGGACGCAGGGACTATTGGGCGTAGGGACTGTTGAGCACAGGGACGTTTTGGTGCAGGGACATTTGAGCTAAGAATCGTTTTGGTACCGCGACGTTTGACGGTTTGAGCGCAGGGACGTTTCCGCGCAAGCGTAATTTATTGTGTTTTATTCTATCGAAAATTGGGTGTTATTATTAAAATTAATCGGATACACAATTTGATCAATAAATACAATCAATACACTTATTGCATGTTTTTTTCAATTTAATAATAAAAAAGTGTTTTGTGTTAGGTTTCAATTTATTGAAATTAGGAAAGTGTTTTGTATTAGGTTAGGTGGGCTGTTAATTTAATAATTATTTATGTAAAAACTTCGGTGTTAAATCAGTTAGCAAATCATTGATTGGCTATAAAAGTGTTGGTAATTAATTAAATGAAAGAAAAACCAAATTAAACAATTTTCTTCATAATTTACAATTGATTATTACGTATTAATTATTCCTGAAATTTCAAGAATGAAAATGCTGCTACGACAACACATCTCTGCGCTCAAACGTTTCGCATCTAAATACACCTACGCCAAAACGTCGCCGCGTCCATACAGCCGCGCTTAATTGGCCGCGTCGAATTCGCCGCGCTCAAACGTTCTACACCGCATATTGATATTAAATTAAAGCAAATAAAATGGCAATTTAAAAAGTGCAATAAAACTCAAGTAGGGGAATTAAAGAAAAAATTATGACCGTTTAAACATAGAGAATTTAAAAAAAAATTTTTTACATCTTCTTGCCACAATAAAATGTTTAGACAAATTAATAAAAAAAAGCAATTAAAGTTCATTATTTTTTTGTTATGAAAGCCAACTTAAGAAAAATTAATTACGAATATCATTATTAGGCATTTAAGGTTTTTTAAAAACGCCTTCTGGCGGCCAAAATTAGAAGTTAATAGCTAAGTATTATACACAGCTGTAAAGGAAATTAAAAGGTTTATCCAAATATGCGAAAATATACACTGTTCCATTAAAAATAAAAAAAATTGCTATCACTTCCGGTTAAACCGGAAGTCCAAATTAACAGCGTTTTATGTAATATGCATGTTTAAGTGTATATTACCCAGAAAAAACTGAAATTAATAATTTAAAAATTGAGTAAAGGGCCGGTTGTTACCTGTTTTTGCGGCCACCCGGTATACTAATAGAACTAGGTATAGGGCAGTATTGATTTCATGAAAATGTGCAAATTCTATATTTTAACCGAAATACACGTTTTGGGGCTAAAGGAACCCAAAAAAGTGGTTTTTAAAAAATGTCTGTCTGTAGGTGTGTGTGGTTGTGTGTTTGGGTGACGCCTCTACAGACGAAAGTACTGGACCGACGTTGATGAAATTTTAAAGCAAAAAATATATCAAAAATTGTAGTTTTAGATAAACTTTTCAAAAAAATTCAAAACCGAAAACAGAAATTAGACATGTTTTTTGGTATCGTTTTTTTTCTAAAACCAAATTTTAAAAATTTGAGCACGAAATCTGAGAGAAGAACTTAAGGCAAATCTAAAACTATTTACCGAACCCTCTAGCGTTAAAATGGCGACCGCTACAGCTTTTTGAAGATCTCGACTTTAACGCCTATTTACTCAAAAAGTAGTTGTCTGATCGAGATTAGCTACCACTTGATTAAGAGATCTTAAGGAGTAATATACGATTAAATAAAATTAATTTCGAAAATCAAAAACGATTGCAATGGCGCTACACCAAATATTTAAAAACTAAGAAAACGAAAACGATACTAATACCAACAACGCGTTTTCCGGCAGTTAAGTAATTTAAACTACGCCTATCAGTCAGCTTTAGTTAAAAAAGATAGCTTTCATTTTTTGCATATTTTTGATAACTTCCCAAATAAAGCAGTCCATTTTTGTCCGACATCCGAAGCGGAATTTGTAATTCGCCGAAGCGCTTCGGCGTGCGCTTACCTTGCTTTCGTGCAGTAGTCGCTGCTTCTATGGGTAGAGTTACGGTACGGAAACCAATTGAACAGGCTATCGCAAATTCAAATTGACGCTGCTTGTTTTCTTAGAAATCTAATACTCGCTGAACTGTACAACGTTATAATTATTAAAAGTTACACTTTTGCAAATAAGGGAACGGCAAGTATTAGTACCAATATTGGCTATACAATTTGTTTTTATAAGCTATAATGTAACTGTGGCGCTTTCTGTGAATTTGGATGGATGGAATGGAAAGTTATATTTATAAAATTTACACTTTTGCAAATACGATAAGTTTTAGTATGGGAAAGTCCACACCTCAAGGTAAACTGAAAACTTTTTTTTGGACTCTAGCTCTAAAATTACAGCAACTACGATTTTTGGTAAATTTAGACATTCACACGTTATTGCTCATGAAGGGATTGCCAGTACCAGTGGCGGAACAAACACCCCCGCAACCCCCGCATGGCGGGGGGGGGGGGGGGGCAGACAGTTAGGGGCCCACGCGTCTAGGGAACCATAACAAAAATAAAAATAATTTTAAGCTTTTTTGTAAATTTCAGTTTACTTTGTTAAAGTCCGTATTTAACAATTAATAATAGAAACAATGTTAATTCTTCAGTTTATAAGCTAAAGAATTAACAATGGTTTTGTTATTAAATTTTTTGTATTTCTCAAGATTTACAAATGTTTCCCCCTGGATTTATTTGTTTATAGGTATAATTTGTTAGTTATTTATGAGACGTTAAATAGCTCGCGCCGCCAGCGCCACTATTTTGTTTCTTCTACAATACCTACAGTATTAAAAGGTGGAGCAATTTACAAGTGACAAAAAACGAGGGTATAAAACACACACTTAAGTCGTTATGTACAAGAAGTCACCACGATGGCATTCGGTATCGGCAATAAGGTACAACTTTGTTTCCATCCTCAAAGTTCTCAATAATATTATTTTAACGAGCAGAAAAAGAGACGAAATAGACGAAGCTACAGCTATCCGAAAAAATGCAACAATTTGAATTTATTTTTATGTTAACATTTCAGTGTGAAATTTTTGTAAAATATTCACTTGTGTTCATAAGTTTACAAAAAAGTGATGCTAGCTTAGACTCGGCCAATGAACAATTAAAAAATACTTTACAAAGAGTTAAAAACATGAGAAAATATTTCGTAAAAATTAAAGAGAATGCAGTGGACATAGCCAACACGTACAAAATTATGCCTATTTTTGAAAATAGACGAAAGAAGAAAATTAAGAAATTCTTTCATGAGTTAACTGAGAATGAGAGACTTAATACTGCGGAAGAAATTGTTAAAGTAGAAATTCTTTACTGCGCAGTTGACATTCTAACTACTCAATTAGAAGAAAGATTTAACAGTGTTAACGCAATTTTAGAAAATTTTAATTTTTTATCTCCACAAAATTTTATTACTTTAAATGAGGATGAATTATACCGTTGATCCAGAAAAGTGCAATCCAATTACGACAAAGATCTGTCAAATGATTTTCCCCATCAAATTATTAGTTTTAAAAAAAGTTTAAGCGACGGCATATCATGATTATTCACAATATTGAACCTTGCACATTATTTATTTATTGAAAATAGGTGCCTTGCATCCAATTTACCGGATTAAGCAGTGCAATGTTACTATTTTAAACTTTACCCGTTAGTGTATATTTGGCCGAACGATCTTTTTCTAAACTTAAACTAATAAAAACCTATTTTTCTATTTCAAGGTTATTCTTAAAGCACTGTTTTAGCTACAAAACAGTGTTTTAAGAGAGTCTTTTAAAGCATTGTTTTTAGTAAAATTTCACCAACAAAGATTGGTATTCATGATATATTCATGATCAAATTTGGTAAATTTAGTATGTATGCCAACATATACATACTAAATTTACCAAATTTGATCGCAGCAATTTTTTATAACGTTTTTTCATTAATTCTCCTCAATAGAAAAAATAGTATAAACAACTCGTTTCATAAGGCGTCTTGACGCACTCGTCCATTGAAAAACTTGGTCGCTACGCTCCCTCGTTTTCCAATCTTGAACTCGTACGTTAAGACAATGCCTTATGCAACTTGTGTTTTAATATAGATACTATTATGCAATATTATGGGACAACAGCGCTTTCAGAGCTATCTCTGATATAGAACATGAATGTATAAAAAACTTAGATATAGACACTGTTATTAATAACTTTGCGACAAAAACAACCTCTCCACAAACACGCAGCGCCGGATTTAGACTCCAAGGGGCCCGGGACAAGAACTATAAGTGGGCCCCAATTTTCTTTTCAATTTAGATACTCACAGTATATGCCTATTACTTATATTACAGATTTATATCTTTAACACACATTTCAAGGTCAGGTCACCACAATAATGAAACTACACTGCTTACCCAATAAAAATTAACATATTATATTGTTTAATAAATACTACATACCAGAAAAATTAAACAAAATAATTAATATGTATATAAATAAATTATTAAAATGAAACTTTTCGACATTTTTGATCCGCAAATTGCTTAATAATTTTGTCGAAATCAAGCACGTCTGTAATGTCGCTTTCCATCGACATTATAGCCAAAGAATTTAAGCGATCTTCAGTCATTGTAGAGCGTAGGTTGCTTTTAATGAGCTTTAGTTTGGAAAATGTACGTTCTCCTTGGGCAACCGACACATGTAAAGTTTAGGTAAATTCTGAGGGTTTTATTTTATAATTAAATTCCGAGGGCTATAGCTACGTTGGGAAAAACAGAAACGATATTTTGCTCACGCAAAAACTTGAAGCAATAAGAACAATTTATTATCGGTCTGTTCTTAAGATCTTTCTTTGATTGGCTCCAATTCTTCATCTTCTCCAAACATGTTGAAGCGGAATCCAGAAGATTAACATCCGGCTCCGACTCCGATGTTAGTAATATTATTTGAAATCTTTGAACTTCATCTACAAATGATATTTCTAAATCATTTCGATAAATTTCTTGTAACCTCTTAGCACTTATCTTTAAATCTTCAGGAACAATCTTCAAAAGCCTATCCAAAAATCCGAATCGTTCATTTAAAATACCATATTTTTACCCTTTCTCTCTCTCAAACAAATAACAAGTGTATCTATTATCACATAAAACGTTTCCACCTCAAACTTTTTGCTTCCTTCCAACAACTCCGACTCCGATGTTAGTAATATTATTTGAAATCTTTGAACTTCATCTACAAATGATATTTCTAAATCATTTCGATAAATTTCTTGTAACCTCTTAGCACTTATCTTTAAATCTTCAGGAACAATCTTCAAAAGCCTATCCAAAAATCCGAATCGTTCATTTAAAATACCATATTTTTACCCTTTCTCTCTCTCAAACAAATAACAAGTGTATCTATTATCACATAAAACGTTTCCACCTCAAACTTTTTGCTTCCTTCCAACAACTCCGACTCCGATGTTAGTAATATTATTTGAAATCTTTGAACTTCATCTACAAATGATATTTCTAAATCATTTCGATAAATTTCTTGTAACCTCTTAGCACTTATCTTTAAATCTTCAGGAACAATCTTCAAAAGCCTATCCAAAAATCCGAATCGTTCATTTAAAATACCATATTTTTACCCTTTCTCTCTCTCAAACAAATAACAAGTGTATCTATTATCACATAAAACGTTTCCACCTCAAACTTTTTGCTTCCTTCCAACAACTCCGACTCCGATGTTAGTAATATTATTTGAAATCTTTGAACTTCATCTACAAATGATATTTCTAAATCATTTCGATAAATTTCTTGTAACCTCTTAGCACTTATCTTTAAATCTTCAGGAACAATCTTCAAAAGCCTATCCAAAAATCCGAATCGTTCATTTAAAATACCATATTTTTACCCTTTCTCTCTCTCAAACAAATAACAAGTGTATCTATTATCACATAAAACGTTTCCACCTCAAACTTTTTGCTTCCTTCCAACAACATATCTCCACCTCCTACATCTTCATCAAAAAAAGTCTTTCGTCTTCGTGTTCTTTCAAATTTATAAAATCTATCTGGGAAAATTTCTTTTGCTATCATTTTCTATTGATTCAAAATCATTTCTCAAGTTTTGAACACATTGTTCAAGGCCTTCTAATAAATTGACAGCAGTTCCTAAAACTATTGATTGTGATTGTAAGGCAATATTCACCTTGTTGATTTCTCCTAAAATTTTATTCCACACAATGCAAAGAATTATGTTTTCTAGTTCCATCATTTTATTAAGGGTCGATTGAGCTGTATGTCTCTGGATTTTCTTCCAAATTTTCTGCTATAATCTTCAAACATTCCATGATTTCCTTGTAGTTTGTATGCAAGGCTTTTATTGCATCGGCATGACTTGACCATCTAGTGTCTCCCAATCTTTTTACTACCAATACCCGTCCTTTGTCATTTGGAGATAAATATTTAAGCAGTAACTCCCACCGATGAGTGGATGAAGAAAAAAAGTTATATAAAGTTTGTACAACACCAAAAAACTTGACAGCGACTAAACTAGCTTTAACAGCACATTGACCAACTAGATTCAACGAATGGGCCGCGCACGGTACATAATCAGCCAGAGGATTTTCAGATAGTATAAATGCTTTCACACCTTTATACTTCCCCGACATATTACTGGCATTGTCATAAGATTGCCCCCTACAATCTTGAATATCTAAATGGTATTCTTCCAAAGTCTCGATTATAACATTAGCTAAAGATTGCCCTGTATGTCCATGAATTGGCACAAATTTTAGAAACCTTTCCACGGGACCACCATTTAATTTGTCAACATAACGTATGGTAATTGTTAACTGGTCAACATGGCTTACATCTGGTGTTGAATCAACGGATATTGAAAAATATTTTGCCGATTTAATTTGACCAAAAATTATATCTTGAACTTTTTTCCCCATTATACCGATAAACTCTTCACAGATTTGTTTGGAAAGGTAAGAATGCGTACCTGAACCTTTGTTTCCATATTTTTCAAGGTGTTTGCTCAAGAATGGATCAAATTGGGCTAACAGTTCAAGCAAACCAAGATAATTTCCATTTGTCTTTGAACCAAATCGTTCAGCACTTCCACGAAACGGAAGGCCACGTTCACACAAAAATTTAATCACAGCTACTACACGCTGTAATACGTCACACCAGTACTTTCTTTCACTTCGAATCTCTTCTTCAAGATGATAATCTATACGACCCTTGGTGTGGCATCTTCTTAAATAGTTTTTTATGCATTGCTGATGTTCTTGACTGCTTTCATGTTCAGTGAGACGTTGTGATACATGTCTCCAATCATTATATCCCCTTTGAGTTGACAGAGCATAGTTAAAATTTTTACAAAATAGGCGGCAATGAAAACAGTAAATTGACCCATTCGATGGAGAATACAAAATAAATTCTCGTTGAACTTTTTCTCCATTTTTCATTACGCGATACATCAAACTTTTAGTAAAAGTACGCGAAGTTCCTGAAGAATCAACATTTCTTGAGGCACTGAAATCGGTATTGTCTTCCAAATTTCTACATGAATTCGAGCCTTTCTCACACCAATATTCCTGTAATAAATTCCTATCAGTTTCATAAGGCCATAGACCTGGGTCGGTTGATTGATAAGAGGGCTGTTCGATTTGTATATCCATTTCCTCAAAATTCATTTTAGTGGAGGAAGCATTAGTGTCATCACTGTCATCGTCATCTTTATTTTGATTTTGGTAGTCATTATTCACATCAGAGTCTTTAGAATCTTCAGATACATCGGATGAGCTGCTTTATTCTTCACAGGATAATACAATGTTCGTATTTTGTTCTAAGGTGTCTTCTTTAAGTCCAATATCGGTAACGTTAACTTCTTCTGTCATTTTTCTACTCAAATCAGACTCAGCTGCTGTATTATTGTTATTTCCTCCTTCCGGGCCTCCTTCTATAGCTATAGGTACTGAAGCTGAAAGATTTAAATTTGCATAATGTGTCCAAAATTTAGTAGCGTTTTCTTTAATTTGCAATTGTACGGCTTCTTTTCTCATCTTCGTTTTCTTTTTGCACGCGCCTGATTTGTATTTCTTCTTAGGAGGAGCCATAACTATTAACTACACACATCATTCTTAATAACTAAAATAAATTTAATAAAATCATTTTGTTACCTTTTAAAATTGACCAATTATAAAGTAGCAGGTCAATCAATATATTTCTAAATAATGAAGCTCTGCTACACTGACACTGTTCACAGTTCAATTTATTTCAGTGTTATGGGCAAATACCTAGATTTCATTGTATACATTATTTATTGCACAAAATACCCCGCACGTGCATGTGCATGGTAGCGCGGCTTCATTCAAACATATCGCACTCGAAAATTATCATTTTTATTAGGTACCTCCCGTAAGAGGAGCTGCTGCCTGCTGGACGTTAATTGCAACAGGCTCCCGCCCCGAACAGACTTCTTGGAATAGATCACAATAAGAATAATTCTTGATATTATTTAGAGTTGGCAATCTGGTTTATATCTCGCATTTCCCATGAAATATTCGATTTAGGTTTTTATTGTGAATCGCCAGTGGTGGGCCCTGGACATTTTAACCTTAGTGGTGGACCTTGGACATTTACACCTTTTGCCCTGCCCTAAATCCGGCCCTGCAAACACGCCGCTATACTTATGATACTTTTTTATGTTCATATTTGGGGCCTAGGGCCCATGCTGGTTTGTTGCGAGGGGGGGGGCTAACGCTTTTTGTTCCGCCACTGGTCAGAACAACATAAATTTTAGCTATATTGTAGTAGCCCAACCTTCACATGATGTTACTAGGTGCAAGAAGTGTTGAATGCATGAAAACTGTGCAAAAAAAAGAAAGTTCAAACTTTTTGAAATTTTCAAAAAAATACGATGACCATACGATTTTGGTTAACCTTTGTTGTTTTATATTTCACAATTTGGGTTTGGTCAGAATGGTACCATTTCTCTGTGCTTATTACCCGAATCAGTAAAATAGGTCAAAGAATTTTGCCTTACATTCTTCTTTTGTTTAAGAATGAGTTTTGTCATTTATTTGACTATTTTGGAGGAAAGAGATTTTTCTAACGAGAATGCTTCTGAAGAGGTTATTATTAAACGGGTAGTATTATGTACTTTATATGCACATTCAAAATAAAAAAGTAATTGCTTCTTTAGTCTAGACGTCGACATATTAAGATTCAAATTAAAAATGCCCCACGGTGTCGGGATGCCCCTCCACCAAGTCCTACATCTTGATTCCTGATCACTGCCATATGTACTGTTAGCAGTTCTTGTTTTTCAAGTATATCTAACCACCTAATCTGAAGAGAATTTAAATAAATAAGAACTGGGCAAGTGGATCTAAATCAAATCTAGACCGTGAATAGAAACTCGATGTAGGTGCGATGTGTATACGGTCGACTGCACCTATTCAGTAGCTCGAGGGATAGGACAAGTGTGTAGAGCCCGAGGTCGGCATGGGGGGTGATCGTTGAATAACACAGGGTGAATAACTCGCGGTGAATACTGCCCGAAGTTGTGGGACCAATTGTGGTCACGTTATAAACTCGTAATTGGAAAAGAATTTACTCTTTGGGACCTTCCTTAGACACGCTGGAGTTGCATTTATCAATACATATTTTCGAATTATGCGGGTGCGTGTTATAAGGAATTATGGACAGATGATTTTATTGAAAAGAATCGAAAAATTTTGTTGGTTATATTATGCACTTGAGAATTTATAAATTGGAATGGAGGAATTCTTTCCAACCAAGTGATTTAATAATTTAAAAATAAGTACTATTATAACTACGATAATGTACTTAAAATTGAAATTGAACCAAACATGGCTCACCCTGTATTTTTCCAGTATTTATTAACTTGAACAAATTAAATTTGGAGTGATTATTAATATACACCTAAATTCATATTATTTGATCAAAATTTCAAATTTATTACTTCCGGTTTCACCCTATATGATCCTAGGCTGCTTGTTTTAAATGGAATACCCCATATATTTTGATATGTTTTGAAATCAGAATAAAATGCTGTATATGATAACACCTTTTAATTAAATTTTTCAGGGCCAAACAGTTTTTAAACCAAAATTTTATTTCGCGCCAAAAAATGCCACGAGTAAAATAAAGTCTTTCCTATAAAGTAAAATATTAATTTAATAACAAAAATCTTCATTTAAACATTTCACTGTGTAGAAGCTCAAGTTACTGGAAACATTTTTTTGAAAATAAAGTTACTAATAATTATTATAAATATAAGTTTTATGAATTTTTTATTTTTATTAACAGCTTGCACCCAAACATAAAATTTACACTAGAAACTGAACAAAATAAGTCCATTAACTTTTTAGATTTAAACATAAAAATTAATTCAACTAATAAATTTGAGTACTCAGGTTATAGAAAACCTATACAAACAGACATTACAATACCACACGATTCTTGTCACCATAAAACACATAAATTAGCAGCATACAGGTCCCTGATACATAGGGCTTTGACGGTCCCTTTAGATGAAATTAATTATAATACAGAAATTTCAATTATTAAACAAATTGCATACAGTAATGGTTATAATACTAAACTTGTTGATACATTAATTAAAGAAAAAGATTATAAATTAGCCATTCAAAAAATTTATCCGAATATCCTAACTTCGTTCGATACAATTAAATATGCTTCGATCCCATATTTTGGTGAGAAATCAAAAAAAAATATATACAAAACAAATAAATATAAAGTAAGCTTTAAAACAACTAGGAACATCTTAAATACTTTTTAATGCAAAATCAAAAACAGACGATTTGTTAAAATCGGGCATTTACAAATTAAATTGTTCGCATTGTAATTCGGTTTATATAGGCCAAACAATTAGAAATTTTGATATTAGGTATAAGGAACACGTACGTTGTTACAAATACAAACACCCACATAAATCCAATTACGCTAAACACTTACTAGAACACAATCATTCAATGACATCTAATAACACCATAAAATGTTTACACTTTTGTGATGATAAACGTAAATTAGATATGCTAGAAGTTTTTGAAATTCACAAACATTTAAAAACTGTACCGTTAATGAATGAGCAAATTGATCTCTTAAATTCTTCTCTATTGGACATTTTGGAATAAGAAATCAAGTCATCTGCAGACGATTACCAAGATAAGTAACAAGGTTCTATTGCTATAACAACACTAACTGTTTATTTTTCATATAACCTTTGACAATGGCATGTAAACATGCCGAAATACGTATAAGGTTAAAATAAATAGATATTGTTAAAGTAATTAAGTATTTTATATACAGATACTCATTAAATATGGACTTTAACGAAGTAAAGCTGGAAGTCTAGGCTCAAATTTCACAAAAACTTAAAAAGGAATAAACCGCCATTGGCTTAAGGTTTCATTACGTAAAGGTTGTGACTTTCTGTAATTATATACAGGGTGAGTTATTAGTGCGACATTGTTTTCTAATGTCTTTATTATAGCAGTTAGAAAAATAATTGTTAAAATAAATGTTTTTTGGGTTACTGTGCATAACTTAAAATTATTACCAATTATACTGGGTGTTTAGTTGTTCCTGTACAGCACATTACTTTGTTATTTTAAATAGAACGCCTTGTATATTATTGCATTTTTAGATTCTAGATTCAATTCTAGATAGAAAAGTATGAAAGTTCTATAAACTTAAAATTAGTGGTTTTCGAGTCATTTGCTTTTTTCAAAAACTTTAAAAAGTTCTTTAATCTGAATCATGTATGTTTCTGAATTGTTTTGCCTTTTTTATCTGTTATGGCTACAATTGTGGTTATCGCCCCTAATTTTTGGTATGATGCATATTTTAGTACTATTTCGATTAATTGTTTCATCAAAGTAAAAAAATTAAATTCGCAGATATCTGCATAAAATTTAATTAAATTTTTGCGTATAAACCCGTTCTTGAGGTCGGTAAAGTAGGTCTTTATTTTATTACTACGAGATTTTTGTCAGAAGAAACTTAGAATATAAAATATATTTTATTTAACGTTAGCGCTAGTGGATCACCAGATCTTTTTTACATTTCGTTTTGTAAAAATATACCAGCTTACCTTCTGACAACATTGAGAAACCCATTGTTTACAGCCATTTCTTTTTTATTATTTTTCGAGCGTTTTTAGTTTTCCTTATATACAGGGTGTGTATAAATTGGCGAAAGAACTACACGTGGCGATGTTGGTCATAAAATTCTGAGCGAAAATCTTAATGCCAAAATATTGTACCATGCTTCTGGGTATGCACAGGATCTTCAAAGTTTGAAAATGAAGTCTTTTAATAAGTGTTTTAATTCATTATCTGTTGACAGAAAGAGCTGCAAATTAGAAAAAATAAGAATTGTAATAAATAGTTTGTCATAGATGTTGTTTTTCAGTCCCAAAAGCGTGTTTTAAACATTTCTTCGTTAATTTATTATTATAAAAAATACATATGGCAGCATTGTAAAACAATAATTATTCAAGAGTGATGCGACTCTAAATTACTTCTGCCTTGGTAACGTCAAAGTTTGACAAGTGTCAAAATTTGTAATTGGACTTGCTTTTTCTATCATCGTTGCTTTTCTCGTAGTTATTAGTATTAATTATTATTATTTTCGTTTTCTTGTTTCGTTCACTAACAATGGATTTTACATTCAATGATCCTTAGTTACCGTGCATTATAACAAAACACCTGTGTTGTGTGGATCCAATGTTGTCAAATGTACATTCCTTTAAAATGGTTCCTGAGGACAGAGAAAGCATTGTCCAACATTTTGGTATTAAGATTTTCGATTCAGAATTTTATGAGCAACATCGTCACGTGTAGTTCTTTCACCATGTATATATAAAAAAATTCGTATTTTAGTTATTAATTATATTTGTGTTATTCCATTTTTGTGACTTACTCCTGACCTAATTTTGCCTGAAATTTGGTTCCTTAAAGTGTTTTTTTTTCTATTTTTTAGCATTCCTATTTTAAATAGAAGATTTTAAATATTTTTGTAAACTTCGAAAACCTCCAAATATTTAGATAAGTTTTGAAAATCGTTGAATTTTTTGAAAATTTTGAAAACTATAATTAATTTAATTTTTTTAGCGATTATTCAATTAAACTGTTCCGGTAAACGATCAAAAGAAACCTCCCATAGGTGCTTTCTCGATGAAAGACTGTCATTTAAATTTTTGTAAGCTTCGAAAAGTTTCAAAAATAGTCAAATAGTAAAGTTTTACAATATTTGAATTTTTTGAACATTTTTTAAGAATTTTGAATATTTAATAATATACCTATTGAAAATTTTCAAAAATTTTGAAAATTTTTAAAACTGAAAATTTTGAAAACTCAAATAAATGTAATCTTTTAACAATTATCCAAAAGTGATAAAGAGATCGCGTTTGCGCAGATCGGCTATTGAACATGCTTAGAATACGAATCTAAAGTTCTTTTTCGGGCTCGTCTATTTTGAAATCCTCCCCCTTTGCCTTTCATTGGCGTACCAACCTCATTTTCTTGCTGTTTCATCCGACCTTAAGAACCAATCTTTAAGGCATATTTGGGTTTTCTGCGTTAAGGCGTCTGAACTGTAAACTGTATACAGCACACAGCCAGACACACAGAGACCTCTGCAGCGTTCGCTTTATCGGTCTCCCAAGGCCCTAAAACCTGCTTATTAGTGAAAAGGTTTGGGTTGAATAAGTTTGGCATAACTCGTACATCAGCCAGTAAGCCCAAAACGAAAAAAAAAACTTCGCTGAATCAACGCATTTGCTGTAAATCTAACATGACGATCACAATATTTTCCTCTATAGCTATACTTCGTATAACGAAGAAGGTAAAACTATTGCGGCCCGGTGAAGGATTTAATCGAAAACAAGTGTCATTATTATTAATCATTACTAGTAAAACTTCTATACAAAATTCTAATCACATATCTCAATTTACGGCAGGGATACTATAATAAATGAGATTTTTTCAAGGGTTGTAGCTCGAAAAGAATGCGTTTCCGGACATACGCCAATCGGACTTTTTCGACTCGTATTGAACTCAAAAGCATGTCCTTGATTATGAACATTCTACTGTGAGACACGCTGTTATCCATATAGGAGAATAGCGAAATTCTAGCAGTAAAACCGTACAATATTCAAAAATAAAAAGTTTTAATTTCAAAGTATAGATTCGACACATGTTCAAATCAAGCAATAATCAGTAGGTATAAAAATTATTGCAAAAAAAGAGCTAATGTTCGTATAAAATATATTTAACCAAGTATTTTGCACTTGCAATATGCGAAAATCTAAAGTGGAAGTTAATGCATCTAACTTAAATACAATATGTACGTAAATATGCAGGTACTTAACGTTGTGTTCACGAAGTGCATGGTGCAAGTGCATATGTGGTTATTAGCTGGTATCTTACGAGTGGCCATTTTGTATTCACAAAGTGTAATTAAAATCCAAACACTTTATATGACTACCTGCTGCGCTTCAGCTAATCAAGAACTCTTCATATTGTTGACATAGTCCACTGCAGTACTCTACTAGAGCTACTGGGTATTAGTGCAACCAAAGAGCGTAAAATGAGGACGTTCTACTTGGGATCTCCAGGAAGATGATGAGGTGTTTATTCAACAAATGCGATTACTGTAGAGGTTTTAATTGATACAGGATTTACACAGCTACTTAAATGTAAATAAATATTTGAATGCATTACAATTCAACAAACGTATCAAAATTTTCGTTTTATAAAGCATTGTCTAGAAGCCAAACATTTTTACTTAACAGCTGAATAGGGTTGAGGAATGTGTCCGAATAAATCCTCAGAGTAAATAAATCAGGGCAAACAGCAAATTTTAAAGTATTGTTTTTTTAGTCTTGACCCTAGTCTGTTGTTGCAGGTGAAAATATGGTTCCAAAACCACAGGTACAAGTGCAAGAGGCAAGCGAAAGAAAAGGCTATGGCTGAACAAAACCAACACAACCAGGTAAGCTTTTAAGCTAGTCGAAATCCGGTATAATCTTTTACCACAACTTTTACTTCATTCATTCTTTCATAAAGGAATTATTGTAGCAGAAAACCGCACTTAACATAAAACTTTAATCTTATTCTAGTTCTTTACAAGATTTAAAAACTAAAGGGTGTTGGTGTAGAGTGTAGACTTACCGAAGCTGTAGTACAGTAGTTGACAGTGATAAATATCTAATAAAACTGCCAAATCACGGTTTCGAGATTTATACTTTATTATTGCTAATTACATTTTTATTTCGTTCACTCTTGCGGTTATGCAAGACCTCTCATTTAAAACCTTGAATTATCTGATATTGTAAATATCTGTAAGTGGGGGTAAATTAAGTTGTAATGTAGTTAAAAAAAGGAGAAACTATTTTAAAATTAAATTAATATACTACTTTGATGTATTGATAACTGGTCATTGAAGAAAAAATCGTCCAAATAGATTTAAAAAAAAACTTTATTTAATTTTTAAAGTTACATTTTAATTGTCGTCGACACCTTCGGGTATAAGAGGTGAAAGATAAAGAAGAAAAAGAAGAAACATTTTAAAGATTTTGCACGAAAAAAGGATTTTTGATTTCGTTTTTTATATAATCGTTATTTACTTAAAATGTTGTCCTGCGTTTATCTTTAATCTTACATAGTATAACAATTATTTACATCTTTTTTAATATTCCTTGATAATCTTGACATAAAATTAAGTCGTGTTTCTTAGAAAGAAGAAGAAACTTTTAGTGTTTCAGGATAGTCTTGCATTTTTCTTGTTCTTGTCTTGCTCTTGCACAAACTGCAAGACAAGAGTTATAATCAGAGTTGCAAGAAAAGTGAAAGAATGACAAGATTTCTTGCATTTCTTGCATTCTTGCACTGCTGTTATAATTCAGGTATCAAAAAGCGAGCGAGATGTTTAAACTATTGATTAATAGACTTTTTCGGTGTAGATATAGACTAAATAATATGGTTTACTTACCTGTTTAAAGGAAAACGAAAAACGCCTTTAAGCTTGATATAATAGGTACTTTATGCATATACAGGTTGATTATAAATTCAGGACCAGTTGAATAGCTCATTTATTATCGGCGGTAGAAAAACACTATTTAAATAAATAAAAGTTATACAGTTCATAGCGACGAGTGTTTTGGGCATATACACAACAAAATGGCCGACTTCTGGTTTAACCGCGAGCAACTATACCTTGATTTTCTTAAATAGAACATTGTTTTAGGCTAATTCCGTAATTAAATTTTATGATAAATTCTGTTTAAGGAACTATAATACAACTGTGGGCCAAAAGTTAATAACAACCGAGATATTTTGATTTAAAGTAACGTATGTAACCAATGGTAATGATTGCAATTGATCATAGGAAGCTGTTGTTAAGAAAATAATAAAGGCGATGAAGAAACGTGCAACATTATGGGGCGCCAACTGTAAAGTGAAAATTAGCTGTGCATTTCCCGGTATTTAAGGCAATTTGTCCCAATATTTATTATATATACACACATTTAGCCAAATGCTTTTTATTTTAATAAATTGTCGTAGATTTAAATAAATCCTTAAATATTTGGTTTAAACATTCCAACATTTAATGAAGCATTACAGATTTAAATAAATCTTAAAACATTTACTTTAAATTTTCAACTATTTAGTAAATCTTTATGTATTTAGATAAATCTGCACATATTTGTTTCAAATATTTCAATAATTAATAAATATTTGCAGATTTAAATAAATATTTACCGATATGAATAAATCCTTACAGATTTAAATAAATATTTCAACATTTAATTTTAAGCTGTCATATTTAATATTAACTTGTCATATTTATTTGACCTTGGTAGACCCAGCCTACATAGAAGACCAAGACCGTTTCAACTGGTGGTAACGACGTTCAACAATTATGAGCACGTTTTCCGTATTTCAAGAATTTGTACAATTAATGTTAGTTCAATCATCAATAACAACATATTTAACAACATAAACATTGCATAATTTATTATTCATACAATAATATTTCCTCAACATTCCCTTGAGAATGTAATTTTTAGTCTGTTTTGTTTAACCGTTGAACGCTCCCACCATGACCCTGCCTTGCGTTTTACTACAGGTGCAAACGGTCTTGGTGTCCTAAGTCGGCTGGGCTCACCAAGGTCAAATAAATATGACAGGTTAACGTTAAATGTGACAGCTTAAAATTAAATGTTGAAACATTTATTTAAATCTGTAAGGATTTATTTATATCGGTAAAAATTTATTTAAATCTGCGAATATTAAATAAATATTGAAAGATTTAAAACAAATATGTGCAGATTTGTGTAAATACATAAAAGTATATTCTTTGAGGCTTTCGCGGTTTCTCGAACTGTCAATATTACAATTTACTTTCGGCTTAGACCGCGTCGTCATTTGGGAACTACACCCAGCATAATCAGGTAAGGAACGACCTGTAGCTTGTCTGCCTTTACAAGCATTTGCTCTAGAAGTCTGAGCAATATTTGTTCGTAGGCCCTGCCTGCCTAAACAGGGCCGTGTGCTTAGTTAGTTTAAACCTTGGGGCGGACAAGGATTTGATGTATTTTGTTTGTCAAGACAATAATACTTAATCGGCTTATGCCTGTTAGCTGTTTGTGAACCCATACAAACTAACGTTTCGCAAGACATTGCAGCTTGCATCTTCAGAGTGCATAGAACACTGTGTTTACGAAATATATGAAAATTTAAAATAAATGTTTTAGTATTTATTTAAATCACTAATGCTTTATTAAATATTGGAATATTTAAACCAAATGTTTAAGGATTTATTTAAATCTACAACGATTTACTAAAATAAAAAGCATTTAGCTAAATATTGTGACAAATTGCCTTAAATACCGTGAAATGCACAGCAAATTTTCACTTTACACTTGGCGCCCTATACAACATCTATCACATTAATGTTTTTGGATAAACTAAAGCACTTTTCTTTTAATTTGCTAATCAAGGCGCTTTTAGCTGTCAACCTAGGTCACCTGACGTAACGTCCATGGATTTTTTGTTTGGAGATTCTTAAAATATAATAAACAACGCATGTCTAACTAACATGAATTGCACGTTTGTTTATTGCTTTTATCATTTTCTTACTAACAGCTTTCTAAAATCGCTTGATTTATAATCATTAACATTGGGTACGTATACGTTGCTTTAAATTAAAATATGTGGTGTATTATTATATTTAAGTCTACAGTTGTAATATAGTTTTTCAAACAGAATTTATCGTACAATCTAATTAGCCTAAACAATACAAGGTGTTCTATTTAAAAAATAAAGATATGGTCGCTTCCGCATAAACCGGAAGTGAACCATTTTGTTTTGTATTCCCAAAATACCCGTCGCCGTATACTGGATAACATTTGTTTATACATTTTTTTCTATCGTCAATAATAAATAAGCAAGTCAACTGGCCCTGAATTTATAATCAACCTGTGTAAGTGAGTGTCGTTGTAGTATACCTAAATATTATAGTGTAGGGTTTCACTGCTATTCATCACGCGCTGCAAGTACTCACTGATCTTTTCAATATCTTACAGAATCGATTTCATGAAAATGTTAGAAAACGAGATTTTGATGGAAATAAATGTTCTGAATCTCCAGGAGGTAGCAACCCAAAAAAGTGGGTTTTTAAAAATGTCTGTCTGTGTCAAAGCGGAAGTTATACATGCTTTTTTTTCTGATTTCATTTTTTGCAGAAATGGATTTTTTTTAAAGTCTGAAATGTGAATCTGTTAGACAACCCCGCTTTTTCCGAACTTCTAAGCTTGAAAAAGCGGCCGCTACGATTTTTTTTAAATTTTGACTTTACCGCCGCTTTATTGACTCAAAAACGAGTTGACAGATCGGGATCCAATTTGGCATTGTAGTAGAATTTTTAAACGCATGAAAACTGTTAAGGAAAAATTATTTTAAAATAAAGAAAATTTTCAAAAATATTCCTCAATGAAAAACGGGCAACACGTTCTTTTTAATTTTGTAGGCTCATAGAGTTGGGGATAAACTACAATTTGGTTCGGGTCCAGCCAGCTGATTTCTTTCTGACGCCCTCTATAAATTTTTGACAATTAATGCCCCTTTATTTAATACGGGAATTGATAACAATTTCTATTTAAACTAAATTGCTCATAAGTGATAGTAGAATAAGTACTTACTTAAATTTTAAGTGCAGCAATATTTAAAAAAAGTTAATTTTTCCCCTCCCACCCAATTTTTGGCTGATTAATATGCTGTGTCTTCTCTGGTTTACTTTAATAGCAAGAAAGCTGTTCGCAAAATATATATAAATTAAATTTTTCTTCTCATAATAAATTTGGTTTGCTAAACCCGGCGACTATAATATATTGGCTAAATCTTACGTCCGGTGCAAATGTAAATATTGTTAACACATAATAGCTGTTGAGTGGAGTTTTGCGGCCCTTCACTCCTACGTGAATTTATGGCATTGTATTTGCTGCAACGAATATGTTACATTATATTATTTTAATTCTTGTTTTAATTTTTTGTTTACTTTAAAGACGTATATTATTAAAATTTAAAAATCGTGTAAAAATTTTTTTTAACTATTTGGAGCTGCTGAACGTTAGGAACCATAGACGCGTGCCTTGCAATTTGTGCTTAAATGCGCCACTGCTATTTGTACTAAAACGTTGTGCTTTATAACTTTTGGAAACATAATATGTAAACGTTTTTAAAGTATAGGAAAGTTTAGGCGAAGTACTTCGCTAATTTTTATAAATATCTCTGTTCAGATTTTTTTCTTAACAATAATTTTTTGAACCATTGGTAGATATTACAAAATACCTTACCGCATGTACTAATTACAATCAATCCAATTGGCTTGAATTTGAGTTAAATATTTCCCATATTCAAAATTTATTATATTTTGAGTAGAGAGAATATAAATAATTAATTATTTGCTAAAGCTCAAATCAAAAGCTACTGCAGCATTAATTTTTTCCTTAAGTTTATTATCACGGAGTTTAGAACGTGTCGTTATTTATAAGAAATAATGTCATAAATATTAAAGCTAAAAAAAATTTTAAAGAAAAGTCAATAAATAAATAGAATAATAGTTATTTGTAAAACAAGGGAGGAAAGTGCAACTTTTCCGACCGAGTGAGAAGTTTGGTACACGAGCCATAGGCGAGACCAATACACCCACAAGGAGGGAAAAAGCACTTTCTTCCAAAGTTGTACGTATGAATTTTTTCTACGACCATTCCTTCAGAAGCATGTAATTATAAAAAAAAGAATAAACATCAAAAAAGACGGCAAAACTAAAATTTATTGAAAATATCGAAGGCTATGCAAGCGGTAAGCATAAGTTTATATACTAGAAGCATTTGAAATTCACAATTAAAATATGTACTATTAAAGAACGAGCAAATCGATCTCTTAAATTCACCATTATTGGACGTTTTGGAATGATAAATCAAGTAATCTAGACACAGCTTATTGTTCCTATAGCAACACCAACTGTTTACTTTTAATCTTGTCTCTGAATATGACATGTCAACGTGTCGAAATACCTATAAGGCTAAAATAAAAAACCTGTTGAAGTTAAGAATTGTTTTATTTGCAGTAAATTAAAATGAACTTTAACGAAGTAAAGCTCAAATTTATAAATAAATTATTTTAATTTGACAGTTGTGTAAAAATCGACTATTGCAAGTAAGATGCCTTTGTTGTCCACGGTAACCGAAACGTATCAAAGAAAACTGAACAAAGAGTAAACAACATTCGCAGTTAAAACCGGAAGCAAAATCCCTTTGCCTTCCGGAGGGAGACAAAGTAATTTTGCTCCCGCTAAGCTGCAATTCATAACTTTTAACCACAAAATGAAGGTCGAAGAGCCTACTTTCTTACAAGATCAACGAAAAGATTCTTTAAGTACAATTGTTTTGAAATCAGAGAAGAAGAAGAAGAAAAAGGTTGCACAAGCTTTCTTGACATCATGTTCGAAAACGGAATTTGACATTATTATTTTTACTTATGTAAAGTACGCCGACCAATCATTGCGTCGAATTTGTAGTTTTAGCAGCCAATAGAAACGTTTAACTAGCTTATTTTTGACGTAAAATATTTTATGCACGGATGTATCATAAATTGACAATTATACACGAATTTCTTTGTCATAAACGTCTTTTTATAGCCCATGGACCTCTTTATTGCCCATGGGCTATAATGAAACGTCAAACAACGATATCATACCTAATAGAAACAGTTTAAACTGAGATTTTAGGAAATATGGCTACCGTTGTTTACGCGCTACCATAGTTACGCTTCAAATCTCAAATTTAATCAAATCTGCGCTAGATGTCGGTGGAAAATTCAATTTATTTTATAAATATTTTCAATTTATTTTAGAAATATTTTTAAATCGAAAAATCTTCATCCGTGCATAAAGTTGTGCATGTGCCACGGGCGTAACTTGCTTTTATGGCCTTCGACGTATTTTTAGCCCTCGGCTGCCGCCTCGAGCTCAAAATTACGTCTTACGCCATAAACGCCTCTTAACGCCCTTAATACATAAATAACTATTGTCATCAGTTATACCTTAAGACTTGCGTGTTTATTTTGCTTAAAAAATTATGTATTTTTAAGAAGAACTGACATTCGTTGCTACGCAACAAGCTTGCGTGAGTTTTTCTATTTATTTTTCAATTTACTTGTGCTACATCATCAGATTATTTCAGGAATAATCTATGGAACTGTAAAAATATTTTATTTAGGCAATTTAACACGATTTTCTGTACAGGAAGTTTGAGTAACTTGTCAGATCGCTTTTTCAGATTTATGGCTTGTATATGAGCGGATTATTTTCGAATTGTGAAGTTAATTGTCTTTTTAAAACTATCAAACAAAACCAATAAGTAGTGTCTTATCTAATATCTAGTTTAGACTTTTCTACCGCCTGCTCAAACGGCAAATGCAACGAAGTGGTTGGTCGATATATATTATGGCATAATGAACAGTTATAATACGACAGGGGCGATCACGATCATATTCATTGTTCCTGTGAGGGGGGGGGTCACATTTTATGTTTTTCTTGAAAATGCACCACACATATTTTTAAGGGTGGTGTGGCATTTTGAATAGGAGTATGGACAATTATTAAAAATTAATTTTTAACTGGTAACATATGTTACTTAAAAAATTTAAAAGAAAAAGAGAATACAAATTTATTAATCTATATATTAAATCCCTAACTGTCTCGCCATAACACGACGACCAAGTCTTACTTCTCGCATTTATTATTTTAAGCGAGTGTTTATGTAGCAGTCACGTAGAGCGGCGCGGCGCAGCGTTACCATTACCATAACAACCTGATGCGAATGTCACGGGTTTAGCTAGTAAAAGTTTAATAACTGACATACTAATGTTATTCTGTAATGCGACTCGTGCATGTTTAAGTTTGTTGTCTGACCAAGACGGCTCTGGGGGCCATTTGCTATGCCCCCCTTAATACTGCCCCTGTGCCACGAGTGAATTGGAACATAACCGTGCAAAAATTGTTTTTAGTTTGTAGCAGCGAGCGTTAGTTTTTATTAGTAAGCTACTCTAACTTTCTGTATAGCTAGTGATGTTTATTCGGATAAAGAATTTTTTTGGCATACAAACATTTATCGCGAATAAGTTTAAGCAAACTATTTATTTGTGTTATTTGTTAGTTGCCACTATTGAGTTAGAAAATTACCGAGGAAAATTAGTCAAACTTCTTGCATAGCAACTCCTATTTGTTTTGTTTGAAAATATTTTTGAGCAAAACTAACACTTGCTGCTACGAAACATGTTTTCATGTTTTTTTAGCTCGGTTATATTTAAATCACCCGTGTATAATACATATATTATTATACACTATATGAATTTTTGAAAGTCGATTGATTTTAATTCAATAGATAAAAGACAATAAAAATATCAGGTTAAAGTGAGACTGTTCATCAGTGAGAAATGAGAAATAATGCTACGCTTTTTTGGAGACGCAGTAATATTTTGCGAAACTACTTCCACCCCCCTCAATGTTTCATGCTTGTCTAATGAATTTTATTTATTAGTTTCTAGCTTTTTCAAAATTTTCTTTTCGCTAAATATCTAATTATATAAATAAATTTTGCTTTTATTCCTGTTCATACTTACATTTTTAACCACTTTCGTTTTCAGTACGATAAGTCACTCTACTTCGCAGTTGTCAGAATTGTTCATGTTAATTCTATATTACACAGGCGCTCACTACGAAGTTGCTCGGAAAATTACGCTCCTAAATAAATATTTAAATTCTCAATAAAGTTCTTGAAAAATAATAAATAAATATAATATACGAAAACATTAATTATTATTATAGTATGGCATATAAGACAGTTAATTTAAGTAGTTAATATTAAAAAATTATTAAGTGAGTGACATAATTTTAAACCTATTATTTTTGCGAGTGGACAAGGCGTTCAGTGACGCATCTACAGAGTGTGTAGACGAGTACAACCAAATATGTAATAAACGCGTACACGCGAGACCGGGCCTCCATCGCTATTGTTTTGGTTTGGAGTGTTGCCAATATGTGTGTAATTACCCGAAATGTAGTTACTTACACGGTATGTGGGGAATTTTGCGGATAAAATGTAGGGTTTTGTTGTGTTTTATTACTTACTTCTTACTAAACAATTAATACCCTATTGATTATAGTTATATAAAATATTTAATTACTTCAACAATATTTATTTATTTAGGTTAAAATAAATAAATATTGTTGGAGTAATTAAGTATTTTATATACCTATAAATCAATAAATATGGACTTTAACGAGGTAAAGCTAGAATTTATAAATAACATTAATACCTTGTACGCTTAAATCTTTACTTTTATGAAATTTTAAGCACGTTGTGACGTCACTAGCAACACGGTAATACTACCATCAGATTACAACAGTGTCGCACAAGTCTAAATTATTTTTATATTACCGCCTTTGCGATAATGTAAGTTTCTGTAATACCGGTAACTCGTTGCTGTTTCTCATTGTTATTCAATTTTCATAATTTATAAGAATTTAACTTTTTCAGAATTGCTTTTGTTCAAAAAATAATGATTGTTTGTTTGTGGCTGGTTAATCACTTTTTCATTAGATTACAAGAATTTTAGTTTATATAAGAAAACTATTTTAACAAACTAGGTTATTTATATTTGAGCAAAAGTAGAAATCAAACTCCTACTTTCCCTTAGAACACTTGTGAAAATAGAAATTTCGCTTCGTTATTTACATGCTGAATAGTCAGCTGCTCATCTATGGTCATTGATAAATAAACCCACTAACGAACTCGCTCATAAATATTGAATTGGGAAATTTTATTTGATTTCACCTACGTGTGTTTGTGTACACGGCCTTCTAAAAATATTAAACAACCGTGGAATGTAGTGCGGACGGTAGCCGAGAGCAGTTATCAGGTAAGTGCTGGTGCTGGACAGGTGCGTTGGATCAATATTGATGCAGCAGCCATTTTGGCATTAGGTCACACTGCTGGAGGCTGTTCTTTTTTCTACAAATATACATCGTCTTTAAATCTACAAAAAAAAAGTTTCACCAGCTGCAGTTGTTGAAGATTGTTTTATTTTTTTAAAGTAAGAATGCACACATTTCACAAACTCGAAAATGTAATGAATAAATTAGGTGCTTGATAAATTGATGAAAATACGTTAATTTTTTAACCATATTATTAAATATTAATAAAACAGGAACATTTAATGTAATGCTGCTTGTAGACGCAGATACCTCAGAATATAACTAAAAATTGGTTTTGTACATTATCTCAAAACTGAAAATTTGACAGTCATCATTTAAAACTTCACCCGATAGAGAGAATGTCCTTGAAAGTTCTATAAAACTTAACTGTAGTTCCTGGAACCTTCTCTTCTTTTTCTTATAGTGCCATACCTCTTGTAAGGCGTTGGCTACCTTATGTTTCCTGTGAATGTTTAAGCGCATGTTAAGACTTAAGAGACACACATGCACAGATAACTTACAGTTTAACGCAGGATCCGAACCACAGGAAGTGTAGCTATACTTTTGCTCCAGAGAAAGCATTACTAAGTATTGTGCCTCGCTGGTTGTCCGTTGCCTTGGAAGGGAGAAACGAGCGGATTGACTCTGTCGGCCGTTACGCGGAATCGACACCTAACAATAAGTTGTCAACCTTATGCTACTATTACTCATGAGCAATTTATTTTATACAAACTTTCTGTATCGTCCCTTGTTTATTCGAGGAAGGGGCATACATTTTCAATTTTAAAAACTGTATAAAAGGCGTCACAGAAAATCTGCGAACTGGGACACAACCAAATTGAAGCCTATCCCTATCTCTATGAACCTATAAAATTAAAAAGAAATCATATAGCCAGTTTAGCCAATATAGACTTATGGGTTACAAATCTGGGGATCTGCTAGCAATTTAAAACTGGAAATACTGCAAAGATTCCAAAATAAAATAATTAGGATAATTACAGACGCCCCTTGGTATATCCCTAACTGGCTACTCCAGCAAGACATCCCCATGCCCACAATCAGGCAGGAAATTCAAAGTGTTAGTGAAAAGTATTTAGTGAAACTTAGTGCTCATTCAAATAATCTAGCTGTGTCGCTACTTGATAGACAATATACCAAAAGACTCAAAAGACATGATCCGTTAGATTTGGTTAATAGGTTTAATTAACTAAGAGTTAGCTGTAGTTTAGATTTTAAGGTTTAATTCAATGCCTATCCAAGACACAATTTAGGACAACAAAGAGAAGTAATGCTAAAGAACATTACTACTTCCTCTTGTTATGTATTACCAAACAAACAATTTACTGAATGTTAATGTTTAACAGATTGTAAATATCCTTCTTCTTCTTCTTTCTCTAAATCCCATTTATGCCTCACGGCTTTTGGCTTTTGGTCCATTTCTTGTAGTTGGTTCTGTCTCTAGCCAAAATCCTTGCTTCTGCGATGGTTTTCCCTCTTGTCTCTACCATTCTTCTTCTTCTTCTTTCTTCCCACTGTATCCTGTATCCTGTATCCTGTTTACTGAATGTTAATGTTTAACAGATTGTAAATATCCTTCTTCTTCTTCTTTCTCTAAATCCCATTTATGCCTCACGGCTTTTGGTTTTTGGTCCAATTCTTGTAGTTGGTTCTGTCTCTAGCCAAAATCCTTGCTTCTGCGATGGTTTTCCCTCTTGTCTCTACCATTCTTCTTCTTCTTATTTCTTCCCACTGTATCCTCGGTCTTCCTCTTGTTCTTTTGCCATCGGGTCGCATTTCCAACATCTTCTTGGGGATTCTTTCGTTTCTCATACGTACTAAGTGCCCGTACCAGTTTAGCTGTTTTTCTTCTATTTCGTCCACTAATGGTCTTACGTCTAGTTCATCCCTTATACTTGTTCCTCACCCTGTCTCTCCTTGTTTTTCCTTGTACTTTTCTGAGGTATTTCATCTCAGCTGCGGTTACCATGTGAGGGTTGGTGTATATATTGTTTTGTACAGATGTATTTTGGTTTTTGTGCTAATTTCTTTCTTTCCTATTAGGGTGTTGTTAATCTGGTAGTACACTCTGCTCGCCTTGCTTATCCTGTTTCTCACTTCTTGTTCTATCTTTCTATTCGTGCTGATTATTGTTCCCAGATATTCATATTTATCCACGTATTCTAATTGTTGGCCATTTACGCTTATGTTTGGGTTTTCTCCTGTTCCTTCTTTTGTGACTTGTAGGATTTTGCTCTTCTCGATGTTGATCTCCATTCCTTTTTCTTGTTAGCATGTGTTCCAGATGTCTAAGTTTCTTTGTAGGTCGTTTATGTTTTCTGATATTAGGACAATATCATCAGCATATACCAGTCCTTGTGTGTATACTGGGTTTAGATTATGGTAGCTTAGTCTTGTGGGTCTTGTTCGTCTCTTTGCTGTTTTTATTATTTGGTCCATATAAGTGATGAATAGTAGTGGGCTCAGGCTGTCCCCTTGTTTTACTCCGTTTTTTATTTCGAAATTCTCCGATGTCCTTCCATTTACTCTGACGGTCCCTAGTACATTGTGATAAATACTTTTGATGACTCTTTGCAGCTTTGGGTCAGTTTGGAGTCCTTCGAGTGCTTCCCATATGCGTTTTCTTGGTACTTTGTCGAAAGCTGCTCTAAGATCTATGAAGCTTAGGTATAAGGTTTTGTTTCTTTCTATGGCTTTCTCTATCATGATTCTTAGTGCATATATATGGTCTTGTGTTTGTCTGTTTGGCCTAAAAGTAATTATCGCAATTGGTCGAGTCTCCTTTCTTGTGTATCGGTATTATGATATTTTTTTCCCAGTCCTGTGGTATCGTTTCTGAATTCCATGCCTGTTGGAATATTTTTTTCAGCCACTTTATGATTGTTGGTCCTCCATATTTTATGAGCTCCGGTGTTATTCCATCCTCTCCGGGTGCTTTTCCGTTTCGTGTTCCTCTTAGAGCGTTTTTGATTTCTTCTTCACTGATTTGATTTTCTACTCTTCCTTCTCTATTTTCTTGATTGTTTGGTCCTTCTGGCTGTATGGCTTCGTCTTCATTGTTGTCAAATTTAGCTGCAAAGTGGTCCCTCCACGTTTTTAGGATGTTGTCGCTTTCTGTTTGTAGTTGCCCATTTTGGTTCTTGATATTTCTTATTTGGGTACTAGGGTGTCCTTGGAGTTTTTTAACTATGTTCCAGAACTGTTTCTGGTTTTCTGAGTGGCTTTCTTCTAGCTTATTTCCAAATTCTACCAGGAGTCCTTTTTGGCTTGCTTTACTGCTTCCTTTGCTTCATTCCTCTTCTGTGTGTATAGTTGTTTGTCTTCTTCTGTATTTGTCCTTTTGAACCTATACCACGCTTCTTTCTTGCGTTTTATCTTCTCTTTGACTTGATCATTCCATCATTTCGTTCGTTTCTGTAGGTGGCCTATCTTATATCTTTTATACCCACATACTTTTTCTGCTGTTTGGATTATTGCCTCTTTGAATTTCCTCCATCTCTCGTTGATATCTCGTTGATTGTCGTCCGGTTCTCTTTCTTCTAATCTGTTAAGTTTTGTTGTTAATTGTCTTTCATACTCTTCTCTTTTTTCCAGATTTTCTAAAGCCCCTAGTTTTATTTTTTCATATGTTCTTGATTTTGCTTTAGGGGGAGATCTTATCTTGGCTTTGTGTTTCCCTAGAGCTATTACAGTGCCAAATTGCATCCCCTATGTCAACTCCTTTTTGATAAAGACAAAAGTTTCAAAAATTTGTAGTGGCCGCTATGTTAATGCTAGTACATTGGCAAGAACCAAAACATTCGCTTTGCCCTAAGGTCTTCTATCAGATTTCGTTATCTAAAATTCTGTTTCTGAAAAAAAAAGCTACAAAAAACATGTCTAAATTCCGAAAACAGATTCAACCAGTTATTTTAATTTTGCAGCAATTAATGCAGGTAAATTGTGAAATTAATGCTAGTATATTAGTTTTAAACAAAACTGTTTTTACGTTTTAGAAGTAGTACAATTCATATATTAAAAGCTGATCTTCGGCTTGACTTAGCTTTCGGCTGCCTACGTGGGCGGCCCACTAAGCTGCACTGATTTCAATTTTGTCTGCACTACTCTAACTCTAGCATAAATAGCTGGCATTCAGCACAGACCGCACACATGCTTTCGAGCTTACATAATGTTAGGCTTGTGCTTGCAGCCGGGACAGCTTAGTAGCCAAAACGACTTTGTAAAACTTACGGTTGCCGCATCTTGGTATAATTATCCGGAAAGGGGGAACTTGGCGCTGACGACTCGGCACCGCCAACTCGGCGCTAACCCAACTCGGCGACGGTCATCTCGACGCCAGTCAACTCGGCGCTAGCTAATTCGGCGCCACTAACATATATTTTCGGGGTGGCAAACAGGGTATACAATACCAGATCGTTCTATGAAAACAAATTACATACGCAATTTAAACATGATTGTTTTAAAAACAATGTAATCTAGTTTTCATGAGTAACTTGAGAAACTTTTTATGAGTGGATTAGTATTATAGGGGTAAGTTTTAAATTTGAACATAAAATTGGAGGCTTATCAGGAACAACAAATGCATATTTCTTAGCATGTTTTATACTATTTTTTGTAAGTTTTCTTTTTTATATCAAAACGCAATTTTTTTAAACAAAATTTTATCTGAACTTTTATTAATATTTAGGTAATTACTTAACTCAATGGCTGATAATAATAAATAATTAATAATATTAGTCGAAATTGGGGTATTCTGTTTTGCAGTTTTTCAACTTTTTTTGAGTCAGACTGGCGCCGAATAGGCTGGCGCCGAGTAAGCTGGCACCGAGTTGGATGGCGCCGAGTTGGGCTGGCGCCAAGGTGGCTGGTGCCGAGTTAACTGCCGCCGAAGTCGCGGCTCCAAATCGTACCAGACCGATAATTTTCGTGAGAGGCGGATCATAAAGGACATATGCGCGGCCACTAGCGTCTAGTGGCTTGGGTTTACAGCCGATCCTACCTTTCATGACTTGCGCATCTCCTCGGCACGCGGCTGGAATGTCTGTAGTGCTCGGCGTCAGCAGAGATCGTAGCCTTCCTTAATCACACGTACGTGTTTTAAAATTGAAAACGTCAGTTGTATATGTTGCTTTAAAAGTTAAATAATAAAAAAGACGTACAATATCAAATAAAAATTATTATTTAATAATTGTTTTTTGAAAGAGCTACAGTAAAAAATATGTTTAACATTCCTTCTTGTAAAAAATGAAAATCAGAAGTTACTTTCGCTTTGTATTTTCTACGCTGTACCGTGCATGTTATAAATTAAAAAAAGAAGGATTTGTTGTTTTGTATTGAATGCAATTTATTAGCAATGAAATAATCGGCTTTAACAATGCAATTTCACTATACACTTACACTTTCATTAACTTCCTTTACGGATGATGTAAATATCACACTCCTACAAACACAATACGCGCCAATATTAGACGTTGCGCAAGTCAGGATCGGCTGTTCACCCAAGCCACTAGACGCTAGTTGCGCGGCCACTGAGCTTACATTCCTGTATATTTACCAACAAGCAGCAAATATCACGTTCGGTGGTATTTAATCATTCTTCACTAAGTTATTTTGTTATTTGTATACGATTCCTCCCTGATTCCTCCAATTATTAAAGCCAGGAAGTTTCAACAGTCGCATAGCATAAAACCAAAAATAGTAGTTTGAAGTTAAATCGATGTAGACAAAGCAAAATAGAGATCAAAAATGGAAAACATTATAAATTACTTTTTGAAGATAAACTTACGAAATGAAAAAAAAATGCATTTAACAAATAATTTTATTTATTTTATCGTAAATAAAACAATTCTTCAACTTCAACAGTTTTTTTTTATTTTAGCCTGTTGAAGTTAAGAATTGTTTTATTTGCAATAAATAATAATGAACTTCCACGAAGTAAAGCTCCAACTTATGAATAAAGTAATTTTATTTACATTTTTTGTTCTATTTTTATTAATTTTAAAGTTAACTAAATTAATTCAGAAATACATAAACAGTAAAAGAATTTTAACAACTGTACCGCTTTACTACTATAACAAATATTTGTATTAAAAAATAGTAATGCAGCGTAACTTCAGCATACAATAATTGCCTGTTAGATTAAAGCTCGAATATTATGTGCTTTTAGTGTTTAAACAGGTAAAACAAATAAGTAATTTAAAAATTCCGCTTAAAAACAATACACATTTGTGGAAATTGCAGCGAGTAGCTATAAAAGTAAGACAGGGCACGGGTATTTTGTGAAGTTTCGTGAGTTGATTGGCTAGAGCGATTATGCGACAACCATAGGTTGGACAACAGTGGGTCACACCATGAAAACGAAGCCGCACGCTAGATATTCATATTTACCTCAAAGAAGGTTTACAAATTGCGTTTTAGATGACATTTCAAGAGAACAGATATCTGGAAATAATACTTTGTTACCTACAATTATAGAACAAACGAACTTACTTTAAGTGAAGTTCAATCTTAATTATATGATACCTTCCGCCAGATTTTATCACCTACTGTAAAAAAAGCATTTCAGGCTAGACTTGTTTAACCTAACCGAACCTACCATACAAAATCACCATTAATAGGGATCAAGGACCGACATTTATTTCTACAGTTAGCAGCGTTTCAAATGTGAAAATTACAATTTAAAACAGTAATAAACGGGGACAATTTATACTCATTAAATCACACACAAATTCCTCTTGGTTGTTATACACCAAGCTAAGTATAATTAATATTAGTGTATGATAGAATATGTCTTGTTAGTCGTTACCCTTCCGAGGATTTAATCTTCCGACGGAAGTCATTGTTTGAAGAGATAGTAGTACCACTGATTGAATTAAACATGATTGAGTGATCATCAATTACAGATGTCGAGCTCGTCTTCATTATTAGCATCACGCCATACCAGTATTGCAAGTCCTTCAAATTATTTGAAATGTTTGTTTAATTTTATTACATTCGTTACTTGCTGTTTTCATATGTCAAGGATAATATTTTTGGTGCTTAACGGTACTTGGACCGTCATGTTTACTTTTTTCTTTACAAAGAAAGATACCAAACGAATACAAAATCGACTATAACGTGTTCCAATCGTCGACTGTATTTTTTGTGTTCCCCTTATTGTAATATTGCTTCTATAAATACAAATTAATTTATTGTTATAATTTTTTGTTTAAATTAGTTGTCTAAATAAATATTTGTTTACTGTTACAAAATACAGATGTTGACTATGTATTTAAAATAAAGACAAAAATCTCGCAATTATTCTGTTAACGCCATGTGGACAGTTACAAGCTATTCGAACAATAAAAGGTATAAAGATTATTAAATTTAAGTTGCTGGAAATAATTACCACAAAGTGAAATTTTAAGCACTAAAAACCACGAAAATGGGTAGGTATCTAGACAATAATGTTTAAATTAGACTTAGAAATGGAATAAAACAATAACAGAAAAGAATATTATACAAGTGGAAGCTTCCCATACTTAAGTAATGAAGTAATCATCCTTAAATTAAATGTCATAAGTTTACCTCTTGTGTTTCTCTACCCATGTGTACGTTTAATATTAAGTTTTCTGTTAAAAATCTGTAATTTTATGTGGGGTTTAACCAATAAATTAAAAAAGATGCTCGAATCGAATCATCATGAAAAATTTGATTTACTATAAAACGATTCAAACACGATTTATACATAATGAGTATCTGTATATAAAATACTTAATTACTTTAACAATATTTATTTATTTTAACCTAATACGTATTACGGCATGTTTACATGCCATTGTCAAAGGTTATATGAAAAAGTAAACAGTTAGTGTTGTTATAGCAATAGAACTTGCGGTGACTTGATCTCAGTAATCGTCTGCAGATAACTTGATTTCTTATTTCAAAATGTCCAATAGAGGAGAATTTAGAACATCAATTTGCTCATTCATTAACGGTACAGTTTTTAAATGATTGTGAAGTTTAAAAGCGTCTAGTATATCTAACTTACGTTTATCATCACAAAAGTGTAAACATTTTATGGTGTTATTAGATGTCATTAAATGTTTGTGTGTTAGTAAGTGTTTAGCGTAATTGGCTTTATGTGGGTGTTTTTATTTGTAACAACGTACGTGTTCTTTATACCTAATATCAAAATTTCTAATTGTCTGGTCTATATAAACCGAATTACAATGGGAACAATTTAATTTGTAAATGCCTGATTTTAGCAAATCGTCTGTTTTTGATTTTGCATTAAACAAAGTGTTTAAGATGTTCCTAATTGTTTTAAAGCTTACTTTATATTTATTTGTTTTGTTTTTAATTTTAGCAATTTTTTCTGATTTGTCACCAAAATATGGGATCGAAGCATATTTAATTGTATCGAACGAAGTTAGGGTATTCGGATAAATTTTGTGAATGGCTAATTTATAATCTTTTTTTAAATTAATGTATCAATAAGTTTAGTATTATAACCATTACTATATGTAACCCGCCACTCACATCCCCCAATCCGGTGTAGACAGTCGTGGGGTCTTAATGCCTGAAACCTTTTCTGGTATTTAGTCGTTCGGATTCGACGTTAAACTGTAGGTTCCCTGTACTCCACCTTAGGGCTAAAAATAGTAGGTGGCAGAGAAGAGTGCCGGTGCTCAACAGTGGGACGTAAAGGCTGAAGAGTCCCCATAATATTTATCAAGCTTTGTTTTGATTTGCGTAATCGTTTTTATACGCAAAAAATAATGTTTAATTAACACACGAAATTAACTTTTTTGTATGTTTGCAAAAATACCAGAGACAATGGCTGTCGAAACTGAAGTAAAATACAGATGTCGTCTGAAAATTTTAATGTGGCCTAGTGAGAGATGGTATTGACAAATGTCATCTAGAATTTGCGATTATGACGCCCTCTGTTGCAATTTTTACCAAACTTCTCACTCCGTCCCCGTATAACGTAAATTTCATTAGAACTACCGATTTAATACAAAATGACGCTATATTGTTAAATACTACTTTGTATATAGTGTTAATAGATTCTTCTAGAGCACAAAATTCTCTTAAGCCGTTTTTTAATTTCAAATTGGTTAGTAAATGAGGGGGAAAATTCAAGGTTTTTTTTGGCGTGAATATGATTTATATGAAATTTGGTATGTGGCAGTTTATTAGTTGCATTGCAGGTAAGATTTTTGTAAGGAGATTAACTGGGACCGGAAACGGAAATTAGACATGTTTTTTGGCAAAGATTTAATCATACAAACTTTTATATAATTTTAAAAACAGAGTTGCAGTTCATTTAAAAGCAAATCAAATGATTTTCTTCCGAATGTTGTCTTTTCAAAACTAAAGCCGCGACGAATTTTTATATGTTGAATTTAATGCCCGATTACTCAATAACAAAACATTCAATCAATACAAATAATTTAAGAGCTTCTAATAAGCACAATCGTGTGATGTAAAAATATTTTTGAAAATAAAAAAATTGTAAAAATGGCAGGTTTTCAAAACCTTGTAAATTTCAGTATTCCTCAAAAGCTGTTCTTTTTTTTAACTTTGTATGAAGCTTGTAGTGAGCTACAAAGTCATTTTTTAATAATCTCTCGAATTTTACTCGGACGCCATTCAGGGATTTTTAAAAATTTGAAATTAATTAATTATTTATTTCAAAACGCAAACGCCACACGTTTGATTTTAACTACGCTTATCAATTAGCCCAAGTTAAAAAATGTATTTAGAGTTTTTTTGCATATTTTTGATAACTTTTCAAATCAACTATTTACAGCGCTTTTTGTTCGTTGTCAGAGCAAAATATGTAATTAGCCGTACGGAGATTACCTTGCTTTCGTGCCGTTTAGTGGAATTTATCGATGCCTACTATCTCCACAGCTGGGGTGCAACATCCTATTGCACAGGCTATCACAAGTTCAAATTGCATGCCGCAGCGACGCGTTTCTCCCATTTAAAAAAATATCCATTATTTTGAAATTTTCTTATAAAGAGTTTTAAATACCTTTTTATAAGGCGTTTAAATCACAATTAATTGCTTTAAATTTTTCCAGTAACGCTTTGCTGCTTTAGTTAAAGTTTTATATGCCCAGGTTTAGGGTTTAGCATTCAGGGCTAAATTTTGTCGATACAGAGGGATAGAGGGCAAGCAACAGCAGCAGACCTCTTGAAAACACACGCTCTTTCAAGTGGTTACGTCACAACCCGCCATGGTTACCTTCTTTTCCCTCGCTATTTCCCCTTCGTTCCTTTGGTTAGTTTGCAATGTGTGGTGTTGAACGTTCGTATCACAAACTAAATCAGTCGCTTTTTGCGATCGGGGTTGAATTTTGATTGACGCGTTTGTAATCAATTCTATTTAAATTTATTTCAACAGGATGTGATTGAGAACACTGAAGGTACTTTATGAATTTTTAATGTTTGTCTAAGCCTAAGGTGAGAGAGAAATTACGGTTTCTCTTTAATTCGTTGTTTGTGCCATGTACACATACCAAGTACTCAAATTGAAACGAAAATAAATAAATAAAAGTTGTACCGAATAATTACAGTAATTTAATAATATAATTTATTAATTTTCTACTGCTCTAGAGTCGGACGTGCATGTGTGAAAAATGTTTTATTTTACCTACCTGATCGTCTATAAAAATTTTAACAACTGAAATATCGAAAAATTAGCAAAAGTATTTCAGATAATTTTTGACGAATAAAAATTTTCGTATTACTGAATTTAAACTACTGCAAATTTTAAGCGACTTGTTTGTATCAGGTACTAAAGCAAAGGAGCGGTCAAATTAGCTTTGGATGCAACTGTTTTATCGATCCTACGCAGTATAACATATGCATCAGTGGCATTCAAAGCTTTGTTTTTTGAACGAATGTTGGTTCTCAATTTTCTTAATGATAGCGCTAATTTCGCAGACGAGGTGGCCGAGTGGTTAAGGCGTTGGACTGCTAATCCAATGGGCTCTGCCCGCGTGGGTTCGAATCCCATCCTCGTCGATTGTTTTGCTTTTGGTGTAATCAAAAATTTTCTTTTGAGCTTATTATCTACGCACGTAATTTTACAATTAACTGGAACTTTGTAGTGTGATGATGACTACGCTATTGATAGACATAGAGTATCAAAAATTGCGTTGAAGAATGTGCTTATTTAATGCCGCATGCCACTTAACTGTAACAACAAACTTGAAATTGAAAAGTAGTTATCGTGTATCACATATTCTAGTAATTTTTTTGTTAATTGTAATAGTGATGTAATGAAGACTGGTGTTTGCACTCTATTCAATTGTTTTCATTTCCAAACTTTGACAATCGCAGGGCTCTTTATAAATTTCATCTACAAATGGCGCAACTGTAAATGCCAATTTTATTTTAACATAAATTTGAAAAGTAATAAGTGTTTTTAATTATTTTTTCTATTTTGGTTCTTTACTGACTACTTTATGAAACTAATTTGGATTTCATAAAGAAACTCCTTAAAGAATTCTAAATTTTATTTTGTAAGGTTGGTGACAACCATGTGACAACAAAACCTTCACGCGTTGTAAACATAACCTTCAAATTGTAAGTTCTAAAAATTAAGATTATTTAGCGTATTTTCCGCTACTTTGCGTAGCTCGGGTGGGGTGCAAGATATTTCTTCTTCCATCTTATCTTCAAATCTGAGGTATTTTAAAAATTAACTCACTTTCAGATTGTTTGTCTAAATTTTAATTTGACAGTAGTTTGAATTGTTTGAAATGTGTTTTGAATGTTACCAACAGCCACATAACAAAAACAAAAAACCAAAAATTTTCCTAATCGATTATATTTTTAAATTAAAATATAAAATAAGGTAATTTTTAACTTTTTTGGACCAAAATAGAAAAAATAGTATAAAATACACGTTTCATAAGACATTTAAGCGCACTTGTCCATTAGAAAACTCGCCGCAAGCGGCTCGTTTTCTAACTTGGACGCGTGCTCTAAAATCATGTCTTATGAAACTTGTTTTTTAATATACTATATTACCACGGTAATATTCTAGGCAAAAATGCTAAAATACCGTTGTTTGCGCGGCTTATCAAAAGGCGAAAACAAAGATTTATCAATATTTGCTGTTGTTCCCAAGGTGAATGTACCTATTTTGCTTACCTATAATTGCTAATTATATAATCAGTAAATAAATGGTTTGTATTAAAATTGTGTTTTGTACCAAGTTAAGTTTATGCGGTGACTGGAAGAACGCTTACATTTCGTAGTTGTAAGTAACGAGTTCTATTATTCTACTGACTACTTCTGTCATAAATACAGTTTGCTTTTGCACGATAAAACCAGCTTATTGTGGCGACTTGTTTGTCCAATGTTGTTGGTTGTTGGTATTATTTGGATTTTAGTATCATACCTTTTTTCCAATTAAAACCCACTACAAAAATAACTACAATAAACTATAAACATTACGTAAAAATGCAGAATAAATGTTTCACTTACTTACATATTTCATTAATTAAAGTAAAAACGAAAGTAACTTATTAACCTAACCTTAGCAAATAAGTGTTCTATACAGGATAGGTGTCAAAAATGGTCAAGTAGTGATATAAATAATTATCACACCGCGCCTAATTGAAATATACCTTAAATTTGAAGTTTTAAGAACGCCATCTATGCGCAAATCTCATAAAGAGCCTCAAGATTGTCAAACTTTTAACATGATTTTTTTATATAATATTTATACAAATGGTAGGAGTTGCAACACCATACTCTTCCTTACATCACTATTGTAATTAATGTTTATCAGTAATGTATAGATAGCAATTGATGCATAACATATTAATATGTTACTGAGATAAGCAGATTCTATTATAATTGTATAAACAACTCTGGGATGATAAAAACCTCCGTTCTAATCTTTACGCTTGGAAAAAGGTTATAGAACCAGTGGTGTGGCAACCAATGCAGTCACCAGTAGTTTTTAGTAACATAAAGTTTTTTTTTATATTAAATTACTTAGCATATTTACAATCTGTTGCTTATGAACAATAAGTAAATGTTGCGACATTTGATTAACCTAATAACTAACTACATATGGACTTGCTTAGAACAACCCATTGATAGTTCTTATCGTATAAATTATCTAACTAATTGTGTAATTTAGTAACATAAAGTGTAACAATTAACTATCACGCTTTCTTACTTGATGTGAATGACAATTTATATTAACCACGTGTGTTTGACGACGTAACACAACTCACACTCACATAAAAAAGTGAAAATGAAATTATTTTAGAATATAAAAGCAATAATAAAACATTCTGCTCTATTTTAAAGGTTTACGATAGAGAAATTCTTGTGCATCTCTTTAATTCAGGCCTCATTGCTGCTTCCAGATTCCTATCTGCTGGGTGGGTGGGTGCGTGGATGCTTTCGTTTTCCTAAATCTCCAGACCCCCTTGCCTGATTTTCATAAGATTTAGTGTGTGAATACGTACCGTTGTAGTGCATCTAAAGACAAATCAAACGTTTTTTTTTTACTAAATGCTGCATCTTAAAAATGAAGGCCGCTACGAACTTTTGAAAATTTTAACTTTAATGCCCGATTACTGAAAACAAAATATCCATTCAATACAAATTGCCATATTATTTAATATTCCTTAATAAATATAATCAAGTTACGTAAAAACATTTTTGGAAATTTGAAAATTATAAATATACTATCGGCTAACATTTTCAAAAAATTATTCCTCAAAAACTGCCCACGCAGTGTTTTAACTTTCTGGGCCGATAAAGCTTGCAATGAACTACAAATATATGTCTTACTAATTTCCTAAATTTTACTTTTAAGCCCACCAGGAAGTTCTGAAAATTTTGAAATTGACGCGTTTTCCGGTTGTTACGTGATTTGAACTACGCCTATCAATTAGCTCTAATAAAAACATATTTTTATTCTTTGCATATTTTTGATAACTCTATAAACACTAGTTGTTATAACCATTTTTGATGCGAGGTCATGAGCCGTACGTAACCAACGCCTTGGGTCTGAAGCGGATGGCTAGTATAGGCTGGAGATGTAAATTTCACTTCTTGACGCGAGAATATTTAAAACGTAAAAAGTATGGGAAAGTACCGTCGACCTGTTTCGCCTATTTTTGTATTTACCTACAACCTATATCTATGCGTGTGGCAGAACGCATTTTTAAAAACGATTCGGACACGAAGTTTTTTCGATATAACCTTTTTCAGATATACAATTTTGTAAATACTACCGCAGACCTTAATTTTATTTTCGAATAAATGCAATACAACATTGTATACTTATTGTAAAATAAATTAAGTGACGATCTTCAGCAAATTAGACATCCGAGTGTAAAAGAATATTCTAAGCATCTACGAAAAATAACACTTTAATGATATCGACGTAAGATGTTCCATAAAAGTAGGAAACTAAAAAGTTTTGCATTTTAATAATATACTAGCAGAATCTGTGGGCTATGCCCCACGCTTTCTTTGATAGTTTTTTTAAAGAATTACTCGCACATTTATATTGAGATATAATGAAAACACTACACAAGAGGGCTCATGAGTCGCAGAACTGGTTGGTCTAGTGCCGGATTAAAGAAAATCGAGGCAAAACTACCAATTCGGGTCCTCCCCGTTTCCAAAAAAAAAAAGTTTTCAAAAGTTACTTTTATTTTATTACAATACATATTATAAATCAATGTAGAACAATAATACTATCAGTTGTTTAAAAAACAATAATCAAGAAATAAAAATAAAATAATGTCTATCTAGTCACATATACACGATGATTCAGAATTATAGTGCAAGCTTTATGTGAAGCATTCTAGGCTTCAAAATAAATAAAAACAGTTTCTACAAACATGTGTCTCATAACGCTTCGTACATGGCGACTTGATTTTACAAAACCTTCTTGCATCGGCGACTTGCTAGAAACGTTTATTCTCTCTAAAATCGCTTTCCACACAGTCAATAGTAACAGGAACTTAAAATGATCATTTCTTTTATATCTACTAGCTGATTCCAAGGTGTAAAAATCATGATTTTTATTTTTTCTAAATCATAGAAATTGATTTATTTAATTTAATTCGGATTTTGCATCGCCGCTACGCTCCAGGCACGGCCATTCCATTAAAAGCATCCGAGAGAGCACAACTCATAGCATTCTACTATATACACAAGAAAAGCATTATAAAAACACAAGTACACCAATAATAAAAAATTCAGTTAAATTACATTTCAGCTGTCGGCTGACATCACAGCGCTACCGAACTCAACATCGCCATCAATGCCAACTCGAATGCCATTTTTGTCTAAACAATTAAACTTCTTTGTATAAATGCCTGCTCGCGTTTTATCCCACAAGGTTCTTTAACTAAAAAAAGGAAGCAGGCACCATTCAATTACTATTGAGATTATTTCCATTTGAAAATAATTTAGTGTGTACGAGGTTTCATTTTTTCATCCCATTTGAAAATTTCAACTTATAGCACAAATTACTGTCGTTGATTCTGACACACTCACTCGAGACAAGTTCGCATAAAGAACATTTTAGCCTACACTCTAATGATCATGCGGTTTCCAATTGCATTGCTGAGCAACATAAATCATTGTTTTGGCTGCAAACGCACTCGTCAACTATAACAACCTCCCCTCCCCTAGTATTCTACGCAGTTAGAAAAGTCACGGAAACCAACATAGCCGCAGAATAGTAGAAATGCCATCAACACAAAACATTTGGTGAATGAATTTTAAATTCGAAGTTTTTGGGCTTCTAATCAAGTTGAGTAGGTATTGTTTATCATTACATTGGTTCATTCATTGCATATCGAATAATAATTAACAAAATCTAAGCTGCTTCCCAGTCAGGATCTTAACGAGCCGCAGCCAATGGGAACCGGGAACGTAATACGCTTACGCTATACGCGCACTTGATGTAATTTATGGCACACTTGATACGGGCAGTCTAGTTCAATAATTAGATTCTTGAAACATAAGTATTGTTTTTATAGGACTAAAATCAGTTTCTATAATTACCTTATTTATGTATACATTTTAATAATTTTGTCAATGAAATATTTGTTTGTTTTTCAACGTATTTACATTATTTTGCTGTCCCAGTTTATTTGAAATTTCTAGAAAATATGTTTTTGTGTGTCAAAAAAAAGTTGGCAAATTTTAACTAATGCAGTTGGCAAGTTTGCCCCCCCCCCCCCAAAGTTAGTTGATTGGATGCGTTCCTGACGAGACGAGGCAGTAGATAACATTCAGTCTCGTCTCGTCTCGCGGCAGTACTATTGTTTTTCTTTAATTTTAGTGTAGGATTGTATTGATTTCATAAATATTTGGGTTTTGAAATTTTATCGAAAACATGTTTGACTTCCTAACTGTGTACTCGTTAGGGCTTTGTATTCTTAATTATTATGATACACAATTTGTTTGATATTATGAAAAGTATGTAGGTTGAAGTATGAAAATCTCCACACAAAGTGCTTTACTATCTTTCTTTAAACCTATTTAACATAAATTAAACCCAATTAAAGGTCATTTCTTTCCTCTTTCTACCGAGATAGGAGGCTCGGTGGTAGCGCGTCTGCCTTTCATTCGGGAGGCCTAAGTTCGATTCCCCGGCCCGGCCGACTGTCTAGGCTCAGGTTTTTTCGCGGTTTTCCTGGACCAAAAAGTAAATACTAAAATATTATTTCCTGCGAAAATCCTTCTTTATCTAAATTCCTTGTTCTATCCCATTCTTACGATCCTTTCTCGACTGAAGATAGGGCATAGGGCTCCGGTGCGGAGTCCGTAAAACCCCTATGGCAGCTCGCCCCTTCACGGGGAATGAACCAACGCCATTTTCATTTTTCCTTCCCCTTTCTTCACATTACGTGTTTCAACTTAATATTTTTGTTTTCTAATGCATTTAAATTAATAAACTTAATAAAATGGGCAAATTATCATAATAATAGGAAATTTTAATTACTCTATAATAACCACGTAATAGATATTGAAACAATTCTTGATACCTCAGACGCTAAGTCAGTCAGTCAGTAAGAGTTTCGAAATAAAATCAGAAGGTATTTTAAAATTTTAGCTTTCCTACTAGGGCAAAGCGATAATAACAATTTCTATTCCTTGTTACAGTCATCAAGTTCTCCACGAAGGGTAGCCGTTCCTGTCTTGGTAAAAGATGGAAAACCATGTGCAGGTGGATCCGGAAACCAATCGTCTTCGACAGCAACTTCTTCAGAAGCTGGAAGGACGCAACAGTCACCGGCGACTTGTCCTCCCCAGCAACAGTCGCAATGTATGGCTAACGGAGGGCTCGCCATGTCGTATCGACAGCAAGGAAATTATCAGCAACAGTGCGGAACTTATTTACCTCTTCAAGTTCAAACGAGGGCGGTAGGGTGGTAGTGAGATAGTGAGTTTTGGGATGAACTTTTAGAAAATTTTTATTATTAACTTTGTATGAACATTTGTGATGTCTCGAAGAGTACAATGGGGTATTTAATGGACCATCGGTTCATTTTATTGTGACGCAACCTCTGACTGAAGTTATGAACGAAATTATACAATTGTGCAATTTGGACAAAGTGCAAAACATTGTCTTAACAAATACTTTCCTAAATATAAGAAAGTTTGAATAACTTTTAGAGCAAAAAATTTTTAAACGCAGAACAGTTACAGTTTTTAACAATTTTCTATAATGTCTCGGAGGAAGCGTTAATTTAATTGATATATTAAGAAACCGGGAAATAGATTTATTAATAACAATTTATTGGATCTGTCGTAGGTAACAAATTGTTTACATTTATTGGAAAACAGTGTTCATGAAAATGTAAGAATAGTTTGTAATGCATTAATATTCACTGAATATTTTCTATGTCCACAACAGAAAATGAAAAATAAAATTCGGTGCAATAAATAATATTTTTGTGGTAATTGGCTTAAACAACTATAGGCTTGGAAGACATGGTAATTAAATTATTATCAACTTTATTAAATTGTAGTGATTGTAAAGATTTTGTTTTGGTCACTTCAGTATAAGATCTGATTATAATAAAAGAATAAGAGAACTGAGCTTGTAAGTTCTACTTTATGTATTATTATTTTAGTCGCAGATTTATATGTTGCATTAGTTACCCTTGCACAGTACTTAAATGTCGTTTTTAATCTACGAAAAAATATTTTTGTTCTAAATTGACAATGAATTTAAGTTTACAATGAACTAATGACGGCATAAAATTTATATATTCTTTGAAACTTTCGCGGTCTGCCTAAGCAGGGCCGTGTACTGAGATTATTTAAACCTCGGGGTGGGCAAAGATTTGATTTTGTGTATTTTGTTTTCCAGGACAATAATACTTAATCGGCTTATGCTTGTTAGCTGTTTGTGAAGCCTTACAAACTAACGTTTCGCAAGACATTGGAGCTTGCATCGTTAGAGCGAATAGAACACTAATTTCAAATCTGGGAAGCAGAGGTATTCAAACTTCTTTGAGCCAGTTGGGCAGAACGGCGGAGTTTTGGTTGGCTGCCACCGTTGGGCAAAGACGGATTCGATAGGACAGGATCGTGAGATCGATCATGCTTGCGAGTCCTTAGAGGATAAACTACCGGAGTCCCAAGATTTACTGGGTCTAAAACCATCCTCTCTTCTTATGTTGTTAGGTTGTTTCTCAATTTCAATTGCTTCACGTATGATACGAGAGAAGTAATGAGGTACTCTGGCGAGTACTCGAGCATTCTCAACATGCTGAACATATTGGTTTAACTGAGCATAAGATAGACTTTGCTTAAGTACTTGCCAGAGTACCCCATTACTTCCCTCGTATCATACGTAAAGCAACTGAAATTGAGAAACAACCTAACAACATAAACAGGGAGGATGGTTTTAGACTCCAGTAGTTTATCCTCTAAGGACTCGTAAGCATCATCGATCTCGCAATCACGCTCCACCGCATCCGTCTTCGCCCAACGGTGACAGCCAACCAGAACTTCGACATTTTGTTCCACTGGCTCAAAGAGGTTTAAATATTCCGCATCCCGGATTTAAAGTCAGTGCTGTATTCACTCTGAAGATGCAATGCAATGTCTTCCAAAACGTTAGTTTGTATGGGTTCACAAACAGCTAACAGCCATAAGCCGATTAAGTATTTTTGTCCTAGTAAACAAAATACATTAAAATCAAATCTTTGTCCGCTTCAAGGTTCAAATAATGTAAGCACACAGCCCTGATTAGGCAAACAGAGCTTGCAAACAACTATGGCTCAAACTTTTAGAGCAAATGCTTGTTAAGGCAGACAAGCTACAGATCGGTTCTTACCTGATTATGCTGGGTGTAATACCGAAATGACGATGCGGTCTAAGCCGAAAGTAAATTGTAATATTGAAGCATGAAATTCGCTATGTATTCAAAACTTTTAACGTCAGCCTTATCAGCTAGCAACTCATACAACATAAAAGGTTACCATTAGACATTATAATTCGAATTGTAAATTATTACAACATTAACATCAACTGTAATATGTATTTTAGAAATATGAGCTCAGATTCGCATTTATTGATTCGATCTTCTATCTTAGCACCATGCGTATTGTCTAAGATCATCCTACTCATACCAGAAATTGAAAAATATGTAGAATAAATTTTTACTTGTGTATATATTAGTGATAGTGTGTAAATGTAGAGTATTTAAAAGTTTTCATTATTGTACAGTAGTTATTTCGAAAACTTATTGATATTAAAAAGAATAATAGAAATTATGCACTCGCATGTCATGTGAAACTGTGTTTTTAAAATTATCTAATCAATAAAACGTACAAACAACCTACTTTTTTATTATTTGTTCAAAATGGTGGTGAGAATAATACGCTAAACAAACTACTGCATTCAATATGTACTTATTTCAAGGAAAAATGACTACAGATACTTCAGTTGTAGTAGTACAAGGTAGGGAAAAAGTATGGAATAATGGCTGTGATGCTTTAAATATAAGTTTTAAGAAAAAATCCTTTTTGGGATATCGCGATTTAAGTTAAGAGACATTATATGACGTTCTTCAATTTTTTTTTGTTTAGTTGTTTTTGACAGGTGATATCAGAGACGTTCTTTTTTAAATGGCAACATAGGACGTGTTGGGTATCGTTGAATATAGTTTTTTTTTCTCTTTTCATCGATCTAAAAATTTTACAGGGTTACATTAGAAAACTATTAAAAAAAATTGTTTAAAGTTATTGCATTTTAAAAATCGACATTAAATTAAGTGTTCAAAATGTTTACCATTAACAATTTGGCAGTGTCCTAAACGTTGTAAAAAATTATTTAAAGTATTTCTTAAGTAGTTTCAATAAAAAGAACTGCTTTAGATGAACGAATTTCATTATTTGTGTTATAAAATATTTTTCCCATCAAAGGGAACCGCGCGCTGAATTTACATATTATGTCGCATGCGTATTGCATTATCTGCTTTTTTAAAAATTGTGTAAGCAGATCCTGAAGCAAGAGCAGAGTTTTTTTGCATTATTGTTAAAACATTTGACAACTAACCTAAAGAACCTGGACGACGAGATTGTTTAAAAAGCCATCAAATAACTAAATCGCCCATGTTCTTCTCACAATGTGCAAAAGAACGAATGACAGCTGCAACATAATTATATACTATACATGTCATAACTCATAAATTACTGATAATCTGATTTTCTATGTAAATGTGGAAGTAAGGTATGCACAATATGTATAATGGCTTTTCCCTTGTTTTATTTCGTGGCCTTCCCATTTTAACAAACTACGATCTTATATGTGCCATACTACGAATATTTTTTCCACTATATGTAAAATAAGTTTGTAGAGTTCAGTTTAAACATTGGCCGAGAGCAGACGTATAACAACGCAGCTCTAGCTTTTAAAAGTAAAAACGTGATTTTTCGCCGTTTAAAACGGCAATTTTTTGGTGCAATTCGATCCTAGAGTAAACATCAAAAGCAGGGTTCGTGAACTGATACCTGTGGCTCAACGTAGCAGGTAAAACAGGTAAAAAAAATAAGGCGTCACGGAGGTCCTTTGTTCGGCCAGAACAAAGCAGGTGCATTTGAGTGTTTAGTGCGCCAGTGCTCAAAAACAATCCAACAAAGAGGCAAGAGATACCGGAAAGGAGAGGTGGAACACCTGGAATACCTGCTCATCTAACAACAGGTGAAAGGAAACCGGTTAACCACGCAAAGATAAGTACATACTCAATAAGATAGACTAGGCAAGTAAAAATAAATACCTTGTAGAAAACGTATAGAATGCCTCCAAGATAGTGGTAGATCAGGGGGGCATACATATTAAACAACAAAAATAATTGTAAAAAGTGGGAGCTTTATTTTATCTTATTTCATTAGTTTTGCAATAGAGCCGATTCTTGTCTAAACCCGGCAGCCACGAACACAAACAAATTCCGGAAATAGGGTTGCCAAACGCAAGGGTCGTAGAGCAGGTAGTATACTTCTAAGAAAGGGCCCTATTTTATGTAGCCGGGGAGAAAGGATCGCTTACAATTTAAACAAGCTATTTTAACTAAAGACTAAAATTCTTTTGTATAAGCCGGGCCTATTGAATTTCAAACCGAGGGTTAACACAGGAACAAAAACAGTAAAATAATTCTCCAACAACTTTAAATAAAAACTTTAAATACTTTGTTAAACGGCAGCAGGCAATTTAACGTAGTTTTTTCAATGTAAATTTTATTTGATTATTGAGTTAATTAATTATTGATACTAGCATACTGTAATGTGTATGTATGTATATATGTTATATGTATATATAATCTAACGGCGAAAATATATACGGAAGTGTACACACCAGCAAACCAACGGAAATCATCAGAAGCAGCACAATACCTACCATGGAACAGGAACAGTATATTCGGACAGACACAAATTGACAGTGCGGAAAATCCCAGGAGATGGAAATTGTTTATTCACCTCAATAGCAGACCAAAACACGAATGTCACGGCAACGCGAGAACAGCTCAAAAAAGAAGCTTTCATCTTAAGGAAAAAATCGTGTCATACATCAGGGAAAACCCACAAAATATCCAATTGTAACTGGAGGGAAATGTAAAAAACTTGGCTCCGCACATACCTACGGCCCAGCACTACAAACAGAAGCCTACTTAGAAGACCTAGGGGAAAGAAGGATTTTGGGGAGGAGCCGAATCAATAGCAGCAGCAGCAGAAATACTAAAGGCGTCAATAGAAATACACTACGAAGCAGGCCCACCCTCCACACACACACACTCCGGTAGACAACAATCAACCAGCCAGGGCAATGAGAATAGCGTACAGGACATCAGGAGACGGTTCCAGAAATCATTACGACAGCATCACTGCCAAAGAAGAAAAGAAATCCACGAGAAGTAGGAATGGCACGCCAAATATGATAATGCTAGATCAAAGAATAGAGGAACAAAGTGTAGTAATATTACCCGGACGATACGTAATATTAAGTAGTTTATTAGTTATTAGGAAATTAAGATATTTTCAATTTGTAATTTTAGAACAATAGATGTGTGTGAAATAAGAACAATGTGAAACTTTGATACCAAAGTTTATTAAGTTAAAATGCATAATCGCATAACGATCTTGGTTGCGTACTCAAAAACCCCATTGATGCGTAGCCTACTAACTACCCGGTGTTGCAGCAGCGGTGTCTTGCGGTATGCATTGCAGACATGCTAACGCGGTTCAACACCTTACCCGATCCCACCTATCACATAAATTCCTACCTACCTACTGGCATGGGGTGGGCCTGGCGTAATCCAGGATCGACCCTCGAGTCAGCTCCATGTCAGATGATGATGATGATGATGGTGACTATATGTAAAATAAGTTTGTAAATTAATTCGAGTACTTTTACACTTCAACGGTACAAATTATCATAAGCAATTCCGCCTACCATAAACTAATCGCATTTCAATAACCTATTAGGTTACTACATGAATAAATGAGGATTTATTGTCATTGCTCTGATTCACAGTTTTCATTGTTTATGTTTTACATGTACTTAAGGTGTTCTGCATTAATAATCGATGACTATATAGGGATAAGTTTTTTCTAAGATTTAATGACAGCTTTTTACAGTAAATAATTAACTCGGCTACTACAAGTAATATATGTTAACCACCGAAATTGCTTCAAATAGTAGCTTCCTTAAGTAAAAATTCAACTTTGCTACTTACCAAACTAAAACATAAAATAGGTATTAAACGTATGTCAATCGATGAAAAAAGCATTAGAAATTTATTAGAGATTTTTAAAATGCTATAGAAGAGGCACTGTCAAATCTTGAGGCAAAGTTTTCAAAGTATGTGATTAAAATAATAGCAACATTGTCAACAAAGTGGTTTTACAAAACTAGTCAAAGATGTTCAAAAAGCAAAACGTAACCTACAAAACTGATTGAGAAATTTTTGAAAAACTAGGACAGAACGTGTAACAGATAAAATGTTTTAAACTTATAGTTATAAGCATTATTTGAGAAGATAGAAGAAACATGCTCATTATCTAAATTAATTGTACCAAATGTAGCTACTGAAACCTGTTACCGATATAACATTTGAATTCTCGGTTTAAAAAAAATGATATTAACTTCTGTACATTAGAATGTTGGTATGCCAGTTCCAAGAAACGATCGAACAATAATTGAGTGCTATACACTTGTAAGGTCAAGAGAAACAACTGACTGAAATACCTGATTCGGCTATAGATGCACGGAATCGTGTTATGCAAGACAAACCAGAACTAAGTAATAGATAATAAGTAAAATCACTGATGGTAAAAAATACGTAAACACGTTGGGAAAGGCATCTAGACCAATTTTAGTGTCAAGTGCGAGAAGAGACGAAATTCGCATTACGCGAAAGAAGGTAAGTATAAGTAAAACAGCATAGATAAGCAAAAATTAATAAGACAAAATTTTTTCCATTAAAAAGACAAGGAAGTTCGGCATGAATAAACGCAAGAAGAAAAGGTAAAAGAAAAATACCAACAAGAGATCATTGAAAGTATGTCAAGAAATGCAGGAAAGCAATCAACAAAGAGGAAAACGAAGAAATCACTACTAAATTCCCAAATACAAAAACTGGAACAAGCATACAGAACAAAAAGTCAAAAAACTATATAACATCTTTAAAAACACTAAACATCATGTCCTTTCAAGGCCATCCATCTGTAAAAACAAAGAAGGACCATGCATAGTAGAAACAGAAGTTGTCTTGAAAATTTGGCGACAACACTTTCCGATCCTATTGGGTCAAGGAGGTAGAGATAAAATAAAAATAGCGAAAAGGAAGAAAGACCGACAGCGCAACCGCTGATCGTAGACCCCACATACGAAGAAGTACGAAGCATACGAAAGCTGAACAACGATGCAGCTTCCGGAATAGATAACATCCCCGCAAAATTAATAAAAAAGAGAAAAGAAATGTTAGTGAACAGATACACAAACTGATAACCAAAATTTAGAATAAAACAAAGAATGACAAAAGAATGAAACACGGCATTTATATGCCCTATTTCTAAAACAAGGCGACAAACAAACACTACAGCTGTGGTAACTACAAAAGAATATCTCTTCTCTGTATAACATATAAAAATTTTACAATCATACTGCACCAAAGAATAACAGAGTATGGAAAGGAAATCATTGGGAAACATTGGACAGGTTTCAGGGAAGGCCGATCAACCACGAACAAAACCCGATCTACCAGTTATTCATTAACTTTAAAAAAGCTTATAACAGCATAGACAGAAATAGACCATATGACATGATAGAAGAATTTGGCATAACAAGTAAATTAGTATGATTAACCAGAATGACAATCACAGACTTGAATGCCGTGGTAAGAATACTAGATAAAATGTCAGACAGCTTCACAACCACTAAAGGCGTGAGATAGGGAGGTGACAACCTAAACAGTAGATTATTTCAAAAATCACATCAAACAACTAGCTACGCAGACGACATAAACCTAGTCGCCAGCAACAGAACGAGGAATCAAAAAAGTGTATAACAAACTAGAAACACAAGCCAATAAAATCGGACTAAAAATCAAAGACGCAAAGACATAATTCTTACAGGAGAAACCCATGCCAAAATTTTTCAATAGATTATAAAAACTTCGAAATATTCAAATATTCAGGATCCCAAATCAACAGTGAAAATTACATCTAACAGGAAATACAGCAATGTATACTAAAATAAAGCCCACTTCTCACTGTTGCCCATATTTAAGTCAAAATTAGCCTCACGATAAACAAAAATAGCAATACATAAAACCATGATAACACCTGTGGAAAAATGTCAGAGGAATTGTTACTAAGATGGGAGAGACGAATCTTAAAAAAATATATAAACCAGACAATGGAAAATCCGATACAACTTTAAATTAAAGCAAATAAACAAACAGCCAGATATTGTCGAATTTGTAAAGTCCCAAAGATTAAAACGGTGAGGACATCTAGAGAGAATGGGCGAAGACCGAATCCTAAAAAAGTTTACAATGGGCAGATGGAAGGTGAAAGGGCAAAGGACGACCAAGGCAGCGATGGATAAACAACATAGAGGAGAGCGTCAAACAAATACTGAAAGTCCGATATTGAGAAACAACATCACGACGCGACGGCAGGCAAAAAATACGGGTGACCCAGGTCCAGCTAATCATAGTTAATAATATGCTCTGCGATTTTACATTCAGGCTTAAAGCAGTAGCTCACGAAATAGTAACTTTTTACCGTTTAACGGTTTACCTAAGGGTAAGAACTGTTTTTTACATCATAGTATTGTTATTTCAGCATTTAAAGGTTAAGGCATCATACTTAGTAACGCCCTTTGATGCGTAGCTTACTAACTACCTGGTGTTGCAGCAGCGGTGTCTGATGGTATGCAAAATGAACATGTTAACGCTGTAGACCACCCCACTGTATTCCAACCCATCACTGGAATTCCTACCCACCTGCATGCATGGGGTGAGAACAGATGTTAGATTATGATGAGTATGTTGAGCATGATACATTTTGTTTTAGCTTACTTTGTAGTAAATTTTTTTTACCTTGTTAAAGAGTTCCAGATGGTTAGTGATGTGGTGTTTACCAATAATTGTTTTCATTCCATTATAGATCATTTATATTACTTAAGTATTTAATAATTTTATTGTTTTAATAACATACAATTGTATTGCTAGGAATAAGTAGAATTAATTATCATAACTTTAGAGAAATAAGTTTTATTCTTTGAATATATTATTATTTGGGTTTAATAAGCTCTCAATGTTCGCTTTGTTAAAGGGGGAGGAAATGTCACAAGTCAGAATGCAAAGTAAAAAATAATTGAAAATATTATTCTAAAACATTTCTATGTTTCATACAAACGTTACATAAATGCGGGTTGTGTCCAGACATTGATTATGATTTGATTTATTGAGAGTAAATCAGATCGTGACAATATAAAATGACATACACTATTTGAAAAAAACAGAATTTGATATCATTTTCTTTAAAACTGGAAATTCGAAATAATGCGATATCGACAACAGATATCAATAGCTATATTTGTCGCAATTAATTTAGATAATAAGCATTTTTACCATCTCTTGAAATAAGTGACTTATACGCTTGAGATGTCTTGTCTTTTTGTAGATTTAGAATAATTCAAACATAAAAGCAAACTGACAACCAAAATCTGAGAAAAGACATTTAGAAACCAAAATGTTGCAACAAACACTTTCAAAATATGATTTTCGAAACCAGAACCTTTTTTATGCTTGAAACTATCCATACACTCAATCCAGTAATTTAATCTTGAAAACATATTACATAATCTAAAAAGTGACCGTAGTGAGATTAACATTAATGCAAACTGTAATGCAAAACGGATAGTTAACAACAGCAATGGAAAGAAATTGAGATAAAAAGATACCTGTTGGATTAAGTTACGTAGAAAACATTCCTAACGGAAATAAAAGTTGATTTATAATTACCTTAATTAATTCGTGAATAAAAATTAAAAATTTAAGCAATTTTATAACTTTGGGAATTTATAAAGAACAAGAACTTTTTTAAGAAATTCTGAAATTCTAATAAAAATGAACATCGCATTAAGACGAAATTCTTGAAAATTCAAATAAGTTATTTTGCATCAATGAAAATTTTAAAGTGGTAAACATACGAAATAACAAAGACTACAGGGGCGGGGACTGGCCATTGGCACAAGTGGTCAAAGTCCCACAAGGCCCCTAGAATAGAAAAAAAATATACAGAGTGTATCAAAAACCGCGCATAAATTCTGCAGGGCGTTACAGAGCTGATCAAAATATATAAGTAGAAAAGCTGAAATGTGGATTTCAAGTGGACTTTCCCATACTAAAACTTGACGTATTTGCAAAAGTGTAAATATTATAATCGTAACGTACGGTTCAGCGAGTATTAGATTTCTAAGAAAACAAGCAGCAAGAATTTGAATTTGCGATAGTCTGTTCAATTGGTTTCCGTACCGTAACTCTACCCAGAGAAGCAGCGACTACTGCACGAAAACAAGGTAAGCGTCCGCACGATATACAAATTCCGCTTCGGATGTAAGACAAAAATGGCTATAATAGCTGTATTTGGAAAGTTATCAAAAATATGCAAAGAATAGAAAATATATTTTTTAACTAGAGCTAACTGATAAGCGTAGTTAAAATTACGTAACTGCCGGAAAACGCGTTGTTAATATTAAAAAGTATCGTTTTTTTTCTTAATTTTTGAAATAGTTAAAATGCTAGCAAATCTTAATAAAGTTCTTTAAATAGTCTATCGAACTGATAAAAGTTTATAACAATCGCTGTTTGCGTTTTTGAATAAATAATTAATCAATTTCAAATTTTCTAAAAATTCATGGAAGGCGTCATAGTAAAATTTGGGAAATAAGTAAAAAACAAATTTGTAGTTCAATGCAAGCTCTATCGGCTCAGAAAGTTAAAAAAAAACGTGTAAACAGTTTTTAAGAAATTTTGTTTTGAAAGTTTTCAAAAGTTTGTAGAAGCGCCATTACGATATTGTTCGGATTTTCAAAATTAATTTAGTTCATCGTATACTACTTAAAAAGGGCTCTCAGACAAGTGGTAGCTGATCCCGATCAGACAACTACTTTTGAGTAAATGGGCGTTAAAGTCGAGATTTTCAAAGTGCTGTAGCGGCCGTCATTTTAAAGCTAGAGAGTTTGGTATAAAAGTTTTCAATTGGCCTTAAGTTCTTTTCTCAAATTCCGTGCTCAAATATTTTAAAATCTTGTTTAAAAAAAAGGCTACAAAGAAAACATGCCTAACTTCCGTTTCCTGTTTTAAAATTTTTTTTAAAAGCTTAACTAGAAGTACTACTACTAATTTTTGATATACCTCTTGATTTAAAATTTTATCAAAATTGATCCAGTACTTTCGCCTGCAGAGGCGTCACCCACACACACACCCACATACAGAGATTTAAAAGAAACACTTTTTTGGGTTCCTTGAGCCTCAAAACGTGTATTTTCGTTAAAATCTAGATTTCGAAAATTTTGCATGAAATCAATACTTCCCTATACCGAAGGTATGGGAAAGTAAAAACATTAAAATTTAATATAGGGACAGGCTTAGAAAATCTGGGAACCCAAACAAGCATTTTTCATACCAGATGCCTTTCAAAGGTTGCATAAGTTTCATAAAAGACTATTACTGATGTTAAAATATTGAAGTTTTCTCAATAATTAACTTTAAATTTTCGATAATATACTCAATACTTAACTTCCACATGACACAAAACAAAAATATTTAGTGTTTCTAACCTCATTAGTCATTACTAACAAATCAGTCTGGAATATTGAATATTGTTTCTAAAAATGTTGTCCTATGAAAAAATTTAAATTTCTTCATTGTATTTACATTTCATTCCTTTTTATGGAGAGAATGGGCCCCTACCGTCCAAGTCCCACCGGGCCTTTCTCTTTCCCAGTCCGCCCCTGAAAAACTATTTGTTGCACTTAATATACTTAGCTTTTCTAGTTCTTTATATTTATAATCGTATCCCCTATTTAACTTCTACAAAGATGGCAATTCATATTCTAAGTGTTTCTATGCACTTCATTGAATTTTGAACGGTTTAAATACTAATTTACAAATCGTGTGTAGAATAAGATGATTGAAACTAATTGGGCAACATTTGATAGAGCATTCCAGTCATCCTGTGCTGTCGTTGTCCTTTCTTCTGAGGTTGATGTTTAATGAAGACAGCCCGTGCGTGAGCGAACAATTAACAAATTCTTGAGTAATGACAACCAATAGCGCCACCACCTATTTATACCAGACACGTTCATTCAGGTCTCATATCAATACCACCCAGTGTCAGCATTTACAGTAACCACCCACATAGCTACATGACTTGTAAAATAGTTGGAGGTGCGTCAAAACTGCCCATCGCATTCGATCACTTCTTCGTTCGCGATGCAAGTCCAGATACAGCCTCAAATTGGTGCTGGCCGATTGTGCCATGGGAGATGTTCAACAATAGATGTCAACGGCGATGACAGGTCTTAAGCGTATGTTTACACGACCCCGGACTATCGCACTGGACTTTAAACGGTCTATTGTAGGACGTGTCAGTTGGAATTAGAGAATTAATTGCTGGAGCCTGAATTTCTGTGCCAAGTTTTGACAGCTTATGGGCTACGACCCACTGTCAATGGACGACACTCTTGGTCCGCTTAACGTCTATGCAAGAGACTCCTCATCGTAAAAAAATTAACGCGGTAATACCACCTAATTTGTTTGTAATCTGTGTTTGACCGTTGGTACTCATTCATTAGCCAAGGGTCATTTAACATAGGAATCCACAAAAGATAATTACCTACTGTTCAAGTACAGCGAAAAATTGAATGAACGGCTGCGATTTTCATTGTTATTGATTATAATTTTAGTTTTATGTAATAAATATTATTGCTAAAATTACGCGTTGCTAATAGTAAATTCAGAACTCTTCCCCCTGTGTTCCATAACGTGCAAAATTGTATGAACGGCCACGATTTTTATTTTTATTGACTATTACCTTAGTTTTAAATAATCCATTCATACATTTATAAAAGCACTAAAGGTTTTCTTCTCCGGTTTCAACAATTTGAACCATTTTTTTTTCAATAAAAGGTCTCTATTCTCAGATGGAACATGAAACATTTTTATATTTTTATTCTACATCGATTATTCTATAATAATTATTTTAATTTATAATATATATGAAGGTCGGCTAGACGCGCGTCACTTGGGGCGCATCTACAAAACCGCCGCGTCTCATTATTGGAACTAATGCATCACGTGACGCACTTAGACGGGTCGGCCAACGCGAGTCTGTCAGTGCATTGTGCGCTGGGGTCTCACTAGTACATATATAAAAGCTCAAAGGGTTTTTTCCGGTTCCTCCAGCGGCTACCGCTTCACCAACTTGGACCATTTTTTTTCAATGAAACGTCTCTATCCTCAGATGAAACATGAAACATTTTTATATTTTTATTCTACGTCGATTTTTCAATAATAATTATTTTAATTTATATATGAAAGTCTGCTAAACGCGCTTTACTTGAGGCGACATCTACACCAACGTCGCGTCTGCCTTATGGAACTAATGCATCACGTGACTTAGCATTTAGCCGGTTCCGTCAATATTATTGCTGAAATTACGCTTATCTAATATTAAATCCGGAACTCTTCCCTCTGTGTCAGCCCTTAGTGGCGAGAAACTCCTGCCACCAAAACCTACATATTTAGGCGTCCATTGCAAGAGATACAAATTTGCTTGCATAATTACCCGCTACAATATAACGCAGAAACAGTCTTCCATAACGTACAAAATTGTATGAACGGCCGCGATTTTCATTGTTATCGATTGTAATTTTAGTTTTAAATAATAATAAATATTATTGCTAAAAATACGCTTATCTAATATTGAATCCGGAACACTTTCCTCTGTGTCAGGTTTTAGTGGCGAGAAACTCCTGCCACCAAACCCACATATTTAGGTGCCTATTGCAGAAGATACAAATTTGCTTGTACAATTGCCTGTTACAACATAACACAGAAACAGGCTTCCATAGCGTGCAATATTCGGTTTAGATACTGTAACATAATCTGCTGATACCTTATTACCGGTGACAATGACGCAGAGAACGAAACAGCGCTGCTCGACTACGACCTACAAATACTAGCAACTTTCACAGCTGCCCCCATTACCCGCGCTGGAAACATTTATTTGCGATGTGGGATTCCCCGCGAGCAGATGCATTCATACCTCGCAAAACAATTCAGTTTCACAAAAATAGGCTGCAACATGTCATATTACCAAATCATTTTATAAGATATGAAAGCAGTATTTAGACAAACAGATTTACAAACAAAATTATCCATGCGAACACAATAAATAGGCTTAGAATCTATATACACTGTGTTCATAGAGTAACACCCCCCCCCCCCCACCCAACTAACTTTTGAACGACTTGATATTTTCCTACAAAATTTGGTGTGCTGTAATGGGAAATGAAATACTATTTTTCAGACCATATTAAAATTTTGTATCATCCAAAATGGCGACTGGGCGCCATTTTAAAATTTTTTTTAAATAGAAAAGGGGGTCGAGTTTCACCTCATTTGAAAGGTCTTTTAATTCTGAGTCTGATCCTAGAGTTTCAAAGAAAAATATTCAGCCATAACAAAATGACAATGTTTGACGATTAAGAAGTTTATTTAATAAAACTAAGAATTAAAGCTTAAATGAATTAAATTAAGTGTTCGAAATGTTTACCATTCACTTCTTGGCACATAAAAAGTCGGTTATGAAATTCCTACCTTACATTTTCATAAGTTTCTGGAGTGATAATTCTGCAGACTTCTGTAATGCGTTGTTCCAGTTCTTCAATTGTTTCTGGACGGGTTCTGCACGCTTTCGGTTTCAGATATTCCCATACTAAAAAATCTAAGAAAGTTAAATCTGGGGAGTGAGCCGGCTATTCTACAGGCCCCCGCCTAACAATCGATCTGCCAAAAAAATGTCCGTTGAGAAAATCAGAAACAGGCCTATAATAATGAGGCGGCGCACCGTCTTGTTGGAACATAACGTTTTCAATATTATTTCAAGCCACCTGAGATATTTCTGGGAAAATTTAGTTCTGCAAATGAAAAAGTGGACTACTGCATAAGAAAATCAAAACAATTTTGAACTGAGTGAGTCCATTGGTTTACAATCCGCCATTTTGTTATGGCTCAATATTTTTCTTTAAAATTCTAGGATCAAACTCAGAACTAAAAGACCTTTCAAATGAGGTGTCACTCGACCCTGGATAAAAAATCAAAACAATTTTGAATTGAGTTAATCCATTTGTTTAAAATCCGCCATTTTGTTATAGCTGAATATTTTTCTTTGAAACTCTAGGATCAGACGCAGAATTAAAAGACCTTTCAAATGAGGTGTCACTCAACCCCCCTTTATATTTAAAAAAAAATTCCAAATGGCGCCCAGTCGCCATCTTGGATGATACAAAATTTTAATATGGTCTGAAAAATAGTATTTAATTTCCCATTACAGCACACCAAATTTTGTAGAAAAATATTAAGTCGTCCAAAAGTTAGTTGGGGGGGGGGGGTTACTTTATGGACACAGTGTATACTAAACATTCACTGTCATAACATTTTCATTACAACAGCATTTATCACATGGTTAATGTGAGGTTTTAGTAAACATATAAAATACCGAGCTAAATTAACAGTTTATTTATCAATTCCAGCTTTACTTCGTTAAAGTCCATATTTAATGAGTATCTGTGTATAAAATACTTAATTACTTTAACAATATCTATTTATTTTAACCTTATACGTATTTCGGCATGTTTACATGCCATTGTCAAAGGTTATATGAAAAAGTAAACAGTTAGTGTGTTGTTATAGCAATAGAACTGTGTTACTTATCTTGGTAATCGTCTGCAGATGACTTGATTTCTTATTCCAAAATGTCCAATAGAGGAGAATTTAAGAGATCAATTTACTCGTTCATTAACGGTGCAGTTTTAAAATGTTTGTTAATTTTAAAAGCTTTTAGTATATCTAATTTACGTTTGTCATCACAAAAGTCTAAACATTTTACAGTGTTATTAGGTGTCATTGAACGGTTGTGTTCTAGTAGGTGTTTAGCATAATTGGATTTATGTGGGTGTTTGTATTTGTAACAACGTACGTGTTCTTTATACCTAATATTAACATTTCTAATTGTCTGGCCTATATAAACCGAATTACAATGCGAACAATTTAATTTGTAAATGCCTGATTTTAGCAAATCGTCTGTTTTTGATTTTGCATTAAACAAAGTGTTTAAGATGTTCCTAGTATTTTATTAAGTTGCGTATATTTGATTAATATTTTTTTGTGCGATCTATTAAGTAAGCAGGATTGTTTGACCTTTTTGAGTGACAGAAAATTATTCTTGTCAGATAGTTTATGGTTGCTATGGGCAACGTACGACAAAGTACTTTGTCGTACATTGCCAATAACAACGTACGACAAAGTAAATTTGTGAAACAGAAAGGAACAAGAAAAATGGGTACGATGCTTTTTGAATTTTGTTGATTACTTCAGTTTCTATAATGACTATAGTTCCAGCTAACTGATTATAAAGTATTGATATTAATTTTAAAATGTCATTGGGGAATTTTTAAATTTGTTTTTTTCGTTTTTACAAAACTTATAATGATCTTACAAAAAACAGTGTGTGCATCTCGACCGAAAAGTGTTTTTTGCTTTACTCGCCGCCCAGGCACTTGATAATCACGTGACAGGCTCTTCTTTGTTGAAGTTTGTTATAGCTATCACGTAGGGCCACAAGGCAGTTACAAGTTATCAAAAAAGGCGTAGGACGTAAGGTACGAGTTCAGCTAGTAGTATATAAATACCCACAGAATAGGGCGAAGTTCAGACCAAAACAACACTGTGGTCTGTTCTCCCACATAACTATATAAAAAAGTACTTAATGTTTCTTACATGCTATTACCCACGCTAAGCGCAGATTTCTGTATAATTAATTGTTACAAAAAAAAGTTTATTTGGGGGCGTTGATACTCATTTGCACGAGAGGGGTGGGGTATACCATTACTGTCACATTTCCGCCGTTTCCACCAGGTATATCATACGTTATAAATATGCAGTAGGAATTTTATCCTTTTTATGAGATATCATTATTTGGTTACTTAACATAAGCCGCAGCATTCGTGTTATTGTCAAATATTTCTAATTTAACAACTGTTTTCGCATTTATTTGTTTTCAATATTTATTTAACATCTCCTTATTTCTGCTTCTAAGACTTCACACTGATGCCAGTTGATAAACCCAATATATAATATAATAGGCGTTTTAATAAATTAGCATTAAATAATTTATTTCTTTCCGAAAAACCTTTGGGTCACTACCTATGCACCAAATGTTACTTAAATTATTTAGGTCACCTGGTGTAAACAGCCGGAATATGATGAGTCCTCCACTTAGGCCGGTTCACTTTTTTACGTGACTTGGTCAAAATTCGAACTGACCCAAGTACTAATTTTGAGGGTGTAAACGCTCATTACTCGACCCAAAGATGTTTGACGTAAGTAACACGGTATCTACTATACCGATCGCATTATAGTAAACCGTATTAAGACCAAATTTAAATTCAACCGTAAGAAAATGAGTTTCTTGTAATGAAAAAAAAACAAAAAACAATTGGTCCTACAAAGAAACACACGTTTTTCAAATTTTGCGAGAAAATTCAGACTCAACAAAGCACATAACCAAACCTTGTCAAGATTCTCTACTAGTGTATATAAATTGTTAGCAGGTGGCGCTTATGCCGGAATCAAAATGGGAGTATAACACCTTGTCCACTAGGACAAGGTGAAGGTGTAAACGCTTGGTTCTTAAGATGAATTTGGATTAAGGTATAGGCCAGTCCCTCAAACATTACTGGGTGTAAACGTACTCATCACGTCTAATTAAAATTATTTTACTAAGTGTCATTTTATTGTAGTTGCTGTGATCGTAAGGTGGTTACCAACGCAACATACGTAAATAAAGCAATGCGATGTTAAATGATTGCTCGTGTTAATAGAGGTTGTTAGTTTTCATTATCGTTAATTTTAATGCATTCTCAATCAACAGTTTAACCATCAGTTTTAAAACAAAGCACTATTGTTTACATACACAAATAACTAATTCATTGAAAAAAAAATAAAATACAAAAATATTTTATACCAGTTTAAAAAAAAGGTTCACTTTTTTGATCGACGGGTAAATTTTTAAATAAATAACTTTTGCACGTCCTATGGAGTCTAAAGTGGCAGATATCACATTTAATTACTTTATGTCATGAAAACTATGCAGCTAGTTCTAGTGCCTGTTTTTAATACTTTTCGGTATTCTGTCGGAAACAATGCTTATCAATTATCTAGAATGTAGAATTGTTGGTCAAAATTAGCATGGATTTCGATTTCCTCCAACCCCGTTTCATCGTAACCTGTAAGGGAGGTATTCGTTAATATCCAGTAAGCTGATACTAACGATAGAATGTGATTAATTGTTGCTAAGTAACCATTTAGAGCGTGGGTCAAGTGGCTGACTGAGTTGCTAATCCACCAACCCCTCCAAAACGCCGTAGGCTCGTTATTACATTCCACTTCCTATTTGATATCGGATATAGCGACAGAAATTCAGATAATTATTATTAGAAAAATAATATTCTTTATCTTTCAAAAACTCAAACTCACGGTATTCTTTAACATCGTTTAGTTTAGAACGGAAACTCTCAATGTACCAGTCAGTCAGAACGAAAAGGACCAACAGAAAAGGTTTTGAAAAAATTACAATTGCGTTATATGAAAGAAGTAGCAACGATGATGGTAAAAGTATCGGTCTGTTTGCGACAGTGTGTCGGATGTATATTGATAGCTCCATAAAATGCTGTCCGGCCTCGCTGCCGCTGACAGATGAGATTTATCCGACTTTATATGATGATAACATCGGCCGCCCACAAAAACACACACACTGCATGTTGCCACCGGCTGTAGGGGCGAGTTCGCGCTTCAGCCCTTTGTTCAGAAGCCGGACGATGTGGAACTTCAAGTGTTCGGTGATTGTCCTGCTCGCCTTCGCCTGTCCTCCCTCTGCCGGACAATGACTTTAAAATTTAACGATTTATTTCTACTTGGGAATTTAAATTTTTATCAGGTATCCGTAGCATCTTTCATTTTTAACCTCTCACCAACCCCATCAATCCCAAGAGGGCTATAAAATCACAAGCTATGCTTGCTTATATAATTTTTTTAATAACTGCATCTCGTTAAAATATTTTGTTAAAGATGCAGGAATTGGTCTCAGATTTGTTAAATTGTACTCCACAGGAAGCATAGTAAACGCTAATACTAGCGCCTCGATAATAGCGCCTGCACACTAAAAATAGCTCAAAGAACAAACGGCGTTGGTCAAACATGTTGCTGCCAAAAATAGCACTCGTTACTATTGTCGCCAAGCAACAATGTCGCGGTAAAAATAGCGCCTCTTAATTAACGTCATAAGAAACATCGTCATACAAATACTTATGATGGAAGTTTGATTTAATGTTTACACCGATAACGCGGCTCCAACTTTGACGCCAAAATGACATTAGTACCGTTTTAATTAATTAATAAATGGAGAACGATAAAACATTTCAGCCGGCGACATATTTCGCGGCACTAATTTTACTGACGGCGCATTTTGAACCAGCGCTATTTTTGCAGACGCAGTTTTGACGGCGCTCTTTTATCCTGCGACATTTTGAAAGCGCTATTTCTGCTGGCAACATTTATTACTAGCGCTGTTTTGGCCAGCAACACTATTGATAAGTGCTATTTTTAAAGGCGCTATTTTTGCCTGCGACATTTTTGACGGTCTGTTTTTGCCTAACGCTCTTTTTACTGAGCGCTATTTTTGATGGCGCTATTTTTAGCGGTGCTGTTATTAAGGCGTTATGATTGCGGGGTTATTACTGAGGCGCTATTTAGGCCCCCAACCATTGTGTTATTAGCTGTATAACGGGGAGCTGCGAGTACCGGTCAAACGGTACTCAAAGTTAAGCAACTTTCCGCCTGGTCACATTTTAGAAGGATCGCCCATATAGCTGGTAAACATGCAATTTGGCCGTGCTTCGGAGGGCACGTAAAGGCATCGGTCCCGATTGTCCATGCTAACACCCTGAAATAGGGTGAAGCGAAAAATGTGAATTTCAATATCTAATAGTACTTAAAATTTGAATTTTAGAAGTGAAACTTCTTTGGCGGCGAGTGAAACATGCGATCGTCCGTAACGAAAGTCATTTAACAGATGCGCGCCCATTTTTCCCGCAAGTAAACTTTTAGATTCAAGCTTCGGTGCGTCAGTAGTTCAGTACGGAATTGGTCACAATTGGGTTGCGCGCGAATCACACAACTCGAAACAAGTGTATTATGTTGCTTTGCTTATATAGCCAGCCTACGAACAGCACATACAGTGAGAGTCGCTTTGTTCATAAAAAAAATTTTTTGCTTGTATTTAGATCATACACATATTTTTGTTAAGTTCGTTATTTAATATACAAATCGGCTATTTACGACTTTTTTATATATAAAAAATTGCCCAGATCGACAATTTTTATATTAAGCGTTTTTAATACATACAATGTAATATCTCGAGAAGTACTTGATACATCAACTTTATTTTTTTAAGCAGATGCATCAGCGCTGTCTATGATCCATTTTTAATTAAAAAAATATTTTTAGCTTAAAGATATTACGAATATGACTTTTTGCTTTCAATTCAGTGAACTTCTTACTAAACGGAAAACTTTTTTATTTGTAGATTTTAACATATACATACAGCGAACAAAATTAATAATAAACCTTGAGAAATATTTTAAATAAAAAAAAATAGATAACATGAGGCCCTGATTTTAATGGTATGAATTTTGAATCGAAATGCTGCGACGCACACACTGCTCACTGCTATTACGCGCAGACTGCGTTAAATTACTGTGCATTTATAGATCTTGTGATCTTTTTATAGCGATTTCTACAGCTAACTAAAACATGCCACAACAGTTTTCGTTTCTGTTAAATCATAGAAATCAAAAAACACTTTCAGTGAGAACACTTTAAGAAGATTCACTTAGAACTTGCCTACTTGGCACACATTTTGTTTTTAAATGATAATCTACTGGTAAAACATCAGTTACTTATAAAAATATCTTCCACTCTCTACCTAACCCGTACAAGAGGTGAAGCATTAATTTTTGAATTTTAATTCCTAATAGTACACAAAAGTTGCGATTTATGCATAAAAATGTATTGGTAAAATATCATTTGTTTCAAAAATCACCTTCTACCAGTTCTAGAAAAGCGGTAAAAAACAAATTTACGAATTGAAGTCATTTTCCTAATAAAAAAAGAGCATTAAAAACAATTTCTTCAGAATTTTCAGATTGGTGTTGTTATTTTGCAAAAAAAATTGCGTTCAATTTGAAATTACCGCCTACATACCTACATTTTAGTTATTGCCTCCTATAATTTCAGTATACGCACGCCTTAGAAAAATATTGAATTCATCGAGATTTCATGCAAAACATCGAACTCAAGATTTTTACGGAATTACATGTTTTGGACCTATAGGAACCCAAAAATCCGTTTTTAATTAATTTCTGTCTGTGGGTGGGTAGGTGGGTAGAAGGGTGGATATGTGCGTATATGTGCGCTCCATAACACCCAATCGAATGGTCCGATTTCGATGATATTGAAGTGTGAGGTTATGTCAAAAATTCATCGGGGAAATAAGCTTTAAAAAAAATCCGAAACCAGAAGCGAAAGTTAGACATCCATTTTTGCTAGTTATTTTTTCGGGTAATAAATTTTCTAAACCTGATAGAAAACTTTAAGGCAAATCCAACGCTTTTTCCGAACTTTCTAGCTTCAAAATGGATAATTTTGACTTTGCCTTAATACTCAAAAACAAGTTGACAGAGCAGGTACAAAATTTTTATTGTAGTAACCCTCTAGAGGTACAATATGTTACTGTAACTTTCGCTTTGCCCTAAGATATTCTATCAGATTCCGTTTTCAGATTTAGAAAATTTGTATTTCAAACAAAATAGTACCAAAACATATGTGTAACTTCCGCTTACCGTTTTTTTACGTTATTTTCCCAATGTATGTTTGATGTACACCCATATTCCGAAGCTCATCACATACGCACGCAAGCACGCACGCACCGACGAACAAACGCACGAACGCACGCACGGTTGCACGCACGCATTCACGCACGCACGCATGCAAGCACGCATCTGCGCGCGCGCTGCATTTCCATGTTCATAGTAACTATTTTCATTGTTTTCAGAGTCGGAATCAATTTTCAAACTGCGTTCCGCATGTTATGAGTCAGTAGAAAAAGTAACTTTACAGAGGGATATTAAAGTACATAGAAAATCGTGATATTTTATGCAGTTTGTTCTTGTGTTACTGCTAAGCAGCAAACACAAGGTGTTGTTATTTTATTCTTTATAATTATCAAATAGCTATGAAATAACAACCCTACAACATTTAACACTCAACTCAACATGGTATTACCGAAATTTTGTTAATAACATAAGCTTAGGCGTTCTATAACAAAAACAAATCAGTTTTGTTTTTATATCTTCTACTGAAGATGGTTACTTACTGATAAAAGTATTGACGCATTGAAAGTAATGAAAAATAAACCATTAGAAATATAAACAGGTTCCCGGAAATATAAGTACTTTCTTACACTTTTAACGAGAATGAAAGCGAACAGTTCACATTGTGTTATCGCCGCAACATTTAGGATTAGGATTTAGCAAGATATATAAAAACGTCTAAGCTATTTTCCCAATTTAAAACAAGCAATGCTGACAATAAAAGATTGTAGTGTCAGCTGGTTAATTGCCGGTGGCTTATGATAATAAATATTGTTTTTTATTGTTTTGTTGTTAATTCAGAAATAAAAAGAATAGGAAATGTAGAATATAGATATGAGCTTAATGCTACTTACAATAAAAACAAAATCAGAAATACACAATGGTGTTGAAGATTCCGGTAATACAAACCACCCGGAAATGAGGTGGCACGTCTATCGCGGGAAGTGACGTCGAACGTTTGTGAGGGAGCATTCAAATGCACCCCTTTAGCTGATGTCGCTCGTTCCGTCTTGAGATGCTGAGGGTGGAGCCCATGAATATTATATTAACAAAACTCTAGAGATCTACACGGGGAATGTAAATTAAATTTCTCTTTGTTTTTCCACATACCTATTACGTCATAGAATTGATTTGATTTTATTACAATGCTGGCATAAGTTAAACAATTCTCTCGAGTACCTATATAAAAATAACTTTTAGACCTGATGATTTTTGATAATTGCAAAAATTAGTGAGTATAGTATTTGGTAATAGTTCCGTATTTTTGCCCAACCCTGTATATTAAGAATGAATTTAGTTTGTTACGTTTTTATCCATTTCTCTCTGTTACGTTGACAGTATACAGTTTCGACCGTTATTTGTGTCAAGGCCGTATAAAATTGTTTTTTGGAGCGGTGGGTAACTTTTTGCAAAATGTGAATTTTAATTGTTTTTCTTCTTTTTTTTTTCTTCTTCTACTCCTTCTCATGCCTTCATGTTTCTAGTTGAATGTTGGGCAAATCGACAGCAGCTTCTTACGCTAGTTTATCTTCCAAAAACTATCAGTTTTTCAGATTCTCTTTCACTCCATCTCTTCAACTTTTGCGAGGTCCTCTTTTTGTTCGCAATCCTTGGATAGCGCCTTCCATGGTATTTTTGACAATCTTAGCATCCCTCATCCATACCACGTGGCCCGCACATCTTAGTCTTCTTGCTTTGATAGTTGCCACTATATTCTCTGGTTCCAGTACCTCCCATATTTTAACGTTTGTTTCTTTTTCTCCAATTGTTTCCTTTCATGATGGGTCCTGCACTAGTCTTATAACCTTTACCTCGAACGTTTTTAGCAAGTTGTTTTTGTGTTAGCGTGGCAGGGCTCGCTTCCATACACCACTACTGGGCGTAGTATTGCTTTAAGCAATAATTTTCTCCTTTTTCCGAGACAGTATACAGCATAGATAAAAAATATAATACATTGTATACAGGGTGTTTCCTAAGTACGTACAGAAACTTTAGTAGGTGATTCCTTGGGTTATTTCAAGAACAAAAGATTATATAAACACATGTCCGAAAATGTTTTCGTACGGAGTCACAGCCCTTTGGAGGAAGAACAGTTTAATCACTTTTTTGTCGACAACTTTCGCAATAATTGCACTAAAGTTTTGTAATTTGATATATGAATACTACTAATTTAGTTTAGTATTTCTACTAAATAAGTGCATTAGAGGTGTCTCATAAGAGGGGGAGGAATTCCGTAATATAAATGCTTCTAAATATTTTAAATCTTTACAGTTTTTGAAGTTTTGTTTATAAAATCTTATCCTCCATACAAAACCACTCAAAAACGGTTCTCTGTTGAAAGTTGCTATATCCAACAGTTATCAAGATAATTTAATGTTTTTGTAAAATCGAGTTGCCATGAAGGTCTAAGAGTTTTCTCAAGTTGCCCAAATCGTTTTCACAAATTTTGGGTTGAGTGGGTTTCTAAAAACACTTCTCCGGAGACGTTCCGTTACAGAGATACTGTCTCCAGAAGCGGGAAATTCCTACAACTTAATTAATTTAAATTATTGCCTTTTCAGGAGGCTGTAACTCCGCAATCAAGCATTTCTAGACTTATTTATTTTATTGTTTTGATGTGTAGAACTTGTCCTCAAAGTTTGTACCAACTATTTTCGCATCTTACGAAGCACTCAGCCCCGCATGTCAGTGATTTTTTATAAAATTTGAATTATTCCGAAAACTGTTATATATGTAGCTCCGTAAGGAAGCGTTTTCAGACATATGTTAGTATAAACTTTTATTCATGAAATAACTCAAGGAATAACCTCCTAAAGTTTCTGTACGTACTTAGGAACACCCTGTATAATTATTATGTTGGTGTAATAGGTCTTTGCGCGCATAAACCCTTAATTGCCTGGAGTATATTATAGAAGTCAGATACTTAAAATATTGCTGTTTCAAAGTTATATTCGTCTATGGATATACAGGGTGTTTCAAAAATAATTACAAAATTTAAAACTCACAGTAGATTATAGTATATACGAGTAAGTTCACGCTAAAATCAGAATTTACGCCATGCAAGTGAATTTGGTAATTCGTGCAATTATCTGTTACGCACATTACTAAAACGTACTCTACTCTAAACAGGAAATAGTCATAACCGCTGTCTTGGAAACCGTTCACTTCTTATACAACATGGCCGATGTAAATCTCAACCGTTCTCAGAAACGGCGTATTATAATTTAAATTCTCGTAAGTAAAGGCGTCAAATGAGCTGAAATTTTACGCAGACATTGTTCGCATTCAAAAAGTCGCAAGAATTTAAATAGACTAACCGTTTTAATCATGGCCGTGAAACTGTTCGCGACAATCCAGAAAGAGAAGGTTCAACTGTTACATAAGTCATTTCTGCTGTCATTAAACGTGCAAAAATGAAAATCGCCAAATACCCATCTGTAAAATGGTAGAGAAAACCAACAACACGTTTAATGACAGCGGAAATGACTATTGTTACGGTTGAAACCTTGTTAAACCTACTTTTCGTGGGTTGCCACGAACAGTTTCATGACCATTTTAAAAACAATTATTGAATTTACATTCTTAAAACTGTCAGCTGACCGTGCATAATATTTCAGTCGGTGTGAAGTTTTTATTAATAAGAAAGCGAGAAATTGAATTATAATAGGCTACAGTTGACATTTATATTACCACATGTTGAATAACAAGTGAAAAGATTCCATGACAACGATTGTGTTGTTTCAATTTTCAGAAAATAAATATTTAATTTACTTTTAATTGTTGATTGTATATTGTATGAAATATAACTGCGAAACATAATATTTCTGTATCCTTAACAGTTTTCTTGAGAAATACGTCGCTGAAAATAAAGAAAACTTAAAAATTCTTAATTCTTTTTTAACGTCTCTCATGTGATTACATTTTACAAACTTACCTAAATTCTAAGTCATTATTTTAGATGCTCTCTGAAATAGCAACCTACTGTAGATACTGAAAATACATGGAACAATAGAAACAGGTAAGCGCTTTTCAAGGGATTACGAGGGAGGCAGCACGGGTGATTACTCTAGAACGTAGGGAACCTACTCCAGGTCAAATTTTATTGGGAATTGTTTTAATAAGGCAACCCTCCTTCGATAATCCTCCAGTTTAACTTGCCATTGCCAATATTTGCAACACAATAATAGTATTATGAGAGTATTAGCTTTTTTTACCCTAATTTTATTGGCATTGAGTCCCTACAATTTAGTGTGAAAATTTTAGTATATCATCGATTATCTAGTACAAAACTAACATATTTATTTTATTTATAATTCTAGCTTTACCTCGTTGAAGTCCATACTTATTGAATATAGGTATATAAAATACTTAATTACTTCAACAATATTTATTTATTTTAACCTTATACCTATTTCGGCATGTTTACATGCCATTGTCAAAGGTTATATGAAAAAGTAAACAGTTAGTGTTGTTATAGCAATAGAACTTGGTGACTTGATCGCGGTAATCGTCTGCAGATGACTTGATTTCTTATCCCAAAATATCCAATAGAGGAGAATTTAAAAGATCAATTTGCTCATTCATTAACGGTACAGTTTTTAAATGTTTGAGAATTTCAAAACTGCTTCTAGTATATCTAATTTACGTTTATCATCACAAAAGTGTAAACATTTTATGGTGTTATAAGATGTCACTGAATGATTTTGTTTTACTAAGTGTTTAGCGTAATTGGATTAATGTGGGTGTTTGTATTTGTAACAACGTGCGTGTTCTTTATACCTAACATCAAAATTTCTAATTGTCTGGCCTATATAAACCGAATTACAATGCGAACAATTTAATTTGTAAATGCCTGATTTTAGCAAATGGTCTGTTTGTATTTTGCATTAAACAAAGTGTTTAAGATGTTTCTAGTTGTTTTAAAACTTACTTTATATTTATTTGTTTTGTTTATAATTTTAGCAATTATTTTTGATTTGTCACTAAAACATGGGATCGAGGCACATTTAATTGTATCGGATAAAGTTGGAGTATTCGGATACATTTTTTGAATGGCTAATTATTAATCTTTTTCTTTAATTAATGTATCAATAGGTTTAGTATTATAACCATTGCCATATGCAATTTGTTTAATAATTGAAATTTGTCTATTATAATTAATTTCATCTAAAGGGACCGTCAAAGCCCTATGTATCAGGGATCTGTATGCTGTTAATTTATGTGTTTTATGATGACAAAAATCGTGCGGTATTGTAATGTCTGTTCGTGTAGGTTTTCTATAAACTGAGTATTCAAATTTATTAGTTGAATTAATTTTTATGTTTAAATCTAAAAAGTTAATGGACATATTTTATTCAGTTTCTAGTGTAAATTTTGTTTAAGTATATGCAAGCTGTTAATAAAAATTGAAAATTCATTAATTAATTCCAATGAACTATCAAAACATGCTAAAATATCATCAACGTAACGAAACTAAAATATAACTTTCTCAAAATGATTTGATTTGAAGTTTTGATCTTCTAGATTTTCCATAAGTATATTAGCTAAAAGAGGTGAAATTGGACTTCCCATGGGTAAACCGTCTTTTTGAAAATAAATTTTATTATTAAAAGAAAAATAATTTTGATTATGATAATTTAATTTTTATTAACAGCTTGCATCCAAACATAAAATTTACACTAAAAACTGAACTAAATAAGTCCATTAACTTTTTAGATTTAAACATAAAAATTAATTCAACTAATAAATTTGAATACTCAGTTTATAGAAAACCTACACAAACAGACATTACAATACCACACGATTCTTGTCATCATAAAACACATAAATTAACAGCATACAGATCTTTGATACATAAAGCTTTGACGGTCCCTTTAGATGGAATTAACTATAATAGAGAAATTTTAGTTATTAAACAAATTGCATATAGTAATGGTTATAATACTAAACTTATTGATAAAAAAAATGATTATTATATAGCTATTCAAAAAATTTATCCGTACACTCCAACTTCACCCGATACAATTAAATATGCCTCGATCCCATATTTTGATGACAAATAAGAAATAATTGCTAAAATTATAAACAAAAGAAATAAATATAAAGTAAGTTTTAAAACAACTAGAAACATCTTAAACATTTTGTTTAATGCAAAATCAAAAACAGACGATTTGCTAAAATAAGGCATTTACAAATTAAATTGTTCGCATTGTAATTCGGTTTATATAGGCCAGACAATTAGAAATTTTGATATTAGGTATAAAGAACACGTCCGTTGTTACAAATACAAACACCCACATAAATACAACTACGCTAAACACTTACTAAAACACAATCATTCAATGACATCTAATAACACTATAAAATGTCTACACTTTTGTGATGATAAACGTAAATTAGACATACTAGAAGCTTCTGAAATTCACAAACAGTTAAAAGCTGTACCGTTAATGAATGAGCAAATTGATCTCTTAAACTCTCCTCTGTTGGACATTTTGGAATAAGAAATCAAGTCATCTGCAGACGATTGCCGAGATCAAGTCACCAAGTTCTATTGCTATAACAACACCAACTGTTTACTTTTTCATATAACCTTTGACAATGGCATGTAAACATGCCGAAATACGTATAAGGTTTAAATAAATAAATATCGTTGAAGTAGTTAAGTATTTTATATACCTATAATCAATAACATATTTATAATAATCGTAATAATTAAATTATTTATATCAAATAAAAAGAAGAATAAACAACTAAACAAACAAAATTGAGAAATATCATTTCATATTTAAATGTCTATCAATACACAATCATTAATTCACAAAAATATTTCAAATCTAGTTCATTGCTGGCAACGTACACACAAATACGGGGCTGAAGGATTACGAGAGAAGCAACACGATTGATTTACCTAGGGAAGCTACTGCAGATCGGATGTTATTGGAAATTGTTTTATTAAAGCAACCCTCCAGTACTAATCCTGCCGTTTATCTTACCATTCATGATATTTACAATGCAATATCAGCATCACAAGGTTATGAGGTTGTACAATGTACATACTCGGATGGTTGGTTATCGAGAATATAATGCATCTATAATAAAGCCACCCGCCCCCCTTCATGTTAAATTTATATAATGTTGCCGAACCAACGTTAGTTCGGAGAAACAAAACTAAAGTTACGAAATTAAAACGTGAAGTGCGACATTTTAAGCGAACCAAAAATTCAATTCGCATTATAACGAGATATAGTATACTTCCCGCCGGCCAATACTACCCGCCGTTCCCCTAATCAAAGTGCATCAGAGATGAACATATATTAAGTGGCGGTTTGTAAGAAACGCAAAGTGGGCGACGCCCTTCTAGCGAACACGCGCAGCAAACAATAACACAATAACATACTCCACTTTTTTAAATGCAATACAGTTTAAGTTCTACTAGGGAAAAATGATGTTTTTATTAAAAAATCCATGGTGGCAAAAGTACAGGTGTTTGCGCGCCTCGTAGTGGCATCGTTGTCTTTAGAACGCAACAGCAGCTATGTAAAGTAAACAAATGAGATAAAACATACAAAACTTCCATGGCAGATAGAGTTGGGTCACACTAGTGTGAGTCAGATTTAGTAATGCTGCAGTTTTGGTTGGCGTTCTTATCGCGGTGCTTAGGTTATCTTATAAACAAACCTTCCCGCGGCATTGGCATGGCAAGGTCACAATTCAATAGCGCTTAAATGCTGGCAACTTTAATATACAGGGTTGGGCAAAAGTACGAAACAATGCAAATATCTTTAATACGGCAACGGCGATTTCGCAAAAATTTTCTTCATAAAGGTTCCGATATGCGGCGGATACAATGAAAATATCGGCGGTTTAAAAAGACTTCCGGTTTAGCCGTAAATGATATCAACTTTTTCATTTTAAATAGAATATTTTTTGATATATCGATAGAACTCTTTTTTGCGAGTTCAGTGATATAAGGTTTCATGCTTTTATTTTCAATAATTCTCGAGATATTGAACAATAATGTTTCGTACCTGTTATCTAGCAGCTCATGAAAACAAAAGAATGTGAGAAGCTTAAACACTAGCGTCTGGTGAGTTCGACAACAGCCGATCCTGACTTTCTCAACCTCGTCTAATATTGGTGCGCATTGTGCAGTGTTAGCTTGTGGGAGTGTGATATTTACATCGAAAGTAAAGCAAGTTAATGAAAGTGTAAGTGTAAAGTGAAATTGCATTGTTAATGCCGATTTTTTCATTGCTAATGCAAAGGAACAAATTTTTTTTTTAATTTATAACATGCACAGTACAGCCTAGAAAATACAAAGCGAGAGTAGCTTCTGATTTTTATTTTTTACAAGAAGGAATGTTAAAAATATTTTTTTACCCTTTGACTACCAGCGGTACTAAAACGTACCGTCAAAGAATTTATATCCAGAATGCCAAACATATTAATACTCACTTTTTCTGCAATTTTTTGTAATTTTTTGTTGATAATAGATTAAATATTAAGTCATTCCAAAAAATTAAAACACCGTTTCCCATTTAATTTATTTTGTAGAGCTGTTTAAAAAAATAATAATTAAATAATTTTTTTTCACTACTAGTAATATGGCGTAGCGTTTTGACACATAATAGAATGCTGTGAAATTCAATTTCTCTACCTTTGCTCACTGACAGGTAACTAATTTTTCATTATTAACCACTGGTAAATAATGAACAAATTTATATTTTTTGATAATCCTGTGACAGTTTTAAAGAGAACGTTTTTATAGCACGTTTTGATATAATGGAGAGATTCTATTTAATGGTATTTTATGCATAAAATAGTTGTTTAAATAAATTAATTCAATTTTAAAAACTTCGGTGTATTTGAATATACGTTTTTTGCGCCGTAATAAATGACAACTCTGTCAATATCAATTTCGCCTATAATACAACCACACAAAGTAAAAAAGAGAAAATTGTTAATAATTTCAGTATTTTAGATGAAACCAGTTCTTAAAAACAATGTTTTTGAATACCAATGATGATTTAACAATTTTCAAACAACCGTCATGCCAAAAAAACAAAAAACTGTCATTTGTTTTATAATTTGAAATAAACAGGGATTTAAGTTAAAATAGTCATTTTTCGACAATTATAATTGTTTATATCACTAGTAGTGAAAAAAAAAGTATATACGCCTCGGTAGAAAAGTCTTATAGCCCTCAGGCCTTACATCTAACCTTAGCCCTCAGGCTATAATGGTAGACTTTTCTACCTTGGTGTATAATATACTATTATCGCCAACCGTCAATAGAGCCATGCATTACCATAGCGATTTTCTGAAGTAAACAAACACTTTTTCTATTTTGGTTCTTTACTGACTACTTTATGAAACTCATTTGGATTTCATAAAGCAACTCCTAAAAGAATTCAAAATTTTATTTTGTTAGGTTGGTGACAACCATGTGACAACAAAACCTTCACGCGTTATAAACATAACCTTCAAATTGTAAGTTCTAAAAAAGATTATTTAGCGTATTTTCCGCTACTTTGCGTAGCTCGGGTGGGGTGCAAGATAATTCTTCTTCCATCTTATCTTCAAATCTTAGGTATTTTAAAAATTAAATCACTTTCAAACTGTTTGTCTAAATTTTAATTTGACAGTAGTTAGAATTGTTTGAAATGTGTTTTAAATGTTACCAACAGCCACATAACAAAAACAAAAAACCAAAAATTTTCCTAATCGATTATATTTTTAAATTAAAATATAAAATAAGGTAATTTTTAACTTTTTGGACCAAAATAGAAAAAATAGTATAAAATACACGTTTCATAAGACATTTAAGCGAGCTTGTCCATTAGAAAACTCGCCGCAAGCGGCTCGTTTTCTAACTTGGACGCGTGCTCTAAAATCATGTCTTATGAAACTTGTTTTTTAATATACTATTATCTTACTGCAAAAATCAAACACTTAATCTGCCGCTAATATTTATCAACATAACCAAAACAACTGTTTGACATTAATCAGAAATCGTTTGTCGGTGTTACGGCTCCAACAGTAAAAGTTTTGTTGCGAATTATTTATAGAAAATAATGGTAGAAGACTTTGAGCGCACGCCGCCTGAAATTCAGAAAAAGTCGTTAGAGACGTCCGTTGAAATTCTACCACAAAAATCAGTCGAAAAAAAATTGCCAGTATGACATGTTCTTGGAGTGGTGCAAAAAACATGGAAATAAAAAATATAGTGAAAACGTTTTACTGGCGTATTTTTCCGATTTATCGAAAGAGTATTCTCCTTCTTCGATGTGGTCGTATCATTCCATGGTAAAAGCAACCCTTTCGGCAAAAAATGACGTTAACATTAGTAACAATAAAAAATTTACGGCTTTTTTAGAACAAAAAGGAAGAAATCATATTCCAAAAAAGTCCAAAACTCTTTCACAAGAAGAAATACTTAAATTTTTACTAAATGCAGCGGATGAAATCTACTTGATGATGAAGGTAATTTATGCAAACGTTTCAAAACTAATTTGATATGAATGTAGTAATTCTTTTAGATTTGTGTTGTGATTGGCCTTGCTGGGGCTTGCGGTAATGGTGAACTTCTGAATTTAAAAGTAAGTGACATAGAGCACAAAGAAACAATTCTGGTTGTTCATCCAACTAAAACAAAGACCAACAGGCCTCGATTATTTGTGATCACTTCAGAGTTTGAAGGGAAACTAAAATCCATAGAATTATTTAACAAATATTTAGCTCTGCGTCCTAAGCAGACATCCCACGACCGATTATTCCTAACTTATAGAAACGGCAAATGCCAGTTGGAATCCATACTTTTGGAAGTGTACCAAGCAAAATTGCCAACTATCTGCATTTGCCAGAACCATCACTTTATACGGGACATTGTTTCCGTCGAACGTCCGCCACACACTTTGCCAACGCAGGCGGCGGTAAGGAAAATTTAAAACACCACGAAGGGTAGAAAAGCGACACGATTGCAGAGTCCTATGTTGAGGAATCTGTGCTCAATAAAACGAAAATCGCAAAGACGATTTTAGGTGAAGGTCAAACTGATGTTACCATTGATAATTCTACTGAAGATGTACGTTCACGTTTAATATAACAAATAATAAGTAGATTTGTTTTGTATTCGCTGTTATTTTTCTATCTGTTTACTTTGTCATAATAAAATGTGATAAGTTATACTTAATATCTCCATTATTTTAAATTATAAATTTTTACGGTTGGCGATAAAAGTTTGTATGCGCCAGCCACGTCAGTAAAGTGTCTTTATCGAACTCGCCTGTTACTCTCAGACTCGTTCGTTAAAGAATCACTTTACTGACTTGGTACATAAATAACTAGTATTTTATATTGTACGTCTTTTTTATTATTTAACTTTTAAAGCAACATAAACAACTGACGTTTTAAATTTTAAAACACGTGCATGTGATTAAGGAAGGCTACCATCTCTGCTGACGGCGATAGCGTTACAGACATTCCAGCTGCATGCAGATGAGGTGAGCAAATCATGAAAGTTCGAATAAGGTATAATCGGTTGTTGTCGAACTTACCAGACCCTAGTAACTTAAACAGTTTTGTAGAGTTCTCAAATATGCTTGGTTCGTGTTGTGTTGTTTTGATGTTCGATAGATTGAGCAGTGTGGTTGCAGTAATCAATTAATTAACCACAATAATTAAAACTGCTGAATTTAACATCGGAAATGGTGCAATTAACAGAAAGATTGCAAATTGTTAAATAAAGTACAAACTTCTTGCTAAGTTCGACGACGCTCACCAAAACCAACTATAATTAAAATTTGAAGTCGTTCTCTTTCTGTTAATGGATCCATTTCTAATGTTACATTCAGCAGTTTTAATTCATTTTGGTTAATTAATTGATTACTGCAACCACACTGCTCAATCCATCAAACATCAAAACAACACAACACGAACCGAGCATATTCGACAACTTTGCAAAACTGTTTAGGCTTCTCACATTCTTTTGTTTTCATGAGCTGCTAGATAACAATTACGAAACATTATTGTTCAATATCTACATAAATATTGAAAATAAAGGCATAAAACCTTATAACACTAAACTCGCAAAAAAAGAGTTCTATCGATATATCAAAAAATACACACAGTGTTCAATTTAAAATAAAAAAGTTGATACCATAACCGGGTAAACCAAAAGTCTTTTTAAACCGCCGATACTTTCATTGTATCCGACGTATATCGGAACCTTCATGTAAAAAATTTTGTCAAAATCGCGGTTGCCGTAACAAAGATATTTGCATTGTTCCGTACTTTTGCCCAACCCTGTATAAGTACGGTTTGTACTGTTCGACTTATGATGAATTCTGTGAACATTTTGTGTTTAGAGAAAAATTTGCAACAGTTTACTTAAGTTTGAAATAAAAAATACGTAACAAAAAAAGTGCCTAGTTTTGTCTCATTTGTCTAATAATTAATGAATTGTTGTGTCTGTTGGCGCTAGCCGAGGTCAGAAAGCACGGCTAGTACAGCAAAAAACACTTTCTGGTCGAGATGCACACCCTATTTTTGTGCGATTATTATAAATTCCGTAAAAACGAAACAAATATATTTTTCTACTTCCATCTTTAAAATGCCATTTATTGCATATGTTTCCATGACGCTAAGTGATGTTTTAAATACACCTCGACAAGCTGTGACTTGTGCGCTTTAGTCACGGGCTGAAGTTAGCTCTAGGTTTCTTAATCGCAAAAATTAATTGAAACTAAAAATCAAGTTAGTTGTCACTTGTCATCAATCTGTCAAGATCAAGAAACTTTATAAAGCATCGTAGTCATTTTTTCTTGTTCCTTTCCACTTCACAAATTTACTTTGTCGTACTTTGTCATCGGCAACGTACGACAAAGTATGTACTTTGTCGTACGTTGCCCACAGCAACCAGAAACTGTCTGGCAAATAGTCAATTTCTGTCAATCAAAAAGTCCCACTTTCTTGATAGATCGCACAAAATAGTATATTACATAAACAACAAGAAAAGTGACACAACACACGAGTGGGAAATCACACGAGTGTGTTTGTCACTTTTTAGCGAGTTATGTACAATACTTTTCCCAAGACTCAAAAAATACCAATTTCGTACCTTTGTTGCGACTTTTTCGGTAATAGACTTAACGAACTGTTTTTTTTGCTGCTTCGACGACACTCACTGGAGTAAATTCCATAAAATCATCGCTACTTTGGTCAATATTCATATTTATAAAGTGAAATTGCTCAAACAATGATCAGAAATAGTTTTAATAATGTACAATGTGTAAGATAACCGTTGTCAATAAAATATACCTTTGACATTGAATTTTCAGATTGACAGATGCCTAGCGCGGCCAATCGCGAACAACTTGCCAGACACCACTACAGCTTTACGGCCAATCGCGATGCTTTATAGTGCTTCACCTTTTATTTTTCTAACACACACGTATGAAACTATTAATTTTTGTACCTACTACCGTACCGTCGCGGCTGGCTTTTCATAGCCGAGGCGCAGCCAAGGCAGTAAAACTGCATTTCTGCCGCGTTGAACATATAATTTTTGTTAGAATTAACATTAATATTTTGTGATTATTATGATATATTTAATAATATCGACGTCATCGTAGCCATAATGTTGTTATGACAAATTTGATGTTCATAATTTAATAAATGCCTGTTCGTTTTTAATGCGTAGGCAGTAAAAGTGTATTCTTACTGCCTATGTAGTAAAAGTGTTACATTAGTGACTGTCAAATGTTAATAAAAGCAAACTTTTAATATCAATCAGCGAAAATAGTATGTTATGCAACGAATCTATAATGATAGGTATTAATACACGCTGCCGCTGCCGCTCGTATCGTAATTCAAAAGTGTATTAATAGCCGTTATATAAGAGTTGCAGACACTATTTTTTCTACGACTAGTTAATTAAAAAAATATTCAAAAAAAAATATATTTGAACACTATGCTTCAAAAAACTCGAACTGTTTTGCGATGTTAACTGAGAAATATCAACAACTCTTGTAACCATGGTTACCAAAAAACGATGCTTTGCTGCTATTGGTCAATTTGGGTCATTTCATAATGAAAATCTGTATCGAAATGGGCATCATTATAGTATAGACAGCGCACACTTACTAAGTAAATTAAAACATGGGAGTAGAAAAAATAAAGTCTACAACTTATTTTAGTAGACATAAAGTTTCCACTTGTTCACTATAGGTAGCGCTGTAAATATTTGTAAAATTTGACATCTGTCATCAGAACTATGATCAAAATTTTGTTTTAATTATTTCTATTTCGTAAATTCGCTATAAATCTGTGTCATTACTATTATTTTCCTAGGACTGTAAGTTGTTCAGTTCCATAGTCAAGTGTAATCAAATAAACAATTGTTATGGAGCACTTACATATCTTGTAACCATATGGATGTGGCGCACTTAGGTCGCCGGTAGTGGGAAATATTTATTTTTGCACGACTGAGCATTTTCATGCATTTACTCGCTCTGTTTCTGTCATATGACAGCAAATAATAGCGTAATATATGCCAATTAGACTTTCCTTGTTTACAGGACTAAGCAACAGCGAGACTGCATAAAACCCTGAATTGATCTTCTAGCAGACATGGTCGATCTCCGTAGAACAACTTAAGTTCTCATCGAATATGTATGCCAAGCAATTAAGCACAATTTTGTATATTGATATGCATATTATTAATACTTAAAATCAACGCAAAGTTGATTTCCTATTATAAAAATTCATGTCTCTTATAACGTTATAACAGTTCCGATACAAGAATTAGTTCAGCAGGGGTTCCTTCCGAAACAGCCACCGTGGTAGGTATCATCGGTATATAAAATGACTTTTCCATATCCTATATAGTTGGGCAAATCGTTTAATAATAAAATAAAAATTAGTGGGCCTAACTCGGACCCCTGTGGTCACATGGTGATAAAACAACTCCATGTGCCCTCACACATATTTTTGTCATAGTAAAAAAAGACCAACTAATTCAGAAAAAAAAACGAACCGAACTTTCAGTAATCTATTATACGCGTTTAAATTAAAATAACTGTAGGCCTAACTTGTAAGTACTGTCTAATAAAAAGCTGTTTATGTTAGGCAACTGTCTAATAAATACTACTTTGAAACATCTCACGCACTATCATTGGTATTGTTTAAAAATAACAAAAAAGAAGAAGTAATTTGAGTTGGTTTCAAATTCACAGCAAACAAAGCGAACGTCTACGTGTTTTTTGAGACAAAAAAAAATGGTTTTTTGGAAGAAGATTACTCTATATTAAAGAAAACTAGAGACAAGACAGCAAATCCAATAGTTAAAAATTAGGTAGGATGGGGAAATTTAAACCCCTTAAGTATTGCTGCACCTAAACCTTGAGTAATCACTCTTATTCTACTATCACTCATGAGCAATTTGGATTAAATAAAAAATTGTAATTGTTCCCCGTTTATGAAATAATGATGCATGAATTTTCGATTTTCAAAAATTCATAGAAGGTGTCGCAGGGAAGTTACAGATCTAGGACACGAACCAAATTGTAACTTATCCCTAGTTCTATTACTTTATAAAATTTAAAAAAATGTTTCGGTCAGCTTTACAGTAATACATTTTTGTAAATTTCCAAATATTTGAAATATTTTTTTACAACACCGTTAAAAAAAGTCCACTTTTCAATTATTATTTGAGAGAGAAAAAGTATATACATTCTTCTCATTGAGTAAATACTTTGCTCGCTAGTGAAGTAAGTACTTTCCTCAGTCAATGTGTTTTTCATAGCACTGCGTTATAGCATGTTAGGCTACGTGTCTTTTATTGCGATAAATGTTAAATTTAATAATTACATTTTTACTAATTTATAAACGATTTTTACGACGGTGTCGGAAAAAAGTATGCGTACAACCCGTGAAGAAAGTGTCTTTCCCTCACTCGCGTAGATATTCTACATCTGCTTCGGCTCGGCAGATTACTCGGTACGCTTGTAAGAAAAATAATCATTTTCTTCACTTCTATTAACTATTTTCTATTTTCCTTAAGTAATAGACACTTTATTTCACTAATTTGAGTTAGGTAATAAACTCCATTATTTCACTCACTGAAATAATGAGATCATTAGGTCAAAACTAGGTATGTGTCATGAAAATGTCAAAAATTCATAATTTCAAATGCATTTTTGTTTTATTCTAATTATTGCATGCAACACGTAAGTAGAACGGGTGATTATTTCACACATGTGACTGCAACACTCGCATAGCGGCTCGTGTTGCAACATTCACATGCGTAAAATAATCACCCTCATTTTCTTACTTGCTACATAAATAGCCATTACTTAACAGTTTTCATGCGCCCAAAATTTCTACTAAAGACTAAAATTAAGCTCTCCTAGGACTACTTCAACGCCATATTTGATCCCGATCGGTCAACTGCTTTTTAAATAATAGGGCGATAAAGTCATAACTTTCAAAACATTGCAGTGATCGCCATTTTTAAGCTTTGAAGTTCGCTTTGCCCTATAGTCTTCTATCAAATTTAGTTTTATATTTAGTAATTTTTTGAAAAAAATTGCTACCAAAAAAACATGACGAACTTCTACTTTCAGTTCGTACAATAAAGCATAAGGGCTCGACAAACTTTCGTTGTACTATGTACACCAAATTTCATTAAGATCGGTCCAGTAGTTCCTAAGATTTCGCGTTACACACAAGCACACATACGCCACTTTTTTGGGTTTCTGGGGATCCAAAACAGTTATTTCATTTCCTTCTAAATCTCAGAATTGAATATTTTTGCAATCGCACTATATTTCTATACTAGTAGTATTAAAAAATAAAAAAACACTACGATAGGCCACAACTATTGCATTTTTCTGGATATAAAATTCACATTTGACTCAATTTTTTTTAAATTGTCTATTAACCTGTATATTTCTCTGTTTTTAAGGAGTTTGTCATTTTATCTTCTTCTAAACTACTTCACCAACAATAAAGAAACAAAACAACTCTTTTATTTATACGCATTCAATTCTCCAACAAATTATAATTATTTAAGATATTTTTCTAATAAACTTAATAGCTGTTCGTAGAAAAAAAAATTTGGCTGATTGAAATGTAGGTAAATACTTTTAGTTGTATTGAGAACTAAGATGCGAATATTTTCTTCCTACACGTAAAAATATGACAGGCCCATGGTTAGTGACAGCTTGGGTCCTAAACAAACAGCAATCGGAGAATTACTGTTCGAACCTCAACTTGTTGATTTAACAGTACGCGTCAATCTATGGATCAACGCATTTCTATTCGGTGCAGCATCTATTCCATAAGAAAGGTTGGATAAACGAATAGTACCTTTTTAACTTGCATTTATTTAAAAAGCAAATTTAACATTACATACATTACTTAGAGCTTAATATGAATGAAATTATTTAATATTATATAATTGGAAAATAGAAAACGAACACATATTGTTTTTTTTATTAATTTTTAAACAATGAATAAAAAAGTCTAATACAAATAAAATTAAATGTTATCATAGTAAAATATTTTTCAATAACTATTGAACAATACCATGCTGTACTATAGATTGCAGGTACTTTATAACTATCTCACAACATTTAATAAAATTGTGAATGTTTTTTTCCACTACTAGCATTAAACGATATCATTATTTACTTTGTTTTAGAGCCAAGAAGATGAATTTCTTTCCTAGTGGTTACTAATATTTCATTTTTAACTACTGGTTAATAATGAAAACAATTGCTACCAATCTTTAAATTCACCATAAACTTCCATGTAAAAATCTTTTGATTTTACTGGTAATAACTGTTCACCAACACTTTCTGCACCTTCCCTAATTTCAGAAGGAGTGCAGTTTTCACTCAAATCATCAAAATTGGACATTTTATAAGCACTATTATAAAATATATATTTTACATAAATGTCAATTGAAATTAACTATTTCTCTTGTTTTTTTTTTTCAAGCATGGCTACTTTATTTTTGTGTTTGATATTTGCATTTGTAATTTTATTTTTTATTAATGTAAAATCAATTAATTATAAAAGGAATAAAGGTGCTAGTAGCGGAAAAAATAATATATAAACCACGGTAGAGAAGACTTATCAGCCTCGCAACTTATTTCCCTCGATGCTTCGCATCTCGGAAAATAATTCTGCTCGGCTGAGAAAAATGTCTTCTCTACCTTGGTCTATAGTATACTATTACATTATCTATTTTGGATCTTTGGTATTAATTAGTTAATATTATATGTATGTAGAATAATTAACAAATTCAACAAGTATGTATTTATTTATTGTAAATAGAACGGTATTTTATTTTAGCTTCATACGTGTTCCGACATGTTCCACGCTGTTATTTCATTTCCTGAAAAAAATTGAAAAAACTGTCAGACAAAAATAATTGCGTAATTAAATTTCAGTTATTTAAGTAACAAGGAATGTAAAGACGTAATAACATTCGAGGCAGGTAAATACGATCTGAGGCGAAGCCGAGGCTTGTGGCCTGCCGAGAATGTTCCGTTTTACTTATTAAATTTTTCACGCTACCGGCAATGTAAGTAGGCCTACAGGTAGAAATTTAATCATATTTTTAAAAGTTCGTTTTGACAGCTGTCATCGGAATTATTTTTTAAAAGCCCCATTATTCCAAGTTGTCTGTGCTTGTTACCATATCAACGAACAGTTAAAATCAACATTTTTAACTATTAAGTTCCGTCGTCAAGGGTAACTAGTACACGAATGTTATCAGCCATTTACAATCCCTGTAGCTATGGATGTAAGGCCTACTTACATTGCTGGTAGCGTGAAAAAGTTTTTTACTAAAAATGTGCTTAACATTATCTTACTTGGTCTTTCTTTCCAAATAAGGAATTATCTAACTCCTGTGTTGTCACTACGTTCCTCCTTATTAAATCGAATCCGTCACTGTAGAACTTAAATTTGCAAATCAGCTGGTTGACGGCGAAATGTTGTGCAGTTCAAATTTATTTGTTTTTGATGGTAAGTTCAGTTTATCTAATTTCTTACATAATCACGTTACACACTGTTCATTTCTTGTTGTTGTTTGATTGGATTATTCCAATATTTGAAAATTGAAACTTAGCATAAATAAATTAGGCAAAAACTAACCTCACTTGCAATGTGTGTTTTCAGGAATCAAATATTTTTCCACGAAAATAAAATTCAATAATTTAATCGAAGACAAACTTATATTGTTGATGAAAACTCTTCCATATTATAGAAGACAAACTTAATAGTAATTTTATTCGAAGAAAACTGGATCTGAGCAATTGCGTCACTATCTTGTAATAAAAAACAATTGCCCGTCATTACTGGCGTCTATGAAGATACGCTTCATTTTTCACTTGTTAATTGTTATTAACTTTACTTAAACTCGAAGAATCTTTCTATCCACACTTATAATGATACAGAATTTGGCTTAAACACGAATGTTTTATGCTACCCCGTTAATTAAGGAATCATTAATCTTCAAATTTAAAAAACTTTTGCAAAACGGCATAGAGATATTTTATGTATTTGCCAATTCTCTTTCGCCCTATCATTGTGCGCTCATAAGACTATTATGACACCAAATTTTATATCGGTTTGCGTACTCACTTTTGAGTAAACAGCTGTTAAAGTCAGAATCTTTAAAACATCTGAAAAGCTGCCATTCAATAGCTAGAAAATTTCGTTTTTGAAAATAGCAGTACCAAACAAAATAAGTCTGAATTCCTCTTTTCGTAAAAGCTGTTAGGTCCCTGTAGCCCAAAACATGTTTATTGTTAAAACCTAAATCTCAAATTTTCATGAGTACGTTCCTGTGCTGAAAGTATGGAAAAGTAAAAATGGACAAAGCACTTTAACTTTTAAATATATTTTTATGTTAACATTCTCCCACTGACAGCTGATATTCAAAAACGTATGCCAAGTTTATGAGCGAGCTGTGTAGTAATACAAAATAGCCATTTGCCACCACAAGCATGTTTCAATTAATTTTCAAAATCAGCTTCAAACTTGATACTGACCATTGCTACAAAGTAAAAATGCTATGTTAAGACGCATTTGAATATTTAAAATAAACTAAATTTTGCGACATAATGGATGATAGGACAGTACAACAACAATCAGTCAGATCGGGGCATGTCATATCGCGTTGAGAGAAAGTGGTGCTGGGGTGAAGCGAGGGTGCCGGTGTTGATTGGGGGCGCACTACGGGGGCCCTACGTGACCTAACAAAGGCCAACTCACGACCGCTGCTGATTTAATGATGTCTTGTTTTAATTGCTGACAAATTGCCAATTGCCGCCCTCCGGCGACCCCTTCAATAAATTGTTTTCGTGTTCTCTTCCCATATCTACGTTGTTAAATCTATTCCTGGATTTTATTTTGTTTATTTATATTTTTATTAATTAAATATTTCCTTATTAGTAATTATTGAATTAAGGTTATACAGCAAAATTTTAAATTTAAGATATTTAACAATATATTTCATATAGTTGGCAGCAGAACTAGGTTTAAAAATACAGAGCCTTCATTAATTACTGTTCCCACGTGACCACCAAATATAGGCAACCCAACTTACACTGTTGGTAAGCCTTCCATCCAAAAATTCCCAAGGCTTGTTTACATACATAACCTCACGTTGTGTGTTGACAGTGACACTTACAGGGAATTTTTAGTTACCACGAGTACCAATCTTGAATTGACTTCAACATCTAAATCTACAACTCCCTAAGTCACTGCGAACCAAAGGTCACGTGGGTATCAGTAATTAACGAAGACTCTGTAGAATGCAGATGAATACCAGGCGATCTACAAAAATATACATTACGACTAGCCTTGACCAGCGTTCGTCACGTCTTATTTTTATTCAGAAAGCTACAATATTTATAAGATTGACACTGACATTTGTAAATATATTTTGAACATATAGCTAAGACGTCACGCTCGCTCATACAAAGTTATAAAAATTGTTATCTTATATTCATTAACTAATTGCGATGCAAAAAAATGTGTTGTGGTACATCATTAAATAGACAATTTTATGCTGGCTATTAAAAAAATTTTCTACGCTATCTATTGGCGCATGCTTTGAACCAACGAATATCTTTTATTACCTTGCTATCCTCTAGCTGTACGAGGAGTATTCGCAGTAGGAACACATCAATGTCGTCAATTGTTGATGGTTTAAATTGTGAACGTAAATGTTACAAATTCGTGTTAACTCACCTAATCAAAATACGTAATTTATGCTATGATTACGGTTTAAAATCATATTTTAGGCTAATTTAAAAAATATTTGCACTTTTTAAAATGATTGAAAAATATTTATCACAAATTTATGCTTTTGTAATGTACATGGTACATTCTCCTGTCATATGACAATAGAATTTCAAGAGCACTTCTGCACAAAGTTTTGGTAGAGCCCAGAGAAATAATGTTTTACAAATTAAAAAAAAATACTGATTAGTATTCAAAAATCAAAATTAGTTATCTCTCAGTTACCGCGTTATTCGAAGCTCACGTTAAACTGTAGGTCCTCTGTGCATGTGTGTCACTTCTTCTTTCCGTTTGCTCCTTCCTGGAGCATAGGGCGTTTTTAGACGTAGTATAATAGTATAAGTTTTACAAAACCAAATTACTAGCCTTGTCCACATTTCTTTTTCCTGTTTCAATTTCACATCTGAAATGGGCAGTTTAATCTGTTTCTTCATTTTCATTTTCGCTTCACACAAGCATAGTTTCTTCACGGTACCCCGCCATTTCTTTCTGTCTTTTTTCGTTTTACTAAGTCGTGTCAATTCATCATTTATACAGTGATGTTAGGAAGAGTATGGTGTTGCTTCATCCTAAAAGTTTGACAATCTCGGGAGTCTTTAAAAGATTTGCGCATAGATGGCGCTCTTAAAACTTCAAATTTAAGGTATATTTCAAATTTATCGCGGTTTGATAATTATTTCTATCACTACTTGACCATTTTTGACACCCATTATGTATACAACACTTATTTACTATGTCCAGTCACTGCATGAACTTTACTTAGTACAAAGCATAATTTTAATACAAACAATTTATTTACTGATTATATAATTAGCAATTATAGGTAAGCAAAATAGGTAAATTCACCTTGGGAACAGCAAATAATGATAAATCTTTGTTTTCGCCTTTTGATAAGCCGCGCAAACAACAGTATATTGGCATTTTTGCCTGGAATATTACCGTGGTAATAAATAAATAAAAACACTTCTTACTTTTCAAATTTAATTTTAAATAAAATTGACATTTACAGTTGCGCCATCTGTTGATAAAAATTACAAGGAGCCCTGAGACAAACAATTGAATAGAGTGCAAACACCAGTCTTCATTACATCACTATTTATACCCTTTTTCTAGTTTTCCACTGGTCTGCCATATTTCCTCTTTCTTGCTATTCTGTAATCCAATGTTTGTCTGGTGATGTTTTCCTGTGGTTTTCTGAGAGTGTTTCCAATCCATTGCCATTTTCCTCTGCATTTAGTTTTTCCAATTTGTTCCTGCTTAGTTTTCTTCTGTAGTTCCCTATTTGAAATACGGCCTGATCAAAATATTCCCACTATCTTTCTCAGATAGCCAATTACAAACACTTGCAGTTTATTATTATTTCTTTCGGCCACTGTCCATAATTCCGCCCCATATAGCAACACACTTTTCACATTACTATAAAAAATTCGCACTAGTTTTTAATAATGTTCTTCTTGAATACCACAATTTAGTTAGCAGCTATCTGGTCTTTTTCTACTAATGTTCTAATTTCACTGTCCATGCCCTCTTTTTACATCCACAATACTGCCCAAATATGTAAATATATAATGACTGATGACATCGTCATAGCAGCTGACAATATAGGTGATGCTCGACAAATGATCACAGAACTGACAGCAGCATCGGCACAGGTTGGACTACACATGAATTTTTAGAAAACCAAATTCATGACTAATTTAGTTACAAGTAGCAGCATTGAATTGATGGAAATAAAATAGAACAAGTGCATGAATATAAATACCTGGGCCACGAAATAAGAATTAATAAAGACAAACAAACCTGTGAAATACACCGCCGTATAGGTTTAGGATGGGCAGCTTTTGAGAAACTTCGAGATACCCTTAGAGGAGACTTACCGATATGCCTCAAAAGGAAAGTGTACGAACAGTGTGTCTTGCCGGTAATTACTTACGAGTCGGAGACACTAACTCTAACGAGAAAATCGGCAAACAAATTAAGAGTAACACAGAGATCGATGGAGAGGGCAATGCTGGGTATCTCAAAGCGAGACAAGATACCAAATAGAACAATTAGACAAAAAACCAAAGTCACCGACATTATTGAACGCATCGCACAGGCTAAATGGAAATGGGCAGGCCACGTAGCCCGAATGACTGACAACCGATAGACTAAAAGATTGTTAGAATGGCGACCCAGAGAAGACAAAAGAAGTAAAGGCCGGCCGCCAACCAGATGGAGCGACGACATTAAAAGAATTGCAGGGAATTGGATGAACATCGCTCGGGACAGAAAGCAATGGAGAAAATTAAAAGAGGCCTATATCCAGCAGTGGATGGTAACGGCTGGTTGAAGAAGAAGAAGAAGATTATACCTTTTGGTCCCTAACTGTTAACCTTCATTGTTTTTGTCTTTTCTGCGTTTAATTTTAATTAAACTCTACTTGCTTGATTATTTTGTCTATCTTCCTTTGTAACTTTTGTCTCTTGTCGGTTAGTAGACACACCATTTTGCGAATTCCAAATCCTCAAGTTGTCTCATCCAACTCCATGAAATTCTTCTCTATTTTCTGTGAAGTTTTTCATAACCCAGTCTATCATTATGAGAAATTTTATCAGTGACAGGATATATCCCTGTCTTACTCCACTGTTTATTTCAATATTTCTGTGAGATTCCCGTTTTGATCAATTCTTGCGGTACAGTTGTTACAGAATTCAAAGGCCTTTTGACAGTCGATGAAGCTTAAATAGAGTTCATTTTGCTACTCTAATATCATTTCTATTTCTAAGAGTGCATATTATGTAATCCATTGATGATCCACCCGATTTGAATCCTACTTGTTTTTGCCTTGGGGTTCCTTCAACTGCCTTCTTCATCTTGTCTAACATTATTCTCGTCATTATCTTACCTAGCACACTAATTATTGAGATTGCTCTCCAATTCTGGCATTTACTCATATCCCCATTTTAGGTATTTTCACTACTCTCTGTCCATTCTGTTCGGATTAACTCTTCTTTCCAATTTCTATTCATAAGTGTGTGAAAGATTTTGGTTGTTATTTGTCCCGCCGCTTTGAGCATTTCTGCGGTAATGTTGTCTATTCCTGCTGCTTTGTCTACTTTTAATTGTCTCATTGTACTTCCGATTTCTTTAAGATATATATCCAGCGTGTTCCCCTCTCTCACATCTGGTATGACTTTCTCCATCCCTTTTTTGCTGCAAATGTTGTAGAAGTATTCCATCTATCTGTACTTCAGATAACTTCTTTTCTGTCAGTTTTCTGGTTGTTTCACAGCTTTTAAGTCGTTTCTCTCGGCCGCTTCCTCTGATTTGTTTAGTATATCTTTTTTATAGGTTTCTTTTTATCGCTTTTTACGTTCTTTTCTTTCGCCCAAAACAATGCTTTTAATTCTTTTGCTCGTCATTTGTTCGGTGCGTTTTTTGTCTGATTTGTTTTCTCTTCTGTATCTTCTCCCATGTGTTTCTAGATAGCCATTCCTTATCGGAACTTTTTTTGCAACTCAGAATTTGTTTTTCTGTTTTATTATTTAATGTTCTATTTTCAGCCTTCAATATTTCGTTGTTCGTTTTGCACTTCGTTGCTTTCGTATTTAGCCTTCAATGTATTCTTAAATTTCTCTTTAGTTTTTCTATTTGTTTTGAGCCATATAGAGCTGTGTTGTGTTCTTCTTCTTTTTGTTACCTTCTTCATGACCATTAACTTCATTTCTATTTTCGTTCTCACTAGCTCATTGTTTGACGTTATATCGGCTCCTCTCATTACTTTGACGCTAAAATTGAAGTCTTCCATTTCTTTGCTATTGTTATGTGATCAATTTGATTATCTTATCCACGTATTTTCGTGTATATTTGTGTGCTTCTGCCTATCATCATCTTGTTAAATGCACAAAATTTGGTAAACAGTTCGCCGTTTTCATTTATTTGGCCCATTCCTTCTCTTTCTCTTAACCTGTGTTCTCCTTACCTATTTTAGCATTAACATCGCCCGTTATTATTGTTATATCCTTTGTATGTTTGATTCTTGTTTTATCAAGAACTGACTGTAATTCTTCATAAAAATCTTCTTTTTGTCCTTTGTTTTCATTTCTTGGGGCGTATACGTTAATGATTATTGTGTTAAAGTATGTACTTTGAAATTTAGTCATAATTATTTTATTTGATATGCCTTTTCATTCTATGAAGGCGTGTGTAATTTCTTTACTTAACTTAATAAAACCTAGTCCATTCTCATGGATTGCGTTTTCTCCTTTTTGTCTTGCATAAACTATTTCTATTTCTTGATCAAAAATTTGTTTTCCACATCCTTTCTATCTTATTTAACTTAATTGTAGTATTTCTATCCTATTTTTTACTAATTCATGTTTAACCTGCTTAGTTTTACTTTCTTCGCGCATTGTTCTTGTATTCCAACATCTTATTTATTTTATTTTTCTCACGTCTAGTTCCATTGCAAAGTTTTGTTTTCCCATTCTTCCATTTCACTTCCGAATAATTTTCTGTTTCTTTAAATTGCCGCTATCTTCATCAAGTCTTCCATTCTCTTAATCTTTTACTTTTTTGAAATCGTTCCTGTTCTATTACTGTTACTACTATAACTGTTTTGGGTAATTTTCCTAATCTTCTTTTCCTTCTTCATGCGAGCTATGGTTTACTTTCCTTGCCTTGCTATCTTTATCTCCTCCGCTTTTGTCACTTAACGTATGCTAATACATTCATATGAAAGAAATCAACTAACGCCTACGACGACGACTACGAACCTTGCTAAAAATTGATCTTTTTTTTTCAAGACACCAAAAGTTTTCAATACTTTTTAATTTAATATATGGCATAACTATATCGTTTAAAAATTTTTTTACAACGATTCTGTAAAAATTCACATAAAATGTGTATTTCTGACCTACAAATCAAAACATAACACTGCAATAACTTTTAACTCAAATATAGAACAAATGCGGAATTCGGAAAATTGTAAATTGTGTGGAAAATGTTTTAAGGGTAATGTCGTATTTGACATTAGCGGCAAAATAAGTTTTTGCAAATACGAAAATTTACATTTAACATCTATTATCTAATATTTAAATGTTTACATTGAACATTTTTGTAAAATCAAATTTTAATGTTCAAGTACGTATTTTGGTGAAATCCACATCTTCCAATCAGTAGATAAGCCTAAATAAACTATACAAAACAGTTTACATAAAATATAAATAAAACGCAATTTTTTTTTAATAATCATAAGGCCGTGCGTGAGCACGACTCCATGATTCCCATCCCACCCCCTTAACCGGGCTCAGCGCACTTAGCGCTATTCAGCGGTCTAACATGCCCCACCCCGACAATACATGCAACCCAACAAACACACCACACACACTGTCCATGAACACGCCGGGCTTAACTTATTCAGTAAAATTTCCGACGGGCAGAGGATTCGGACCTACTGCCGTTGGGAGTGTAGTTCTAGAGGTTGGGACTCTAACCACTACACCACCCGCTGGACCGAAACGCAATTTTAAAACTCTCTTTAATTCGAAAGCATATTAAGGGCATAAGTTAAGACAAAAACAAACTATTGTACTTTATTAAAACTTTACAAAAATTACACTTCCATATACAGTGTGTTTGTAAATCTCATTACAGCCTGTAACTTTGTTATTAATAAAGATATCGAAATAAACTTTTTTTTTTTGTTTCAAATGGGAGAATGTATAGCACAAAATGCCGTCAATATTAAACAACGCCTACTGTTTTTGCACAACGGCATATAACTTTTGTTTTTTAAATCCTATATATTTTTAGATATTTGGAATCAGCGCTAAAAATAATTTATGTTGGTACACTTAATCGCAATTTTAGTGTGCATATTTTTTTAAATAAAAAAAGACACATTTTGTTGTTTTTGTTTTTTTCCAAGGCTAATTTTCACCAACAAGGGAAGTATGCCATATCATTGTAAAGCTGTTTTATTGTAGATTTCAACTATCTGATGCAACTCATATGGTTCCATTAAAAAAAATTACGTTTTCAGTTGTTTTAATGAAGTTCGGTGTGGTAATTCGGCTATGGTGCACTTTTAAAGGCAAGTGGCATTTGTTTTACCTTCCTTGGGCATTTGTTAGTGATTTTACATAAGTTATGGCCTACTTTAAAAAATGTATTTTTTTTATTTAAAAAACTCTAAAATTTTGATTTAAGTGTACCACCATAAAGTATTTTTAGCGCTGATTCCAAATATTCAAAAATATAGAGAGTGTTCCATTTAAAGAACAAAAGTTATATGCCGTTGTGCAAAAGCAGTAGGCGCTGTTTAATATTGGCATACGGCATTTTGTGCTATACATTCTCCCATTTAAGACAAAAACAAAGTTTATTTCGATATCTTTATTAATAACAAAGTTACAGGCTGTAAAGCAAATTACAAACACGCTGTATATCCAGTATTGTGATAGAAAAAAAAACTTGTTTTAAGATTTTGATAAAAATAGAAATTTTGAAACTTGAAGAACCAAAAAAGTTGTTTTAGAAAACAGTGTGCGTGTGTAGTTGGGTTTCGTGATATACCATAGTTTTAGGGCTGTAAAAAAACAAAAATGTGTGAAGACTGGCTACGTGCTTCATTATTTGTTTTTACGTTTCTTTACTTTTATAGCATTATGTTTATTACTTATCAGAAGTTATTGATTTCATCCAAATTTTCCGTTTTGATTTTAGCAAAAGAATACAATTTTGCAGATTTGTCTATCAATTGACACCCTTTTCTGGCATTTAGAACAGATCTTTCTGGTAATTAAAAACGATTTTGGTAAACTGCAGATTGTTGTTGACAAAATCAGCTGTAAACCGCTAAATTGTTTTCGTTGCAGAAAAGAAAGTATCGATCAAAAAATATTTTGTGGTCCCAACACCAACATACATAAAAGAGTTTGATAACTAGTTTGGTAAATGCTTTAAAATATAAGTGAAAACGCAGATAAAAATTAAAAAACCAAGAAATATCGAACAATAAATGAAACGATATTTAAAATGCGTAAGAAGGGAAACGTTATTGTGAAATCCGGAAAAACAAGGCTGCTTATCGCGCTCAATCTAATCACATACAAATTACCAAATTCCTTAAAATAACAAACAATGTAAGCAATGCCGTGGAAGCATGGACCATTACCCATGCTCTCCACCATATGCTAGGACAAGCAGGGCCCACAGACAATGCAACGGGGCCCTGTATGCAAGGCTCAAGTACTCGCTCGCCTTAGGTAGCGACTCTCAAGTGCTATTGTACTTGCTCTGCATCTCAGCCCTTGTGTTGTTCGTTGGACGTCATTCTCAATTGTGTGCACCGACTGAATACCCCACATTAAAATTTATAAAAATGGGTGCAAAGATATCTATTATGATTATGTACCGAATTAACTGTAATGATGTTTAGAAATTTGAAATACGAATAGCTATGTGTCAACGTGTGACGCATTCTTGTTTAATATAGCAAAGTGAGAACCTTTTTGAATAAAATAGCTATTGTTTGTTAATCCGAAATGCTTGCCATTTAATTTTAGGTAATATCAACAATAAATTGCGATTTAAAACAGCATTTCCACTTTTGAATTTAGTAATTACAGAGAACGTTCTCAAGAATGAAATTTATATTATTACTGAAACGTAGCGCTAACTCCCGAGGATGCTCCACGAACGAAACGTCGCAAACTAAAATTAATATTTCAAGACACAAGATGAAAATTAAGCGTTTCTAAACTAGAAAGAGCGGCCGTAGCTCAGTGGTAAGAGCGCGGGCTACCAATGCAGCGGATTCGGGTTCGATCCCCGGCCCGGTCGTTCTCCCTCGCAAGGCAACGGGAAACCAGCGAGGTGGATTTTTCCCCAGGAAAACCTCTATGGAGAAGAAGTGCATCCACTTCCAGTGGTTCGGAGCCCACGTTAATCTGTAGGTCCCCTTTGTCTGTCTGTGCAAAATATCTATCGCCGCGCACCAAACATAGACATAAGAGAGAGGTAGTCAACGCCCTGAATAGGGTATGGCACTATAGAAAGAAGAAGCTAGAAAGACAGGGACAGACAGAGACTTTACTTTATAATATTCTTAGGAATGGCTATGCAAAGTGAGAAAGAAAGGCTTTGAAATAAATCATCTTTTTCCAAACTTAATTAGATTCAAAATAAGTTGGCAGATTGGCATAAAATGTGGTAGTGTTTTAAAGTTATTTCAAAACAATAAAAAGTATTTATTTTTGTATTATAAGTATTCAAAAGTTTTTAAACTGATTTCTGGAAAACTAGTTAATAATTATATCTTTTTTTCACTTCTTTTTTTAGTTTGTAGAGTTAAAGATTGGCTATTATTTAATCTTTTTCTCCCATACTCTAATTTGTCTGCAACACCATCTATGAATTTTGTTAAAATAGCTTTGTATTGAACGTATGTGCGGAGGGTCACAAGGAATTCGTATACGTTTTTTACCTAATTTTGTGAAGCAGGGAGAACTTTTTCTACTTCTAACTACACTTCTATTTTTATCAGGCTATGAAAAAATTAATTTTATACAAAAAATCAGTGTAATCGAGTTGTTAGATTTAATTCGTTTCTTTTTATTTAAATCTATTTTTTAGTTAAATTTTTATGAATTTTTCGATTACAATGCTTATGGCTAAGTGGTTTTGTATGATATAAAAAAACTCCATGTTGACTTATGCTGCTTCATGTCATTATTTTAGTATATTATCGTTATTATTTTTAAGTTTTCTCGGTGATTGACGGATCTCTTGTACAGAGAAGAAATTCATCTTATCCTATCATGAACTTAAAAACTGGCGCACAATATGGCAAGTTTGAAAAATGGCCGCTTTCTGAATTTTTTTATATGACCTTTAGGTATATCTAATTTGTCTAGATTTCTTACAAATTGTTTCGTTACTACCCCAGTGACTGATATCATATCACTGATACGTGTCACCATTATTGTCTAGACATTATGTAATTGTATTATTATTACTATTATTGTTTAAATTTTTTATTTGTTCTAAGTATTTACCTGACATTCCTAATGGAGAACCTTGCGGTCCAAAGCACGAGGTAAGTATATTATCTACAATTTTAACAAAGTTTAGATATCGCCTTAGTAATTCATAATTGTAGATTGTATTATCTGATCTATTCAGGTCTTTGGATATAAGCCCGCCTGCTGAGACTGCTACTGGTAAAATTTCTACAACTTTAATATCGTATAGCTGTTAGAATTCTACTTTTAGCCGTGTATACTTATCAGTTTTTTGTAGCTTAACTGTTACCAGATTGTTGGCCATAAGGTGGGTCTCTTCTTCTTCTTCTTTTTCTTCTTCTTTTTTGGTCCTTTTCAGTCCACTTTGTGACATAGGCCTCTTTTTCCTGCTTCCACCTCGTTCTATTTTGTGCCAGTTGATGCCATTTGAAACCTCTAACTGTTTTAACATCGTCAGACCATCTTTAATCGAATTGGTTTTCCGTGATTCCATGGTCTTCAGTTTAATAATTTCTTTGTCCATTTATTTTGTGTCCTCGCAACGTGACCTGTCCATTTCCATTTCTGTTTTGACATACGCTCTACGATGTCGTCCACTTTTGTTGCTTTGCATAGCCAGGTATTTCTCTTCTTGTCTTTCAGGTTACTGCCTATCATACTCTTTGGGTTGTGCACATTTTTAAATGATTGATTTGTTCAATGCTATTGTTTCTTGTTTCAGTACCATATAATAAAACAGGCAAAATACACTCATTGTAAACTTTTGCCTTGAGTTTTTGCGGTACATTCATTTTCATTATATAGTTTAATTTACCATACGCTGTCCATCCCAATCGGATACGTCTGTTTAGGTCTGCTTTCTAGCAGGGGCGTTGCACCGATGGGCCCCAGGGCTAGCGGACCCCTGTGACCGGCTATTAGGAAACAACATCTTTTTATCCAAAAAAAATATTTATTTCTAAGCAAGACCAAAATAGTAAAAAGTTGTATTTTAAGTTTAAATATTTATCCTCAAATAATGTACAATTATATCCTTACATGGGAATGTAATACCGCCGACTGGATTAGCAATGTGTAAAGCAATCATTTTATTATTTAGAGTTTATTAATAAACTCGGTTCCTGGAACTGGAACGGGCCCACGCACGTGCACCCTTGATCTTATCTGCCGATCCGCCACAAAATCACAGTATTCAATAAACAAAACGAAATCTGATAATTATTAAAGTGGTAGTAAGAAATATTTTATTATTTTTATTTTTTGACTGAAATCATTTCAATTTTTTTCCTCAAGGAAGTTACATATCTGTATTAGTATATTATACCTATAATATTTTATGAGTGCCAGTGCAGTATTTAACTAAAATTAAAGTTTGAGCTGAAAGTTTTCTGTTTTCTGATATTTTTCAATGGTAAAAATATTTTCATTTATGGTTTTGTTTATCTAATTGCAATAATTGTTTTGCTTTTAAGAATAAATCAAAGTACAAACACAAATAGGGAGCAGAAAAGCGTGCGATATCTGATAAAAAACAAAAAGAACATGCTGCAAAAAAATGTAAGATGTCAGATTTTTTTGTAGTTTCACACTCAGCTTCTACTACTTCTACTAGTGTTTCAAATGAGTCAATTTCTTCTGACGTTGGGTCAGACTCAATAGGCTCAGAGTCGGAAAAAGTAGGTTCGCCATTGGAAAACGTTCCCCTGTCACCTACACCGTTGAGTTCTACACCTAGTGCCGACGCGCCTAGTATGAGCCTTTAAATGAGAACGGCGGAAACAAACAAAACTAGAGATAGAGAAACCAAGAATATTGAAGATACCAAAAAAGAAATTTTTAAAGAAACATTTCCCTGGGACTACGCTTTATTTAAAGATGGAAAACTTAGCGAAAGTAAAAAACTAGACTTAGTACGTGTAGGTGCTTGCCAACCACGAGGGACCCTAAAACCAAAAATTGCAGTTTTTCGCAGAAATACTTCAACTTTAGGAATAGCTTAGGTGAAAAACGTAACCGATGGTGGCTTTCATATTCACCCCAAATGGATGTAGCATACTGCCACACATGTTGGTTATTTGGAAAGGAAGATGTGGTTCTGTGGAACCATTGGGGACATTTATCCAACAGAATTCATGAACATTCCCGCAGTAAATCACATCTTATGGCTCCAACTGGAATACGGGCATATTTTGAGGAAAAGTCAATTGATGCATCCCTTAAAAAGCAGTATGACGCAGAGCAGAAAAGATGGGAAGAAATTCTTACGTTGCAGTTTGATCTTCTGCGGACAATTACATCACTCACTTTACCTTTAAGAGGTCATTCTAGTGACATACATAGTGCCGACTGTGGTGTATACCTAACATTTATTAAATTTTTTCAAGATACTATCCCCAATTGCAGCAGCATCTAGAAGCTGAGACGAAAGTAAGATATTTATAATAATAATAATAATAATTCAACTTCTTGCAGCTGCTACCAGAACTACTTTGTTAGAAGAAATACAAAAAGCTGTATTTTGGACGGTTATTGTTGATAGTACTACCACAGATAAAGTTAACACTACAGATATACGACCCTTTATACAAAATGTCCGCCCATATTTGGAGACGAAATTAGCGTTAGTTTGGCTACAACGCGCCGGACCAATTTTAGGGCGCTGCTATCGCTATTTGTTTATTACTGTTGAAATGTGTTGGAAACTGTTTTATCGCGGATTTGAGTGCATCTGTCACATCATGAATATAATTTAAGTAGAATTGGCTTCAATATTAATTATTTACGAAAAATTACGATTTGACAATTAAACATGGCAGATGGCTGTCTAACTTTTGGTTTGAATATGTGCTAAGTAATCTGCTCAATACCAGTCATCTGTGACTTAATTATAAATTGTCATTGTAGCGCCATCTTTTTGCAGAATTTTAATCATATAAAACAAGCTGCCGATAGCTCACATATTTACCGTATATCTGTAGTGTTAACCTTATCTGTGGTACTACTGACATTTCAAAAACAGACCAAGTGGCTTTATTGATTCGTTATGTAAATTTAGATACATTAAATAATAATGTGTCAGTAAAAGAAGTATATTTGGAATATTTAAATTTGGAAAACCACGATGCTCCTGGATATGTTTCGTTGTTGTTAGATGCATTTAAACGTCACAATTTGAATACGGACAATATAGTTGGTCAAGCGTATGATGGAGCTAGTGTGATGAGTGGTGGTGAAAAAGGTGTCCATACCCTACTACACAAAGCTGTTAGCCAAGAAAATCATCAAGTTTTCGCACCCTACGTTCATTGCCCACCACATCAATTGAACTTAGTTTTAAGTCATGCGGCAGAAAAAAGTGCCTCAACACAAACACTGAATTTTTTTTGGAAACGTTAAAAAATGTTACAAATTGTTTGCTGATTCACCGCACCGCCGATGGGTTATGCTTAAAGAATCTTGTAAACTTGCTAGATAGAATCTTTTCGGAAATGGAAACGAAACATAATGAAAACGATGAAGATGAAGTATTACCAAGAAAGGAAAGAATATACACTCTTAAAGGTTTGTCCAGCACAAGGTGGTCAGCAAGATCAAAAGCTACAAGTGCTTTATTGCAACATTTTAAGTCAGTGATTGCATGTTTAGAAAAAAATGTAGAGATAAAACACGATCATGGTGAAGTCGCTACAGCTTCAGGTCTTTTGAACAGTTTCACTTTTGATTTCTTAATGACTTCAATTTTTTGGAATGATGTTCTGCAAATTGTCGAAGTTACATCAAAATTATTGCAGAAAAAAGACATTGATTTATTTCCAAGTCGTTTCGTTTATGAAGAGGTCTAAAGAAAAACTTGCGTCACTAAGAATTGACGCTTATTTCGACCAAATGTTTGAATGTTCCAAGTCGAAATGGCTCCAATGTGATATGAAAGAAGAATACATGCATCTAAAAATAAGAAGAACAGTAAATGTGGTATTGTTTGCTGTATTTTTTAATGGCTTTATGGGCTAGTGGCTAGGGCTGTAGGTCACTTAGCAGAGGAGTGCGAGTTCTATAGATAGCGGGCCCCTGCGAAACATGCACCGAACCGCCGCATAGTTTAAAAACGCGCCTGCTTTCTAGATTTCCTTTCCCGTTCTCATTTCTTGCCCTAAATATATGTATTTCTCAACCTGCTCAATTGTAGAGTTGTATACTTGGATGGGTATATTATTATTCTGTCTTTCGCTGGTCATAATTTTTGTTTTACTTATACTTATTTAATTCTAGTCCCACTCTTTGGGATGCGTCGCTTAATTCCGCAAGCATTTGTTGCAAATCTTGTGAATTATCCGTAATTAAAGCCACATCGTCAGCAAAACGCAGATGATTGAGCATATCTCCAAAGATCTTAATGCCCTTATCCTCCCACTGAGTTGGGAGAAGTTGTTTGAATATGTCCTCTAACGCCAGAGTAAACAACTTTAGAGAGATTGTGTCTCCTTGTCGTACACCACGTTGTATTTTGACTTTATCTGTGTTTTCATGTAATTGGACAATTAAAGTTGCGTTCCTATATCGAGTGATCATTTAAATTTCAGCTCTAGTTATCTACGGAAATTTAAGTCATGGCTTTGATTAATTCACAAAAACAAAATTAATTGAAATGTCAAATTTATGAACTGTCAGTAGTAAACATTATCTTAGCATTCTCATTAATAGTTATTTATGTACCAAGTCAGTAAAGTGATTCTTTATCAAACGAGTCTGAGATCATGAGCCGAGCGAGCGAGGCGAGTAACAGGCGAGTTCGATAAAGACACTTTACTGACGTGGTGCATACAAACTTTTATCGCCAACCGTAAAAATGTCTTCTTTCATCATTGTCTATAAATAATTCACGAAAAAACTTTTACTGTTGGAGCCGTGACACCGACAAACGATTTCTGATTAATGTCAAACCGTTGTTTTGGCTATGTTGATAAATATTAGCGGCAGATAAAGTGTTTGTTTACTTCCGAAAATCGCTATGATAATGCATGGCTTTATTGACGGTTGGCGATAAATGTGGTTTATACTACAGCACAAAAAGCTTTTGTTGTTAAGGCATATTTTTGTACATGTCAAATAGTTAATGGCGAAAAGCAATTCTCAATTCTGCAGTCTATGGCAGCATTTCACGAGAGATTTCCAGAAGTGGCAGTGGAGTATAAACACTTTGTAAATATTTTAAACCATTCTGTGAATTTATTCAGAGAAACTGGTTATTAAACTAGAAAAGAAGGTAGTGGTCGAGCTAGAATGAGAACCACTGAAAATATTAACAATATTCGAGAAATAATTACAAACGTACCTATGACATCAAGCCGTAGGTTAACACAGTAAACAGACCTTTCCAATTGTTTGTGTCAATTAATCATGAATTAAATTTCCATAGATAACTAGAGCTGAAATTTAAATGATCACTCGGTATATATTTCTAATTAGGCTCGAGTACCTGTGATCATTCCAGCGTTTTGCATTGCCTCCAATACCACCTAAGTTTCGATGCTATTGAAAGCTTTCTTATAATTTATAAAAGTCATTACTGATGGAAAAACTGCAGAATATCAAATATCTTTATGGATAGGGTGGGTAACGTCTATAAAATAAGCTAAATCTATTTTTTTAAATCTACTACTTTGTCCGGCTTATTATGTTGACCAGTTACGTCAGTACGAATCTGTCTATCCCAATGAAGTATGCTGTTATTATTTTCTAAAACGAATTATTATTATTATTTTTTTTATGTTAATTTACTTTTTAAGTCATTACTCTTTTGTTAATAAGAATATCATTTAACAAAGGAATACACTCTTGAGGAGGTATTTGTGAAAACATATTAGTAACATCAAAACTAACTAGCTTGCTTTGTGGTGGTAAATGTAAGTTAGACAAAATTTACATTAGAAACTGAACAAAATAAGTCCATTAACTTTTTAGATTTAAACATAAAAATTAATTCAACTAATAAATTTGAGTACTCAGTTTATAGAAAACCTACACAAACAGACATTACAATACCACACGATTCTTGTCACCATAAAACACATAAATTAGCAGCATACAGGTCCCTGATACATAGGGCTTTGACGGTCCCTTTAGATGAAATTAATTATAATAGAGAAATTTCAATTATTAAACAAATTGCATACAGTAATGGTTATAATACTAAACTTATTGATACATTAATTAAAGAAAAAGATTATAAATTAGCCATTCAAAAAATTTATCCGAATATCCTAACTTCGTTCGATACAATTAAATATGCTTCGATCCCATATTTTGGTGAGAAATCAGAACAAATTGCTAAAATTATAAACAAAACAAATAAATATAAAGTAAGCTTTAAAACAACTAGGAACATCTTAAATACTTTGTTTAATGCAAAATCAAAAACAGACGATTTGTTAAAATCAGGCATTTACAAATTAAATTGTTCGCATTGTAATTCGGTTTATATAGGCCAGACTATTAGAAATTTTGATATTAGGTATAAAGAACACGTACGTTGTTACAAATACAAACACCCACATAAATCCAACTACGCTAAACACTTACTAGAACAAAATCATTCAATGACATCTAATAACACCATAAAATGTTTACACTTTTGTGATGATAAACGTAAATTAGATATACTAGAAGCTTTTGAAATTCACAAACATTTAAAAACTGTACCGTTAATGAATGAGCAAATTGATCTGTTAAATTCTCCTCTACTGGACGTTTTGGAATAAGAAATCAAGTCATCTGCAGACGATTACCAAGATAAGTAAAAAAGTTCTATTGCTATAACAACGCTAACTGTTTACCTTCATATAACCTTTGACAATGGCATGTTAACATGCTGAAATACGTATAAGGTTTAAATAAATAGAAATTGTTAAAGTGATTAAGTATTTTATATACAGATACTCATTAAATATGGACTTTAACGAAGTAAAGCTGGAATTGATAAATAAATTAATTTATTGACTAAAGGAAACTCAGTTCTAACCACTTCGGCCACCCTATTCATCGCATGGGCCAAACAAGTTACATGAATTAAATTTGGGAAAAAGATTTTTAAATTTTGACCTGCTTCTACCATGTATGCGGCACCATCAGTCACCATGTATAAAATCCTTTCTGGTGGTATTTGATTTGGCAAATAAAGTAGGTAACGAAAGGGTTTCATTGACAAAACGTGAAATTGTCAAATTGTTGGTTTTTTCTAGTTGTTTAACAGCAATTAAATAACTGGAAGAAGGACTGCTGTATAAATCACCTACAATAAAATTCGCTATATACCTATCTTCCTTTAGCATCGGTGGTTTCGTCAACACTAAACCAAATACAATTATTCGAAACAACGTTTCTTATTTTTTGAAGATTTTCTTCGTATAATTTTGGAATGCACGTTCTGGAAGCTGTTTTTCGGAAATTTTACTTGGAAATTTAGAAAGTGCAAGTCTAGGGTTCATGTGGTTTCACTAGAAGAAATTGTGCAATTTCTTCTAAGAACGAATATTTTATTTGACAATTCCACTCATGTATTATAATTCCCATTTGTGAGTACAAAAATCGTAGTTTGCTATCGGCTAAATAGGAAGGAACAGAAATGCAAGTGGATAAAAAAATCGGATAAATTACGTTACCGTAGCAACGCTAGCATTTACTGTTCGTTTATCAAGCGTTGCGCGTCGCATCAGTTTGACAATTGTAAATGTCAAAAACATAATTTAACAGCAAATAATATTCCAGTAAGTATGTCGAGATTTGGAAATATTTGCGAGGCAGAAATAGTAGATAGATTGAAAAATCAACTCCAGAAAATACAAAAAAAAGTCATTCCTCCATTTGGAATTAATTTAGCGAATTTTGTAAACAACGAAACTTCAATTTGGAAACCGAACAGTCAGTGGAAAATGTGGCAGGAATATTGATGGACTGGGGCTTTAATATGAAGAAACAGAATGGGGAAGATTATAAAGAATACGTGGTGAAAACAATCTGGAACACAACAGCGAAAATGTTGCAAAGCATGTATTTCGAAAAATTTAATGTTACTTTCAACCCTTTCACTGATTCGGCATTTAAGAAATCCCGTGATGCACGTAATTCTAAGCGAAAGAACTTACAAGGTAATTTAGAAAAACGTAAAAATAATTCAATAGCATTAACTAAAAGTGAAATTGTTAAAATGGCATTAATATGGGATGAAAATAGACCCATAGGTCTTTTAAAAAGATTTTTTCATATCGCTGCATATGAATTAGCTTGGCGAGGAGGTGAAGCTGCAAATTGTAAAGTACACTATTTTAAAGAAGAAAAATCAAATAATGGTGATTTAACTGGTCGCATTGAATATAATACAGTTTTTTCCAAAACATGTCAGGGTGGCTCAAACAAGTGCTGCGATAGTAAATGGCTAATAAAGAACATAGAAAACTCTAGCATATGCCCAGTAACATTGTTTTATAAAATATTATCACATAGATCGAACCATATTACAACTGATAGATTATTTATATAACTCCCAATCCGTTTTGGAAAAATAATTCATCAAAAGGTTGGTACAAAAATGTTCCTATAGGAGTCAACGAAATTCTTAAGTGGACGAAAATTTCTGCTGAAAAAATTGGACTGGATACAAAGAATAAAAAATTTTTTTAACCATTCTCATCGCTCAAGCGCCGTGTCAACTTTAGCTAAAGCAGGTATTAATGAACAAGAATTAATTAAAATAACTGGACATTCCTCTTCCAAGTCTATAAAGCCTTGTTTACAACTTGATAATGAGCATCATTCGCATCTTGTAACAAATCTCCGAGATAAAGCTTTGGATAATGAATTAGCCACAGTGTCAACAACATCCATGTCAATGTCAACAACAAAATCTGCATCAGTAAAAGAGCAAATGTCTACTGAACCAATTGTATATAATAATTGTATTTTTAACAATTGTTCTTTCTAAACATTATTCTTCTACTTATTGTTCTTTTAGTTTGTTAAATAAAGCTTAATTGAAATGAGTTTTCTATTCATGGAATTGTCTTACCAAATACCACGCGAGCTCAGATTTAGCAGGATATTTTTTACGGTGGTTTTCTCATACTTACTTTCATATAGGTAATTTAACTCGATCTGTTCTGACAAAATCACTCGAGCTACGCTCTCGTGATTTTGTCAGAACAGCTCTCGTTAAATTGCCAATGAAAGTAAGTATTCGAAAACAACCACAAAAATATCCGGCTAAATCTGAGCTCTTGTGGTATTACCCCCGACAATTTATTTGAAATTTTATTTTTTTTTGCTAGAATGTGCATTTTCATGCCATTAAAAGCTAAAATATGCAATAATATATGCCGTATGCCGTACAGTTGTAATATATGCCAAATATGCAAAATAAAATTTACTTTTTATGACTCTAAACATCACGAAACGTGTATATACAAAAAATTAACATTTTATGATCAATAGGAAAAAAGATGCAAATATGCATTTGCCCAACTCTAGCTATTACGTTTTCATTTTATAAATAAGCCATTTATTATTATAATTATCTTTTCTACCACAGCATTTGCTGATGCTTAACTGATGCAGTAGGGAAGAAATTCATCTTATTCTACTGTATTTAAGAATTTCCTCGTTATTTCGCAAATTTGGAGAATTACACTCTTTTGGATTAGCTTACGTTTTTTTTTTGGTAAGCCAAGTGGCGCAATATTGCGCCTCCGGGCTCGGTCATAACTGCAGTAGCAGAAATAATTATAGGCTTAATCTCCACGTTGTCAAGGTTCTATACATGTTTAACATCAATATCTTGGTTTTCATATTTTGTTATCTTCTCGGATTCTGTCTGTGATAAGTTATGAGTTAATGGGCACCCAATGTCGATTATAACAACATTTTTGTTTTGTTTCTCTATTAACACTACGTCTAGTCTGTTATATTCTATGGTCCTGACGGTAGTTATTGATCTGTCCCAATAAAGCAAATACTCAGCAGATGCTAGCACTGGCTCAGGAGAGATCTCTATTGTCTCCCCAGGTTAGTAACATTTTCGGCACAAATCATAAATATCTCTATTCAATATAATTTTTTAGTAATTTATACTTTGGACTCCCCGATCTTGAACAGAAATAACGAAGGTCTTCGTTTCTTGATGGACCTGGCTCTTTTTCAACCAGGTAAATGATTCTTCCTTGTCAACTGATTTGTTCTGTAACGCTGTAAGGTATTTACCATGGCGGGTTTTCACTCGGCTGCTGCAATTTTCCGTATAAGTAGGTTCTCCGTTCTCTCATGATCGAGTCTTGCTTTTTACACAAGTCATGAATATTGACTAAACCCTCCTCCGCCGTGTTTTATTTTCAGATAGACTTTTTTAACTGCTGAACGGGTGTGGTGATACCTAAACTTCCTTAACAGTCTGCGGGTAGGCCTGTCCAGTTTATTCGAATCCGTTTTAGAGTATTTCAAGATTACCAACGATGATGTTAGAACTAAAACAGTTCAGGTGTTTATTGCAGTCACGAGGTTTCCAGAGTTAAGGTAAGTATTAAGAAGTTTGGTTAGTCTGCTTCGGTATTTTTCAATAAATTTTTTTCTTAAACTGAATGATCTATAGATCGGTTTTGGGCTACACTCAGGTATTTATAAGTCTCTTCGGGGGGTAATGATGATAAATCCAGTGTTAAGTCGTGTCCATATTGGATTTTTCCCCTTTGCATGGTTAACGTATGACTGGGTCATATCAACCGAATGAGCGACTGCCGGGTGGTGAAGGGTGTCCTAAAGACAAACATGGAGGGCACAAGAAGAAGAGGACGTCCGAGAAACAGATGGTTATCAGCAGTAGAAGAAGATCTAAATGAAAAAGGGATACAAAACTGGAAAGAGAAGACGAAAAACCGAGGAGAATGGAGGAAGATTACGAAGCTATGGGCCTAAAAGCCCTGTAAAAGCTACATATTATTATGGTTAACGTGGCATATTTGTCCAACCCAAAGACATTTTAATGTCGTTACTAAATATTCTAGTGGTGTTGATTAGTGACTGCAGATGGGTTTTACTTTCGGCATAAAATTTAGTGCCGTCCATGAACAAAAAGTGGTTGATGTTATCTTTGAGATTTATACGATAGCCATAAGGTGCTGGTTTTAGAAAGCAGGATAGCGGGTTCAGTGCCAAAATTAACCAAAGTGGGCAGAGTGTGTCCCCTTAAAAGATACTCTTAGCAATCTCTATTTCATCCAAATTTTCCTTCTCTACTTAAGGTGTCGGGGTCGGTAGTAGTTTATTAAAATATTTTACTATTACAGGAGTAAGACAGGGAAAAGGTTTCAGCCAGTAGTGCTGAATTTGATCAGAGCAGAGCGTCTTTCAGTTTGACAAACAATTGATAGATTTGCTTTACAATGAATACTACTTCTGACATTGTTGGTACGTTTTCTACCGTTCTTTCAATAGCGCGTAACCAGTCCGCGTTTTTATTAAACTCAATGGGTGTCGATTAAATTTGTATCCAGAAGGTTTAGAACCTTTCTAGGCCATAGTTGGTACCAGGGTCCGAGTTTTTCTCTTTTTGGTCTAGATCGCGCTAGAAATGTTTCTGGCTTCTCATGAAATCATGGCTTTGCTGGATTATTTTTGGCAGTCTTGTTGTATTTCCTGAGGCAAGCGCTCTTTGCCTTAAACTTCTGCCTAACCTAATCCCTGTAGCAGATTAGTTTCTGAGCAAGGGTGGGTTGGTGTTGCGCAGCTTATCCTTCTTTAAGATGATTGCGATCTTTCTGCATATTTTCTTGTTAGAATTTTTCTGCCAACAGCAGTTCTTCAGACTCCATGGTCGAGCTGCGAACTAACATCCTTTATAGTGTTTTCCACTTCGTTGTTGGTTTGGGCTGTTGCTTGTTGTGCGACAAAAGTTCGCCTCCTCAGCGACCTGCCACCGACGACCGGCATGCTGTTATGCCCAGCGTCGGTTCCAGGCATACCCTGGCGATCCGCAGGCAGCGGCATTTTTTCGAGACTACTATTTGACTCTATTTATGTCGGTGGTGTGCATTTTATACCTAATAGCAGGCAACAGAAAAGAATAATTCAGGATAGCTTGTGGGTATTCTCACACACTATAGTAGCTGCGTTCTACTCAATTCGGCCCGAAAGGTTAAGGAAAGAAAGAAAAGACAGGTGTCCCACTAAGTCGCCTCTTACGACAGGCAGGGAGTTCCCCGGGCCTATTCTTTATCCGGAACCCAGACGGAATTATTATTATTATTATTATTACTATTACAATTTTTTTTAGTTTTGATTTGGTGTATCATCCACGGTATGGGATTTGTAATTTAAGTGCCTTTTTGTATTACTATTGAATTCATTGTAGTTATTTAATTGTCGGTGCTGTATTTTAAAGTGCAAATGGCTGATGTAAATTGACTGATTATGATAGGAAGGTAATACTGGAATTTCAAAACGAGATACTTACTTACATACATACATACACAATCCTGAGCCTACTTTAAGGTGTAAGGCTTGGTGTCCGTTGGTTGCCACCCCTCGTCATTTTCGATCTAGCTTATCATGAACAAACGATTTCTCGCTTATAATTTCATTATTATTGGGAAGATAAAACCTTCAATGGAAACAAATGTAGCCTTTTATTTTCTATTTTTTTGTCTAGTGTTAATTTTTAGCCTGATCAAGAAAATATTTTTCACAGCCTACTATAAAAAAAAGGTTTCTTGCTTATAACTCCGTTATTTGTGAAAATAAATCCATCAAACCTTATATCAGAGAAAAGAGAAAAAAGAGCTCTATCTAATGACAACATGGCCGCCTTTGACGCATATTTAACAAAAGTTACTGTCAATAGGTATCTTGAAAATTTAAAGACAAAAATTTTAATTTGAGATTCTAAATCTGTGTAAAACAACTGTTTTAATAACGTTAAAACCGCTTTGCGCTACCTTTGATAATAACCGAATTATACACAAAAATCGTAAACTGAAAATTTTAGTTTTTTCAGTCTGTACTGAAAATTCAGCAGAAATTCTAGGATTTAAATGTAGAGCATAGTAGTATTCGAAATGCTGAATAATTCTTTTCATTTAACCGAATTTCTATCTCTTATCGTTTACGAGATCCCCATGCATGCACTCCTTATCTTGGACACCCTGTATAGACTATATTCCTTAATTTGTAATAACACACAACATTGATGAGAAAAATTAAAACCAATTTACGTTCCCTTTCCGTTATCTAAAAATTACTAAAATGCAAATATTTTATTTTTATGATAGCTACCAAATTTTCAGGATTTATAGAGGGAAAATGAATGTGCGTAACAGTGCCTTTGATAAAATAATGTTATTTCAACAATATGCGTCGTCTCCATTTAGTATTATAGTGTGAATACAAACATAATAAAATCCATCATATTTGAATGCAGGGGCACAAAGGAAGGATATGCGATATAAATGGGAGATTTCACAGTTGTCGCGGGCAGTTTGGTTCCTGCTTTTGACACTAAGCTCCGACTTTGCTTCCAAAGGAATCAATTTCATCCAACCTGACCCACCAAAAAAGAATACACTGAATTATTTCTCCATTTCGTACATTATTTACAAAAGACTATAACAATTAAAATCGATAAGATAAGGTGACCGTAAAAGCGTAATTATTGCCGTATAAATTTTTTGTAGAAAACGTATTAGCTAAAAATATCATACTTCATACCGATTTGATAACTAACATGTGAGCAAACGAAAGTGACATCGAGTTTGGCTTTGCAAATTGAAACGTATGTCTGTTAGAACTTCAACTTTGACATGACTTTGACACTTCTAGAAGTAATAATGCACATGACAATGTGATTTCGCTTTCGTTTGTTCAGTGATGTATAAAGAGTATGGTGCTTCAACTTTCACTATTTGCCATATAAAAAATTCATCCTCCGAGTTTGACAATCTCAGGGCTCTTTATAAGATTTGCGCATAGATGGCGCTCTTAAAACTTCAAATTTAAGGTATATTTCAAATTTGGCGCTTTTTGAACGCATTGCGCAACACTTATTTATTAAGGTTAGGTTAACTAATTAATTTTGTTCTTACTTTTATTAGTGAAATATGCAAGTAAGTGAAACATTTATTCAACATTTTTACGTAATGTTTATATTGTAGTTATTTTTGTGGTGGTTTTTAGTTGAAAAAAAGGCGTAATCCACAAAATACCAACAACCAACAATATTGGCCAAACAAATCACCACAATAAGCTGGTATTATAGTGCAAAGCCTAAAAGGAAACCGTATTAACAATAGTTACTAGACTAATAGCTTCTTAATTTATGATAATAGGTAAGTGAAATTAAATTTATATAATTGATGCTTAACAATTTATGAAAAATTACTACTGCAGTTTTGCAAGCTTTGCATATTGCTTAGATTTACGGGAACTATTTCGTTTCCTGCCTTCTTTTTGGCATGTTAGTGTTAATTTTTAAAATTTCGACTCTAATTCTCGCGTTTTGTTTTAGTCTGTAATTCCATCAAAATTAGCAATCATAGGTAAACAAAATAGCTAAATTCACCTTGCGAGTAGCAAATAATGATAAGTTTTTGTTATCGCCCTTTGGTAGGCTGCACAAACAACAGTATTTTCGCATTTTTTGACTAGAATATTACCGTGATAATAAATAAATAAAAACACTTCTTACTATTATATTTACTAGTGTTACCCCAGCACACAATGCACTGACAGACAGCGTTGACAAAACCGGCGAAATGTCAAGTCACGTGATGCATTAGTTCCACTAATGACACACGACGTTATTGTAGATGGCGCCCCAAGTGACGCGCGTCTAGCCGACCTTCATATATATCATAAATTAAAATAATTATTATTAAAAAATCGACGTAGAATAAAAATATAAAAATGTTTGATGTTCCATCTGTAGATAGAGACCTTTCATTTAAAAAAAAATGGTCCAAAATGGTGAGGCGGTAGCCGCTGGAGGAAGGGGAGAAAAAAACCCTTTGTGCTTTTATATATGTATGGATTTTAAAATAAAAATGACGTTTACGGCTGCGCCATCTGTTGATAAAACTTACAAAGAGCCCTGAGATTGTCAAAGTTTGAGGATGAAAACAATTGAATAGAGTGCAAACACCAGTCTTTATTACATCACTTTTTGTTCACATTGAATTAATCATAGACATATATTTCAGTTTTCAAAGCCAAACTTGATGTCACTTTCGTTTTCTCACATGTTAGTAACCCAATAGGTACAAAATTGTAATATTTTTGAAAAATTTAAATTTTTTACATAAGAAAATTTTAAGGGTTTTTAGACCTGTTAACATTTTTGATCATATTTCTAATTGCTGGCTTAACTTTGTAAAATAGAAAATACAATTTTAATTTGAGAAAGTAGGTATTTATTACTAAATCATATTTAATTTGTCCACTAAATTCTAAACAGGCAGTGTAATTGTGGCCTAGGCACATTTTTCAGAAATTACTTTTGAAACTGGTTTTTAAAAGCAAATCGCTAAAACAAACTATCATCAGAAATATCTTGATTAATTAAATTAATCAAGACAAATTTTGTCTTCGTTAATTAGGAATTACACTCTTGTCTACATTGACGGTGGTCACAAGCGTTTACCTTTTTCGGTCGATAAAAATGCGGAATCTACAATAGTAAATTGAGGGTTGAGGGATGGTTCATTTGTCGTGGATAATAATTACTACAGTAAAAACAACCTGTCGGGTAACCCCCACGAGACCTTCTTTGCATTTACTGAAATTTTTGAAAATTTTAACAATTATTCGAAACTTTTAAAATTTTTTTAGACTGTTTTAAATTTGAAAGTTTCGGAAACTGAAAATTATCAGTTTTGAAAATGTTTGGTATAATTTTAATCAAATTTTTGAAAATTTTGAAAATGTACAAAGTGTTGGAAAATTAAAAAATCTAAAACTGTTTGAAAATTTTGAAATGGTTTGATATTTAGTATTTTCTAACTGCAAATACTATTTATTCGTTGAAATCTAAAATCGCATTTTAATTTGGTCATTTTTTGCGATTATCTAATGACCAAATGAAAACTTACCAGGGGTGTTTCCTCGATAAGAAGTTGTTCTTATTGCCATTTAACATGTTCAAACCGATTTTAAAGTCCAATTCATAAATTTTTGATAAGCACAAAAGCAATGGCGGTGGTAGGAACATGAGGTTTGCGCAGCGCGTCTATTTGACATGTGTGGAATACGAATCAAAGGTGTTCTTTTTCGAGCGCGTCTATATTGAAGTAGAGCACCCCTGCCCCTCCTCTTTTTTCGCAAGAGTTATCTGGTTTTATGAAATTTGGTAATTTGTAATTGCATACAATGAGTATCTCTAGTATATAAAATACTTAATTACTTTAACAGTATTTATTTATTTTAACCTTATACGTATTTTGGCATGTTTACATCTGACAATGGGATGTAAACATACCGAAATACGTATAAGGTTAAAATAAATAAATATTGTTAAAGTAATTAAGTATTTTATATACCTATAATCAATAAATATGGACTTTAACGAAGTAAAACTAGAATTTATAAATAAAATTGCATACAATGTTTATCTACTGAAAACCGAAAATCGATTTTGCAACAAATATTTTTTGGCTGTTATTCACTTAAACTGTTCAGGTAAACGACGAAAAAAAAACACGCAATAGGTCTTTTCTCAATAGCAGGTTATTTCTATGGTCATTTAACATGTCCATGCAAATTTTGAAGTCAAAATTCCTAAATTTTTTAGTCGGTGGTGGGGTTGACTGGGTGGTTTTAAAAAGATCGCTATCGCGAAAATCGGCTATTTGAGATGCGTAGAATACAAATCTGAGCTTCTTTTTCAACCACGTCTATATTAAAGTATGGTCTGGTTTTGTAATATCTAGTATTTTGTAATTACAAACAATCTGTAGCTGCTAAAATCTGTAAATAGGTTTTTCCAAAAATGATTTGGCAATTATTCAATTAAACCGTTCAGGTAAACGACAGCGCAAAAGCACAGTAGGTCTTTTCGCAATTTAAAGTTATTTGTACGGTCATTTCACATGTCCGTACCAATTTTAAACTTAAAGTTCCTAAATTTTTCAAAAAGGAAAAAGTCGATGTTGGCGTTGACCAGGATGTGGTAGAACAATCGCGCACGAACCTGCGTAGAATACAAACCCGAACTCTGTTTTCCCTTTTTTTGGCGGACCTATCTCGCTACTTTGCAGTTTCATTCCAGTGTGATTACCAATTTTTTGCGCTTAAATTGAGTTTGCTGGGTTAAGGCGTCTGGACTGTAAAGTGTACACACAGACACACAAGCACGCACGCACGAAAGCACCAACCCACCCACCTTCCTATAGCTATACTCCGTACAGCGAGGAAGATAAAAATAGAGATATACTCTTTCTTCAAAACAGAATATTTGTATATACTTATATACTTATACTAACTTCATTGTTCCAGCAAGAAAAGAGAAATACCTTAGTGTGGTAGAGTAATTTTTAAATCAAACTCTAAGTTGGAAAATCATCAAGCTTTTTGTTTCATATAAACTCTTAAGTACAACCATACAGTAGCGTAACTTCAGATTTTGATCCCCCCGCCAATTTTTTTCCCGGTTAAATTTGTTTTTATAATACTGATAATACTAATAATCTTAATAATTAATTTATATAATCAAGTTTTATTTTTTCACGGAATAGTTATTTATTATATCAGTAGGATAAAGGCATTATTAACATACGAATGCGGTGAGTTGCCCGACGAAGGCGTTAGCCCGAGTCGGAGTAAGAGCATTAGTATGTTAATGGCCTTTATCACATGTATACAATACAATTTTTTATCTACGTCTGCTCAAAATTGAAAAAATTACATAATTTTCAAAATTGAAAAAATTATATAATTTTGACGGACCATCTTTTTTATTTAACATCAGAGTAGCATGGTATTTTATTTAAAAACAGAGTAGCATTGTATCTACATAATTTATTATCGTCATAGCAACCAAACATTTTTTGTCAATAATTGAGTTGTTTTTAATTTTTCCTTAATTTGTGGTGAAAATTGTGTTTTTCCTTGATTTGTGTGGAAAATTGTGAGAAAACCGGTAAATATAATTATGAGTGATTGTGACAGGATTCCGTCGGACATAGAAGAAGCTGCAGCGATGGTAGTTTCTTCATTGAAAAAATAAAACTTTTGGTCAAAAATTGTCATATCCCACTGAGTGGAATAAGTGATCCTTATCCCATTGAGTTGGATAATAAACATCATTATGCAACTCAATTGAATGATACAATAGGTTCTTATCCTAGCAGACGTAGATAAAACTAAATTTATGTAATTATCATGCTACATTATTTTGTTTTAGTTACTAATATATCATATCCACTGTATTACTTTGCACAAGCTAGCACTGGTGTTGGCGCGTACGGTTTTCAACAATTAAAACAAAGAATTAAAACAGGAAAAGCTCTGCGAAACCTAACTACAGTTAGGTTCTGTAGAGCTTTTCTTTTCAATAATTAAATTGTGTTTATGTACATTAGTCTTAACAAATTCCTAACACATAATGAATCGATTCTCTTTGTTCCTAAACTTCAACATTCGAACTTTTTCCATATAAACATAAACATTTTAAAAGCTGATGTATTCCGCACAAACCAAGCACAAACAAAAACGCGAGTAATTCATTAATAAATGATAGTATAAAAGTGTTTCGGCAGGCTAATTTTATCAACTAATTTTTATAAACACAAATTTAACACAAAAAGTGCAGGCTTCCTGAGGTAAGTCGGCCCATCTCGGCCTCCTTAAGTTTTGCACTCCCCGTTCCGCGAGGTTTCGCGGGTACGTAGTTACGCCACTGCAACCATATTAGAAGTATAATGAAGACGACGCAAAGAACTCGAAACTTTATTATGACGTTACCCTGAACAACGGCTACTAATGTTTAATCCATCATTCAAGTTAACCGCCGAATGTAAGCACAAGCATCAAGAAAGTAAACTCCAAAAATTGAGAAATAATAAACAATAAGCTCATAACTGACTAAAGTTTATTTACTTTTTGTAATAATTACATTAACACAGAAAAATAATTATTATCGTTTATTATTGTACTCATAACATACCGACTAATGAATACATACCATTTACCATTTCAGCAGTCAATAGAAAAGTGCAAACCGTTTTTAGACGTAAATATTTTATCTGTAGTAATTCCACAAGAGGTTTTTTTTGTATCGGATAAAACTTCATTTCACCAAAATTGTTTGCGTGGCTGCATTTGAGTCAAATTACTTGAAGTCAGCTAAGTTTGAGTCGTTGTTTTTCAAATAATATCTAATGTAATTAGCAGAAATTTTGTAAATTGTGTTGTGTTGAGTTTTATTTAAGAAAAAATATTCTTAGCTATATCGTATCCAGAAGAATTAATAGGTAAAACTAACTAAATTCATGGTATAACTGTTGATTACACTGGTCAATAATGATTTTATTGTCATTGGTATTAGGTCAATTTTAGGGACACTTTGTGCAGCTGATTCCGAATTTGCTATCAGTTTTATTAGATTGGCTCTAGTTTTTGAGATAATGCTCCCTTTTAGAAACTGTGAAAGAAAAAAACAAAGAAAACCCAAAATTAAATGTGTATTAAATAAATCTCAAATTATACAAAATAAAATGAACGGAATATTAAAAAGTATTACATTGTTTGCAAAGAACATGTTAAGAATTAAAAATGATATCATAAATCACTTCTAATGCTCGGTAAAACGCCGTTTGTATGACTTCCTTTTGTGTTGGCCTTCAGGACAATCACGCGTAGGAGGAGGCTCCAGCAATAGTCTGCCATCATGTGTCTATCCCATCTGCCTTGATACCTTTCCTCCATAGTCTTTATGTCCTGCTGAAACCGCTTCCCTTGTTCCTCACTAAAATCACACAGGTTTTTCGGAAATCTGTCTAAGTGGCTATGGAGAAGGTGTACTTTAATGCTCATATTAGCACCTAATTTCTTAAAATTAACGAGCATATTTTACACTAGTTCTTCATAATTCTCTGCTTTATGATCTTAACAACTGAGACAAAACAGCACCAGGCAGAAGCTTCAACATCAGTCATAAATTTTATGAAAGGCGAATCGTTAACGAGTTTGCGAATTTGAGGACCATCAAAAATTCCTGCCTTTAATTTTTCCATACTTAGTTTAGGGAACGATGCGATGTACAAATGTATTTAAAGCATTCCCCGTTTTTATCTAAGGCTTTAACAAATTGTTTCATGAATCCTAGCTTTATATGGAGTGGTGGGAGAATGATGTTATCTCTGTCAAGCAATGGCTCGTTCGCGATGTTCGCTGTATCTATAGTCAAATTTTCTTAGTGGCCATGTCTTCTTCGTTCAATGATCCTGCTTTGCTCTACTATCCCATAGACAGATGAAGGAAGGGTACTTCGTGTATCCACTTTGCTGTCCAAGCAAGAAATTCGCCATCTTTAAATCAACACAAACAGACCACTGGTGGTCTTGATAGCGGATCTTCTGCAAAACCATTTTTATGTTTTCATATTCTTCTTTAAGTTTCGTTGAGTGGCCAATTGGAATGGATGCATAGCGATTTCCGTTGTGCAGTAGAACACATTTCAAGCTTCTTTTAGAACTGTCAATAAAAAGCCGCCATTCTTTTGGTCGATATTTAGGCAAAACCCATTTCTAAAAGAAGTCCTGGAATATTATTGCAATAAACAAGCTTTTCATTTTCGCTGAAGTACGGGAGAATTGCCTGCTCTCTTGTTCTGTAAGTTGTTATTATAACTTCTGGCTTTAGACAGTTTTTTTCCTTTAATCTAGATGCTAGAAGTTCAGACGCTTGTTTTGACATCCCGTGCCAAATCATTCAGCTCGTCTTGAGAAAACTGTTGTGGTGTTGATAAGCTCCTATCATATTCACTTTCACTAGAAGACTGTGTGGTGGGCTGTGAGTCCGGCAGTACTTCGACATCTGACAACGGAAGCTCGGACTGTGAGGTAAAAACTGGAATAGGAATTGTTTCGCTGTGTGGTAAAGGTCGCCTGGCTGACTCCAAATTAGGATATTTCTACGTACGTTTCTTGTAGCGGTTAAAGCCTTTCACAATCACAACACAAAAATAACAATCGTCGTGATGGTTTTTCGATTCTGTCCACACCATAGGGACACCAAAGTTTAAGCTACTTCTCTCTCCTTTTGTCCATTGCCGTAGAGACTCTACACAGGTTTTACAAACGTTATGGGGAACCCAAGGTTTGTCTTGCTTCCCAATTGGGAAACCAAAATAAGCAAGATATGCTTGTTTTACAAAATTAGTAATATTTTGCCTTTGTTTCTCCACAGTATAATCACCAGCAACGTAGCAGAATACGTCTGGATGGTTAAGGCAAGCTCTTCGTGACGAACTCATATCTATGCGAACGCTTAAAATATTGTATTAATATGATGCTTGCAGAAATTAAGTAATATAAAAACACGTCTTTCTTCCACGACTCGCTCTACACAACTAAGTAAATGAGTGCGGTAACGTACATGCAAACTGTTGTGACATGTCGCAACGTGTTACAACGCGTCATAACAAGCGTCTGTTTAGCGTAATATAAAAATTACAACGGTCGGATACTAGGCAAACGTCAAGAAAGTGCAGTGTTACTGCGGTAAATTCTAAATTTGAAGGTTATAAATTATCTAAAAAACTAAAGCCAATTCAGTAAAAACAAAAATTGTTTTTAAATTCAATGCCCCAAAGTACCCTAAAATCACATAAACATCTTCGCCAACGAAAAAATATTTTTTTTTGTTGGGCTGTGTTATTGCACTCTTACTATAAGCAGCCAATTCTAATCTACAATTCAAAAATGATTGAGTAATTTTCCATGGTTATTGTTCAGCTGGCGGGTGGTATATCAGAGCTTCGACAATACCAAGACTGGTCTTGGTCTTGTCTTCGTTTGTCTTGAAAATCAAGACAAGACCAAAACATGTACTTAATACGTCCAGCAATACTGTTTATTCTAAAATAGGCAAAGAGTCGGCGATTATGAAACAAATACTGAATTTAATATGCGTAACTACATACTAACTAATCATTTTAATGTTTGTTATTTTGGAATAAAATCTAGACCCACGAGAGTAATATCAAAATAATTATTAAAATATAAGTATTAAAATTATAATTCTGTTATTTTACTATACAAATTTTTAATAAATAACGTACTTACTTTTCCCTGTTCATTAGTGTTTTCAATTTTAATTTTCACATTTAAAACTGCTATAAAAAATGCTATACATAGTTGTTCACGTGACAGTCCTAGTTGTTTAAATGTCTGTTTTTGCTTCTTGTTAATGGTTTTTTTCTGGCGTGTTGAAACATCAGCTTCAATGAAATTTGTAAACCTTATATTATTAGTTAAATATTAATTAGTATTAAAACTAAATATTAGCGATATATACAACACAACTTAATAAGCGATAACATAAGTTTGTAAAATTAAAAGTAAAGATTATATCTAATTATAAACCAATCGCGCGCTGCGCTGCTGAGAGCTAACAGAAAAGCCAGCGGATTGCGTTCCAATAATACAAACATATAGTGTAAACACAATTTTCTTATTTGCATTGTACTGGTCCGATGCATACCAGTATAAATATGCGTCTTATATATAATAGGCGCGTAAATATCTGGCTTCTAGTAGTGGAGGCCCGCCGCCCGTAGACCAGATTCCAAAACAGCTGGACAAATTCGTCGAATTTGCGTAAAATTTGGTATTAAGGAGGTTTCGAGGTCGCTGATTTCAAATACAATACCAAATTTGTAACACTGAAAATGGCGGATCCAATATTGCTTACTATTAGACAAAATTTTATCACATTTATATCAAATTTGGGTGTTGAAGATTTGCAAGGTCGCTGGTTTCAAATCTGATATCAATTTTATAAAATTCAAAATGGCGCGCACAGTGGGCTGACTTACCGAAAAGTTAGCCATTATTTTAATATATATTTTGGCAAAAAAAACGTAAAAACTGTGAGAGGAAAAGAGGTTAGGAACAATTTGAACGTAAATTCTTGAATCTTTGTACGCAGATTTAAAATATTTTTATTTTATCATTAAATGCGTTTAGCGACAGTTTTTCTTCAGTCATGTTAAACAACATCCTCTTAGTCAACACGATGGATTGTTTCGTGGACCTAAAACATCCAATAATTCGGGGTTATCCTAGCCACTCTGTATATTACAACAAAAAGACTGAATACAAATTGCATTCATTGACAAGCTGATATAAAAGTCGATAATATAAAGGTTGGCGCAAAAACGCGCAATATGTTTTTCCATGAAGTGAAAGTAAGATAAACAAGGTTCGATATTCAATAATAATAACACGGTTTTATACTCTAACAAAAACTTTGATAAACATAAAATGAAAGCTATTTTCCTTTTATTTAATAAAATTTTATTATAAAACTGATGGTTTACCCACGGAAAGTACAATTTCACCTTTTTTAACTAATATATTTATGGAAAATTTAGAAGATCAAATATTTGAATCAAACCTTTTGTGATGATAAACGTAAATTAGATATAATTGAGGCATATGAAATTCAAAAACATTTAAAACCGTTAATAAATACCCAAATTCATCTCTTAAATTTGGATAGAGGGTCCATGTTCTCGCAAGTGGTGTTGATGAATAAAAGGAAAACATAAAAAACCCACAGTCTCACCACTAGATATATTTTAAATTATTGTTTAATGTTTAGCGGCCCATCTTCAGGCTTAATTGGAATCGTAAAGGTTAAAACATATAAGTGAGATTAAAAAAATTTTGCTTTAAAATCCAATAATGTAACTTACGAGAAAAATAATAACTGGGGACACTCCAAAATAAGTAGAACGGTAAACTAGAAAAAGGCACAAAAAATAGTCTCAAAGCGAAAACTTTCCTTGACAGTGATCTTACCTAAAATCGGATAAGCTACATACAGGTGATAATTTAAATTACAAAATATACTAGGTTGTGCCAATCTTTTGAAATATCTCTTGTGGTGAGACTGTGGGTTTTTTATTTTTTCCTTTTATTCATCTCGTAAATTCCCCTCTATTTAGTCTAGTACGTTTTATTACAACTAGAAACATCTTAAACATGTTGTTTAATGCAAAATTAAAAACAGACGATTTGCTAAAATCAGGCATTTACAAATTAAACTGTTCGCATTGTAATTCGGTTTATATAGGCCAGACAATTAGAAATTTTGATATTATGTATAAAGAAAACGTACGTTGTTACAAATGCAAACACCCACATAAATGCAATCACGCTAAACACTTACTAGAACACAATCATTCAATGACATCTAATAACACCATAAAATGTTTACACTTTTGTGATGATAAACGTAAATTAGAAATACTAGAAGCTTTTGAAATTCACAAACATTTAAAAACTGTACCGTTAATGAATGAGCAAATTGATCTCTTAAATTCTTCTCTATTGGACATTTTGGAATAAGAAATCAAGTCATCTGCAGACGATTACCGAAATCAAGTCACCAAGTTCTATTGCTATAACAACACTAACTGTTTACTTTTTAATATAACCTTTGATAATGGCATGTAAACATGTCGAAATACGTATATAAGGTTTAAATAAATAAATATTATTGAAGTAATAAAGTATTTTGTTCATACTAAATATGACCTTCAACGAAGTAAAGCTAGAACTTACTCATAAATCAGTTGAAATAATTCTGTATAGTTCATTAAGTCAGAAAGCGTAATATGAAACAATGTATTCCATCAAGACCACCTCACAACTTGAGTTCCCAGTTCATAATTTGGCTTAATAATCATGAGCAAATTTATGAAATACTTTTCCCAGATTTAATTCTTATTTTTATTTTGTAGCAATCCTTTGGATTTTATATGTTATGATAAAAAACGACGCCATATTAAATTCTAGTTACAACAGAGATGTAAGTGGTCAGCAAAACTGGACAGAAAAAGTTGTTCATTTTACGATATGCTGTAAATCTTTAATATCGAGTCACAAAAGAGAGTTTGGGCGCATTTATTAAATTCTATACTTTTAGTGCTTCCCCTGCGGATAATAACTTAAAACTGATACCAATCTAGTAATGTATGAGAGCAACTTTAGAATATTTTGCTGGTATAACTCGATATGACACAAAAGTATATTCTCTTAAATGTTAGTGCTTTACAATATTTTGCTTTGATACTCAGCTACTGCAACTAAATATTTTATTTGATGATTTCTAAATAAATTAATTGCAGAACTAGCATACGGAAAAATTATAACAGCCTGTAAAGTCTGATGTTAGATGTTTGATATGTTAGACAATATTATTTTGAATGAACAAAATATTCAAAATCAGGCATTTACAAATTAAATTGTTCGCATTGTAAAATCGGTTTATATAAGCCAGACAATTAGAAAGTTTGATATTAGGCATAAAGAACACGTACGTTGTTACAAATACAAACACCCACATAAATCCAATTACGCTAAACATTTACTAGAACACAATCATTCAATGACATCTAATAACACCATAAAATGTTTACACTTTTGTGATGATAAACGTAAATTAGATATACTAGAAGCTTTTGAAATTCACAAACATTTAAAAACTGTACCGTTAATGAATGAGCAAATTGATATCTTAAATTCTCCTCTATTGGACATTTTGGAATAAGAAATCAAGTCATCTGCAGACGATTACCGAAATCAAGTCACCAAGTTCTATTGCTATAACAACACTAACTGTTTACTTTTTCATATAATTTTTGACAATGGCATGTAAACATGCAGAAATACGTATAAGGTTAAAATAAATAAATATTGTTAAAGTAATTAAGTATTTTATATACCTATAAGCAATAACAAATCCAAAGTTACCAACGACTTTTTATTATTAAAACTCTAAAAAAATTCAACCCCCTTAGATTGACATTTGACCGGAACAAAACATTCTCGAAAGAAAATCACAAATCGCTGCATTTACAAGTACCGCATTGCTTGAGAAACTCGAAAGTCAATTCTTCCACCGTATCTTTACAGTTGACCAACCTGGAATAATTGCAAAAAATCTCAACATATTTTTATGGGAATGTGAAGTAGAAAGGCAAAAATCCTATCGCAGTTGATTGCGTCGTGTGGGAGCGCGGACCACAGTGGCGTGCCCTACGGGGCTCCCACAGGGTGCAGTGGGACTCCCGAGGTTTGACATTGTGCTTGCTCATCCGTCCTGCGTTGCACCATGTGAGTTCTTGCAGCTCAGAGTAACGCTATGTCGCGGGAGATTTACTTATATCGGATGTAATTTAACGATTTATTGAAGTGTGTGCCCTCACCTCTGTATATTTTTCTACTTCGACTGATTTTTGATTTATGCAGATATTAAGTGTGAGAAAACTGAATTAAAATTCCTTTTTAATACATTTTGTCAACCTTTAGGATCAACTTACAATTTATTATTATTATTTTTTGTGCATAAAGCCAAATTACATTGAAATGGTACACAAAAGCGTCAAAAGTCAAAGTAAAGTAATTGCTAGCAACTGCAATATCTTGAAAAGCTCAAAGCGCATTACCATAAGCCGTACAATGCGCGGTCGCTCTTGGTGAGGACTTCAAGTACCTACAAGAGCTCTTGGTGCCCTACTAGGAGGTCCCACTACTCGGCCCAGTCGCATGGAAATGAATTTATTGTTCACACACTTTTCATTACCGATTTGGTTCGTTATATGTTTTATTATTTCTTAAGGCGTTATAGACCAAGAACAAGACTTTCAACAAAAGCTTCTACAGCACATAATATGAAAACAATAGAAAATATGATTATTTCTAAGAAGAATATGAAAAGTCAATCTGAAATTTCGTAATTAAACCAGGTTTTATAATACTTTAAAATTGTATGGTTTCAAAAGCCAATATAATTGGTACCCATTCCACACTAAAAGGTACGGGGTGAAAAATGTTTCTTAAGAAAACCAACAATAGCATTGACCACTTATTTATTTTCAGCGAAGTATACATAATTACCGTTAAATCACTTGGATTAAATCAGTGATTTAGACCGCAATTTAAATCAAGTGATTTTTTTTAAATAATTCAACTTAATTTTTTTTAAACCGATAAAATAAGTGCGTTCGGCGAGAAAATACAAAAATTTATACCTACGGCCCTGAATGTTAAGTTATTGTAAATAAAACAATTCTTAATTTCAACGGGTTTTTTATTTTAGCCTTATACGTATTTCATCATGTTTACACGTCATTATCAAAGGCAAGATTAAAACTAAACAGTTGGTGTTGCTATAGTAACAATAAATCTTCATAACTTGATCTTGGTTTTCTATATCTGCGTCCAGATGACTTGATGTCTCATTCCAAAACCTACAACAATAATGGTGAATTTAAGAGATCAATTTGTTCGTTCATTAAAGGTATATCTAATTTACGTTTATCATCGCAAAAGTGTAAAAATTTAATAGTGTTATTAGATGTCATTGAATGATTGTGTTCTAATAAGTGTTTAGCGTAACTGGATTTATGGGGGTATTTACAATTGTAACAACGTACGTGTTCCTTGTACCTAATATCAAAATTTCAAATGTTTGTCCTACATAAACCGAATTACAGTGCGAGCAATTTAATTTGTAGATGCCTGATTTTAGTAAATTGTCTGTTTATTCTTTAGCATTAAACACGGTGTTTGAAATGTTTTCTGTTGTTTTAAAAAGTTATTTAAGACTTTTTCAAAACAACCAGTGAAAGTCGAAAAACAGTTGGTAGTTAAAAAATTGTTATCCAAACCTTTAAAACATATTTTGTTAGCATATTTATTTCCCTGCACGCTTTAGAAAATTTTTTTCATAACATTAAATAGAGGATTTGATTATCTTCAATTTGATGTACCGGGTCATCGTAAAAAAATGATTCAGAGCAGGCCATGACCGAACTGTTAAAGTTGGCAATACTTAATATAAGCCAATATTTTCAAATGTTGACAGCTGTAAAAATTTTTGGTTATACATTTAACTTAATGTATCTACCAAAAATTTTGACAGCTGTCAACATTTGACAATTGACTTTTATTACGTATTGCCAACTTTAACACTTCGGTCATGGCCTGCTCTGAATCATTTTTTTATGATCACCCGGTATAATACTAATATGATCGATTTCATTGTTTTTGATTTCTTTATACAGCGTGTTCGGAAATTCCCGTTTCCTAACAAAGGGGCATATTGTACGTAATAGAATTCTCTATGTAGGCTTTTCAAAATTATCGGGGCTAACTTCGTTATTATTGCAATCTGTTAAATTACTAAAGTATTGAAGTATTTTGCGCTGATTGCGATGATGTACCAAAAAACAATTTAATAATTTTTTTTGAGATATTCCATGAAATAGTTTTGTTTAAAATTAAATATTTAATTCTAAATAGTAAAGTTCTAATACAATACCAACCTAAAGTAGATAATAAAAAGTTATTGGTAAAATTCTTTTATGGCCGGTATCAAATTGCTTCATACGCAGAAATACTTTGTTGATAAACGCTACAAATAATCTTCTATAACTTTTTTATTATCCACCTTAGGTTACTACTGTATACAAACTTTCATATTCAGAATTTTCTTTTGGGATATTTCATTTTAAAAAGAATTGTTTTGTGAATAACTCGTAAACACAACGTTAAATTGTTTTTTTTTATTACATTAACGCAATAAGTGCAGCAAACTGCAATACTTTGCTAATTTAAGCCATTTCGTAACTCCAATAATAGGTAACGAAATTAACAATGGTGCCCCGATAATGTTGAATACCCTGTATATGTTAACAAAATCTTCGTAAGTGTGCAGGGAAAAAATATTCTCACAAAGCAGGTTTAGATGAATATCAACTTTTTGACTGCCAACTGTTTTTCGATTTTCAGGGGCTCTATACCCCATGTCCCCATCCGTCATACCTGTTTAAATAAAAAAAGTTATGAGCCTGGGGAGTTTTAGGTGTCGTCGGATTTGAAAAATAAAACTACATGTTTCGGCCTAAGGAAGCCATCTTCAGGCAGTACAATGTTACAAGATGAGAATATTGCTAATTACGTGTTCTTAAACATTTTAATAAATTTCTATTTATTTTTTCTTCGTATTTTTTTAACGGCTGTTAAAAATCAAACAGTTTTTTGAATTCAAATAGTTGTTTAGTTTTCAAAATGCCACACCACTCCTAATTGTGGTACATTGCTTCTTTGAAATATCTCAGTTGGCTGGAAATAATATTGAAAACGTTATGTTCCAACACGACGGTGCGCCGCCGCCTCATTATTGTAGGCCTGTTTTTGACTTTCTCAACGAACATTTTCCTGGAAGATAGATTGGTAGGCGGGGGACCGTAGAATAGCCGGCTCGCTCCCCGATTTAATCCCCGTAGATTTCTTTCTATGGGGATATCTGGGATCGAAAGTGTACAGAACCCGTCCAGAATCAATTGAAGAACTGGAGCAACGCATTACAGAAGTTTGCAAAAATATCACTCCAGAAACTTATGAAAATGTAAGGCAGGAATTTCATAACCGACTTTTTCTGTGCCAAGAAGTGAATGGTGAACATTTCGAACTCATAATTTATTTTCTTTTTGCTTTAATTCTTAGTTATTTTTAATAGCCTTCTTTATCTTCAAACATTTGTCATTGTGTTATGGCTACATATTTTTCTTTAAAACTCTAGGATCAGACGCAGAATTAAAAGACTTTTCAAATGAGGTGTCACTCGAACCCCCTTTCTACTTAAAAAAATTCAAAATGGCACCCAGCCGCCATTGGTGGCTGGGGATGGCTGAGGGCAGAGTACTGACATGATAATTATAGTGACTTACGTCCCCCTACGCACTGATTGATACGAACCCCCGAATGGTACACCCTAAAAACAGTTATTTTGTGAATACTTTAAAAAAACTTCGACCGAGTAAAATGAAGTTTGGCATGCTTACCTACTTGTCAGATTTTTAAAATGCTAGCAGAGACGTGCGTGTGGGTAACATTTTTTTTTAAACTAGCACGCCACTGTTAATTTTCTATTTTTGGCACGTTTTTTGAAATATAATTTTAAAAACGCACAAAAAGTTCTTTTTGCAGTTTTTACGTACAGGCGTTTGTGAAGTTATTCGCACTTGAATGCTATTGGACAAGATTTTGTATTATTAGAAAATAATTTAGTTTTTTTTAAATCGTAGTAGGCTGACGTTGTTTTTGTATTCTGTTAGCAAATGAATTATTGACTTTTAGTTTTGATTTGTTGTGCCTACAATACTTAGTTTCATGCACTTCGTTTCGTAAGTAATCTTGATCATGGTTTATACTAACGCAGAAATTGCAGACATACATTTTATGTATGGATAGCCAACGGAAACACCCGCGAAGCTCAGCTTCTTTATAGGAACACTTACCTGCAAAGACCATGTCCTACTATTGGTACTAGTGGTGCACAAAGCAAGTTTTCTTGTCTTGCTCGGCAACTTCTTGTCTTGTCTTGCTAAGCAAGACAAAAAGTAAAACAACTTCTTGTCTTGCCAATTTCCTGCTAGCTTAATTCTTGTTCCTGCTAGTTGGGGGATTCCCCGAGCTATCGAGTCTCGATAAAGCGGCGCCGGCTTCTTGTCGCGTGCGCATACTCGTTAAACGCCTTTGTACCGCGTAGTACTGACTAAGAAACTTTCATATTTTTTTTAGCGCGTCTGGTAGTTAGTAGACTAACATACATACTATACTTGCATATAATTTATTTGGTTTCTGTACGTTAACAATTTAATTTTTGTATTTTATCGGTGCGTTCCAAACAAAGAAGTAATAGAGGTTAGGAAGGAGGGTTTCGAGTTAGTTGCACTTAAAGCACTGTGACGGATGTGACGTCACCGCCGCCATATTCAGACACTTTTGGTGATTCATTTGTGCCGGTGATGTTTACAAATTTTGTTATTAAATATGGTTAGTTGTATTTGCTGTGGTTGCTCGAGTACTAAAATTAACAAGCAGAAAGGAATAACTTTCCATAGGTAAGTATTTTGCCAAATGTAAATATAAATTTCAATTTGACGTTTGAGGTTAAGACAGTGGCGGAGAGGTCAATATTTCTCTAACCCCAAATTTAGGTTTCCAAAGAATGCAGAAGTCGTCTAACCCATTTAATTTTGTTTAATGGGCAATAAAATACTTGTACTTTGTTTCCTTCTATAATAAATTGGCAACTAAAACAGCATACTCATGTTTTATAATTTGTTCGTTATGCCCTAAATATAATTTTCTGACGCAGCCACTGGTGACACTTCCGCTACGTCACAGTTTGGCAGCCATGTTCAGACACCTTTAAGGTTCACTGGCCAATGTGCATAAGCTCCTTCCTAACCTCTATTACTTCTTTGGTTCCAAATGAAGCACATATTAAACAAATAGGGTACACTAATTTTCGGTAACCTTTTAGAAACATCTTGTATAATAAATTCCTGTCTCTCCATAACAAGACAACGGGTTTTTACATCTTCGCAGTTTATCGGCCGTGTGTTGGCAATAAATTGTTTATCGGCCGTTTCTGAGTAATACATTCTTTGTAGGCAGACGAGGCCATGTGAAGCGAGTTAAAAAAAAGTAATCCTATTCCAAACAGTTTAATAAAAAAATATTTATTGGTATTATTGTAACAAAAACTGCTGATAGCTTTCATAACGCGAACACACTCGAGGCATGCCAGCAGAGTGACCGGCGCTCACACAAGCTGACCCAATGAATAGCTTTGGTAGAGTCATTCTTACAGATTGCTTTAGTTCACACTGTTAATACATAGACGCATTCATTATTGTTAGGACGTACAATTTCACTCCCTTAGCAATTACTTGCAACTAAGCTTAAATTATTACGGATGATTATTGTTCATCTGACTTGGTGGGTGCATTCGTTTCTCTATATCGCCTGAACTCATTGCCCGATTTTCCAACTATATTTTTGGAAGTATGAAAATTGTAAAAATGGCTGGTCTCAAAATTTTGAAAATTAAAAAACAATTAACCCTCGAAAATTGCCCACACCATTCTCTTTTTAAGTTTGTGGGCCAATTGAGCTCGCAGTGAATTACAAATTTGTTTTTTTACTAATGTCCCAAATGGTACTCTGACGCGTTCCAGAAATTTTTGAAAAATTTGTAATTGATTAATATTAATTGGTTTATTCAAAAACGCAAACGCCAATCGTTATAAATCTAAGCAGTTCAGTAGACTATTTGAATTAGTTTATTGGGACAAAAAAAGCATTTTTAAACCATTTAAAAATTAAGAGAAAATTCTAAACTTTTTAATATCAACAAGGCGTTTTCCAGAAGTTATGGTGTTTTAATTACACCTATCAATTAGCTTTAGTTAAAAATATATATTTTTTGTTTTTTGCGTATTTTTGATCTCTTCAAATAAACTATTTATAACGATTTTTGGTCCGAAGTCCACAGTACAATTTCTAGCGCCTTACACGAGCAGGGGATCCCCAATGCCAGAGGAGTGGGTCCCGTTCAGATCTCTTGGTACTAGGTGTAGATGTAAATTTAATTACTGGATTCTGGATTTAGAATTTGGGAGTGTGAGTTACCTCACGCGCACTTAGGCCACAATAAGTGGGCCCATTGTACTACCTCCCCAGCAGCTCTCCACATTGGACGTCACCCAAGCCATCCAACCTTTTGGATGTACTTGAGGACATCCGCAATTGGAGTGTTGCTGATTTCGGCCATGTTAGGCCAGAAGTCCCCCAGCATGGATCCTCTGGTTGTTGCGAGAGCTGGGCAGTGACATAGGACATGTTCTGCCGACTCGTCGTCCTCGTTGCATGCACGACAGTTTGGGCTGTCCGCCAGTCCCATCCTGTGCATGTGTTGCTTTAGGGTGCAGTGTCCAGATAAGATACCCACAACTAGTCGTAAGTTCTTTCGGGACAGTTGCACACAGTATTTGGTTGTTTTTGGCGAGGGTGCCGTAATAGCAGCCCTTGCTTGACGACAGCTTTGAGTGTTAACCCATCTTCGTGTGAAGCTTTTTAAGGTTTCTTGGTATAGCATAAAGCTTAATGTCTTCAGGGATATGGGAATTACGGGTTCTGGCCCCCAGAGAGGTTGTCCAGAGGAGTGGGTCCCGTTCAGATCTCTTGGTACTAGGTGTAGATGTAAATTTAATTACTTATTGGCGCCAATACCTGCTGATGGATCACTGCATAATTAGAGCATTCCCTTAAGAAGATAGGTGTTTTTCCTTGCTAATTGATTTCCATAAATAAGGGAGAAATTCATTTTGGATGTAGATGCAAATGTCTAATACGATTTTTTTCGGCCTAGGATGCTTTTCCTAAAGATTTTACGAGGGTTTTTCTGTCTTAAAATGTTTTTGCAAGGCCTTTTTTTTCAACATTTTTTACGAGATTTTCTTTGCCGGAGCAACACTCAATTACGAGACCAATTCAGTAGAAAAAAATGTTACCAAAAAAAAAGCACGGGGCGTAGCACACGGATTTTGCTAACATTTATTAATGTTTTACTTTATTAATGATTTATTTTTATAAGAACTAATAAGAAAGTGGTATTTTATACTTTTGGTATTCAGTTTTTTTTAAATAATGAAACTCGCCTTCATTTGCATGAAATAGTACATAAATATTGCAATCTCCAAATGAGAAGTACAACAATGAATTAAATAAATTTGAAAACTACTAAATCGCTATTAAATTTGGAAAAGTTGTCTTTCTTCTCAATCCTTTTCCTCTCAAGGGAGTGTGGTGAAGTTGTGAAATAACAAATATCAAAATCAAAATCTTTTTATTTTTGCAGCAATAACTTGGTAGTATGTATTACATTACAAAATACTTGCCATTTAATGAACGTGTATTACAAATGATTACTCACAATTATAAACATGTAGCTTCTTTATTATTCTTGTACAAGAAATTTAAATTGTCTCTCAATATAAAAAAAAAACAAGAATATTCTAAGATTAACATTGAAATTGAAATATAAGTATTGACTTACAACACAACTGCATCCACTTGTAATTTTTTAATTTCTAACGTCAAATGTATTTGTACCATTTAAGTAAACTGCCATCAGTTTAACTTTCAATATCGTTCTAAAATCCAATTTTCATTTCAAGTACATATTATATATAAGCCACTACGACTTTCACATAAATATAAAGTGTTATTGACTTTCTGATTTAGAACAAATTTTTAAATCAAAAACAATGTGTCTGTCTTTCAAAAATCTAATAATAGTTATGATAATAATAAACATATATATACGATTATATAAAAATTGGAAAACCAATTTACTACCGCCTATAACTATATCTGTTCGTATCTGACGGTACATAACGATCTTTATACGGTCCTGGAGGCCTGGTAAACTGTTGTCCATCATCTTGCTGGTTATTATCCCAAGGCCTACTAGAACCTTGATTTGAATGTCCACCTGACCTATTGTTGTAGGATCCACGACCACCTCGATAGCCACCGTATCCACCACCCTGTCCCCTGTTGTAATTACTTTGTTGATAATTACCAGAACCATATCCACCACGGTTCTGGTAGTTGTTTCCATAGTTGTTACCCTGATTGTATCCTGAAATAAAACAACAATGCCATAAGAATAACGTAAACAAAAAAGTCAAGTAATTCTACTTAATCTACCTATCTATCTATACAGGGTGTGGCAGCCCGCTGTAATTGGTCGATTGCAGGTCACGCATTAGAGATAGAAAAAACGTTCTTAAATAAAAGTTATTCAGTGTCGTGTGTACTATCACATAATAATATTTTGCATTATAAAGGGTGTCCAATATCAGAGTGGCATAACAAACTAATATTTTTTAAATTGAACACCCTCTATATTTTCGCAAATTATTATTTGCTTTTTAATTTGCTTTCCGACTGTTTTTTGTTTTTTCAATTCCGTTGCGCTGTTGCCAAGTTATTCAACTTTTTTGTAATAATGTGCAGGAGCACCATCATGTTGTAACCACATATTTCTTCTAGTTATTAGTGGTACACCTCTAACAATTCAATAAAATCATTGTTCAGAAAGTTGTAATAGGTTTGTCCGGTCAATGTGCGATTAATGAAATATGAACCAATCATCTGTGTGTCGATAATAGCACTTCAAACTTTACAGCCTATTTTGGCGATGGGATTCAACAACAATGTGCGGATTGCTATCAGAGTGATAATGATAATTATGACGGTTGACATTGTTATGAAACGTAGCTTCGTCTGTCCATAAAATTAAATTGTAAAAATCAGGTTCTGCCTGTAATTTATTTAAAACAAGCTGACAGAAATTTGCCAGTGTGTGATTGCATAACAGAGGTACACATTTTGAACAGCTATCGTGAATAATCACAAGCTGTAATGTAATGTAATTGTTTAAATAAAATTAAAATCTTCTTTTTCAAATCACTTTTCAGTTGTTTTAAAGTAATACTGCGCGGTAAACTTGAATAGATTGTCTAAATAAAATTAAAATCGAAAAAACAAGGAAAACTAGTAGAGATAGGTATAGGGAATGTAATAGACGTTTGATGAGAAATTTACAGTGGAATTTAAAAATTAAATAAAAACTTGGAGGTTTCATTTAAAAAAATCAAGTTATGGCACATTAAAGTTCGAAAACTTTGGACCGCGGCAACAAACATCCTGTATAACCAAATTCAACTTTAAAACATCTGAACAATAGCACATGGTCTTGACTAATATTTCCCCAAAAAAAATTGTTTAATCTGTAAAAATACGGCTTGTGCAGATTTTACTAGTAAGGTCTGCAAATGTTAAATTTACAGAAAAAAGGGAATAACTTGGCAACAGCGCAACGGAATTAAAGAAAAAAAAACAGTCGGAATTCAAATTAAAAGGCAAATAATAATTTGCAAAAAAATACAGGGAATTTAAAAAAATATAAGTTTGCTATGGCACTCTGATATTGAACACCCTGTATAATGCAACATATTTTTGTGTGATAGTACACATGACCCCGAATAACTTGTATTTAAGAAAGTTTTTTCTATCGATAATACTTAACCTTCAATCGACCAATTACAGCGGGCTACCACACCCTGTACACTAAATCCGGATCCCTTCTACCTGTCTTAACATTTTACTGCCGCCGGACCCCCGCTACTAGAAACAAGTTGACTTTTATTAAGCTGTGCCGAACGCTAATATTTGATAATAAATATAAAATTTAGAACTTTATAATTATGAATGCGCGCTCACTTTGTTGTTCTTGCGATCGAGTTCGTTTATATATATATGGTTAGAATAATATCATATGTGATGTCATCTGTGTGCGTGCGTGTGTGCGTACGTACGTGCAAGTGCGCGTGCACGTATATGTGTCTTGCATGCACTTTACAGCCGACCCAGCTTAATTACGCAGAAAACCCAAACTAGGCTCAAAAGATTGGTAATTCATATGAAACCGCCACACAGTGAGATTGGTTCGACAAAAAAAGAGAGGAGGGTGCTCTACTTCAATATAGACGCGCTCGCAAAAAACGTTATATTCGTATTCGACACATGTCGAATAGTCGATCTACGCAAGCACGATCTTTCCACCCCCCAGCAATTTTCAATATTTTAGAAATGTAGGAATTTCGGCTTTAAACTAGTTATGAAGGTCTTAAATGACAATAGAAACAGCTTCTCACTGAGAAAACACCTCGGGGAGATTTCCTTTTGTTCGTTTACCTGAACAGTTTTATTGGATATTCGCAAAATAACAACCATCGCCATATTATGAAATCGATTTTATATTTCAACAAATAAACATTGTCTCAAAAATTTTGAAAATGTATGTACAAAGTTTCAAAACTTCCAATTATTTAAATTGTTTTTAGAAATATCAATTCTTCTTCTTACAGTGCCATACCCTATTCGGGGCGTTGGCTACCTCTCTCCTATGTCTGTGTTTGGTGCGCGGCTATAGATAATTTGCACAGACAGACATAGGGGACCCACAGTTTAACGTGGGCTCCGAACCACAGGAAGTGCATGCACTTCTTCTCCAGAGAGGTTTTCCTGGGGAAAAATCCACCTCGCTGGTTTCCCGTTGCCTTGCGAGGGAGAACGACCGGGTCGGGAGTCGAACCCGGATCCGCTGCATTGGTGGCCCGCGCGCTTACCACTGAGCTACGGCCGCTCGAAATATCAATTAATGCATAATAATTGCCTGACACCTTTTATATTAATTTATAATTAATAATTCAAGTTTTCAAAATTTGCAAACTGCTAAAAGTTTTCAAATGATTTAAAAAAATTTCAATAAATGAGAAGTGGTGGTTGCCCAACAGTTTATTTATTATTATTTTAAAATGCGCGAGAACTACAGCGGAAGCGCACCTGCATGTCGTAGTATATTTTGAAAACAATTTTTCTTGAATTTTTTGTAAGAAAAAGACATTTTTTTAAGATTAAAGAAAACCTGAGACTATACAGGAAATTCATCAGCAAAAAATTGTGTGGGAAAAGGAAAATACTAAGCTGTAAATGTTACTCAATTACTGAGGAGCAACTTAGCTTAAACATAAATGTTTTATCGTCCTCCATGTATTAACTAAAAAAGTATGATTTTTTTATTTCAGAAATTCACAGAAGACGTCACCAACTAGATAATCCTGTTCCCAGTTTTGTGCAAAATATTATCGATATGCAGGAGGGCCGGCGGGTGGTCTAGTGGTTAAAGTCCCAGGCTTTGAAACTAGACTCTCAATGGCAGTTGGTTCGACTCCACTGCTCGTCACTAATTTTTCTGAATAAGTTAAATCTGACAAGTCCATGGATGGTGTATGTAGGTGTGTATGTTGGGTTGCATGTCTTTCAGGGGTGGGGCATGTTAGACCGGTGAAAAGCCTTAGTGTGCTGAGCCCGGGTAAGGGGGTGGGATGGGAATCATGGGGTCGTGCTCACGCACGGCTTCATGATTCTTAAAAAAAAAAAAAAAAAAAAAACGAAATGCAGGGCGCAATTTTTTTATAAAGAAGATAATTCGAACCTATTCAAAATTACGAGCTTCCTACATTTCCTGATTTCCCGCCCTGCCAATGCGCGATAATAACAACTTCGTGGTCGTTCGATTGTTGCCAACAAATGAAATTTGATGCGCTGCGGTACATTAGATTTCGCAGGGAAAAAGCTACGCGTTCGTACCGTTGAATAGCCGCACGGTTCACCTCCCCGCCATGCGCAAAACGGTCTCCCTGTCTCTCGTGGTCTCACGCCACGGCTGTGTAATTAACTTGTGCTGCCGCGGACAATATGGGGCCAAAACACCGCGCTTTAAGTATGCTTCAATACTTGTTAATGCATTTTAATTTAACATTTTAACTTTTATTTTTTAACCTCGAAAATCAATTTTAAACTTTCTAACGTAAACTATAACAAGCTTATGAAAATATATTGCAATGATATGCTTGGTCTTGCAACTACTAGAAAACAATCCCTAAACTGTCTGCAATTCACGCAATTAAATTTAAACTTGCTATGAGACTCTTTTAACTTTCTCAGGGTCGTTATTTTGCTTGCAAAATAAATTGTTTAAATTAAATTTTAAATAGAAATAAACACACAAAGATATCAACTTTACAAAATAATAATTTTATTAAATAACTCAATTTCTAAATGTGGTTTCCGAAATATCAATAAATTTTACTAACTACTATCGTCTTTTTTTAACAAATAAACACTTATCTTAGCGTCTTCTTATTCCTCGCTCTAGCAAAACGCTCTGCTGGCCTCTCGAGCAACAACAAATACTCTCTCTTAATCTGAATCTTCTTCTTGTGTTTTTTTATATTATTACCAATTTGGTTTTACTATCATCACAAACGTACAAACTTCCTCAATCACCTTTTATTTATAATTCTTCTGGTTTTATATATAATTCGTTGTTACTTCTTTGTATTTTTCATTTTAATTCTCGCTATTACTTTTATATAACTTTTAACCCCGTTTTTCCTCTTTTTTCTTTCAGAGGATCTCAATTCTGTGTATTTATTTACACCGACGAGCCGTAACTAATTAAACAAATTTCCTTTTTTTTTATCTCTTTTTTCTTCCTCCTTTGATTTTCATTTTTATTACAAACAACTAAATCTCATGTCCATCAGTATCCTTTTGAATTCGTTTGTCATTTTGACACTGACATCCTAACTGACATTTATCGACGCACAAATCAAGTAACTCTAAAACTTCTTATAAACTAAACCTTTTTAACAATTCTAATTTAAATTATAATTACAAATAACATAAATAGTCTTCGTATCAATCTGTTGTGTTTTTCTTTTCTTTCAGTACCATACGAAAAATAACAATTATTAGAATTTATAACAGGAATTCTAGCAAAAATACGCGACCCTGAGTTTATAAGTCAGAACATTAAAATCTTACAAGTCTTCATAAATCTCCAAATGCAAATTGAACTGCAACAAACAATCCAAAAATTGTTCTCCATCAACCACAATACCCCAGTCAAATCAAACACCTCTAAATATCATAGCAATATTTTATCTAAAATATGTCAGGTAGCTAAGCCGTCCCTTAGAATTATCATTTTTATAATTATGTGTTCTATACCTAAAAAATACATCACCCTTTTACACAATGAACTAAATACCAGATACGTATTTCGACAGCAAAGCTATCATCATCAGTGGTAAACTAATACTGAGTGTCAGTTTACTACTGATGATGATAGCTTTGCTGTTGAAATACATATCCGGTATTTAGTTACATGTGTGAAAGGGTGCTTTATTTTTCAACTGTTGTTATTCCACAGTTCGAGTGTTTCTTCTTCATATGTTCTATAAATCAATTCGATATTTTTGGCGATAATGCATTTTCAACATTCGTTAAAGGTTAAATCTATTACTGTTGAGCGAATCTACAAATTGCTCGGGAACGAATGTAACTTAACAATGCTACATAATGCACACAACACTCAAGTGCTCAAGTCAGACGCAAATCGCTGTATTAATCATGGGCCTATTCTTTGTTACTTGTAGGTAGCTTCCACATTAAGCTTCACAAAGAATTGTAAATGGAAAAATAATTTGCTCTCGAAGAAATCTAGTTCTCCAATCTCCACCTCCACTCTTTTAAGACTGTCTAAAAGAACTTCTTTTCATGGCCGTATTTTTCAAATATACAAAAGTGAATTATTTCTGTAAAAATATTTCAAATTATGCGAATTCAAGAAACTTAACATAAAAATATTGTTCAGTTATTAAAGTTTTAAATAAATGAAACAATTTTCAGGTTTTCCAATTTTTCACTAATGAAAATTTTATTTCCCCTTAACGTTCTCTCTGATCACTCACAAACAGAATCTGGAAGTTAACGGTAATTCAACCGAATTCTAATGCGAAACGGTCAAGGGAGTCAGTAAATCAGAGAATCCAGTGAAGCGAACAATTAAATCGATTGTCTTACGTACTTGTGCATGAACCAAGTGGACTTCCAAGTAAATTTCGATTAAAATTGAAATTTCAATTTACCTCTGTTAGCGACCCCGCCGTGATAAAAATAAAAAGCTGTCGGGCAACCGCCACGAAGCCTTCCTCGCATATCCTTCTTTTCCCATTTGCCGATTCATACTGTTACATAACCTGTTTTTTTTGTAAATTGTTAAAGTATTTATAAATTTTAAACTTGGATATTTTAAAAATTTTTAAATTTTCGAATATTTTAAAAAGATCTTTTAATTTAAAAAAATTGAAAATATAAATTCGAAACACGTAAATTTCAGGAATTTTTAATAAATTTTTGATATTTGTACTTTTTAAAAATTTTCGAAATTCTCCAAAAAACAAGAAACGGGGACGTTTGGGGGGATTGGAATATAAGAAGATTGCCCTTGCACAGATCGGCTATTAGACATAAGATTCAGAATACGAATGTAGAGTTCTTTTTCATCGAGCGCTTCTATATTGAAGTAGCGCACCCCCCTTCACAATCCTCATTTTACTTATTTTTTGAAGGCGTTGCCTGGTTTTATGATATCTGATATTTTGTATTTAAAAACAATGTTTAGCCGCTGAAAATTCAAAATCGAGTTTGGAAGCGAACGTCAATTTCCAATTAAACTGTTCAGGTGAACAAACAAAACGAACCCTCTATGTTTTTTTCTCAATTTCTTATGGTCATTGAAAATGTTAATAACAATTTTGATGAAGTCGAAATGGGTAAAGTTTTAAACAAACCAATAATTAACAGTGGGGAACACTGAAGGGTGGTAGGAAGATTGCGTTTGCGCGGATTTGCTATTCTCCATGCGTAGAATACGAATCTCGTTCTCTCGTTCTTTCTCAAGCACATCTATATTGAAGTAGAGCCCCCCCTCCCCCATATTTTTTGAAGGAGTCATCATGATATCTGGTATTTTGTAATTGCAAACAACGTTTATTCACTGAAACCTCAAAATATATTATGGCTGTAAATGATAGTCGTTTTTATAACAATTACTCCATTAAACTGTTCAAATATGCGCGTCCCGGGCTGGCAACGTTGTTTTTAAAAACAGAATAGCGACTATTTAAACAGACGACATAAAACACAAACTGCCATGGTAGATGAATTTTATGCCATAATAATAGTGTGGGTCAAAAATAAAGAAGCTTATTATTAATTATTAATGCTGAGGTTTTGACTTTCTTATCGTTATGTTTATGTTGAGTGAGACCAGGATACCAAGACGAGCATACAATTACAAACCAATAGGGAGAAGAAGTCTGGGACGGCCTAGGAATCGTTGGCAAACCGGAACAGGTCAAGGACCTATACCGTGAAGGAAGGAAGGAAGAAAGGAAGAACAGATGTTTATGTTATCTCGTATAAATAAACCTTCCCGCGAAACTGCAAAGCACGTTCCAATAGCGCCTAAAATGCGTATGCCAATATTGGTCAGCTTCAATAAAGAAGTACCATTTGCACTTTTGTAGTACTCGATTGTAGTGAATTCGGTTAACAACAGCAGTTTACTCACGAGGTGAAGTTTCAAATAAAAAATATGGGCCCGCTCTCGTATTAACTTACGAATTAATCAAACTGGCAATAGAAATAATAAAGAATATGTGCGAAAGTTCAACACAACGTATACTCTGTGGACTGGATTTGCGGGTAAGTAATACTTTATTTCGTTTTATTTGCCTAATAATGAATTGTGGTGTCTGTCTTTTCCTGCAAAGCAGCCTGTGTTTATAATTAGAAATCTGTAAGTGGAAAGGTAAACACACATCGTTCAAAAAATCGCCACTTTTAATGACTTCGTCTGGGGGATTATCTCCCATAACCACCCTGTAGCTGTATACAGCCGTTATTAGGCGTATGCTATGCTACGAAGCAGATCTGATGGCCTAGAATCAGAGAAGCTACAAAAGCAACCAAACCGGGACATGTGCAACCGTCTTGCCTGTCTTGATATTACAAGGGCCATTCGTTCAACCCCCCACCCCCACCCCGCTGACGGCCCTAGGGGGGATCTTATGCATTCCCCACACTCGATTTGGTAGTGGAGGAATCAGCTATAAGGACTTTGAGGCTACGCCATAGAGCGCTATGGTATACTTCATCTTGGTACGGTGGTTGACTGACTCCCTCCAAAGTCTAATCCCTTTAATCGACACTGCAGTGTATACGCCAATGCTGGGTGGGACAATCCACCATTTAGATATATCCATCTTTACTGATGGATTCATGAGAACAGGCGCCAGAGTTTTCTCCGATGATCTAAACCTTCGCCAAAGTATACCGCTAGGCAAACTCGCCGCCGTTTTTCAAGTGGAGGTAGGTGATTTCCCAAAGGAGTGGTACTTCAGTGCTGCGAATATTGCTATCTCTCCCAGAGACAATGTTGTTTCACTCGTATGGCCGTCATCAGCAACACACCAGTCGCGGCCGTCCTCAAGTACGTTCAAAGAATCGAGTGGCTTGGCTGATTTCCGTGTTGGGGAGCTGCTGTGGAGGTAGCACAATGAGCCCGCCAATTGTGGACCTAAGTGCGCATGATTTTCTCACCTTCCAATCCTAATTCAGAATGACAGTGATTGGCCAGTTTGTGAAACAGAAAACGAGGCGTATGGATTCATTTATAGAACAGCTAATTAAAAAGAAAGCTAGAAAAAGGAATAAATAGAATAGAATACAATAGACTTGAAACGATAAGATACGACAAACTTTGTTACGGCAGAGAATGCGTTATAGTATAATAACCGTTGACTATTACTGTGGGAACACACAAAAAATGTGTTCGCTTTTACGCTTAAAAATTATAAGCTGTATTTTATATAATTATATATTAGCTTCGGCAACAAGACGAAAGAGGCATATAAAGATTCTTCTAAGGAACACTATGGAAAAAATACTAAACGAAGATTATGCGTTTCCATTTGCACGCACTTACCACTGCAACCACGAGTAGTTCTACGTCGCGTCGTGAACAAGACGAGACTGTCCCTAGCAGTTAGGCTACTCGCAGTAGTCAGTACCAGTCAACTTTGCACAGCTCAGATGTGTTGATGATAGCCAGTCTGATCATAACGACCAGTACCATAACAGCGTCGCGTGCGCAAAAGCACGAGCCCCTGGGTCGACACTTTGATAGTAGGCGTGGGCAAGCAAAATGCACCCCACTCCGAGAGCCCAGGTGCCTAATACCAATAACCACACCACTCCTTCCTGGAGCTTACCTTCACCTGCTCAAATCATCGGTCTCCAACCACCCAGTTTATCGCCTGAGCAAATTTATAACCCGTAGGATCACCCAAACGTTTTGACGTGACGCAGCCATGTTTACAGCCACGGACATGGACCTGCAATCCTGTTACAGAAGCACGCTGGGAACTAGAAACACTTTACCTCGTATTATCACTAAACCAGTTCTCCATGATCCCAATTAAGGTAAACCTTAGACAGCTGTGAAGAGAGATGGTCGTGCCAAGTTGAAATCGCTATAGTAACCGTAAGGTGTCTTTATTCGTGCCTTTGTTCAACGAAGTGGGGAGTCTTTGGCCGTCCCGCCAGTAATACCGACAATAAGAAACGAAAAATGAAGAGGAGAGGGGTAGCAGAACTAATAATTGCAGACGATATGGCGATACCACAAGCAACTGAACAGGACCTACACTACAGCACAACATGAGAATATACGATAGAGAACTGAAAAAAGTAACATGCTGCGAAATAAAGTAAAAAAAATGATAATAAACTCGTAATCGAGAACCCACAACATAGAAACAGATGATACGTAATTAGAGCAAGTAAACGAATTTAAATACATAGAGGTGCCAAGTGGACGAAGACGGAAAATTAGTTTGAGCAATTAACAATAGAATCAGAACAACAGGCAGACTCTTCGACGCAATTAAAAAGGCATTCCTATGAAAAAGAGATCTCAAAGAAACGAAAGTAGAAATATACAAGAAAGTGGCTATACCGGTATTGACATATGCTAGCAAGTCGTGAACAACATCAGACGCATATAGAAAAGTAGACTAAGAAGTATGCAAATGTGATTTCTGAGAACAATAGAAAACAAAACAAGACAATAAAAAAAAACATACAGAGACAGTGACATCATAACAAGAACAATTAAGATGGCTAAGCCATGTAAACACGATGGGAGATAAAGGAAACCCCAGAAGAGTATATGAAGCACGAGAGATAGGAAAGAAAAAAGTGTAAGGCCTAAGAAAACATGATAGGATAAAGTAAGTACAGCAGAAAAAGGAGGAGCGAAGCGCAAAAACATAAAAGCATCCACAGCGCAGTCGGAAAGATATGGGAGAAATATGAAAGGCAGAACCACAGAAGACCTAACTCGCAGTATGCCTTACTCCGAAAGGGAAAAAGGTTCAGGATTAAGGAAGTATTAACTTTAACGAGGATAAGTTAACGAAAATCTTTGAAAATCGTTTCATACATTAACGCACCCACTTATAAGCTGTGTAAAGAAATCAATAGAATATTACCTATACACATAAACTGTTTCTCGAAGTATTCGGTAAAGAATTCTTTAGAATTAATAGGCAAACTAAAAAATTTTCAGATACCCACGAATGCAAAATTAATCTCATTTGATGTTAGGAACCTATTCACATCAATTCCAATAAAAGAAGTCAAAGAAATAACGTTCAATAAAATAAACAATAGTAATTTGACGAATATTGAAAAATTAGAACTCAGAACCATGCTCGCAACCTGCTTAGAACAAAATTATTTTCAATTTAACAACCAAATTTACAAGCAAGAGGAGGGACTACCGATGGGTTCCCCACTTTCACCCCTACTAGCAGAAATTTTTATGGCCAATTTTGAAGAAAAAGTTTTTAATTCAAACAAAAATTTTAGCAACAATGTCAAAATCTGGATTAGATATGTAGATGATATTTTTTGCTTGTGGTTAGGTACAGACAAATTTAACAATTTTTAGATAACATTAATAAAATTCATAATAATATTAAATTCCAATAGAAACCGAAAAGAACAATACCCTAAACTTTTTAGATCTAAGCATAAAAAGAGTAGGGAACAATTTAGAGTACAATATTTTCAGAAAACCCACAAGTACAGACATGGTCATACATTCAAATTCGAAACAACCAATCAAAATTAAAAAAGCAGCTTTCAATAATATGATACACAGAGCCATTCATATCCCACTATGCACAATCCGAACAAACTCCATAAACATCTAGTAAACAATAAAGACACAATAGAAAAATATTCAAAAAATGGTATTTATCAAATAGACTGTTCTAATTGTGATGCAATATAAATATAGGACAAACTGGCCGCAGTTTTAATACAAGAATTAAAGAACACATCAGATCAATTAAATACCATCATAAATCAACCGGCATCTCCCAACATTGTATTACAAACAATCATTTTTTCAAACACACAGATACAAAAATTTTACACGTAGAAAACACGGGCAACCGTTTAAATAATTTGGAAAATTTAGAAATAAAAAAGGCAATAAATAATAATAAAAATATAGTAAACGACCACACCGATTTAGGTAATTCACCCCTCCTGGACCTGCAGTATACAAAGCATAAAAACACGCGCTAACACTTAAAATCGGCGACGACAGAATGAGTAGGATTGTACATCTGTAGGTTTTTAGTTTTAGTTTGATTTGTAAACTCCTGACGATGGCAATGATGGTTGAAACTCGAGTTGAGTAAATAAAAAGCAACAAATTGTGAAACAATTACCAAGCGTTTTATTTTATTAATAAACTATTAATTTTTAATAGTTAAATATTTATTAATAATGTTTCACCAAGTGCCTACCACACAATCAATTCAAAATATTTGAACTACATTTTGTGAAATAAGCAAATTCAGGCTATATTGCTATATTCCATACAAATATAGTAACGGGTGTAAGTAATTTAAACTCGCAATTTTGTGATTATATGTTTTTTAACATTTCCATTAATTACTGAAATAACAAGCGTGTGAATTTGAATTTCAAGACAAATTGAATGCAACATGATCATTTAGAAAGTTAAGACTCTCGACGCTTTTCATTCCTTTCAATTAACACAGACCGTATAGGTATATACCCATTTACTTGTGAAATCTCGACATCTAAAAGCATTTACACATCGACGTCCTCTGGTTGTCTTATCTTACCTGATGATCAGTTGCAATAGAATAATAATAATATGAATAAACAGGGGCTGCAACGCATAGGGGAAGATGTGATTGTGAAATTAGGCGTGTCAGTGGCGGTGACGGGCGGACAAAGACTGCAATTACGCGCTCTGCCGCCGGCACTGCTGTCATTGTTGCGTCACATCCGCAAACAGGCGCACAATGCCAGATAAATTGCTTGTTTTTACTGGGCGGCCACTCACTGTTTATCCTCCGAATTATTTGAGCGATTATTGGTGGAAACGGTTATTGAATTAGTGATAAATTATGGTGTTAAAACAACGCTTAAACGCCTACTTTAAATAACTGTTAATGCTACTCCATTGTTATTAGAGAGGAGGGGGGGGAGAGAACTCTCTTCTTTAATTATATAAGAAATTTTTAAAATAACCTTTTGGTTGGTTGTCACATCGTTAATTTCAATTTTATTGAATATTAAATCTTAATCTTTCATTTAACTTGCGACAAAAAATTATAGAGGTCAGAAAAAAACGAAACTAACGAAGCTACTAAACTCTAAACGATAAATTTTCATTGCAATAATTTTAGTATTTGAACTGAACTTTCAACTTCAAACAATTTTTACTCAAAAAAACTTTCGTGGATTTCATTACAAAATAAAATTCAAATAAATTAACAATCTCAATAAAGTACCATATACAGGGTGTCCAAGATAAGGAGTGCATGCATGGGGATCTCGTACTACTAAAATCCACATTCAATTCCTACAATGTTTTCTTCATTTTCAGTACAGACTGAAAATACTAAAACTTTCCATTTTTGCTTTTTGTGTATAACTTAGTTATTATCAAAGGTAGTGCAAAGTGGTTTTGACATTATTAAGACACTTTTTTACACAGATTTCGAATCTTAAATTAAAATTTTTATAGGTCGTTCACTTTTCAAGATATTGTCATTAACTTCGCTTTTTTAAATATGCGTTAAAGGCGACCACGTCATCATTGAATAGAGCTCTTTTTTACCTTTTCTTTGATATAAGGTTTATCTTCACAAATAACGGAGTTATAAGCAAAAAACTGTTTTTTAGAGTAGACTGAAAATTAACGAAAATAAAGAAAACAAAAAACAAACGGCTGCATTTGTTTCCATTGAGGTTTGATCCGTTTATCTTCCCAAATAGTGAAGTTATAAGTTATAAATAGAAAACCGACACAGGAAGATACAGAAGAGATAGAAGAAATAAACGAAATTGTATTTAAAACTAAACTACTCAAACAATTTAGTTCTAGGTGCCTATACAAAAATAGATTGGAAAACAAACTAGATATCAACAAAGACGGAACACCGGAAGAAATGTACGAGCATTTAAAGAAAGCCATTTTTGAAGCAGCGACAGAGGCACTAGGAACTGAAGATAGGAAAAAAGATATTTAGAACAATTTTCCGAAGATTTAGAAGATCTAATCAAAGAGAAGAAAAAAGCGTATATGAGATGGCTATCGAACCAAACACCGCAAACAAGAGAAGAATATATTCACCTTAGAATAGAAGTAAAAAACAGAGTAAGAGACGAGAAAAACGAATACTGGGACAGACTATGCGATGATATAGACAACACACTAGCATATAACAGATCTTCCGTAGCTTGGAATACAATAAAGATAATAAGAAATAGTAGGAACCCAAAAGGCATAATACAGACAATATCGTCGGAGAGATGGATAGAACACTACTCCAAACTGCTACAAGAAAATAGAAAGGAATGCCTAAATGACGAAGAAATTCAAGAGACTAGTGAAGAAGAGAAAATTACTGAGAATGAAATACATTAAGCACTGAAAAAAGCAAAAAATAATAAAAGCCCTGGCCCAGGAAATATAAGAATGGAATTGCTCAAATATGGAGGAAGAAAACTTAGACAATACTTAACAAAAATATTTAATAAAATAGAAAAAGGATATGAAATTCCCCAAGAATGGAGAGAATCATACCTTAGTTCAATATATAAGAAAGGAAATAAACAACAATGTTCTAATTACAGAGGCATAAGTGTAATCCCATCCATATCTCGGCTTTTTGCAAGTGTAATAAAAAACAAAATAGAAGAAGGAATAAACTTTAGTGAAGAACAAAGTGGGTTTAGAGTTTTAGACAAAACAGATCATGTTTAGACAACATACATACAATAAGACAAGTTACTGAAAAAAATAAGGAAAAACAGAAAGACACTCATCTGGGGTTCATAGACCTAGAGAAGGCGTACGATAGCATACCAAGATCTCTAATATGGCCTGCTATGAGAAGAGTAAGAGTGAAGGAGAAGTGGATAAATATAGTAAAGAGATTGTATGCAAACAATAAATTTAGAATAAAAATAGGGAAAAGAGTTACTAGAAAAATATTAACAACAAAAGGCTTAAAACAGGGATGTAATCTGTCATGTCTACTCTTTAATATATACATAGAGCAAGCCTTAGAAACATGGTACAAAAAATGCTCGGAAATGGGTATACAAATAGAAAACAGTACGCTACACTCTTTACTATTTGCAGACGACAAAGTCATATTTGCGCAAGATCAAGACGACATGGAGTACATGCACCGAAAACTAAAGGAAGAGTTCGAAAGGTGGGTTTGACAATAAACTGCCAAAAAACCGAATATCTATGTATTCGAAGAGAGGCAAACAACTTATATATAGACGAACAGAAAGTTAAACACTGTGATAATTTTAAATACCTAGGTACAAACATCAGCTCCACAGGCACGTGCGAAAGGGATATTTCTTCAGGAATTACAATGGGAAAAATGGTCACGAAATCTCTACATGGAATACTATGGAATGAAAATATAAGTCAAAAAACGAAACTACGCATCTTTCATAGTATTGTCGAAGGCATAGTCCTCTACGGCGCGGAAATGTGGCCACAAACACAAACCACTAGAAATAGAATACGGACAGTAGAACTTGACTTTATGAGAAGATGCCTGAAGGTAACTAGAAGAGACAGACTAAGAACACAAGAGATCTGGAGAAGAATGGGAGTAGAACAATCCATTACCAAAACCTTAGAAAACAGAACATTACAATGGTATGGACACGTAAAGAGAATGCCAGAACAACGTTGGCCAAGAAAAGTTACCGAATGCTCTCCGTTAGCCAGAAGAAAAAGAGGAAGACCAGCCTTAAGTTGGAAAAATTATATAAAATCAATAATGGCCGAAAAAAGGATTAACGGAAGGAGACTGGGAAAATAAAGATTTTTGGAAACAAAAAACAGCAAACCCAAAGAGTAAAAGCTGATAGAAGAAAGAAAGAAGAAGTTATAAATGAGAAATTGTTTTCTCATGGTAAACTGTAAAAAATTGAAACAAAAAACACCTGAACGTTTCAGGGAATAAAACTATTAAAAATGTATGTTCGTGTAACAGTCAAAAAACGTTCAACTTCTAAATACTCCTGCTAAGTAATAAAACACGAAAAGAAAGATAAATTTAGAATGACAATAAACTGGTGTAAAGATGCAGATATTGCCAAAACAAATTAAATAGTACTAATCTCTGATTATCATACAATCATACATTTTTAATAGCTTTATTCCCTGAAATATTCAGGTGTTTTTTCACAGCCTACTATAAGCAAACAATTTCTCGCTTATAACATTATTATTTGGGAAGAAAAACGGATCAAACCTCAATGGAAACAAATGCAGCCGTTTGTTTTTTGTTTTTTGCCTACTCAAAATGACAGTTTTTCACAACCTACTATTAAAAAAAGGTTTTTTGCTTATAACTCCGTTATTTGTTAAAATCTTCTTCTTCGTACATCTTTTTACCCTTTAGAGCATCGGATTTGTAAAAATAAACCCATTAAACCTTATATCAGAGAAAAGAGGAAAAAGATCTAATGATGGCATGGCCGCCATTGACGCATATTTAAAAAGCGAAGTTAATGTCAATATCTTGAAAATTTAACGACCTATAGAAATTTTAATTCGAGATTCGAAATCTGTGTAAAAAAGTGTCTTAATAATGTCAAAACCCCTTTGCGTTATCTTTGATAATAATCAAATTATACACAAAAAACGAAAACTGAAAATTTTAGTTTTATCAGTCTGTACTGAAAATTAAGCAAAAATTCTAAGATTTGAATGTGGATTTTAGTAGTACTTGAGATGCTGAACAATTCTCATTTAACCGAATCTCTATCCCTTGCCGTTTACGAGATCCCCATGCATGCACTCCTTATCTTGGACACCCTGTATATGTCTAAGGAAAATATATAGCCATATATTCTAAAAATTCTAGAGTAAAAACGAAATTATAATGCAATATTCCTTCTAGCTTTTACGTCACGTAAAACAAATTTTAACAATAATTAAAAACGAAAAACTCTCCATATTACACAACAACCTTAAGGTCTTCATTATTGTTTCTCTTCTTAACAATGGCATAATTTGAGGAATTTGTTTTATTTTCAGCATATTAAAAAACGTTTTCAAACAACAGTAATTTTTGATTTTTATTAATATCCACGCCCCAAGAATCTCTGTATTATATCGACACGTGTCAAATTAAGTCACGTGGCGTGAATCAAAATTGCAGGAACAACAAGCCCACCCGCCCACGCCTCTTGTGTAGCTGTCATAATGTCACTCATTTCGAATGAAAAACTTCTATTATTCTGTTTTAATGAGCCAATTACATATTATTAATTTAAGATTCCCTTCCAATCCCAGCATTACTCTTATTATTGAAAAATTATTTGAATTCGCTGAGAAAACAAACACGTGTATCTACAGGATGGTCCAACACTTATTGCGTCCTTATTTAATTTTAACGCGAGTGAAACTAAAGGGAAAAAAATGTTAAATTATTTCGATAAATTTTTACACATATTTAATGCTGACATGATCGTAATTTTTTTCAATTACACCCTAGCAATTATATTTGTTATCATTCGATAGAGAACGGTTTTCTCTATTCAACGATACAAAACTTGTAAATAAACGCGAAAAACTAAAACCACAGCCTACCGCAACGGCGCAACCACAGCAGTGTGCTTTGATATTCATTTGATTTTTTCCTTCCAATCAAAAACAATTAAAAGAACAAAATATTAGTGCTATCATACAAAATATGAATAGTTATTAGCACGGCCACCTGGATTCATATCGTCTAACGTGTTTATACGCTCTGCCGCATCAGGCATTTTCCAACAAATTCTGCGTACTGCAATGGCGTTACTAACCGGTGTATCTAAAAATGTCATATCTGCGGTTATGTTTGTGATTGGTTAGCGTTGTTTACCCTTGCATAAAAAAAAAATCTGAGAATAACGCCATAAATTTCATTTCATTTTTCTTTACAGTCAAGTACACTAAGAAACGACAGCTTCAAACACAACAGGCTTTTTAGAGAAGTCAGTCGATATTAATCTAGGTGACCGTCCTAATAACTATCCACATTACTAGCAATTTTTTCTTCCAATTGTCATTAATTGTAAAGAGAAACCAAACTAATTTCAAAGCACACTACTGTAATTGTGGTAGGCTATTGTTTGACATCTGAGCCAGGTAATACAAAATTCGCATTTTTTTTCGAATATTTGAAGTACGGCGGTATAAAAGCTTTCTATCCTAAACATTTCGGATAAACATTAGATGCAACTAGCAAATACCAAATATCATAAAACCAGGGGACTCGTTCAAAAAGTAGCGAGGGTAGGAAAGGCGTGTTCTATTTTAATTTAGACGCGCTCGAAAAAGAATCTTGTAGAAACGATTTGCGCAAGCGCAATCTTCCTGCCATCAATTTTTGGTTCGGCTTCAAAATCGGTGTTAACATATTCAGTGACAATATGAACCACTTTCCATTCAGAAAACACCTCCGGGAGGTTTCCTTTTGCTCGTTTACCTGAACAGTTTAATCAGATAATCGCCTAAAAAAATCGATTTTGTGATTTAACAGATACACGTTGTATGCAATTAGAATAAAAAAATAAAAATCATAACACTAGGTAACTGCATAAAAAAATGGGAGGGCAAGGTAGGTTCTAAAAGGTCTAAAAAAATAAACTCGGATACGTGTTCTACGCACGTCAAATAGCTGATTTGCATAAGCGCGATTTTCCTACCATCTCGCAATGACCCCCCCCCCGCCCTCCTTTATTTTTCTTGTTCAAAAATGTAATTTCCGCGCTCCAAACTCTGGATGAAAGAGTTAATAACAATATGAATATTTATATTATTATTTATAAGTTCGAGCTTTACTTCATTGAGTTTCATTTTAATACGTTGTAAATAAAACAATTTTTAACTTCAACAGGTTTTTTATGTTAGCTTTATACGTATTTCGACGTGTTTACACTTCATTATCAAAGGCAAAATTAAAAGTACACAGTTGGCGTTGCTATAGGAACAATAAATCTTCATAACTTGATCTTGGTTTTCTATATCTGCGTCCAGAAGACTTGATTTCTCATTCCAAAACGTCTAATAACGGTGAATTTAAGAGATCAATTTGTTTATTCATTAAAGGTACACATTTTAAATGTTTGTGAATTTAAAATGCTTCTAGTATATCCATCAACTGTGATGCTAAACGTAAATTAATTAAATACGCCAGCAGTTCAATAAACAAAGAATTTTTTTAGCAAATAACCTGGAATGTTATCAAAACCGGAAGAACTTTTATTTGAGCTTTAAAATGATTTTTTTGATGAATCTATTTTTCAGCACTATTCACAATTAAGTTGTCAGCGTGTATTATAGAAGTCGGCATTTTTTGTAACTGCTTTTGATGTTTGAGTTTATTTGTATTACATCCAGTACAGCCCTATTTTTATTCTCAGAACCTAAAAGTAAGGTATCGTAATATTTACTCCATAAGCAGATATCAAATCAGGATGAAATTTGGTATTGTTAATGCCCTACAGGTACACAATATTACAAACTACGGGAAGTTTTGAAACTACTAAAACTCAACTGTAAAGCGTAAAAAATTGCAAACTTTTGATCACAAAAACATAGCTCAAAAACTGGAACTGCAATTTTTTGTTTTAAATTATACAGAGTGTCCATTTTAAAACTCCGAGCCTAAATTTTTTTAAATAGGCAACACACAATACAAGTCACTGCCGACTATTATTTTAAAACAAAATATTTCTATAATTAAGATCAGGGCAATCATGTTTGCATTAACTTGACAGTTTACTAATCAAATTCGTTAAGCCACATTACTTGAACGGTGCAAAACAAAGATTATCGATCACTAATCTTTGGTGCAAAATGTATTCCAACGCTGACAAAGTGGACATGCCTCTAATTCTGGGTGAATGTCGAAAAAATGCGAGTGCTGTTAGTACTTTGTATGCGCAACGCTTTCCAGGTAGACGAATTCCAACAGACAAAACATTTAGAACGCTTCTTCTGAATTTACAAGAGTATGGGCAATTTTCAAAACCATAAGGGCACGGCAAGTTACGGTTGAACATAACGAAGTAGCTGTAATTGAAATGGTTACGGATAATCCCCATACAAGTCAAAAAGCGATTGCAAATGCCGTAAACATTAGCAAAGGTTCTGTTTTCAATATTCTTAAGGCGAACAAATTTCACCCCTACCATGTTTATACCATACACCATCTTGAAGATAGGGATTACGAGCATCGTGTTCAGTATTGTCAATTTCTTAGACGGCAATGCGGAATTCTTAAGTATGGTATTATTGAGATGAAGCGAGGTTTTCAAACAACGGCATGGTTAATCGATATAACTGCCACTATTACGCCCAAGACAATCCCCGCTGGATCAGGATAACTCATTTTCAGAGAATTTTTTCTCTTAATGTGTGGTGCGGTATTATTGGCCAGAGTCCCGATTTGACTCCGCTAGACTTCTTTTTGTGGGGCAAAGTAAAAAATGATGTCTATAAAGTGCCCATTCGAAATGAAGAACATCTACCCGAAAGGACAATTCAATGTTGTCGCTCTATCACACCGGAAATGTTAGCTCGTGTTAGAGGTTCGATGCGTAGAAGAATTATACTCTGCGAAAACGAAGGGGGAAGGCAATTTGAACACCTGCTTCGTTAGTGTTTGTACTGAGTTCCTATTAAATTATTGTAGTTATTGTTGTCAAATATTAAATTTGAGTTATTAAAGTAAGCTTAAACTTGTACTTAATCATTAGTAGATACATGTACTGTAAAACAACTGATCTCAATTTTAAAAAAAAATGGTAGAAATGCATAGTGATCTGGGGGTTGCATTGTGTGTTGCCTATACAAAAACAATTTAGGCTCGGAGTTTTAAAATGGGCACTGTGTATCGGCTAATAAAGCTATTATGGGTGAGCTACAATTTGGTTCGTGGTTCAGTCGGCTAGTTCCTTTGCGACACGTTCTATGAATTTTTAAAATCAAAAATGGATGCCACTTTATTTAATAAACGAGGGACGATAAAAAAATTTCTGTTTAAGCTAAATACCTTATGAGCGATAGTGGAATAAGATTTACAACATAATTTTTAGGTGCAGCAAAAATTAGGGAAATTCATTTCTCCCTTCAGCCCAAATTTTAGTGGACAAATTTGTCCTGTGGGTTTAGGTTTTTTTAATCGCAAAAGAATCTTTGTCTAAAAAATCAATTTATTTTCTCATAAAAGCAATGTGTGCAGGTGTTTTGGAATTTTCAATGTATTTACACTATTTTAGTATTATATACTATGTTCCTATAGAATTACAGTCTCGGTACAGTGGTAAGAATGATCATTTTGTGGTCAATGTTGGGAATATGAATTAAATATATGATACGCAACAGTTTCTAAAATATAGGAAAGTTCACACAAAGTGCTTCACTCCACTCTACTCCCGGTCACAGGACACACTTCGGATTCACAGGAATGAATCCTACAAAACTCATGATCGAAGAAGAGAAGAGAATTGATTATTTCCTTATTGTATCGAATGATAGCAAATTTTCAGATCATAAATTCTTGTAGTTTTATTTTCCCATACCTTCAGTGTAGGGAAGTATTTATTTCATGAACATTTTCGAAATCTAGATCATAACGGAAATACACATTTTGAGGCTCAAGGAACCCAAAAAAAGTAGTTTTTAAAAAATGTGTGTCTGTGGGTGTGTGACGCCTCTAAAGGCAACAATACTGGACCAATTTTGATGAAATCTTAAATCAACAGGTATATCGAAAATTGTAGTTTCAATTAAGCTTTTCAAAAAAATCCGAAACCGAAAACTGAAGTTAGACATGTTTTTTTGGTAGCGTTTTTTACTAAAGCTAAATTTTAGAAATTTGAGCACTGGATCTGAGAGAAGAACTTACAGCAAATCGAAAACTTCTTTACCGAACTCTCTAGCTTGAAAATTGGGCCGCTACGATTGGGATCAGCTGCAACTTGTTTGAGAGTCCTTTGTGCGTAGTATACAATGAAGTAAAATTAATTTAAAAAATCCGAAAACAAACGCAATGGCGCGGCGCCGATTCAAAATTTTGAAAATTAATAGTATATTATATACCAACGAACTGAAGGGCTTCATTTAATCCCGCGTGTGAAAATGTATTGCCTAAGCTAATTGATACGCATGGTTAAAATCACGTAACTGCCGGAAAACGCCTTATTGATGTTAAAAAGTGTTGATATTAAAAAGTATCCTTTTTTTTTTCTTAGTTTTTAAAATAAATCAAATTCTTGCTGATCTTAATAAAGTACTTAAAATAGTCTATCAAACTGAATAAATAATCGACGTTTGCGTTTTTGAATAAATAATTAATATTTTTCAAACATTTCTGGAAGGCGTCAGAGTAAAATTTGGGAGATTACAAAAAACAAATTTGTAGTTCACTGCAAGCTCTATAGGCTCAGAATGTTTAAAAAAAATGGTGTGGGCAGTTTTTGCACTTCCAGGAGTAAAGTACTAATTTGATTCATTTTTTCGCTACTAAAGTGTCACTTTTAGCGCCGGAGGGATTAAATGTATATAAATTACTAAGATGTACACAGGATGTATCAAATTGCGTGTTAACTATGGGGATCTCGCTTATGTGAAGAGATACAACGATGGTTAAATTAGAGAAAAGTTGTGGAATTTTATGCTCACTAATAATCTGAAAAGAAATTGGAGATATCTTGCTTAGTTTCTGAAGAAACTAAAGAAAACTGAAATTCTTGATTATTTTTTTTTTCGACTATAACTCATTAATCATTTATGTTACATGTTTCTAGTTAACGCATTATTAGACACTTTTTTATGCTGAATCTAAATTTGTGATCAGATTTGGTATAACAACTGTTACCATTGCTCAATTTCGACTGTCAACTTTGTGTTTTCTTATGGTCGGCATTTTAATTTTCTTCATAATTAAATAGAGTTTTTAATTCTGATTTCACCAATGTGTCACATTTTGCATTTTGTTGAAGTTTTGAGCATTTTATTACAGAAAATAGAAATTTCATGAGTGCCATGGAAAGACCACGTCATTTAATTTATTATGAAAAAGTTCTAGTAGGCCATGAACTGGTGGAATTAAAACAAAACACTACTTTTATTTACTTTAACCTTTAGATACATTAGGTACGCAAAAATTTCAACAAACTTTGTTTTGTCGCCATCAGAAACTACGATTTTAATTTAAAAAAAAAATAAAAAAAAGCTGGATTGTCACATTGATAGCATATTTTAAAATTTTGACTATTTTGTTTTAAATTATTCGGAAGTGTAAAAAATAGCAAATATACTAGAGGACTGAGGTGCTTCATTGAATCCCTCGTGTGATTATTGCCTGAGCATAGCTAGAAAAAAAACGATACTTTTTAATATCAATGACGCGTTTTCCGGCAGTTACGTGATTTTAACTATGCTTATCAATTAGCTTTAGTTAAAAAATATATTTTTCATTCTTTGCATATTTCTGATAACTCTTTAAATAAACCGTTTATTTCGATTTTTAGTTCGAAATCCGAAGCGCGTCTAATCAGCTGTAGGGCGGGCAGTTCCGTTCATACTATTCTTATACGGTATGCGACATCGTAGGGTTGCTGCCTATATAAATTGTTGTCTTAGAAATCTAACATACGGTGAAATGTAAAAGTCTATACAACGTTATAATTATAAAATGTTACACTTTTGCAAATAAGGCAAGTATTAATATCTAGTATAGGAAAGCCCACTCGAAGTCAACACTTCGGTTTTTTTTTATATTATACTATACAGGGTGTATTAAAACATGCGGCTAATTACACCACGCAATTCTACGTAGAAAAACAAGCAAAAAACTCGAATACAATTTTAGTGTTAACTCTTTGATTAAGGAGTTATTAATACTCAAACTTTGAAATTTTTTTCGACTATGGTTGAGAAATAGATTTAAATAGTATCAACAACACATAATTCAACAATTAAAATAAGTAATCAAATATAAATTATAACATTTTGGTAATTAGTTTACTTATAATTTAATATTTAAGAATGCAAAATCTTCGCGATTTATAGTTTTGGAAGACGTTGCAACTATGCATTATAAGCTGGGTTTATTTTTAAAATGTAATAATAAAAAACACATGAACACATACTTGATTTAATTGCAGAATCACAAACATATACGATCAAGGGTAACTAAATGCATGTCTCTTAGCTTTAAATTGTACAGCGTTGCCAAATTAAAAAACCTTTAAGTGCTTATAATTTAAAGACTCTTCGTCTAAGACCAAATTGGTGTTAAAGTTTTTTGCTTGTTTTTCAACGTAGAATTGCGTGCGGTAATTATTACCGCACGTTTTAATACACCCTGTATTATTGAAAAAAGAATATAATTCGTCACGTGACTCTATTTAACCACTCAGATGCATAAAAATAGCTAGTTACATTTTATCACAGGGTTAACAAAAAACAAAAAATCCTATTGCCTTATTTAGAGATGTTGCATCTTACGACCATAACAACTACAGTAAAATGCCACTTAGTAAAATAATTTTGGTTAGTCATAAAGTTTCATTCGTTGTATTCTCTTGCTAAATATAACTCGAGTTATGACTAATTATCAATGATTTATTCTTGTTAAAACCAAAGTAGCACATTCAACTCGTGCATTCGCGCACTCGAATCTGCAGCTCGGTTTCAACTCGAAAATATCATCGATAATAATCATATCACTTATTATATTATTACTGACAATATAACACCACACAATCCACTTTTTTGTTACTATTTTTCCATCACTATGTATTATTACTTGACCAGATAGATTTTCTTGTTTTATTAGTTATATTACTACTATATCTAATTAGATGATAAAAATATAATGTAAAATCAAATTGTCACTTACCTCGTGAGTAGTTGCTGTAATTTGGTGGAGGCACGTTAGAGTAAGAACCAGGTGTTTTTGGTGCATGATGACCCAACATTCTGTGACCAGAATCACCAAGTGAAGCTCTGTAACAAAAAAATAATTAAAAAAAAAGAAATTAATATTAGATATTATTGATAGCCGGTAAATAAACTAACTACAAATTCTAATGGAAAAACTATCATGACGCAAACAAAATACCTGACGTTTGATGGTGCCATTCCAATTTGCGGCCTCCAATTTCTATTGGCTTCAGGATTCAAATCCTGAGGCTTTAAAACTCTAGGGGGCATTATTGCCCCTTTCAGCTGAACAGCAGGAAAAATAAAACCCTTGGGATACTGTGGATCTCGGAACCGTACACAGTACACATTGTTATCAGTTATAGTTGACAAACCTTTTACCGGAGAGTCCAAATACCTATAAAAATAAATTGTGTAACATAAAATGTGCAGGGTATCTATGTACTAGTGCTTAAAAACTGTCCCTTGTTTTTCAAGTTCTACTTCTTTTTTTTCTTAAAGTTTTTTTTTTTAAAGAATCTTGAGCCAGTGCGTGAGCAGGACTCCATGATTCCCATCCTACCCCCTTACCCAGGCTCAGCGCACTTAGCGCTATTTACCGGTCTAACATGCCCCACCCCAAAAAGACATGGCAAGACAAAGACAGCATACACACCACACACACACCGTCCATGGACACACCAGGTTTAACTTATTCCGAAAAATTTCCGAAAGACACAGGATTCGAACCTACTACCTTTGGGAGTCTAGTTCTAGAGGTTGGGACTCTAGACCACCCCCTGGCCCGAAAACAGTTTAAATCACAAAACATTAAAATAAAGCACAACTTACCCCCCACTTTTAACGCAATCTTCAGCCTGCAATACTGTCCCTTTCATACCATCAAATAAAACTGCAGCTTCGGCATCTTCCTCAAGTTTCTTTGAATATAATCCTTTAACAAACTCATATGCGCTACTACGTACAGATACGTACAATCTATCATCTCCTCTAATGTTACGTCTTATTTCCTCAGGAGTCAATTCGTTGTACTTTGATGCCAACGCACGGAACAACCTTTTCTCATCTACAAATGGTAACAAGGCTACACCTTGCCACGCAAACTTTTTTCCATTCAAATCAATTTTAAAATCCTCTGGATAAAAATCAATGATGGGTGAATCCTACAAGAAAAATAATTATAAATGAGTATAAACTCAAAGCTGCTGCGTCTACTTACAGGATCCAACATTAATGTCCCCCAAGGTTTTGGTACGTGATTACGACTAGCTGCTGGGAAAACACCCATAAGTTGTTCTAATGGATGGAACTAAAATGAAGATAGAGATTAATACCAAATTATACCATTTAGATCAATAAAATATTAACTTACTGGTTTTGTTCCATATTCAAACTCGGTACTCAGTCCGTCAATATTTACAAAATCAGAAGCAAATGGGGCATAATGATATGGGAAATACCACTTCCACGAAGCACAGCCTTGGTAGTAATATCTCAATACCCAAGACAAACCTCTCACATACTGGAGTGCTACGTTATATCTGTAATGGCGTGCATAATTATTAGGCCATAATTTATCGCTAATTGTATTTTCACCAACCTAAACTCCAAATTGTCGCGAGATACATCAAACTTTGACTCATAATATCTATCTTTAAAGCCATCTTCCCACAGTCGCACCTCATCATGGGCTTGCTCGTCATCTTCTTGATTCTCTTCTTCTCTGCCCCTTTTTTGTCCTCTCGCCTCTGAAGTGCCGCTGGAATTTTGGCCTTCTGGTTTAATCATTGATTCTAAAGCATTGCGAGATGAAACTGTTTGCAGTTGTCTTTCAGCCATGGAATGCATACCAGCCTTGCGAATGTTAAAAGCTTCTTGACGTGCATTCGCAACTGGTTTTGCCTGACCTAAAGGCTAAATTAAAAAGAAAACAAACTTACTAAAATGTTATAAATTTTTTTTTAATAAGTAATTAAATGTAACTTACTGTAGGAGCAAATTGAGTGCCTCTGACAAGTGTCCAATCAGGTCTAAAAGTATTAAATGCTTCAGTTCGACGTCTTTTGGCTTTCTCGCGTGCCTTAAAGTTCAACTCATTTTGTTGTCGTTTTTTAAATACTACATCCTCAACTTTACCAAGTTTTGTCATTATTAATTGTACTCTCTCTAGATTTACATCTCCACTGTCGGTTAGATAACCCTAAATGATAACAAAAACTAGATGAGACATTGAAGAAACTTGTATCTAATTCAGCGATAAAAATAACATCCAGTCTTTGGAAGTAACACGTTTTATTTCTAAGTAAGGAGTACAGCAACAGGTTTCTTTGCAAAACTTACGTGAAGTAGCAATAAAATTACAAATTTTAAGTAAAGGTAACACAAATTGCGTTACTTTTTTTTGTTAGTTTAACTTACAGTAGAACCTGTAAATGTGACCACCACCACCTGTACTTTTAAGCTTTCCTATCATACCATTTATCTGGAAAAGCTGTTAAGCCCTTTGATGTTTCTCCTGAGAAATTTCGGAAAAACCTTTTCAAGGTTTTAAAAGATTGGTTGTAAGGTATTTTACTGACCAATTTAAAAATTAGGAAGAAACGCTATATTGCTCAAGTAAGATTTATAATTGCGACGCCTGCTTGTTAAAAATTGCCAACAAAAATATTGAATACATGACCATCTTCCTTCAGAAAAGTAATTGCAGTTTTCTCAATCATTTATTAGCCAATTTCGATTTAAAAAAAAAACTTTCCAATGACTGACTATATCTGTTTGCTACAGATAACATGCAACATCACCATAAAGCAGCTTTAAATGAAATGCGATAATTACCCCTGTCTTATACACAGCATCCTTATAAAGACCAACTAATCTATCAATTGCACCCTCACGAATTTCCAGGCTAGGTAAATGTGGCAAAAAATCATTTCCAACGAAGAAACACAGAAATACCCAATCGTCAACAGCACGCTCAAAGTCATATTTAAAAGGCAAATTTGGCATTTGCAGTTCTCGTTCTAAATATTCTCGGAGTATATTTAAGCGAACAAATATGAAATCGCCTTCCGATCCAAATGTTGGATTATCAGAACCTTCATTTCGTTCTGCTCCTATACAATCCTTCAACTCATGCCCTGAGATTAAAAGAAAATGTATTTATTACAAATAAATAATTGATGCTGCACAATAAGAATAAAATGTTAATTGAAAGCAGTTCTTTAATGCTTTTAGTAGTTTTATGCATCACATACCAAGTTGTCCACAAATATCGCAGGGTCTGGGCTTATTTGGCTTAAATTCCTCACGAATTATTGTAAAATTAGGTTCATGTGTGGCAAGCCCCAACATAATGAGATCAGCATCAGCTCCACATAAACAATGTTGGGTATTTGGATCATGGTCGGGTTGTGCTGCACAAAAAATTCCATAATAATATTAAAATTATAAGTAGTAATGTTGAATTATATACCTCGCTGTTTGCGTATAAAATCCATAATTTTATGTTCTCCTTCACCAGGGACATTTGCATCTGACAATATTACTTTTATACCCTTCCATCCAGGATCATTATTCATTCTGTCATGAACATAGTAATGAAGGCATGTTGACAACCTATCCATGAATGGAGTTCCAGGAGTGATACAATTTGAATCAAAATGCTCCTCTTTTGGTTTCTCTGGAGGCAAATGAGCACCCTTTAACAATAATTCAGCACGTACACGACTGATTTCATTAATTTTTTCAACAGTTTCTTTAGATGCACGGAAACGCCGTGACCTTTGTTGGTTCATTTTTGCACGAGGTGCAACTCCATCGATTGCCATATACAAAACTTTTCGCGGCCTCACTATGTTAAACAATCTGTCAATGCATTCAAAGATAGCTATCATCATTTCGTCTTCATTTCGAGGTGCTGGCTTATCTTCTGGATGGGTGCATGGATGGATAATACCATTCATATCTAGATATAGATTGTCAAATTCTACCCCATTTGGATTTGGTTCCGAAGAATCGATTGGAATGCGTACTCCATTAATATCTACAGTCTAAAATTCATAATTTAAAAGTAATAAAGACCAAAAATGATTATTTCGGGTTAAGAACATAACCTCACCTTTTGTTCCACACAGTGTACTATTACGGAGGGATATTTTCTGCTGAGCCAACGAAAGAATGCTGGTACTCCCATTGTGAAAATTAATGAACACTAACAATGTAACAATTGTAAGGTTTTATACACTTAATTTCAAGAATGATTTAAATTGTAAAAACTTTGTCCATTATGCTAAAAACATGGTGGCCACAGAACATAAACCTTTGGTGGCGCTGAAGTTGATGGCGTTGTGCGTCATTTACAGGTATGCAAGTATTAAAATCCGAGTAAAATCCCTAAATCTAGTCAATTTTTAGGGTGACTACAAACCAACAACCAAAGCTATATTATGTTATACAGGGTGTTCCAAAACTTACAGACACCGACTATGGGACGGTATTCTACCATAGAAAGTGAACAAAAATTTCCTCTACGATTTTTCGATTTGTCTAATTTTTATGGAGTTACTAAAATTTTAAAAAATCAAAATAAACACTCAAACTCAAATTTAAGTGTTTAATCAAGTACTGATAATAAATTCACGATACCTTACAAAAACCAGAGATAGTTCAAAACGATAATAGAGAAGGAAAATTACAAATGTCCTTTAAAGTGTTTACGTGTTCAATTACGCAGCGGCACGCTGTTTGTTTTATAGTTCGTAATTTGTTTGAATTTAGTTCGTAATTTTGCATTGTGCAATGCCACTTATTATGTTGAAAGAGGTCCAAAATGCAAAAGAATGATCGCGTTTAAACGTACCGCTCGTCCTGCTTCTTTATCAAAAGCCCCCATCAGCATATCATAATACACTTAGTTCGAATAACTCGCACACCCAACCCAGCCCAATTCTGTCGCACTTCAGTACTAAATTCAAACAAATGACGAACTATGAACCAAATAAATAATGACGTGCTATTTTCAACGTCCAGTGTCACTGCTTAATTGAACACATAATTTGAATTTTAAAGCTAGAGAGTTCGGTAAAAATATTTTCGATTTGCCTTAAATACTTCTCTCAGATCCCGTGCTCTTATTTTTAAAATTTAATTTTGGAAAAAAACTCGACCAAAAAAACATGTTTTACTTCCGTTTCCGGTTAGGGTTTTTTTTGAAAAGCTTAACTAGAACTACAATTTTCGACATACCTCTTTATTCAAAATTTCATCAAAATCGGTCCAGTACTTTCGCCTTTAGAGGCGTCACATACCCACCCACATTTTACTATTTTCGTTAAAATCTAGATTTCTAAAATTTTCATGAAATCAATACTTCCCTATACCTAAGGTATGGGAAAGTAATGGCAATGACACAGATTTATATTATAGCTAACTTACGAAATAGAAATAATTAAAAAGATTTATAATTTTTACGGAAATGTACGTAACTAACAATAATGTAGCATAAAAAATTTCTTAAAGGTTGATTAATAGTTGTTTTTAATATTTTTTCTATTTTGCGTCTTTAAGAAAGCTATTAAAGCACGCATACGCGTGCGTTTATAGCTACCGCAAAATCTCCATTTTGTAACTGGAAGTTTTTATTTAAAAAGACACAAAAAGGGCATAAAAAGCGCAAAATAGAAAAAATAGTATAAGATACACGTTTTATAAGACATTTTAGCGCACTTGTCCTTTAGAAAACTCGCCGCAAGCGGCTCGTTTTCTAAACTTGCTTGCGTGCTCCAAAATCAGTCTTATACAACTTATGTTTTAATGTACTATTTTTGTTCTCAATTAACGTACCGTTATTAATTATAAATTTTTGTTTCTTTTTTAACCGACTTCAAAAAAAGGAGGAGGTTCTCAATTCGTCTGTATATATGTTTTGTTTTTTTTTTTTTTTAATGTATGTTCGGGCATAACTTTTTTGTTTATGAACCGATTTTAATGATTTTTTTTGTGATGGGTTCAGTATAGTTCCAAGGTGGTCCCATTATAATTTCATTGGTATTGGAGCTTGAACTTCGAAGATACTCCTCAAAATCTATTTTTTTAACGGACTTTTTTAGTGTTTCCGTATTTCATCTTCCGTTTCAACTAGCCGTCATTTCCTCATTCGAGAAGCATCTTTACTAGGTCTACCCATCACTTAAAATTGTAAAATAATTAACTTTTAAAAAAAAAAGGGGAACCGACTTCTAATAAAAACACAAAAGTGACATAAGTTAACTAAAAAGCAAAAAATAAATGTTTTTTATACAACAGTTTAATACTTATTTGTTGTTCCGTTTAATGTAATTAAGAAATTGCTGTTTATTATATAATTATTAATTGTTTTATATAATTTTGAAGTCGGTGCCAAGTAAAACATAAAAATTATATACCTTGCTGCAATAACAAATTAGATTCGAATTTTTATGTTTTACTTGGCACCGACTTCAAAATTATAAAACAATTAATAATTATATAATAAACAGCAATTTCTTAATTACATTAAACGGAACAACAAATAAGTATTAAACTGTTGTATAAAAAACATTTATTTTTTGCTTTTTAGTTAACTTATGTCACTTTTGTGTTTTTATTAGAAGTCGGTTCCCCCTTTTTTTTTAAAAGTTAATTATTTTACAATTTTAAGTGATGGGTAGACCTAGTAAAGATGCTTCTCGAATGATTACATCACGCCACATCCTCCTAGCCTGACCTCGGCTGCCAATGTCAAAATCTCCTCTCCGAAGGCCCTTCTGAAATTTAGCTTTGATCTGGCACCCTCAGGTAGATGTCAAAACGGCGCGCACGGATGGATCTCCGGCAGATTCTAAGTTCTTCAATCGATCTGACATGACCGATGGTATCAAAGTAAGCATAGACAGAAGCCCAAGACCCCCCCCCCCTCTACAGTCAGTGTGTAGAGCGCTGTTGGGAGTGGTCCTGGGTAAATGCAGAATTTTACGCGCTGATAATCGAATTAATTTGTCAACGCTTTTCAAATCTTTGAGCATAACATTGGGAGTTTGAAGGGAATGGATACAACGGGGAAGCAGGTTGGATTTAAGGATTTTGAATTTTTGGGGAGGTTTGAGAGGGGCTCGTTCAATTCTTGTAAGTTGATTTTTTAGTTCCTTAATATTGGGTCTCCGTACCCCCAGGTGTCCATATTAGTAGCCAAGGTATTTGAAGCAATCATCCACAGAGATTTGCTTCACAGGCAAACCACCAATATAAAATCTAGGGATGGTAGCAGTAAACAATTTGTTCTTGGAAGGGACTACTCCCGTGGTGACGGCCGTATACTTCGCGACGTTAAAAGATAGACTCCTCTATTCAAAGAAAGCAGAAGCGCGTTTTAAAAGAGATTGAGCCTCGTAAACACTGGGGGCGAACAGAGCAAGGTCATCCGCATAGGCCAAGCACGCTAACTTGCGGTCCGGCCCAAGCGGAACACTTACCCCAGTAGCCTCCAGTTCCCCAATCAGCTCATCTAGAACGATATTAAATAAAACAAGAGAGAGGGGATCGCCCTGTTTAACGCTGGAAGCCATAGGGATTTCACCCGTTTTTTTGTTTAGACAGGATACGGTGGTATAACTATTACGGTATCCCTCCAAGATAAAGTTACAGATCTTATTAGACCTCTTTTAATCGATGAATGGGCTATTGAATCAAAAGCCCGCCTCAAATCAAGGGTGATGATGGAATAGGGTTTAATATTTTTTCTTTGGACTTTAAATTGCGAATTGCATGGTAAGGTTGTTGGCTAGACAACCAGCAATTCTTACAAAAGCTCTCTGATGGGAATGAAGGGGAATATCAGCGAGGTGTTTGGCGATTATTTTATTGATAAGTCTAAGGAAAACAGAGGACACTGTGATCGGTCTCCACGGGGTCACCTTTTTTGGGAATCAGCACGGTCCGACATTGTTTAAAAAGGGTGGGCATGACGGACAGATTAATCATCCCGTTAAACAGGATCAGCATACTGTTTGTCGGAAAATTATCCGGGCCCGCGGAGTCTGACTTAGTGGACGAAATAGCCCATTGGAGATCGATCAAGGTAATAGGAGAATAGGGATCGGTAGGACAATGTTTGAAATTGTGGACAAGAGCCTGGTCTTCAAAAGGTACCTACGTACAGGGTTGAAGATGGAATTAAAGTGAGTCTCGATATCAGTGAGGGAGGAAGAATTCTCAGGACTTTGGTCTTCAAGGTCGTCTATGAGATTGCTGGCCAACTGCGCCCTGTTTTTATGATATAAATCTTGTGCTTTTTTAAAGGAATAAGCTCGTTCTGCGCCCCTCGAATAACATCTGAACCGCTTCTTAGTTGTCCGTGGTTTATCTTTCTGGTTATTAGCCACAGGACGGCGATAGTTATTAATCAGTAAATCAGCCTAGGTTAAAAACTCTGTTTTTAAGTTAGGGAGATCTTCTTCGAATTTGTCAAGAATTTCGGAGTCAGCGGGACAGATATCGTTCCAGGAACGCATCTCGAGTACAAAATCTAATACGGGATCGAGGTTGGCAGCAACGGCAGTTTCGGGGGAGAAGGGAGGAATGATAGTAGAAGCAGGGGGAGGGAAATGGGGCTGTGAATAAATAGGAGGAGGTGGAGGATTGTGTTGACAGGAGTTAAAAAGGGAATTATTGTCAGGGGGAGAGCTAAGGGGATCAGAAAAGGATTCTTCAGGTTCTGCATAGATGGGATTGCAAGTAGGGGGGTGAGAGGGAGAGAGAGGGGTTATAGGATGTGATTCTGGGGTCTGCTCTGGGAGTTCTCGGTCCTGGATCTAGTACACCTACCTTCAACAGAAAGGTTAGAGTTGCTCGGTCCAGGTGCGGATGTTGTTGCAGATTGTGAGTAGTTATCCAACACAGTGGGAAGTGTAGATTTGCTCGGGGTAGAGTTGTCTGAGGAATGGTGAGAGCTTTCAGAGTCGGCCTCTTCCAGATCTCTTCTGATAGTAGCAAGTAGATTTTGATATTGTATCTTGCGACGCTGGTATTTGATGTTGTCGGCCGACCTATTGAATAGCCTGCTTAGATGTTGAATGATATGCAGGCCTTCGTACTTGGCCTCTTCTTGGGCCATGTGAAGGAGCTGGAGCTGAGACCACGGCTGAACCTTGGAGCGTGATGCTTCCTACTCCAGCTCTTTATTGTACTGGGAGGGGTGAGCCATTCTCTGATGCTGGCGAAGACTAGCATATGAGTTAAAAACTCTGCCACATTCCCGGCACTTGGTGTCGTCTAAGTTCTGTCGTCCTTTACAGTACCTCCTGATGTGTTGTAGGAGGCTTTTACGTGAGCCGTATGAGTTGCCACAAGGGCAGGTAAATTGGTTTTCTTGCAGGAGGGGGGGAGAGGGCGGCATAACGGAAACAATCAAATATCTCGTCTGCCTTTAATACAAGGGATAAAAACCCACTCCTTAAAAAAACACCCGCAAAACGGGTAGGGAAACTCACTAAGGCGGTGAAGATGAAATTGATAAGCAGGTGATTATAGTTGGAATTTTGAGATGTATAGTTCTTGAGAAATTTAGGATTTTTCCCAGAGGTGTATAAATCGAAATTTACAAATTCGTTGTTAAGAAAGTCCGGTGTTCTTGATTTTTCTAAGTTCCAACGAAGTAGAAATAAATATTTTATAAGTTCCTTGTCCAAAATTCTTTGATGTTGGGGTTGCCGGCTGTCAGGCGTTATGGCAAATTTACACTCGTTACAGTCTCCAGGTAACTAAAAATTAGAAATTAGAATCGATTTGGGTGGGTCAAATCACTCTTAAGAGTAAACAAAATTATACTGCGTTTTTATGGCTGATACAAAACGTAACTAAAATTTCATTTGTTTATCTTAATAAATAAAGGAAGAAGGGGGTGCGCGATGTTTCATTAACACCCGGTATATTATTGCTACAAAAATTCACAACAATACTGCATACATATATTAGCGATACTTAAGCAGTTCATCATCGGAGAGCAGCAGAGCCGTATCTGCAAACAAACACACACAAAATGGGGGGGCGCTTAAAATTCCCCAGATCACAAAAATTATACTGTCTTTTTATCTTTTGTGTGATTTAGTTTTACATAATTTTAAACAGATGGTACCTATCAGGCAGCTGCACACATTTGTGTAGATAAATATAAATAAACCACGACTAAAAAACATACGTTGAATGGATGGGCCGCTTATTTGTGTGGATTGTGGTTGTCAATATAGAATTTAGTGTTTTAAGCTTTCAAATTTTAGGGATTGGGGTGAATATTGAGTTTTGGTTTTTTACATAAAATAGGGAAAAGTTTCAGAAACTTTTCATTATTCCTTGAAAAGCTTCAAGATATGTTGAAAACCCACTTTTTATTGATACGTTTGTCAGCACCTGTGCGTGTTCGTGCGCGTGCAGGAGTGCGTGCGCTTGCGCGTGTGTGTTTGTGTGCGTGTGTGTATTCGTTCCCCAAATAATGTAGAACGGGAGAGAGTACTAGCCCCCCCCCCCTTAAAATACTGTTGTATTTAAAGAATAATACACTTATAATTTAATAATGCTTTTCCAGAATTGTCACTCATTTTAAATTTATTTTAAAATTATTATTTGAAGATTTTAATGTACCTAATAATAAATATTCAAACTTGTTTTGTTATATTGAAAGTTGTACCAAAGTACAATTTTAATACAAATCGTTTACGCAATAGAGTAGAAATGGAAAATTTGCGAAACCTCTGCCTTGTACAAAGTTTGAAAAGGAATCTTTAATAACAAAATTTCGAGAAAAACTAAAAAACAGATTCAAGTAAGCAGAGTAATGATTTAAACAAAAACATTTCAGATGCAAATTAAGTTATTTTTAAAGATTAGGTACCTACTCCACAGATGCTGCTTGCCGCACCACGTTTGTAGAAGTATCTATCATACCTTTGTTTTATAAATTTTGAATTGGTATGTTCTACGATGTCTGCAAGATTCTCAATACCAAAACTATAAATTTTATTGTAAATACTGAATACAAATCGGAGTCGAAATGGCGATAAGTAATCCACATATAGATTGCACTTTTTGGAAATGCAGTTTTCTGACAAACCAAAGAAACTTTTTGTTTATTTCAATGCTGTAATTTTTATTTAGTCCAGACTTCTGATCAATGGTCATGTGTATTTTCTGGTATAAGTCATGTTCTTACTATGTGGCAAGTCTGAAATTATTATTATCATTTTTTGGACACAGGGGGCAACTATACCGTTGGCCTAAGGCCCCTAATGTGGTTAATCCAGCACTGCAAGAAGTGAAAACGTTTACTAGCTGCAGGATAGGTCTCTAACACCTGAGTCACAGTACATTGGCTCTGACATAATTAGGCATCCGCTTGGTACTCGTGGCTACTATGTCTGAGAAACCCTACAGGATATAAATTTGTCTAGTTGGTGGTTGGAGGCCATCGATTGGCAGGTGAAGGCAGTGTTGCCAGCTCTAGGAAAATGTTTCTATTTCAGGCAATTTTTAACCTATTTACCGCCTAAGAAAATTATTCTGTTTTGTAGAAATTTTTCCACTTTCGTTATTTCATACATGTACATACTGAAAAAGTTTTTATGACAAATTATTGAGGTAAAAAATTATAGCCAGGGCCATTTGCATCATAAGGTCAAAGTGTGCAATGCACACTGGCGGGCAATCCAAGAGGCGGCAAAACCTCCTTTAAGTGATCTAATTGTTTATAATTATTTTCCAAAAAAATGTCTGTGCAAGCAAACGGCGACGTTTAGCAATCCAGTGGGCGAGTTGCATTTTAACTTACCTGATCTGTATGTCATATCCAGTAAACGTTAAAGTAGTCTTGCTCCAACCAGTGGGAACTAGTGCTCGCAGCCTGATGTGGTTCTGTTAGCTAAAATAAACAGGGAACCTTCGGCTCCTCATTGTGACTCTGTACAAGATTACAGAGAATAAAATCTTAAATAAAGTTTATGTGGATTCATTTTTAAAACCTTTTTCATTTCAAAATAAATATAACATACATGTTGCCTCGCCCTATATACACTTACTAATAGAATAAAAATAAAGGTATATTAAATTTAGATATAAAAAATCGTTTTACACCCCATTGACACAATAACATCCCACCATTCTTGCCACTGCATCGGGAATCGCTGCACAGTAATAATATTATAAGAACATACTACATGATACTAAAGCTTTCATATAAGAAATAATAGTATGTATAAACTTTTTGAGAATCTTTTTATTTATTCAATTATTGACTAAAAAAAGACACAATAATGAAGAAAAGTAGTAGTATGCTCAAAGATTTGTGAGGAAAACAATTAATTTTTTGGAAAAAGATTTCTTGGGATGAAACAAGACTAATAACGGAAGGATAAATTCGTCCACCAAAAATTGGGTGAAAAGGGCAATAATAAACACACCCAAATATTGCTGTACCTAAAAATTAGGTTTAAAATTGTATTTTACTATCACTCATGACATGAGCAATTTAGCATAAACACAATGTTTTTATCAGCCCATTTATTAAATAAAAAAGGTGGAATTTGCAGATTTTAAAAATTCATATGCATCACAGAGAAACTAGCGTAGTGAGACACGAACCAAATTGTAGCCATCTTTAGCTCTACCAACCTAAAAAATCGAATGAACAGTTTTTTTGCAATATTTTTTTTTTAATTTTGAACTTTTTAGCTTATATTGTTTCTAAAATTTGTGTGCACGGTAACATTTTGTCGCTATAAGGCTATTATAATAGAAAATTTGATCCCTATCTGTCAAACTCGTTTTTGAATAATAAGACACAAAAGTGAACATTTTCAAAAAATCATTGCGGGTACAATTTTGAAGCTAGAGAGTTGGGGAAAAAAGCGTTGGATTTGTCTGAGTACTATCAGATTCCGTTTTCAAATTTAAAAAATTTAATTTTAGGCATAAATACTACCAAAAGAACATGTCCAACTTCTGCTTCTGGTTTTGGATTTTTTTTTAAAGCGTATTTCCCAGATGAATTTTGATATACCCTCAGATTCCAAAGCTCATCTAAATCAGACTATCCGCTTGAGAGTTATAGAGCGCACATACCCACCCATCCACAGCAGACATTTTTTTTAAAACCTCTTTTTTGGGTTCCTGAAGTTCCAACACATGTATTTCCGTCAAAATGTCGATTTCGAAAATTTGCATGAAATCAATACTTTCCTATACTTACAAGTAGGGCATGCAATCCCGGGATCCTGGCCGTTCTGGTCTCAAAAATTCCGGGATTACCCTACAGTCAGTCCCGGGATTTTCGGTATTGGCCTAACCTTTTGGAAAGTAGCATCAAAAAAGCACTGATTGATCTGAAAATGGCGCTTTTATCAACCTCAATTTCAGCTCCTAAAATATTTAGTCGCGCTATTGGAGCCTGTTAAATTGACAGTGGAAGCTCTATGTCAGCGTGACGCAAACCTGTGCACATTGGACACGACCCTGAAGTTAATGTTATAGGAACTTAAAAAAGTTAATTCACCCTAAGCGCCGACTTACAAGAGTCACTAAAGCGAAGAATAAAACAACGTCGCAGTGTTTTTTCGGGAATTCTGCAATATCTCCATAACCCTAATGACAATAACAGAGAATTTCAACACGAACTTTTTGAGATTCCAAAGAAAAAAATTATTAGGCTTGAGTTAAAGAAACTGATAAACAGGTTGAGAAGTTCAGACAATCAACAGCAAGAAGATGATGAGGACGATAATATACCAATTTCGAGACTTTTAACAGAAACTGCAACAGAACCTACAGAAGCCAGCTCAACACTCACGGAAAGATAAAGGGAAGCCTTAAATACAACCATGAAACCCCGTTCACAGACACAAAATATTCTTTTGTCGACAACTTTGAAACAAGAAATGCTTTTATTTGAAAATGGTGGAACCCACGGGCTAAACTTAACTTGCGTACGATTATTTATTGTCGATACCTCCGACAAGCCTCGAAGCTGAAAGAGTTTTTTCAGCAGCGGGTATTCTTTGCACAAAAATCAGATCAAGGCTTGGGGACAAAACCCTTGACAAACTCATTTTATTAAGGAATTGGTTTAAAAATTATTGAAAACATTTAATACCTACCTTTTTACTTTTACAATATGAATAATTATGTATACATTTTGCAAATAAATTTTATTAATGAATCCGATAAATTTTTCTTTCATGAAGTCTTCAATTGTCGAAACATGCGGTCCGCAATGGCATGCGAACGCCCATATATTGTTTTCTTATGCAAGATCGCATACGATGTCGGATCGTGTGGTTTTAGAATCCCGGGATCAATCTCGGGATCCCGGGATTAACCAATCTTGATCCCGCAATCCCGGGATTGAAAATTTGGTCCGGGATTGCATGCCCTTACTTACAAGTAGAGGAAAGTAAAAAACAATGCTTTTCAAAAGTTACAATTTTATTTCGTCTACAATCCACTACAATAAAACTACAATTACCTGAAATCAAATAAAATTTAAAAAAAATAAATTACAAAATAAAGAGGCATCAGCATATAAAGCTATAAACTACTTTTAAATGTCATATTATGTTGTCTAGTAGGGCATTCATCATTTATTTAGATTTTGGCACATACGATAGAACTATGACTGATTTCGGAGACAGCGGAACATTATGTGCATCTGTCTGTTTCCTGAAGAAAATATGAATCATTTTTATATACTAAGTCATAAATACCAGCAATACGAACTTACTTCTTTTCTATGTTGGTTTCGTTGTAGTTCTGACTGTAATACTGTACAGTGACTTCTTCTGAAACAGTCGATATCTCTTTTGGAAAATCGACAGTAACCGTCTGATTTGTAGGATTAAGAGCAACTAAATATCCAGGATTACCCGGTGACGACCTGTTACAACATTATATATTAACAAAATTAATAAGAGCACAGTGAACAGTTTTATAATTCTTCACATAGTAGAAAGGTGAATAAACATAATATGAAGGCACGACACTTACCTCAGTCTGTCCAAAAAATGTAAGCATCACCAAAACGCAATTCAATTTAGAACAATAACAAGATAATAAATCGCATAACTTACCTTCCGTAGGCAAATACGGTACTGTTAGCAATCAAATATGTTGTGGTATTTCCATACATAATAGAAGACGATTCCCTTATCTTAAGTAATTCCTTGGGAATAGTGGTATTTTTATGTATAAGTGTTGTACCAGGCAGCAACATTGTAACAATATTTAAGACATCGGATGGAAGTGAAGTTGTATTAGACTATAATGAGAAAAACCATATGAAATTATGTTCAAATTGATAATAATTATTCAACATACCTGCCAGAGTGGCCAGTACATGAACAAGAATGTTACACTAAGATTGGAATGTAATTGTTGTGCTGATAATTGTTTATTAGCGCCAAAAATGGTGGATTCACTTGGTAAATCTATCATTAATGTGTTGTTAAACTTAAATTTATCTAAATGATTTATCACATTTTCTGCTAACATAAATGGCCCATCCACAGACTTATTCTTGACAATGTCTCGCCATTGTTTTACAAGTGGAGCCAATTCATCCCTGTACTCCGTATTAGTATGAGTATAAAAACCATAATCTGTGAAATGGAAGCCATGCGAACGAGAGAGTTCTTCATCTTTTAAGTTTCTGTTAACCAACAAATATGGAACACCCCTCAATCGGACTCCTTTTACTCCAGCATCAAGAAAATTTGTTAAAACAGTAGAAAATTCATTAACAACCTTCGGATTACTGAAATTTAACTGTGGACTATTTTCCTGGTTTAAATAAAATTTGTTTCGTTTTTCAAAGAATTCCCATGATGAAGTGTTCTTCCTTGTTTTCTAGAAGTAAAATATCATTTTACATTTTTTTTAAATACTGTTTAAAGTAGAAGAGTTGGATATGGAAAATTTGGTATTGACATTCAATATGCAAATGATATCGACACGTATCGATATACACTGTGTCTATAAAGTAACCCCCCCCCCCACACTAACTTTTGAACGACGAGATATTTTTCTACAAAATTTGGTGTGCTGTAATGGAAAATTAAATACTATTTTTCGGACCATATTAAAATTTTGTATCATCCAAAATGGCGACTGGGCGCCATTTTGAATTTTTTTTTAAATGGAAAGGGGGGTCGAGAGACACCTCATTGGAAAGGTCTTTTAGTTCTGCGTCTGATCCTAGAGTTTCAAAGAAGAATATTCAGCTATAACAAAATGACAATGTTTGAAGATAAAGAAGTCTATTTAAAAAAACTAAGAATTAAAGCAAAAAGAAATTAAATTAAGTGTTCGAAATGTTCACCATACACTTCTTGGCACATAAAAAGTCGGTTATGAAATTCCTGCCTTACATTTTCATAAGTTTCTGGAGTGATATTTCTGCAAACTTCTGTAATGCGTTGCTCCAGTTCTTCAATTGTTTCTGGACGAGTTCTGTACACTTTCGATTTCAGATATTCCCATAGACAAAAATCTAAGGAAGTTAAATCTGGGGAGTGAGCCGGCTATTCTACAGGGCCCGCCTATCAATCCATCTTCCAAGAAAATGTCCGTTGAGAAAGTCAGAAACATAATAATGAAGCGGCGCACCATCTTGTTGGAACATAACGTTTTCAATATTATTTCAAGCCACCGGAGATATCTCTGGGAAAATTTAGTCCTGCAAATGAAAAAGTGGACTACTGGATAACAAAATCAAAACAATTTTGAACTAAGTGAGTCCATTGGTTTACAATCCACCATTTTGTTATGGCTCAATATTTTTCTTTGAAATTCTAGGATCAGACGCAGAATTAAAAGACCTTTAAAATGAGGTGTCACTCGACCCTAACTATTTTGAATTGAGCGAGTCCATTTGTTTAAAATCCGCCATTTTGTTATGGCTGAATATTTTTCTTTTAAACTCTAGGATCAGAGGCAGAATTAAAAGACCTTTAAAATGAGGTGTCACTCGACCCCCCTTTCTATTTAAAAAAAATTTCAAAATCGCGCCCAGTCGCCATTTTGATTGATACAAAATTTAATTTTTGGCTAAGAAATAGTATTTAATTTCCCATCAAAGCACACCAAATATTGTGGTAAAATATCAAGTCGTTCAAAAGTTAGTTAGGGGGGGGGTTACTTTATAGACAGACGGTATATTATGTATTAATAATACATATTGCTGTATTGATATGGTGGAAAATCAATATGTATCGATACATCGACCCAAGTCTTGTTAATTGAGTTGACTTTGCAGATTGGAAGGAATGCAAAAGCATTTGCAACTAAGGTCGTTGCAAACGAAACTTCCCCTGATAATTCTGCAAATTTCCATATTTTCAGTATGTGCCGCATCCATACATATCATTGTACCAATATGTATCACCGTATCTATATGGTAGAACATCTATAGGTACATACTGATATATTAATACATTTCTTTTCTGTGTATCGATAAATCAACCCAAGTCTAGCATAAGCAAAAAAATGTAAAATAAAAATTATATGTCTTAAACATACCCAATTGTTTGGAACTGCAGAAGCATTATCACCTTTAGAATGTGCCCAAATGTAGTAATCATCGTATTCACCATTATCATCCTGATTTGCTGAATTATTAAACCAATTCCACGATGCACCAGGCTTCAAGTCAATAATGACATTTGTCTCGGTATTTTTAGCTCTTTGCAGGAAATTTATAAAACTATTAGAATCATTTAATGGCACATAAGCGTCTTTTTCAGGCCAAGTCACTATTACACCTTTCACACCTTTATCCTTCAACTGCTTTAGATCTTCTACAGTTGCGTCAGGTTCAACCTCCGTTAAAGGACCTTCTTCCCACCTACAAATAGTAAAAGTTAAATGTTTCAAAAGATTCTATTATGCTGCAGTAACAAATGCTGTAAATAGTACATACACAGGGTGAGTCGGTATCTTGGCTAGCCTCACAACAAAAAATTTAGGTGCAGGAGACCAAGAGAACCACATTTTAAAATTATTTTCAATTACACAGGGGGTTCCATATAAGAGTAGCATATTTTTGCATGTTCTTATTTGCTTTTTAGTTGTCTTTCTCAATGTTTTGCTTTTGAAATTCCGTTATGGCATTGCCAAGTTATTCACATATTTTGGAAAAAATGGACTATTGCAATAAAATCTGCACGAGCCATATTTCCACAGATTAAACAAGCTTTTTCTATTAAATATTTTTGAATTTGGTTATAGGGGACCGAAAAGACCACATTTTAATATTATTTTTAATTTAACAGGGGGTTTCCTATAGGAGTGAAATAACTAAATACTTTTTTTAGAGAACATCCTTTACATTTTTCCATAGTTTAAATAGAGCTGTTTGTACTCTATAAACTTTATTAACCGATGGTTATACCTAGAACAAAAGATTTTCGAGAAAATTAAATTAGACAATTTCTAGAAATCCAGATATCATAGAAGGCAGTGACACCACTTTTTGTGTTTTTGTCATATTGTTACAGTGTAAATCTGAGGTTTTTGCAAAAAAACAATTAGAAACATGAAATTTATTTAAATTTCTTGAAAGTCAGTGCAATTTCCTCATGTACATCTTCAATTATAGTTGGCAGTTTGATAAACCCTTTCTTTTACATGAACCCACATAAAGAAATCTGAATATAGTTAGGTCTGGAGACGTAGGTAGCCACAAATTAGTCCACCTCTACCACTCCATTTATCTTGCATTTAATTATTTAAAATAGTAGCGTACTTGTGTACTGTAATGAACCGGTGTCCCATCGTGCTGCAACCATAATCTGCCTGTTGTTATAAAAAGTACATTTTCCAACAAATTTAGCAGACAATTTCTTAAAAAATCTATTTAAAATTTAAGTATCATTATTTTTTACGTATTCGTAGTTGTTTCTTGAAAAACACAAAAATAGGCCTCCTATGACATATAGATTTCGAGAAATTACCTGAGTTTTTCCTCAGAATCTGATTTTCTTGAAAACAGTTTATTTTAAGTAGAACCATTCGTTAATAAAATTTATAGAGCGTAAAAAACTCCATCCAACTGTGTAAAAATATAGTGTTACATTTTATTTACAAAAATTGAGTTTTGCACCTGGTATGAATACGGCTAGTGCAATCAGTATAGATTTTATTAGTAAGGTCTGCAAATGCTAATTTTTCGAAAAATTTTGAACAACTTGGCAACGCCGCAGCAGAATTTCAAAAACATAACATATTAAGAAAGGCAACTGAAAAGGGAAAAATGAGCGAAACACTTGGCTTGGATTTTCCTATAGTGTAGATATTGTTACTTATCATGCTTTTAAAGAGTATTTCAGTATTAACTTCTTACGTGCCAACAATGAGAAAACATAATCTGTTTGTTAAATTTTGAATAATATATGGGTGTAACAGAGATCCGGTTCACACCTTTTTACTCATTATTTATTAAGATAATGAAAACTATGAAAACCAAAAACGAAAAGACAAATTCGTCCCGCAAAGAAAACTCCGCCCCCCCCCCCCAAATATTTCTCCACCTAAAAATTAAGATGCAATGAGCAATTTAGTTAAAACAATTTTTATTTACTCCTCTGTTTATTAAACACACAAAAATGCATACATTTTCGATTGTCAAAAATTCATAGCATGCGTCGCAGACAAATTAGTGGACTGGGACACGAAGTAAATTATAGCTCATCCCTAACTGTATTAGCAATACAATTTTAAAAAATATTATGATATATTGCTTTAACAGAAATATTTTATTGCCCCATTGTTAAATAAATAAAAGGGTACCAATTTTCAATTTTCAAAAATTCACAGAGGGCGTCACAGTGAAATTATAACAATAAGCAAAAAAGCAAATTGTAGAAGATTCCCAGCTCTATCAGCTTAAAAAGTTTAAACAAAAACGGGTGGGCAGTTTTGTCATTGCGATCGTTTTTATATTTTCAAAATTAATTATATTTCATGGTATAGTACCCTTGAAGGGCTACCAAACAAGATGTAGTTGATTCCAATCAGATAACTGGTTTTTGAGTAAATGGGCGTTAAAGACGAAATGTTCAAAAATTCGTAGCGGCCGCCATTTTAAAGCTAGAGAGTTCGGTAAAAAATCGTTTGATTTGTCCTAAGGCCTTCTTTAATCTCCACTATTAAAATTTCCAAAATTCAGTTTCTGAAAAAAATGCTACCAAAAAAACATGTCTAACTTCCGCTTCCGGCTTCGGTTTTTATTTAAAAGCTTATTTCGTCGGTGAATTTTTGATATACCCCCTCATTCCAAAGCACATCAAAATCAGTCCAGCCGTTCCGGAGATATGGAGCGTAACCCACCCACAGACAGACATTTTTTAAAAATTACTTTTTTAGGATCCTGGAAGCCCAAAACATGTATTTCCGTCAAAATCTCGATTTTGAAAATTTGCATGAAATCAATACTTCCCTATACTGAAAGTATAGGAAAGTAAAAATCATGTGGCAAGTTTTTGAGCAATACTTTTTTGAAAAAGAGTCAAAATTTTGACATTTTTCCACTTTGCAGTTTTAGTAGTTTCAAAAGTTCTCATAGCTTGTTAACATTATGTACCCCTAGGGCATTTCCAATATTAAATCTGATCTGATTACTCGTTTCTATAGAGGCGATAAAGCCCAAATTTTTTCAAAAGTTCTTGGAAAGAACCACATTTAAATTAACGAGTTGAGTCACAAACCAAATTGTAGCTCATTCTCAGTTATATGAGCTTATAAAATTTAAAAAAAAAATCGCGCAGGCCAGTTTTTGTATTTTTTTTATTTTCCAAAATTTTTAAAATTTTTACTTCATAGTTTTTAACTTTTCCCAAAAAATCGGTTTTTGAGTAAAAGGAGTTAAAATAAAAAATTTCAAAAAATCGTTGCAACCGCCATTATAAATCTTGAATGTTCGGAAAAAGTGTTGAATTTACGCTAGTCTTCTATAAGATTCTGATTTCAGATTTCAATAATTCGTTTAAAAAAATACTATTAAAAAAAGTCTAGCTTCCACTTCCGGTTTGGTATTTTTTTTGAAAGCTAATTTCCCTGGTGAATTTTTGATATTCTAATGCTCATTAAAAATTGGACCATTGCATTTGGGAGTTATGAAGCACACATACCCACCCACACACACAGACAGACTTTTTTAAGAACTACTTTTTTGGTTCCTAGATGTTGAAAACATCAAGCAAAATGCGGTTTTTTAAAAACTTTTATGAACTCAATACCGTCCTATACTGAAAGTATAGGAAAGTATCAAGAATATGCAAAAATATAGTTCTATTAAAAAAAACACAGCTTGGTATGCCACTCTATGGAACCCCTGAAATAATTAAAAATAATTTTAATACAGGATCTTTATGACCCCTTACAACTTTTAATTCAATAATTTTTCTGTATTTTAAACAGTAAAGGAGATATCTACCACTGCGGTCTTGTTGATTCACCCTGTATGACCTTAACTATTTAAATATTTTAATAACTTACCATGTGCGAGGTTCAGGTGGTGCACATTTGGGGGCAGCTATAATAATCAAAATAGCTCCAATGAGCATGGCAGCCCACACCAACCAAAATGAGATGAAAAGAAACCATCTCAAACGAACCCAGAATGGATCATTGGCATACTTCATAAGTTCCTCCTTGCCCATTCCCACAAATGCAGTTTTCAGCTCACCTATTAACAAAGGTGTTGCCTCCATTATTTCAGACATTTTCAAAATAAATCGAACTAATTAGGCTACACAAAAAATGTGCTTAAAATTTCAACTACTTCTAAACACGTGGAACAAGAAAGTTTACGTGGAACTATTCTAATAAAATGAAAGATAACACATTTGTCAAGTTCACTCACACACGTTGAATTATCTTGACAAAATGAAAAGGAAGTGGACCTATTTTTGTCTGCAAATCAATCAAGTGCAAAAGGTCAAAATGTTGATAAATTTTCAATGAACTTAAACCAATCACAGGCATATAGTAGCAAATTGTATCTAAAACATGTGGTAATTTAGATAAAAACTCTCTGGGTGGGATGCTTAGCCTCTGTGTAATTAATTCTATTTGTAGAATGTGACATTCCATACAAACTTTGAACTTTTATAAGATAACATATTTTTCATATGAACGAAAGTTGCTAAAGCAAAAATAATAGAACTTCAATATAAATTTGCAGACAACAAGAACCAGTAACAACAAGAACATTTAAGATTTATTGCTACAACAAAGTTCAACTCAACAGTAATGTACACATAGGACTCACAACGACTTTGCTTCTTAAAATAGGGACTTGGTCTCTAGACGATATCTTTAAAAAATGGACCATTTAGGAACCAATTTTTTACCTTCCTCGCTTCGCGGAACAATAACTAGAGGCCGGTATTGCATTCGTCTTCAAAGTCATCGTTAATATTGAAATTTCAATCAAAACTTACATAGCTTTAAACACAGTGATATACTACAATGGTAGTTTACGCCAAAACCGGAATTTAGGCAGTGACATAGTTACTTCAGTGATTCGTGCAATTATTTTTTAGGTACATTACTTCACATACTATACTCTAAAACAAGAAACAAACAACCGAAGTCATGGAAGCCTTTTGCTTGTTATTCTACATGTCTGTAAATGTTAACCTGAAAAAGTGTATTATAATTCAAATTCTTGTTAATGAAGATGTCAAATGAGCTGAAGTATTACGCAGACTCAGCTCACAGTTTTAAGAAAGCACACTCAACAAGTTGGAAGTATATGAATGGGTTAACCTTTTAAAACTGGCCGTGAGACTGTTCGTGAAAATCCAGGAAAAGAAGGTTCAACTACAACAAGAGTCGTTCCTGTCGTTACTAAACAAATTGAAATTTTCATCAAGGCAAATTGCCAAACAACTGTCTCAAAAAAGTAGAGTAAAAAAAAAATGCAATTTCAGAAAATGAAAGAGTAAGCACAATTTTAAACAAAAATAAATTTAATGTTTTAATTAGTATTCAAAGTTGGCAAAACTGCATACCAATAATTTATTGAAAAATTTCTAGAACTCCTTTTAGTATACAAAATGGCTAGGAAAACCCCGGCCAATTTTCTGGCGGCGGTCAAGAGATGGCGATGGCGCTTTAGTAAAGAAAAATTAAATTAAAATACTGGCAACAACCCAGAATCCAGGACGTTTTGGTTGTTTTGATTTAATACGGTGCGTATTTAATAACTAAAACGTCTTGGATTCTGCGTTGTTACCAGTATTTTAATTTAATTTTTCTTTACTAAAGCGGCATCTCTTGACCGCCGCAAGAAAAGTGGCCGGGGTTTTCCTAGCCACTCTGTATATTAGTGCATAACCTCAAAAAGAAGTAAAAATTCCACACATAACAAAATAAAGCCTTGAGTTACAAAAGAAATAATTACATCTATAAAACACGGAGATAAACTTAAAAAGGCTTGTATTAATCAAAAAAATAATCATATCCTACATGATAACTATAAAACTTATCGGAATTACTTACATAAACTAATCAAAAGAGCAAAAAACAATTGATACTCCAATCTAATAAACTCAAATTCCAATAATTAAAATATATCTATAATATAATTGCAGAAGCTACTAATGACAATACCAATACAACTAACGAATTCAAAATAGTAGATAACAATAATGACATTTGTGTTAATAATAAAGATGCGGCTAATTACTGTAGTGATTACATTATATCAGTTGGATTGAAAATGGCAGAAAAAATAAATTCACAATTAACAACTAATTAAAAGTTGCATAAAAAAATTACATCTGGAAGAATTCGAAGTCCGGTCAATAGGAAAGAGTTAATACATCTCATCTTGAAAAACTAATAGTGCTCCAGGAGTAGACGGTATTACATTAAAATTGTTAAAGGATTGCCATACTCAGTTATCAGAACCATTACAACACAACAAATTATAGTATATTATTATAAATATCAAATTATAGCCCATACTTTTGCAAAGGTTTTTGAAAAGTGCCTGAATAAAATTAAAATATTACAAAAAAGAAAATAAGGTTTAAAAAAAAAAGTTGAGTACTAATAATGCGAGTAGACTTAGTTAAGGTTATAAAAAATACTCTCGAGACAGATAAAAAATGTGTTGCAATTTTCTTAGATCTTGCAAAGGTTTTTGACACGGTCCCCCATGATAACTTACTACAAATACTTGAATTGTACGAGATCGGGGGTGCCATGTTAGGGGTCTTTGAGAACTATCTAAAGCAAAGAAGCAAATATTAAAAATGAGTAACGTTTACAGAGACTTTCAAATGGTGGAAATAGGTGTTCCGCAACATCTTAAAAAAAGAGACCATTTAAGAACCAATATGAAGAACTATCTTTTATTACCATACAACCTTTTCAAACATTTTTTTGGGTACATTTAATCAACAATAACTGATTATGGGCTACAACTATGTCTCAATATAAAATAACAAAATATACTTATTATGATGCCATCACAATTTCAACAAGGCCAAAAACGTAATTAGGACAATTTAAAATATTTTATTTACAAAATGTATAAAAACAATCTATTTCTGAATCATTTATGTCATAAACTGTAAATTTACACAAGTAATAACACCAAACAAGATAAATTTAATATGATTATCATGAATTTCTATTGACTTATTTATTTTATTTTACTGTAGTATTTGAAGCAGCGTTTCTCAAAGTGTGGGCGCCTCCCTTGGGTGACGCAAAATATTTAAAGAGAACCCGAATGTTTTAAACTATGACTGAAACAAATGCTAAACAAACAAAAAGAAAATTAATTTGATCAAAACAGTGTACTTAATGCATTTTAATAATATAAACTTTATGTCACTAAGCATAGCATAAAATATATAAATTAAGTAAATGAGCCAAAATTTAAATATTCATCAGCATACTTTCTTGACTTCAGAATGGAGATTTCTGTAGCTGCTGATGATGTTGACGCTTCACAGTCAGATTTACATTTACATCCAATTAAAAACTTATCCATGTTGTTATAATTTTACTTTGCCATTACAGCATGTACCTGGACCCAGTTGCCAATTAATATCGACTGCTCCTACACGCACTGTTTAGTCTTAATATACTCTCGTGTACCCTTGCAGAACATTTGGTAAGTTCGCCATCATCATCCGTGGCGCTACGGCCCTGCGTGGGCCTTGGCCTCCTCAAGCACGGTCTTCCAGGCGTCTCTGTCTGCTGCTGTTGTTAACCAGTTCCTTACGCCTAGTTTCTGAAGGTCTTTTTCCACTGCGTCTCTCCGCCTGAGTTTGGGGCATCCCACCTTCCTTCTGCCCTCCGGCTTTGCTAGCATCAGTTTCTTCATAGGCTGTTCGTCACTAAGTCTTCCTATTTTTATTGTTTGTACCACATCGGTGTCCTGGTATAACTGGTATAACTCGAAATTATATCTTATTCGCCATTCGCCTGCTTCCTGCACTGCGCCATAGATCTTCCGCAGTATCTTCCGTTCAAATGCTCCTTAGCGGGCTTCATCGGATTTTGTGAGGAGCCACGTCTCGGATGCATACATAAGGACCGGCCTGATTAAGGTTTTGTATATTATAGTTTTTGATTTTCTGGTGAGCAACTTAGAGTTAAGTTGTTTGTTAAGCCCAAAGTAGCACTGGTTTGCCAGCATGATTCTTCTATTTACTTCTTCGCTTGTGTTTGAATCGTTGTTAACGAGGGATCCCAGGTACACAAAGTCTTTGGTGACCTCAAAGTTCTGATCTCCTACGTTAAAGTTCTGGCCTATTCTACTTCTCACTTCCGTCCTGGGGGATACCATTAGCTTCGTCTTGCCTTCATTGATTTCTAGGCCCATTGTATTGGCTGCCCTCTCGAGTTCTACAAAGCTTTCTCTGCATGTTGCGATGTCTCTTGTTATTAAATCCTAGTCGTCGGCATAGGCGAGTCGTTGCACAGATCTTGTGTATATAGTGTTTTGGGTGATAATACGAGAGTCCCGAACGACCTTTTCTAGAGCTATGTTGAACAGTAGCCACGCAAACGCGTCTCCTTGCCTTACTCCCCGTTGTGTTTGAAATTTGTCTGACGTTTGGATCTGAACTGAGCACTCTGATTTGCCCATCGTCATTTTCACGATGCTGATTAATGTACAATTGGTAAGTTATAAAACTGAATATTCTGAAAAGGTTTTAATATTACATTTTGAGTTCTGTCTGAAATTTAGAAAGGAGGGCACAAACAACAAAAGTTTGAGAGACACTGCTTTAAGGCCGAAATCACTATTACTATTTTATTTCTATTTATAAAATTTATTTAACAGCTTGATTTGTTTACTGATTAATGTAATGTTTGGCATTACATAAAAATAAATATTTTTGAGGTTGATCAAATAGTCACATTTACTGATTTACTTCAGTCAAGTGTAAATATTTACAAGTTACAATTTGGTCACCCATAGCAATGTTTAATTGTTTCAAACCTCTTCAACTGTAATCATTATTATGTTCCTTATAACATAGGGGTCTCTAAAAAGGTTGACTCATGTGGGGGGTGCCGTGTAATGCGTTTTACTTTCCTATATCTTCAGTATAGCAAAGTATTGATTTCATGAAAATTTTCAAATTAAGATTTTAACAGAAATGCAGGTTTTGGGGTCAAAGACCAGCCGAAAGGGAAAAGATAAATATGATCTTGGAGGAATCCGGATCAATAAGACACGGGAAAACAGAATTATTGAAAAACAAATTTTGGATAACATGCTTACAAACGAAGAACAACGAGACTCTTGCTAGGAGAAGCCAAGATATAGAGCCACCTACTATGAGGATCTTTATAGAAGTCAAGAAGAACAAAATGAAAAAATTAGATTTACTGAAGAAGAAACCCACAAAAGAAAAGAACCAAAAAGTGAAATAACAATAGAAGAAGTAATGCAAACGGCCAAACAATTACAAAACAATAGCAGCAGGAAAGGACAAATTCACAAATGAACAGTTAAAAAACCTAAATATGAACACATTACTTAACTAGATCCTACACACAGAAAAAATTCCACATCCAGGGGCGTAGCTATCGCAATGCGAGGTAGTGTAGATATAAAATAATTTTTTAAGTATACAGTTTGATGTTCAAATATAAAAGTGAAATTGCCCATTTCACGAACTGGTTAAATTTCTGCCCATTCCGTGAACTGGCCTCTCTTCTTGACCATTTCTGCACCGAGCAAAATTTTGATTATCTCCTGCCCACCCCGTGAACTGGTCATTTAATATGTAAACACTTACAATACAATAAATTGACGGCTCATACTGCCCTGACAGTTGATGTACTTACCACCTTTTTGTTAAAGTTACGACAGTCGCGTTTTTATGTACCACGTTGTAGTGTTTGGTGTAACCAGCGAGATAGCTCAATGGCAAAATGCGTGTACGGCCTAGGTATTTGCCACATCAAACTCGCAAGTCAAACAAGTTGCTAGTTACCATAGAGATACTTGATTGTAAGCAACTGTTTTATGCTAGTAAGTAACCAGTTCATGAATTGGGCAGAACACAAGGCGGCGTTGGTGAACAGGGAGAGTTACGGCTCGGAACATGAAATTAACAACAGGAGTTCACTGAATGTACAGAACTTTACCCATTTCATGAAATGGGCAATATCACAATTCGACCGCAACAGGGACAACTTTTATTGAAGAATTCATAGGCCGGCGCCGGTTATAATATACTCTATACCAGGGTGGCCACTTAAAACTGCTTTTCAAATTCCCTGACTTTTCCCTGACTTCCCTGACTGATAAACTTCAGTTTTCCCTGACTCATTTTATTGGTACCAAAACTGTTTTCAATTTGAACTGCTTTTTTTAAACAAAATTGTAACCCAACATAAAAATTAGCAAAGTAAACTTAAATTACTTTATAGCAAATGAAAATTTTTCAACAAGCGTAACAAAATACAACATCTAAACTTTAAAGAAAAACCAAATGAAACAAATATAACTTTTATATACATCTACCAGGTAACAAAATTTTCGTTTTGCAGGCAAAAATAAAAATATTAAAATAATTGCATTTTACAGAATTTTCCCTGACTGTTTCGTGAAATTCCCTGACTTTACGTTGAAATTGGTAGAATTCCCTGATTTCCCTGACCAAAATAAAAAAAATCTAAATTCCCTGACTTTTCCCGGTTTTCCAGAAAAGTGGCCACCCTGTATACGCATTGAGTCTATGAGTTTACTTCGCTTTACGGACCAGTCGGGTTACTAACTATCTTGTTAAAGCCACGACAATCAAACTGTGTGCACTTCGCCGCGCCTACGCACGGTCATTATTGCTAAAAAAAATCCCGGGGAGCATAAGCAGTATCACTGTACCATGTACACAATTAAAACATAATAACTAAAACATTCTGTACACTTTTTTAAAAAAGTATTGCAATTAAAAAGAGTTTGATCTGGCGGCTGCCCACGCCTTACACGCATTTTCCCACTAAGCTACTGGGTCGCTGACAGCAAATGCTACAACATGGAACATAAACATCAACTTGCGTAGCTTTAACAAGGCGGTTAGTTCCCCCGACTGTCAGGGTAGTATAAGTCCTTAAAAGACCATTGTAGTTTATACCTTTTACACCACAGACAAGAAGACATGGAATGGAGATGGGGAGGTCTTTGCCCGTAACTGGGATGAATAGGCTAATAATAATGAACTTTAATACAATTCTAACATCCATAACACAAATATTTTAACAAAACTTTGTAAATTTGTAATATTAAAGGGCGTGAATGAAGTAGATAATAAAGATAATGTCTGTATGAAATTTATACAACAAAAACAATAAAAAATTGATTAGCTTTAGAAAATAAAGAACCCCACATATTTTCAGTTTTAGCATAAATTAAATAACTACTTTTTAAAATTTGTAGGACTATGGTTTTACTGTTTCTTTCACAAAAATTACTAAATATCCATTATCAATTAAACCGGTAGGTAGGTAACTAATTGTGTTATCAGCAATGTACAATTGGTTTCTATTAATTGTTAACTTTTAACTCTCATTGTTTATTATACCAGTCATCTGGTCTAGATATCCCAATATAATATTTCAATTATTTTTCAAGATACCAAAATTAGCTTTTGCAACCGTCTATGCTAGTTGGACACTTTTAAATTCACTTTATAAATAATATGTCACTACTTCCAGTTACACGGGTAGTGAGGCCAACTTTCTTTTTACTTAAACAGCAGCTTACACAGGTTGTATCAAATTGCATGTTAACTATTGAGATCTAGCTTATTTGTAATTGTGCAGTATCGTGGATATTTTTATTTACAGAATTAAATAGTATTATTTAAAATTAAACAAGTGCTTTTACTTGATTGCTTATTTATTTGCGATGGGTCGGTATAAAAGCAATCGGCTTCCATGCAATAACGCCTCAATTGTTACGCCTAATTCCCCCTAAGAGGGATAATAGTGCCACGCTTGATACACCTAATCAGGTACATCAACAAGAATAAGCATCTATGCCTAAGCCTCTTTGATTTTGGCAAAGTGCTCCTCATAGCCCAAAACCCATTATTATGATATTTTATTTTGAAGTTTTAAGTCCCAGACTTGTAATATTGTAATAGAATGTTAGCAATAATGCTTCCAAGCTGACGTTAACATTCCAGCGAACTGAGTAATCTTTGAGGATCAGCAAGATTGATCCCTTTCTTCAGGGAACATACTCTTTTATTTAAATTCATGTCCAACCTCCAAGAGGTAAATTCAATCATGTCATGTTATCATTTAATTTATTACAAAAAATTAAGATTGCCCATGAACTGAACCTTATTATGGAATTAAAATAAAACACTGCTTTTATTTACTTTGAGATGTAGATCCATTGAGTATATAAAAATTTCAAGAAATTTTGTTTTGTGCATAGGCAGCAAGTTAAGTTATTTTTTACAAAACAAATGAATCACAACGTTGTTTTCTAACGCACAGATTAGAAATATAAACAAATTAAATGACATCTTTCCATGGCACTCTTATGCAATATTTATTTTCTGTAATAAAATGCTCAAAACTTAAACAAAATGCAAAGTGTGACACATCGTTCAAATTTGAATAAAAAACTATTTAAATATTAAAAAATTAAAATATAGTTCATACAAAAAAAAGTTTACAGTCAAAAATGATGGGAGCCCTATACCAAATTTAACAAAAAATTTAGAGTCCGCTTAAAAAAAGTGTTTTAATAATGCTTTAACTAGAAATATGTAATATAAATGACAAATTAGTTATACCCGAAAACAAAAGATCCAAAATTTCAGTTTTTATCAGTTCTTTCAGAACCTCAGCAAGATAGCTCCAATTTCTTTTCAGTTTATTAGTGGGCAATAAAAAAAGTGGGTTTACAACTTTTCTCTAATTTAACGATCGTCGTATCTCTTCAAATAAGCGAGATCCCAATAGTTAACACACAATTTGATACAGTGTGTGTATTTTTTGATAGATTGTGGTAGAGCATTAAATTCTCTATTCAGTCATGTTTAAAAGTTACTGGAAAAGTTAAATGGTTAGCAGCTAGAGTACAGTGAAATAAAAAATCAAGTTTGCCATATTTTTCATATTTAAACCTCCTACAACTTTTTTAAAGCAATCTGTGTCTTTACATGATTCAATATTTAGTGGATTTAATAATAGTCTTTATTTATACATTTCAGACTAATTAGTGGCCAACTTTGTAATATCAAGGCAATGTAATGTCAAGCCATTTTAAGGAGTTTACTCAGGTCTGTTCTTCAGAACTACTTTTCATTCAACCAAAGACAATTCTTTTTGTCTCGTTAAGGGAAAGAAGAAGTAACAACCTTTCAGTCTAAATCATAAATATATTGCTCTGAAAAAATACCCAAGTAGACCCCTGAAAATGGCTTGAATTTACGTTTTTTAACAAAATTGGCCACCAAACAATCTAAATAGAATAATAAATAAAGATAATTTTCCATTAAATATTCCATTTTATAATGACACTCGCTACTGTGAAAACGTTTTAAGATTTCATTTAGTATGAAATGATTGAATGAAATTGTATAAAATCCATGACCAACTTAAATGTTTACTTCAATGCCCTCTAGCCGCTAGAGGCTTGAGTAACTTTTATACATGATTGAATAGAAAACCCTATCTAAAAAAATATAAGGTGTTATTTAGGAAAAAAATCTCACTTCGTGTTTCGGAAGTACTGACATGTTTATAAAGTGAATTTAAAGGTTTCCAAGTTCCATAGATGCCTGCAAAAGCTAATTTTGGTATCTTGAAACATAATTCAAATATTAGCTTGAGACTTCTAGGTCGAATCACCTCGTATAAAACATGTATGAGAAAACAGAAATGTATTCTTTACTAATTCTGACGCTTACACTACACCGGCACATCTAAAGAATTGAACACATACCAGTACATGAATTTAAAAAAAAAACTTATAGTACGAAATTTTACTAGCCACATCCTTACCCACACATTATTGATATCTAAACCACAAACTTAGAAAACCAGCATAAATAATTTGGCTAGGAATGCAATGTTTAATGGTGCACGATGCTATAAATAGTTTATATATAAATATGTTTAGTAGAATGCCTTAAATCATTGCATAAATAAACATAAATGCAGTAATAAATACTTGTTCATTATTCGTATTCAAGCACTAGTGTTAATACTAGTAGTAGGTAAAGTGCACCAATTTTGATCAGCATTTTCCATCATTACAAAATTAAAAGTACACTGCTGTTGTTACCTATATCCACTTTCGCATCACCATTCTGTTTTTCATTGGAAATAAACTTCACATCAGCAGAATTGATGTTGGAGTTTTCAGCTACTTTCGATTCTTCATTAGGCAACATTTTCTCGTCTGCCCCGTCTTTTTCCGGACTGCTAACTTTTGCTTTTAATGCACTCTTAGATCGAGCAGCTGCTTGTTCTGAAAATTTAGCACATTAGTTTTAAATAATTACTAGAAAGTTTCTGATGTAACTTTCTCACCCTCCAGGTCAGCTTCTGGTATCTGCTTGTAGGTCGCCGATGGCGGGTCTTTGGCCGGTACACCGGATACATCTAGTTTAGTACCGTCCATCTTGCACTGCAATTATCAGTTATTATGTAAATTACGTCTTTTGTAATGTATTTCTCAAATGGTTCTCACGTACACACACCCAAGGCTAAATCAATACCTTAAACCGCAGCTGTCTTATGTCTAACCTATTTTGTTGACAGGTCGTTTCATCCTCGTTACCAACTCACCAAAAAGCACTGACAATAATAAATTTAATATACAAGGTACTTCATAATTTTTAGTTCAAAAGTTACTTTGTTAAAAACTTCGTTAAACATTATACAGTTTAGCTGTTGTATATATAAAAAACGTTATATTATTATTTTTATTTTTAAAACAAAATTAAAATTAAGTTACAACTAAAAATAAATATCTTTGCTTACCTATTAATAAATGACAGAAGAAATGATACAAAAACTTAAGATCCAAGCTATCAGTACGAAATAGTACAAAAAAAGTTGCATTATATATATGATGCTAAGACTTTAGTTACGGCGAAAAAATTTTAACTTTTAATTAATCGTTTCTTCTAAATGAAATCCATACGCCTTTCTTTCTGATTCACAAAATAGTCGTTTACTTAGTAATTAAAATTGTCGATGTTTTATGTGATGTTTTTTTACCTTCCCTCTCTAATGCTTTAAAACTTTAACACTGTTTGCTGTCCAGGATGTCACATACACCAATTATTGCTTATTAAAGCAAATAAACAAAATACAGCATTTCTCATTTCGCATCCACAAATCAAGTCCGCAGATTTAAACATATTTGTGTTATTAATAAATTCTAACTTTACTTCCTTGACGTTCATATAAATATATTGGAAGTAACACAATTATTTACTTCAACAAGTTTTTACAAAGCTATAAGCCGGTTTCACAGAACAGCGGCGGCGGTAGCGGTTCCTCTTGACGTTAACCTAAATTAATATTTGTGGTTAGGAAATTTCAAGACCTGCTAATTCATTCGTTAACTGATCGCTGGGAGAGGGGTGCCGCTACCGTCGCCAATATTCTGTAAAACCATTCTCTCCCTTTTATAAAAATGGCAATACTGGAGATCTCAGAAAAAAACTGAAAATCAATAGTTGCGTCCAAAGACTAATATCACCTGACTGGTTGCAGCAGACGACCAGCAATGACGTAATTAGTATTGCTGAATCAACAAGAAAGCTGTTGAAGTCCCCGACGCATCTAATAATACTAGGATATACTATATAAAAAGAGGTATTCATGGGCAAGGGATTGGTGGTAGCTTAGAGGTTGAACGCTTAGCCTCTAACGCTAAAGGTCTGGGGTTTGATTCCCCGCCGCAACCATGCAGCAATAAAAATCTATGCCGCAACCTGCCACTCACATTCCCCAATCGGATGTAAGCAGCCGTGGGATCTCAATGCTTGAAACCTTCTCTGGTATTTAGTGTTCGAATTCCACATTAAATTGTAGGTCCCCCGTACTCCACATTAGCGTTAAGGAGAGTACGTGTCAGAGAAGACTGCCGGAGCCCAGCAGTGAGACGTAAAGGCTTATTGCAATTCATAGGCGCCTGATGAAAGAGGTAAATTGGAGACCATAAAAAACGTCGCCGTGCAAATACTTTGCATTTTGATAAAAGTATAGTGGCAGCTTGGCTTCAGGGTTAGAGTCCCGTCATCGGTGTGAACCTTAAATCAAACGTCTATCAAAATGCAAAGTATTGCTATGTGTGCGGCGATGTATCTTAAGGCTTTAATTTTAAGGCACTATTTTTGCCGGTGACATTTTTGATGGCGCTATTTTTATCGGCTCAATTTTTGTCGACGAAATTTTAGACCTGCGCGACATTATTGATAGGCGTTATTTTTATAGTCGACATTATTGCCTGACGAGTGGCGACATTATTGATAGCCGCTATTTTTGACGGTGAAATTTTTGACAGGCGTTATTGTCGGTGGCGACATTTTTGCCTGGCGCTATTTTTACTGGGAGCTATTTTTGATGGCGTTATTTTTGGCGGCGCTATTATTGAAGCGCTATTATTAGCGTATACTATTAAAAACAGATTTTAAATTTAAAATAATGATATTTCAAGCATTTGTCCAAGTTAACGACACTTACAGTAGGTATTTTTCACTTGCATGCATGATAATACTGAGGTAATTCTGTTTTGGTTTTAGTTTGCTAGAGGCGTCATTTACGTGGCCTCCCTTTCGAGCCACCACTGCATTTTACCCAACCAACCAAATAATTTACGTCAACCCTAAAATATGTAGCACCCTGTGTATAAGGAATAGTTGCTATGGAAACCAAATGTACACTTTTCAAATTCCAATGAATTTTAAAGATCTGTATTATTTCATATCATATCTGCATATGGCGTAAAAATGTTTACTGTTAACGTAGTTACCGATGGTGACTTCACCAAAACTATCTATGGCTTGGTATGTTACAATAACTTAATTTAAGTTAAAAATGTTGTTTAAACTTACCACTAGTCCCATTATCCACTGCTTTTGTAATTTTCATCATTATGGTTTTTATACTTGTTGTATAACATCATTATTTTAGATCAAAGAGGCTCGTTATGCTGATGCAATTAAGATATTACATGGTATTCCCGAGTCCAGCTCAACTAGAGCCGGTTTGTCTTTATTAGCGTATTGTTATTTTTACACACAAGATTATACCAACGCTGCTAGTTATTATGAACAGCTTGTGCAGATGTTCCCAAACAACAACGATTATAAATTATATCATGCCCAAGCACTATATCAGGCCTGTATGTATGATGAGGCTTTTCGAGTTACTGAAGAAATTGAAGATCTCGATTATCAACCTCGGGTAATTCTGGTCAATAAATAAAACCTTTTCCAAACTAAAAAAGTATTCTCACTGTGTTTAATTAATATTAATTTTAGACAACTAAACTGCAAGCTGCAATCAAATATGGGGAAGAAGATTTAGTTTCAGCCAAGAATTTAGTTGATCTTTGTGCAGCTGATGATCCAGATACAGAAGTCAATTTAGGGTGCTTGTTGTATAAGGTAAATATAAACAGTATTCATAATTTATTAAGGTGAAATATATAACTAAAATGTTTAATTTGCACAGGAAGGTAATTACGAAGAAGCATTGAGTAAATTCACTGCATGTTTACAAAATATTGGATTTAAACCTTATCTTGCTTACAATGCTGCTTTGTGTTACTACAGATTAAAAGAGTATGGACCTGCTTTGAAACACTGCGGTAGGCATTTTGAACGTTCTTCAACCATACATTTTTTCTAGTAATATTTTTTATTTATTATCAGGTGATATTGTTGAGAGAGGTATACGAGACCATCCAGAATTAAGTGTTGGAATGCAAACTGAGGGAATTGAAGTCCGTTCCGTTGGCAATACTCTCACGTTACATGAAACAGCTCTTACAGAAGCATTTAATTTAAAAGCTGCAGTTGAATACCAACTCAAAAACAGTAAGATATTTTTTAGAAATGTAGCAGTAAATTTATTTCTACGTTAATCATTTCCTCTGCTAATATGTTCCGTTTTAAATAAATAAATCATTAAGCATTTCTTTTATTTTTCTAGTGGATGCTGCTCGAGAAGCCCTAACTGATATGCCTCCTCGAGCTGAATACGAATTAGATGCAGTAACTTTACATAATCAAGCCCTCATGAATATGGAACAAAATCCAACAGAAGGTTTTGAAAAACTTCAATTTTTGTTGCAACAAAATCCATTTCCTCCAGAAACCTTTGCTAATCTACTAATTTTATACTGTCAGTATGAATGTTATGACCTTGCTGCAGATATTTTGGCCGAAAATGCTCATCTCACTTACAAGTACTTAACACCGGTTAGTATTTTGACTATTTACTAAAAACGTTTCTCAAGAAATAATTTTTTAGTACTTATATGATTTTTTGGATGCCATCATAACTCAACAAACATCTCCACCGGAAGCATATCAAAAACTTGACGATCTTGCCAATCGTCACACGGAACTTCTGCGTAAGCTGACCAAGCAAGTTCAGGAGCATCGCACTCATGGAGATACAGAACTTGTGAAAAAGGCAGTTTTGGATTATGAGGAATGTTTGGAAAGATATATTCCAGTACTCATGGCACAAGCTAAAATATATTGGGAATTAGAAAACTATGCGCAAGTAGAAAAGATATTTAGAAAAAGTGTGGAATTTTGCAATGACAATGATGTTTGGAGATTAAATGTGGCTCATGTTCTTTTTATGCAAGAGAATAAATTTAAGGAAGCAACTGGGTTCTACGAGCCAATCGTGAAGAAAAATTATTCAGAGGTATTCAGTTATTTACTATTTTAAATTGTTAAGGATTTAGCAAACTCCAAACAAAAAGGTCTGTTAAATTCCCCTAGGTTATAGCTTTTTGAATAAATTGAGAGGTCCAGGTAGAACAGTGAAGCGTTAACCGAGTAAATGCAACACAACCTAAAGAATTTTAATGATCCTATAAACCATTTTAACATTACCTTTACAGATTTTAAAAGTAAGTGCAGTAGTTTTGGCAAACCTATGTGTATCATACATAATGACATCGCAAAATGAAGAAGCTGAAGAACTCATGAGGAAAGTTGAGAAAGAAGAAGACCAAATTGGTTTCGAAGAACCAGACAAAAAATGTTTTCATCTTTGCATTATAAATTTAGTTATTGGGTATGATTACTTGATTGATTTTTTATTAAGTATTATTATTTTTGGTTAAATTAACATTTAATAATTTTAGGACCTTGTATTGTTCAAAAGGAAATTATGAATTTGGAATTTCACGAGTAATGAAATCCTTAGAGCCATTTAATAAGAAACTGGGCACTGATACTTGGTATTATACCAAAAGATGTTTTCTCAGTTTAATCGAAAATTTAGCAAAGCATATGATTGTGCTTCGTGATTCAGTTATTCAAGAATGCATTGCATTTTTGGAGAACTGTGAATGTAAGTGATAAATTTTACATTCCTTGCTAATTTAATCTCGCCTAATATTTTTAAAAATCTTTTTTTTTAACAATAAATGCAAACAGATAAACTAACTTTTGTATACTTTTTTACCTTAGTGTATGGAAAAAATGTAAAAGCAGTAACGTATCCTCATTTTTCCGAAGATCTAATACAAACTGATGGAAGACAAACAGTTGCATATGAATGTAGGCAACTGAAATGCTTACTGTCAAAACTGCATAGTAACTAATGTAATAATCCCACTGAAGTTTGTTATTTATTGAATATGTAATCCAAGAATATATAAAAAATAAAGATAATTGATTTAATGCAAAGTTTCTAATAAAAAATGTTTTAATAGGTACTACAATAACTGAAGACTTGAGTTTTTGGGAAAACCATGTTTTGCTCCATTTTAAACATTTTGCAACTTATGAATATGTGAATGACGTAGGTAATTATCTTTTTACCTGTAGCAAACCTTCAATTTGCTTACCTAAATTGTTAACTATGTAGAAGTAGTATATTATTAATATGGCTTTTAATTGTTTTTAGAATCTTCAACCTTCTATGTATTTTCTTGACAGGAGAAAAATATGTATTGTTTGTTAAACTAATATCTTTTTTTTTCAGTATTTTGATCATAAAAATGAAGTTAACTTGAAATATGAAATAAAATGCTTTTTGCAAACTGGTACGCTTTTATTAAAAACATTTATATATTCTTTAAAACATCGCTACAGAGATAATCCTCATTATACACTGTGTCTATAAAGTAACCCCCCCCCCCAACTAACTTTTGAACGACTTAATATTTTTCTACAAAATTTGGTGTGCTGTAATGGGAAATTAAATACTATTTTTCGGACCATATTAAAATTTTGTATCATCCAAAATGGCGACTGGGCGCCATTTTGATTTTTTTTTAATGGAAAGGGGGGTCGAGTGACACCTCATTTGAAAGGTCTTTTAATTCTGCGTCTGATCCTAGAGTTTCAAAGAAAAATATTTCGCCATAACAAAATGGCGGATTTTAAACAAATGGACTCACTCAATTCAAAATTGTTTTGATTTTTTTATCCAGGGTCGACTGACACCTTATTTGAAAGGTCTTTTAGTTCTGCGTTTGAATATAATATTGAGCCATAACAGAATGGCGGATTGTAAACCAATGGACTCGCTCAGTTGAAAATAGTTTTGATTTTCTTATCCAGTAGTCCACTTTTTCATTTGCACGACTAAATTTTCCCAGAAATATCTCAGGTGGCTTGAAATAATATTGAAAACGTTATGTTCCAACAAGACGGTGCGCCGCCTCATTATTATACGCCTGTTTCCGACTTTTTCAAAGGACATTTTCTTGGAAGATGCATTGGTAGGCGGGGTCCTGTAGACTAGCCGGCTCCCTCCCCAGATTTAACTTCCTTAGATTTTTTTTCTGTGGGAATATCTGAAATCGAAAGTGTACATAACCCGTCCAGAAACGGAGCAGCGCATTACAGAAGTTTGCAGAAATATCACTCCAGCAACTTATGAAAATGTAAAGCAGGAATTTCATAACCGACTTTTTATGTGCCAAGAAGTGAATGGTAAACATTTCGAACACTTAATTTAATTAATTTAAGCTTTAATTCTTAGTTTTTTTAAATAGACTTCTTTATCTTCAAACATTGTCATTTTGTTATGGCTGAATATTTTTCTTTGAAACTTTAGGATCAGACGCAGAATTAAAAGACCTTTCCAATGAGGTGTCACCCTCTTTCCATTCAAAATGGCGCCCAGTCCCCATTTTGGATGATACAAATTTTAATATGGTCTGAAAAATAGTATTTAATTTCCCATTACAGTACACCAAATTTTGTAGAAAAATATAAAGTCGTTCAAAAGTTAGTTGGGGGGGGGGGGGGTTACTTTATGGACACACTGTATATTGGGGGTTGTTGCTATAGCTGTATTGTAAAGAGATCCTAGGCCATAAAGCAAACTAGTAAACAAAAAAAATACCTGCAGCATGGGAAAATCAATGTACTTGCTTAAGTTACAACACAAAATTTTTATTTTTTTTGCGTAAAAAAATCTATTTTTGAGATTTTGGAAATAAATTCCTCGATATTTAATAAAACCAAAACCAAAAGAACAATATATCATATCAGCGTTACAGAGAAATTTGAGAACTGAGACACGAACCAAATTATAGCTCATCCCTATAGCTATTAGCCACAGCATTAAAACAAAATCGTGTGGCTAGTTTTTAAGCAATATTTTTTTTAATAATTTTTTCACTTCAGAGTTTTCTAAGTTGCAAAATTTCTCGTAGCTAGTAAAAAATCGTGTGGCCAGTTTTTGAGCAATACTTTATTGAGTATTACCAAAATTTTAAGATAAATTTTTCTTCGCAATTTTCATGTGTTTAAAGTTTTTTGTCATAGCAATATTTTGTCGCCCTAGAACTACCACAGAACCAAATTTGATCCAGATCTGTTAACTCGTTTTTGAGTGATAAGGCGAAAAGTCAAATTTTTCAAAAAATCAGCATAGTTTGAAGCTAGAAAGTTTGGGAAAAGAGCCTTCGCTTTGGCCTTAGGTCTTCTATCAGATTCCACTTTCATATTTCACACATACAGACAAGACAGTTTTTTAAAACCACTTTTTTGAGTTCCTGGGAGTCCAAAACATGTATTTCCGTCAATATTTCAGAATCGAAAATTTTCATGATCACAGCAAATACATTCCTATACTGGAAGTATGAAAAAAGTATTATCCCATCTGTCTCGGTGTGATTGGCCAAGAGCCTGAAAATAAATTGCTGGCATTGGTTGTTACAATGTGAGTAAAATATTCAACAGCAATGCCACAAGTGAATTAAAAATTAATGATAATTCTGTTGCTTCATTGACAATGAAATTGTGTTGTTAGGAAATATCACGACTTCGAAGGAGCAGTGATATGCCTTGTATCAATACAATTGGGTTTCAAACCCACACTCTAAAACTAGGCCACAAGCCCCTCAGAGCAGGAAGTTTTGATCAGACAGCCAGTTATACAACAATTACTACTACTACATAAGGACCTACATGGTCAGTTATGTACAGGCTACCATAGGTCCCATGGAGCCAACATGGTGCTTAACGTTAAAGTTACAACTAAAAATATTTAGTTTTTTTTGACGAAAAAATCGAAATTTTTGGAAGATTTATAGGTACTAAAGAAAACCAGAGACAATACAGCAAATTCAACAAACAAAAATTGGGTGGGAGGGGAAAATTAACCCCCCTACGTATTGCTGCACCTGAAAATGAAGTTGTAGTAATTTAGCTTAAACAGAAATGTTTTATCCTCCCCAGTTTATTGAATAAAGGGGCATGAATATGCAATTTTCAAAAATTCACAGAAGAGCCACAGAGAAATAAGCAGGCCGAGAAACAAACCAAATTGTAACACCCCAGATCTACGAGCCTACAAAATTAAGAAAAAAATCGTGTAGCCATTGTTTGAACAATTTTATTTTAATTAAAAATAAATTAAGTTCTCTTACATTTGTTTACAGTATTCTGCATAAGAAAGTGCTGAAAACATAATTATTGTCAAATGTTGCCCTAGCAGTGCCTGATGTAAGGCTGCAAAATACACATTTTGCTTTTGTCATCTCCGGCAAGGAAACTGTTTTGACTAACCTAATGTGCATTGTTAACATTTTTTTGGTTAATTTAAACTGTGATACTTTTAATGTCGTTAAAGAATTTAGTCAAACTATGTAAAACCATTGGAGCAATTTAAGCAACTCTAGCCGTAGTCGTATGTTGTAGTTTTATATTATAGAATACTTACTTTTGTATTTTTTAAATATTTATTTTTCAATTGTTGGCTTGCCAGGATCATGTAATATAGTTTATTGTTCACTTTACTGTAATTGAATGATAACTCCTAGGATACGAGCTATGTAAACATGTCCATAACAACCGGGGCGTAATGAATTCATTACGCCCTCAAAAAGTTTCGCTATAGTACAGTCTCATTTACGGTCGCTATTTCATGTTTTGATTGCCATATCCTAAAGGTTTCGTACTCTATTTCATATGTTGCTTTTTCGATTTAAACGGTAGCAAACTTTCCGTTGCTTTTTGAGCATTTTCTTGTACACATTTTGGTAGCGTATTCATAATTGCAATTCAAAAACAAATTTGACAATTATAAGAAAACAATCTGTTTTTGTTTCATAGGCTACCAGATATTGTATTTATGTAGGTAAAGCGTACACAAAGATGCCAATTCTTTGTTTTTTGTTCAAAGAATAAAGTGAACAAAATCTTGTATGCACCACGGCGTCACCGAATGATTACGCCCATCGAACGATATCCATCTCTCGGACTAAAGCCCTCGAGCTGGATTTCATCGTTCTCCGGGCGTAATTATCGTAGTAACGCCCTTGGTGCATAAATAGCTATTTCATGCTACAGGCAAGGTAAATAGACGATACATCTATAGCTACAAAAGATGTAAATGGCCAATAACATTCGTTTACTTTTTGCCCTTGACTACCGAACTTAATAGTGTTATTTACATTCCTAGGATAATAATGTTGATTTTAACTGTTCATTGATATGGTAACAAGCACAGGCAACTTAGAATACTGGGGATTTAAAAAAATAATTCCGATGACAGCAGTCAAAACGAATTTTTAAAAATATGATTAAATTTCTACCTGTAGCCTGAAAAATTTAATAAGTAACATGGAATGTATCGACTATTAACATTTTAGGGTGGCCACAAGCCTCGGCTCGTATTTACCTACCTCGAATGTTATTACGTCTTTACATTCCTTGTTACTTAAATAACTATTTACTAACCGTTTTGTCTTTCTGCTTAATATATTATTATTATTATTTATAATACATTAAAATTGTTCAAAAAATTGTCTTTCTCTTGAAAAAGACGACGCCAACAAAACCTGTTTAATTTCCCATTCTGGGTCGTTAAAAAAACTTTATGGCTTGATAAAATTTTTTGTAGTTAGATATACCAAATTTCATTAAAATCAGTTCACTAGTTCCTAAGATTTTGTGCTACACAAACATGCATTTCTGTCAAAGTTTAGAATCGCCAATACATTCCCATACTGGAAATATGGGAAAGTAAAAATTAATCAATGTTCAAGTTTTGATTTGACTACTATTTTTTTACGTTAGTTGAAATTCAGCATAAACAATTTGTTGCAAATACTATCTAAATAGAAAAAAAACCCGATTGTTTCTTTATACAGTAAAATAAAATATGAAATTATATTTGGGTATATATTTTTTCCTGTGATGAAGAAAACTACGTATTTCGAACAGTACAAAAAATATGTTACATAGAAATGAAGCATGTATTTACAATACTGTCTTACTAGAAAACAAGTATATTTATGTAATAATTTATACATTTTTTTGGTGTTAGTAAGTACCAAACCCATTAAGTTAACAAAATATTCACATATCTACTAATGAATTCGATGTTTGAAAATATAATACATGACAGTGACTACATTTGGTATAATTATATGTTTACTGAATAAATACAGAGAAAATAAGAGAGCAAAATAATGAAAAGGAGTTGCTACCAACAAACAACCACCTACAGCAAATATATGGGGGCATATCCAAATTCGTTTGATTTTGTAACCATACAGTAAATATTTCAAAGATATTGCCAATTAATGTGGTGCCATCGCTTTTTGATACTCGCAAAAAATTAAAAATATAAATGCCTTAAAAAAAATTCTAATTATAGAATGAATTTGAAAATACCCAACATGCGACGTTATGTGAGAGTTGGTCAGTTAGTTTTAACAAACCTTAGCTTATTTAAGGAAATTTCACAACCTTAAAGCACAACATTACATCACAAAAGCAGTCAAAATTCCAACGCAACTAACAACTTACTACATAATGTAGTAGTACTTCTTTCTGTAATAAGAAAGGTGTAAACTGTACATTCATTAAATTCGGGAAATAAAATTACATTCTTACATAGTACTTGTACATGATATGTTCTTCTTACTAATTAAATTAAATTCAAAAATGTAGTAATCACATAAAAATTCAATTTAATATGCTGCTTCACCAGTACCACCATTACTTGTACAATTAATCATTATGATCCATTTTATTAGCTAAACTTGTTGTACTTTAACTATTCGAGATTATACGCTTTTCAAAGTATCAAAATTGTCTTTCATAAAAAATATAATATAAATTAAAAATTGTCATTTATAACAAATCTGAATTAAGAAGAGAGGAGGGTTAATGGGGCTACTTTCCATAGGAACATTACCACATAGAGACTTGGTAGTAGACAATAGATATTCACTTTGCTTGAAAAAACTTTAACTCCGCCTCCTCCCTATAATAACATTCTGTACCCATAAATGTCGATAAGTAGGATATGATGATTCATTATTGGCTCTTGCCTGTAGCAGTTAAATGTATTTTTTTAAATCAATTAATTTCGTTATTATCTCGTAAAAACTTAATTCAAGTCTGGAGTAATATGGAAGTAATATAGAATTGAGATTCTTAATAAAATATGTACACAGAGCTGTATTTTCATCACCTGTTAAAAAAATCATCAAAACATTCAACTTACCTTTGCTAAAAATTATCAATTTGTTTATGAAATATATCAAAAATTAACAAGTGATGAAATAAAAACGTGTTGCCAAATAAAAAATATCACATTTTGTTCACATCATTAAGAGTATTAATGTTAGTAAAGTTATTTTCTCTTTAAAGAACAAATGTACAGTTAAAATTCGCTATTCACTCGCTTATCGATTACCTAGCAGTTGTCATGAGCAGAACGATCAATTTTTCGTATCAAATTACCAATTTAAGCAACGATGGCACTTGATGGTGTTTGATTAAGGCCACATGTGCCATCTCCGCGGTATACTAAGTAGTAACCCTGTTGGCCCCAACTGCGTCCCCAAGAATTCTTAACAATCCAGTAGGGAAGAGTTTTCTTGAACACTGGGTATTCTGAAATAAAAAGAGCATTATTTGTTATAACATTATAAAATTACAACTTCAATTTCTGTTATTTTATATTATCAAATGGGAAGGTTATGCTGCAATCGATGTTGGGTATTTTATATTGTCACCTGTTCGACAGCAGATGACCCTACAATCGTGGTTAAGTATTAAATTTGCTGATATTTGAATTTCAATTTGATTTTGATTCAACATAAAATCTTTAAAAGTAGATGATTTAAAGCAGAAATTATACAGAAATAGAGGCTAAAACGAAAGAAAGGCTTTTAAAGCAGTTCTTGTTAACCTCAATTACAGAGGCAACTGCTGCTGCAGTAACCTTCTTATACAGCGTACACTAGCATGTTTACCGATTTCAAAGGCGTTTGTGCAACAAGCCTCGGTAGTCTAGGGACATAAATCACCGCCCACATAGGAGGGATCCTCGGTTTGATCCCTCCCACTAGACAAGCGTCTCTGACCTGACCATTCTGCAGGCTTCGTGCAGGCACAGATTAGGAGTAATTTATCAGTGAGTGAATGCAACTTTGTTTTCATATTTTTTCTTTAAAAATATAACTGCTCTTAACCATAACCTCCCGTAAACAGCAAAGATCAACATAATTGTTTTAAAAAAAGCAGTATATAAAATTTAAAAAAAATTGGCCCCAACTGGGATTCAATCCCTCAACTGTGTATGCAGCAAAATGCTGTACAGCCGTATTTCCATATGAGCCACGATGAACTTGCAGACAGTTACTAAAACACGTAATATAAACTTCTAAACAGTCCGACTGTGCACGAAGTCGCGCGAAGCCTGCAGCATGGTCTGGTCAGGTCATAGACGCTTTTTCCCACTGGCGTTATATTTTTAAATTAGTTTTGTAGCATACTTTATTTTTTTATGGTGTACATGCTAGTCTGCTACTGTTTATGCCCCCTGGGATGTTTTTAGCATAAATGCAATGTCGAGCGCAGCAAGTTTGAACAGTCTCAGTCTAACGCGCTTATCAAGGAACTACAGGCAAAACCAATTTTCGCTAACCAACACCAACTGCAACTCTCTCATTATGATGTCGTGTATAAACATGAAAGTATAGAATATAAAAAATATTTTAATCTTCACCAACACACTCTGCGTCCTTTCAGTTTTCAGTAACTTCTTAAAGGCACCAAATCCAATACAGACCAGCTTCAGAATGATCATTAATAAATGATACAAAAAAGGATCTTGAAACTAACAGTGACAAATCTGTAATATTAATTCGACATCCAAATTTTGGATTTTACATTGTATTTTATCCTGATTATAGGTATGATATCTGTAGGGTATAGGCTAGCACCTTCAAAAATAATCTGCCAACTGAATTCAATATCAATGTCCGTATTGATCTAAAACATTTTAATTGATGTCACTCCAATACAGAAGTAAATTACTCATTTTGTTTTGCTATTTTGGTTAGATAGACAAAACCAAATATTTTATGATATAGAAGATCTCTGTTCGATGTTAGTGGCTTTCCAACAATGTTTTACCACGGTTGGCATGTACACACAGTAATTTGCTGACACAATTCTACAGATACCTTCTGCCAACTGCAGACATAATTATAAAATTCTAAAAAAACAAAATTTGAAGTATATTTGTTTACTATTCATCAGAATACGCATAGTGCCAAATTTCTTTTGCCACAAAAGACATGAAAATACAAAGAAGAATTCAAACAAGAGTGTTAATAGCCATTATATAAGAGTTGCATACACTATTTTTTCTAAGATTAGTTAATTTAAAAAAATATTCATTAAAAAAATTTATTTGAACATTGTATTTAAAAAAAAACTCAAACTGTTTTCCATGTTAACTGAGAAATGTCACCAACACTTGTAACCATGGTTACCAAAAACAATGCTTTGCTGCTATTGGTCAGTTTGGGTCATTTCATAATGAAAATTTGTATTGAAATGGGTATTATTATAGTATAGGCGGCGCACATTTAATAAGTGAATTAAAACATGGGAGTAGAAAAACCTAATTAAACTTCAAGTAATTTATAGAAAATAGATACTACAACAGCTATTACATTTCTCATAGCCCAGAAATAAGTAATCAATGACTGCGCCATAACCTCGAAACAGTTGAAGATATAAAAGAATGAACATCAGTAAATGATAATGTTTTTGATGATATTTCATCTGATATATGGTTTATTGGACTTAAAATTTACAATAACAGTGCTATAGCGAGTGTCAGTTTTTATAGAACGGAAGGTATACAGACTGTCTATTCCAGGTACATTACAGGAATCTTCAAAATGGTAAGAGATACAAGGTCAGTTAAAGGAGATAAAAGTTGTGAAATTAGAGGAGAAATGTAATGGTGACTTTGTTTTTCCAAACATATCCACGACTTACTAGATACGAGCAAAAAACTGACTTACTAGATACGAGCAAAAAACTGAAAATTTCAACATTTTCATTTTCAAAAAAAATATAAAAACTAACAATGCAATGAAATCAGCGCTCAAAATCCCAAATAACAAAAATTTTCATGAAATCAATATTTGCCTATAATGAAAGTACAGGAAAGTAAAAAGCCATACAAAGTAAGATTTCTATGGACCTTTGGGCCTATTTGTTAACACATTCCCATTCTATCCTCAAACCCTACTAAAACACAATATTTACTTACTTATTTTATATTAATTTATGATCTTCTTGTGCGAAAGTCTTGTTAGATTCAATAATTAAAGGTCTTAAAACATTTTTGTTAAGTTAACTTGAATCTTGTTAGGATAGGTTAACTTAGGGGATCTTTTCATGCTTGACCGACTTGGATGTTGTTAGGATAGGTTACCTTCACATTCTCATAGTTTAAGGTTAAATGATTCTCAACCTAACGTAATGAAAACATATAACATTTTAAATTTAACTTCTACTAACTGAAATCTACTTACTATGAACACCATATCCCACAATAAGTACACCATGGTCCAAGTCGTTCGGGCTGCAAAGCGATTTCCATGGATGAGACACACCACCAAAGTAAAACTGCATGGCATTAGCATTAATGGCAATGGAAATAGGACCATTTTTAACCAGCCATTTAGCCATGTCAGTCTCATTATGGCTAATATTGAGAGCTCCTGTTAATTGTACTTTAGCCAGAGTTTTATTGAAATGGCATTTTTCATCATCTGCTTCGTATGGATAATCCTTTTCAGTTTCCAGGCCACCAATTTGTTCTATTGCACTAAAAAGAACAATAAAATAAATAATAACTTAATTACTCGAATAAAGCTACTAGCTAAAAAAAGATCCTGAATGAATAACACTCACCGATAAGCATTGTCCATTAATCCACCGTTACAACCATCATCTGACTTGTCACAATCTACAAGTTCTTGTTCTGAAAGCTCTAACAATTCTCCATGTTTGATAGCATATTGTCCTTCAACGTTTCCAGTAACACTGAAAGCCCAACAGCTTCCACACATGCCTTGATTTTTAACTTCTGAAACAACTCCCTTAGTTCGCCAATCAAACTCAACAGGCAGTTCGATATTTGGAATAGTTGCTTGAGGAAATTGGAGATCATTGTCGTTCCTCAAATCAGGTCTTAATCCCAAGTACATTTTAAATTCCTTTCGAGTTAAATCTGCAAATTGAGTTGCTCCATATTTAGCCGTTCCTTGTTCGTGTTTGTTCTGGTGATGAATTTTCTTTAAATTTTGTCTAAATACACGGTAGCGGTACTTAAATTCTTTTTTAGACTTATACGTTTTGCCGTATAATTTCATAAAATCTTTGAACATTCCTACATTCACATCATGATCATCTTTACCTAAGAGATGTGAAGCAGAATCCAACTTTACTTCTCTTTTAGATCTGAAGCTGTATTTACTGCCATCGTCTAAACATGTAATGTTGGTTTCACGCCCATTTGGAAGCCAAGGTTGATCCCAAACTTTTACTTCACAAACACGAGGCTGAACTCCGTCTAACTGACCACAATTTTCAGATGCATCAGTTTTGTGGCAATCGGAAATGACTACTTCAGCTTTAATATGGTAGAGCATTCCTGAAACAACTTGTCGAGAAGCTTCCAAGATTCTATTAATTTTGTACTTGTAATCACCCTCAGACTGACTATCCAAATGAAACAAGGCATTTTGTACAAATTCTCTTATTTCTGGATCATCAGCAGAAGTTGACTCTATTCCACCCACAAGTGGACGCTCTCTAACTTGTCTTCGTCTCCGGGCAGTACGATTTTTATCTGAATCATCTTTCTTAATGTTGTGACATTGTGATTTTAAAATGTTTGGACTAAGTTTATCCTCACTTACAAGAATTTGTACTCTACAAATTTTTGTCAAGTCTTCAATTAAATTTTCTTTGCAAACATCTTCTTTACGTGCACTGCTTTCGTGGGAAGTTTCAGCATTTTCAGAGCAACGAGAAACACCTACCCGAAGAGTTAGATGATAATTAATGCCGTCATGAAGTTTCATCTTTTTAGCACCCAAAACTTGTAAAATTATACGTTTACGATTATCCTCGTCAATATGATCCAATGTAGATGCAGCAATGCCGGCTAAATGCTTGACTAAATTTTTTTCATCTGGACTTATTTTCTCTAGATGATGTTTATCAGCAACAGCACGCCTGTGTCTTTTAGATTTCTTTTTACCTGAATCTTCAGATTCGTCAGATGATGATGAACTACTGCTACTACTACTACTGCTGCTGCTGCTATCACTATCGTCTTTATCACTCTTACTATTCTTTCCATTACCATTACAATCATCAGAATCATCACTATCTGATGAATCCTTTCCGTTTTTACTTTTACAATCATTGCTACTACTACTACTGCTGCTGCTGCTGCTATCACTATCGTCTTTGTCGCTCTTACTATTCTTTCCTTTACCATTGCAATCATCAGAATCATCACTATCTGATGAATCCTTCCCGTTTTTACTTTTACAGTCATTGCTGCTGCTACTACTACTGCTGCTGCTATCACTATCGTCTTTATCACTCTTACTATTCTTTCCTTTACCATTACCATTGCAATCATCAGAGTCATCACTATCTGATGAATCCTTTCCGTTTTTACTTTTACAGTCACTGCTGCTACTGCTACTACTGCTACTACTGCTGCTACTGCTACTACTACTGCTGCTGCTGCTGCTACTGCTATCACTATCATCTTTGTCACTCTTGCTGTTCTTTCCTTTCCCACATCCATTGTCATCATCATCTGAATCTGAGTCACTACTATCATCTGATTTATTTTTTCCATTTTTACACGATTTTTCGCTTTTATCTTTACTGCAATCATCGTCATCACTATCAGAACTGTCATCATCATCACTATCTGAACCACCACACTTTTTATGTGAACCTTTTTTCTTACTTGAACTTTTATCGTCATCATCATTAGATGATGATGATGATGATGAGCTATCATCGGAGTCATCATTTTTACAACGTGCTGGCTGATCTGCTAGAAATAAAGAGTCGTCATCTGAGGGTGTATTCTGTACAGCTTGAAGTCCAGAGTTAGTGGTACTTTCGGCAGCAATATCTATAGGCGCACTCAAGGGATGTGAATTGATTTCAGTATTTTCTGTATCCTCATTGGCATTATTAACCTTTGAAACTACAGAAAATATACTATCGTCCACTGATGATGCTGAAAGTTGACTTTGGGGAACAACAGGTTGATCATTAACAATTTGAGATTCAAGATCAGCTAAACGGAAAGCAGTCATGTCATCAGTTTTCTCATCCTTGGCATGTGGGTTACTGGGATAATTACGTTTCTCATAGTTGTTACGTACATCAATTTCATTATCTTGATCATTGCCATTTGGAAAGTTGGGATATCTTAGATTTGAATCTTCGACAGCAGTAAAATCTTGTGAAACAGTACAATTGTTGCCAATTATATGTTTGGCACTGCTTAACCATGGCTTCTGGAAGTACACAATTTGACAAACTTCCGGAATGATTGTTGAATCAAGTGGGCAAGATTCATATGCTGATGCAGTTTTAGGACAGGATGTAGGGGCTATTTCCAGAAGCAAAGTGTACTTGATACCAGCGACTACCTGTAAACAGATAAATGATTAAAGTTTAATATCTGTTTGTTTCGTATATTTTGCTGTAATATCTAAAAAATAATGTGTTCCGCCACTACTGAGGTCCGGCACTCTTCCCTAACACAGAGTTAAGGTGGGGAGCCTATAGTATCACGTCTAGTCCGAGCAACTAGTGCCAGAGAAGATTTTGAGCATTAAAACCTCAGCTGCCTACACCAGAGTGGGAGATTGAGTGGAGAGTTGTAGCATAGATTTTAATATTGTATTGCCGTTTATTTGGTACCTGTAGGGAATCAAACCCCAGCACTCGTCATCTAATCTAAGTCACCGCCATTTTGATAAGGATAAAAAAGTTTTTTAAATTTTTTTAAAGATTCCTTGGAAAACAAAACTTAAAACGCAACCAGAAATTCATCCACCAAAATTTGGGGAAAATTAACTCGTCTAATTTTTGCTAAAATTTAAGCTGTGAATCTTATTCTCCTACAGCTTATGAGTAATTTAAGTTAAACAGAAATTTTGAACATCGCGTTTATTAAATACAGGGGCATAAATTTTCGATTTTCAAAAATTCATAGAAAACGTCACAAAAAAATTAGCGGACTGGGACACGAACCAAATTGAAGTTAAACCTCGTGTTGCTAGTTTTTGAGCAATATTTTTTTGTTCTGTCGTCAAAATTTAGACATTTTTTTCACTTCACAGTTTTAGTAGGTAGTTCCAGAAATTCTCCTGGTTGACAACATTATATACACGTAGGGTATTTCCAATATTAAATTTCATCCCAATCTGAAAATTCGTTTTTTGTAAAACCAAAATATTTAATAACATAGAAGGTGTCACAACAAAATTAGCAGGATGGATCTCGAACAAAATTGTAGCTCATGCCCAGCCCGCTGTGCTTACAAAATTTGAAAAAAAATCGTGTGGCCAGTTTGTGAGCAAAATGTTTTTCAAATTTCTAAAATTTTGAAAACATTTTTCACTTCATAGTTTTTGAAGCTTTGGTTTCGAATATTTTTAAAAACTTATTTTCCCAATGAATTTTTAATGCAACCCCACACTCCGAAGCTCATAGAAATTGGACCATCCGTTTGGGAGTTTAGATCTCAGGAGTATATCAAAAAATGAGCGAAACACTTCGCCTGGACTTTCCTATACATTTAAATACATTGTTTTATATTTTCCAACACTTTCGATATACACCTGGCTAGACACGACTAGTTAAAGTAAATAGTTCTTATAAGTTGTAATATCTTGAAGTGGTTGAAGAAAGACCGACCGCTGCGCTGCAAGCATAAGGTTGGGTAAAATATTCAGACTGAATTAACGGAAGCGCGGAAATTGATATTTGAAAATATATTAATAACTCGAGAAGTATTATTTTTAGCAAGAAATTACTCTTATTAATTTGTATTTAGAATTTCAAAACCTTTCTGATTTTAAAGCCAAAATGCCACGTTTCCATTTAAAAAAACGTTATTTTTTACCGTGGCCGCCATATTAAAATTGGAAACTCAAGTTTTTTTCTTAAATACAATCGGGAAGAATTTGCCCTACAACTTTGCTCTTGGGTTTGCGAGTCTATCTATTAAAATAAAAAAGTTAGCCTACACTGAACACTAAACGACTAGTACAAGAATACAACTGCTGTAGAAAGTATGTGAAATTCTTCTAAGGACAAAAAGATTATTAAGGGGCAAAAAATTCGATTTTTTGATTTTTTGTAAAAAGATTCTCCTAGAGCAAACAAAACAAAAAACAAAATTTTTATATTTTTATCGAAAAAATTTGGAAGAAGGGGGAACAGTAGCCCCCCTAAATATAAAATTATCGAAAAAATATTATTATATTCGGATTTTGCTATCAATGGTGAGCTATTTCACTTTAACGGAAATATTTTATTGCCCCCCGTTAAATAAATAAAAGGGTACCAATTTTCAATTTTCAAAAATTCATAGAGGGCGTCACAGTGAAATTATAGCAATGCGCAACAAAACAAATTGTAGAAGATTCCCAGCTCTATCAGCTTCAAAAGTTTAAACAAAAACGTGTGGGCAGTTTTTGAGAAACATTTTTTTGAAAAATTCCAAAATTTTGGAGTGATGTCATTGCGATCGTTTTTATATTTTCAAAATTAATTATATTTCATGATATAGTACCCTTGAAGGGCTACCAAACAAGATGTAGTTGATTCCAATCAGATAACTGGTTTTTGAGTAAATGGGCGTTAAAGTCGAAATGTTCAAAAATTCGTAGCGGCCGCCATTTTAAAGCTAGAGAGTTCGGTAAAAAATCGTTTGATTTGTCCTAAAACCTTCTTTAATCTCCACTATTAAAATTTCCAAAATTCAGTTTCTGAAAAAAATGCTACCAAAAAAACATGTCTAACTTCCGCTTCCGGTTTTCTTTAAAAGCTTATTTTGTCGGTGAATTTTTGATATACCCCCTCATTCCAAAGCACATCAAAATCGGTCCTGCCGTTCCGGAGATATGGAGCGTAACCCACCCACCCCCAGACAGACATTTTGAAAATTACTTTTTTGGGGTCCATGGACCATGGACCCCCGTTCTGTTAAAATCTCAACTTTGAAATTTTGCATGAAATCAATACTTCCCTATACTGAAAGTATAGTAAAGTAAAAATCGTTGTGAAATTAACCTTTTAAAAAATTCGGAGGCAGAAGCTCGACATATTTTTCTTTGTTTTTTTCAGAAACTGATTTTCTACAATTTGACAAAGAAATCCGATACAAAATCATACAAAATCTTAAAGTAAATGTACTGCTTTTTTTCGAACTTTCTAACCTAAAATTGACGGTTGATATAATTTTTGGAAAATATTCATTTTAGCGCTTTACTACTCAAACACAAGGAGATAGATAGGTTCAAATGTTCTATTCTATATTCTAATATTCTACGTAAACACAGTGTTACTATGCACAAAATGTTTGAAAAGGTTGAAACTATACAGAAGAAAATATAAAAATATTGCTCAAAAACTGGCCACACGACTTTTTTTCAAACTTCATAGGCTAATAGAGCTACAAATGAGTTACAATTTGGTTGATATCCCCCCTATGAATTTCTGAATATATTGGTGCCCCTTATAAACGGGGACCATAAACATATATGATTAAGCTAAATTGCTCATAGGTGATAGTAGAATAAGATTTACAACTTGATTTATGATTGCAGAATTAATTATCTCGGAGGGTTAATTTTCCCCTCACACCAAAATTTTGTCAGACAAATTTGTACATCTGTTTTTAGTTTCTGTAATCTCAAGGAATTGAGAAATATTATAAAGTGCCATTTGATATAATACTGAAATTATAAAAATGAAATCATCATTTGATTACAGAATAATGATTACCCTTTTTGAAGCAAAATTTCATATTTTTAAATTTGCCGAGCAGGTGGCTGGTAGCTGCTATTACTTCTGGGTAAAAACAATTCTGCCAATCCGGCCCAGGTGTAGGGGAATCAAATTGTAACTAATGTTTAGTTAAAAATTAATCAAAAATCTATACCTGTTGTTGAACCCTGAGAACTCTAACCAAAGCATGCTTATTCGAACGTTCTGATTCGATATGATGTAATGCAGTATCTACAAGAGTGGTGAGGCCTTCCACATTCTTATCCAAATCAATTGGACATCCCACACAATAATGTGATTCAGGTCCTACCGTTACATATTGTTCACCTGATAATGCACTGTCCTGTGTGACTTCATGACTACTCTGAACCTGTAAAATATTCAAAAATGATATAAATTACCCATTTCAAAAGCAAAGAATTTCAAATACTAAACTATACTTGCATTTATTGGTGATGCAGTTGTTTCAAGTGTTGTGTCATGCTCAGTTTCTTGTTCATCTTGTATATTAATTGGAATTTTCGGTTGGCAAGAACTTCCAGGATGTGTTTCATAATTGCCATTCTCGAATTTCACAAATCCTTCACAAATCAATGCACTTTCTGTACAAGGGGGTGTTAAAATGTCGGTACGACATTCCCCTGTTGTTCCAATTGTAATTTGAATTACATCTGAACCCTATAAACAAAAGAAGAATGTTTAAAATTTATTAACTAGATACTATAATAATACGCATTTATAATTTAATATTTTGTTTATGTATCGTTTTTGCAATATACACTATTCATGAGGAAATAATTTTGTAGAAATACAAAATGCAAGTTTAGAACCTTTTTAGTTTTTTTTTGTAAGTACCTAAAATGACCTCTAAAAGCAGAGCATTTTCGACTGTTTTTCGAGCCTGTTTCGTAGGGTTGCAACTTTTCAAAAACAGCTCACAGATAGTATTCTTTTCTGATCATTTCATAGGAAAGTTTCATTGGGTAAAATTATAGGGGACTCCATTCTGCCTAAATGTAACAGAAAAATAACCATCTAGGTCTAATAGTTTACGAAATAGAAGTTTCCAAAGTTTTCCACTTTAAATGAGTCATTAAATTTAAATCTGTGGACCACTTTTAGGTATGATTATTACGGAGAACAGCATTTCAAGAAACCTGAGAAGTATGATTTTTCAGTCAGAAATTTAAATACTCTGGGGTTCTTTGAAAGAGTGCATTTATTAAAATTATTAGGGCTACAACATTCTTTTTTTTACGCAGAACATTATTAGCTTTGTTTCATAGGACTGCTTTTATTGTAAGATGCCACTGAAACAAACCATCCACGATTTTGTGATTTGTGACCAAGTTAGAATTTACAAAATCAATTTTTTGGACGCCCAAATAAAAGGTTTAAGCAAAAAATTCCATTCTCGAGTTATTTCCGTACACTCCCTTTTTTTTGCCACTATGATGACTGGACTATTTATAATATTTGTGTATGGAAAATAAGAATTTCTAGTCCAGCATACAACACGCTTAAGTGTTTAAAAATTACAATACAAAATATAACAAACCCTTCCGTTACTGCCGTTCGTTTTTGATCTACATAGATGAAATTTTGTAGAAGAGCATGTTTACCTTAATAATAACGGTGTAGAAAATTTTAAATGATTATCTTCTTACATATTTGAGATATCCTTGAAGAGTTGATTAAACATTTTCGACTTAAAATGACTTCATTAGCACACTTAAGTTATGGACCTGGAGTGTGGAACAGGTATATGTAACTTGTAAGATTTTACATAAATATTTTTGCTTTTAGTATACGAGTAATCCATACTTACACACTCTAATATATTCAATTCATGTGTACTCACTATTTAGAGAATTTTACATACACAATAATAAAAATTGTGTAACAACAAGAATTAATTAACAATTTTTTAGTTTAAGTAAAGAAAAGTTTTTGCTACTTAGTAAACTTGAGTAAAATTAATACTAATTAATATAAATAATATGAAATATTTTATTAACTTATCTGCACTTTAGTTAAAAAAAATGATGCAACCAAAACACATTTCCCTATTATCAAGGACTATATAAATCCTATTATGCTAACTTTGTGAACGTCTAAATAATGTGAACCACTAAAAATGTATTGCTATCACTAGAAAACTTTTTTAAAGACAATTATAAAAATAAAAACCAATTAAAGAAATTACCCAGATTTGTATTCCAACAAAGAGCATATTTTATTTATTCATCAAGTCCATCATATGCATATTCATAGATTATGAACCTCTGTACATGTTTCTGTAATGACTACATAGTCATTTTATTTGAGCTTTGAATTTAGTGGACATTAGACATTAGTACATACATTTATTACCATTTCTGATACTGAAGGTGATTGCTGCTATAAAAAAGTTTGTATAAACTCATTCAGTAAATTATAGTTTAAAATCACTCTTAAGATATTCTCTATTGCCATTTAACAGTAATTTCAAGCAAGTTAATGTTTTCCACACAGTTTCAACACAGGATCATTCCTTCAGTATTCTTTACTTAAGGTATCCTTCAGAAGTCTTTTATATAAGGTACAATGCACCTTATCAGGCCTATGATAAAATTAACATCAGCCCAAGTGTCTGTGAGCCCAGGCTTGGCCAAATCCTTGCTTCAATTTAAATTTAGAAAGCTGTAATTCTATACATACAAACCCTACAAATTCTGATCTTTCGCTAAAATATTCTACTTTACACTATTACAACCTCTACGCAGAGGATGCATCAATTCTTACAACTTCATGGCCAGGGTAATATAATTTTACCATGATTAAAAATATGTTTAGGTCCATTCAATAACTCGTCGAACCACCGTTTGTTTCTTGTTATTTAAAATACCATTAAATAGCTAATGAGTTCTTTTTTATGCTTCACAGTATGTTGAACAGAATGGTTACAAATTATGTGCCCACCAACACAAAAACTGTCAAAAGTTTTGCCAAAAAATTAATATTGATGTAAACCAGACATGAATCGGTTGAATATATACGACCCTTGGCACTGAATGATAAAAATCTTTTCCCAAATAATTAATCTGGTAAAATTCACTTAGTCAAACCTGAAATTGAGATGATTTTAAATAATTACAGATTTAAATTCATTACTTTCTGTATATGGGAAAGTGTGCAGTTTCATGAACAGTGAAGTGTATGTAATTTGCATTACATTGACTTAAACCCATAAAATAAGATAGTTTTAAGGAGAAGCTTATTCATTATATAAGTAAGCAATAAAAATTCAAATGTATTTATAAGTACTTGAAAAATATTTATAGGTAGACCTACCTCTTTATGCGCATTTATAAAGGTTCGGTAAATATAGTTGTAAGGACGATCTGACTTAGAGTTTATATGTTTTAAAAGACTCTCAATATATGGACGGTATGCATCATATGCATCTTCTTGAAAATTATCCGGCGTTTCACAATTTATACACAAAACACTGCAGAACCACACAACCAAAGCGGTTCGAAGCAGCGCCATTTTTGACTGCTGTCATCAGTGTCATCTACGTTTTTTATTTTGGTGGAAGATGGCGCTTGCGCAACATCTTTTAAAGCATGGACGTCGCTGAAAGCAAGACAACGGGGGTGTTATTCCCGACGTGCAATAAACTTTTTGAATACGTATATGATGTCATTACTTATAAATTAAAAACAATGACGTCATATACATATACGAACAATTTCACGCACAAGTCGAGAATAGCTCCTATAATCTAACGTGATTCATTTCTTTAAATAATAGGCAATAAACCAATAAAACCCTCCAGTTTAACAAAAAGTATACTGTAGTGTAAAAGGACATCAGCTTTTAAAAAAATTTTAAAGGTAGTTATCATAAATATTATTTTTTTAAGAATCTTAAGAGAAAACATACTGACATGAAGTTAAATAAACATGAAAATTGAAAAAATAAATAACACTTTTTGACAGTGGCACATTTATACCTGTTTAGGCCCCTAAGCGATCCGGAATTTTAGAGCACCCAGTCTCTCATAATTTATTTTCATAGATATTAAATTAGAAATTCTGAAAAATACACGTATAATTTCATATAATTTATCTATTCTGTTCTACAGCTTATCAAAACAATTTTTTAAAGAACTCTGCAAATATATTAATTTGTTCTTTAAAATCACATATCTTTGTTTCGGATGCTTTAATGTAGAGTACGGCTAAATTCTCAAGCTGCTCTTGCCCAAACAGTTTTTCTTAAGTAATTTTTTACTTTTTTCACTGCAGAAAAGGAGCGTTCTCCTGACGCGTTATTTATAATTGAATTTAATAAACACGCAAAAGTGTTTCCACATTTAGAAATGTAGAATGGAAATCATGTAACAGATGCTGATATATTTCCTGAGGAGATTTTTGATTTTCTTGTTTTGCATATACCAAAAACTCTACCAATTTATTCTTAGTCGTGTCAAAATCAGCGTCCTGTTTATAATTAGTGCAGTCAGATTCATAGATTATCATTAACAAAAAAAAAACGTCGGCTATGGAGCTTCTAAAAATTGGGAATTCTAGGCATGCGGCTAGTGCGTTTTTGCCTACACGAGCTACTACGTTTTTGGTATTACTACATTACTACGCCGCTGGTATAATTTTCAATTCTACATTTAAGTATGAGTAAACAAAGTAATAATTACTGCAATCTTATTTTCAACATCTGCAGCTCTCCAAAGTGCACAGATATTTAGGAACAATGATGCGACTTAAAATAACCTTAAGATGACATTTAACTTTCCTCCGAGATATTTTTAATGTAGACATTTTTTATTTGGCGAACAGAGCAGGCTCGGGGAACATGCAACAGGTGTATTTTGTTCCAATCATTACATAACTGTTATAAAATTAATTATAATAGTTATTATACTTTTTTCTTCGGAATAACGATTTTACACTTCAGCAAATTATTACGTTCTACATTGTATAGCTTTTAGTCCTAATTAATAAACGAAACTGGCGTAAAACCTTCAAATTCTTTTTTTCTTTTAACCTTCTACCTACATACATATGTATATAAAATTCTTCCTTGGCCCAGCGACGTCGTAAAACTACCAGACTTTTAGTGCAAAACGTGAATTTATATTAGCTGCTAAAAATGCGGACAAATTTGTTGATTCTATGAATCAAGGGTATAACTTTGAATTGAATTAACTGCGAAGTTGCTGAAAATTAAATCTATTTTTCTAATAGAAAATATACAAAAAATTTTTAAAAATTCAAATCGATTATTACAATCAAACTAGACCACTATATAGTCAGATTTTGACCAATGATGCCGTAGGGTTTCACCAAGACAAGAAATTTTGTCTCGACGAGTAACTCTTGTCTTGTCTTGATTATCGAGACAAGAATTTTAATATTTCTTGTCTTGTACATTTTCTCGATGTTAATTTCTTGTCTTGATTCGAGAGTCTTTAAATTTCTCGATATGCAGGGGAATACCCGAAATGTTAATGTCAAGAATGGCCCGGGATATTTTAAGTATTCAGGCAACATCAGTACCTGCAGAAAGATTATTTACAAAAGCAACACTTACTATAAGAAAAGAGCGAAGCAGACTGATTTTCGACTCGGCTTAATCCTTATTGTGTTTAAACTCATGGTTTGATAACAAAGAAATATTTTTTAAATAATTTTCAATTTTGTATTTAATCGTTTCCTAAGAAAAATGTTTTTTATACTATTTTTAATGTTACGATTTTATAGAAAAAAATATTATGTGTTTCCAAGGATTTACTGCATCCATATCAGTTTGTTAGTAATGTAGCTTATAGTAATAAAGAACCTGCTTTGTATCATTTGCGGTTTTTCATGATTATACCCTATCTTTTCAAGATCAAGAAATTCTCGATAATATTTCTTGATCTTGAAAATTCTCGACCAAGTAAGTCTTGATCTTGTCTTGATTTTAATAAAGCAGTCTTGTCTCGATCCTGTCTTGATTCGAGACAAGATCAACACAAGAAATCTTGAAAATTGAGAGTTTCGTGAAACCCTAAATGATGGTCAAGAAACTTCAATTAACTTCACAACTGTTACAATTTTATGTTTTGAAACATAGGTACTTTTTTAGCCTTGGTCAAGAAACAAAAAGCTGGCTGCCGACCAGAAATTAGAGAGACACATGAAGTGAGACTTCTTCTTGTAGTCCTCCTAACGGAGGTTGGCTATCGTCATTGTTATACGTATATTGTTGACGGCCGCTCGGAATAATTCGGTGCTGTTGCAGTTAAACCAATCTCGTAGATTTTTCAGTCATGATATCTTTCGCCTGCCAACATTCCCTTTTCCTTTTATTTTTCCTTGTATTATGAGTTGGAGCAGTGCATATAATTGCCAAAAATTGTAACTAGATATAGCCCAGTTCTAAAAAGCCTCCACTGGGTGCGCAAAATGTTTGAACTGTGACCCAAAACAAATGCAAAACAAGCAAATAGAAAGCCTTTTCATTTACAGTTACAAACAGAAGTTTTTCTAATATTTTATTTCTGTTTGTTATAACATTTTAGTCTGCCAGCTAAAAAGTTTCGAGGTTTTTTTAACATAGTCCTTACGAAGTGTTTCCAAATGTATACTGTATGTATCAGCTGCCAAAATTTTCAAACGTATAACACACTGCTATTTTGCTTTGCCATTAATTCTACATTTGTAAAACTCAAGTTTAAATAATCTATTCTGTAGCATAGTTTCTTGACGTTAATTTCAGAACGGAATTTTCTGCAGTTCCTGAAGATGCTGACGCACCGCAGTTAGATTTAGGTTTATATCCAATTAAAATTTTATTCATGTCGTTATAAAGAGTGTCTATTTTATCGTATTAACCCCTTGGCTCTTCCGAGTAGGCAACACATGTTGCATGTCATAGGTTGCTTTACTATTCAAACGTAACATTATAAATGAGAATCGCAGTTTGCTGTGAGTATAGACCACTGTACATCTTTTTAATAATAAAAAGTAAGCGAGATTGTGTTTTATTCACATTATTGTTCTTATTTATAAAAATACATTTTAATAGTAAATAAATCTGTAACATGCAACGTTTGTTGCCTACTCCGAAGAGTCGAGAAGTTCACGATGAAATAAGCACCCCATATGCTTGCACATTGTTTTTACAGCATGTACCTATTCTCAATCGCGAATTAATATCAACTGCTCCTGCACGTACTGTGTAGTCTTAACATACTCTGTTATTGAGTTAGATATAGACGATACATATTTAATTACCTACTTTTTTTTCAACAGAACTGCATTATCTTTTTGTTGCAGAAGTAGATAATAGGAAGCAAATAAAAATACTGCTAGCTATGGCTGGGACTTATCGAAATTTCTGATTCGATTTTTGGTAATACGTCAAAATCGATTTAAGATTAAAATTTCGATTGAAAAGAATCGATTATTACAATCAATTCTAAGAATCGATCTTCAATCAGTTATATTGATCGATTTTAATAATAGATTATAAGGTTGAGACTTTTTGAAATTTCGTAGTGGATTGTCGGTAATACGTAAAAATTGATTTTAGATTAAAACACGATTCAAGAAAAAAAAAACAATATAATTATAAAATCAATATCAGTAATCGATTCTATGAATCGATCATTATAATTATAGTAATCAATTTAAAATTTCCATGATTGATTATAAAAAATCGTTCCCAAATAGCGCACCTGGGTGTAAAAAACGATAATGAATTTACAGTATTAACATCAAATGCGAAGTTAAAATTTATTACATGCAAAAAATCTATTAAAATATCTCAAATTAAAAAACGTATACGTAACAAAAATTATTACAAACATCGATTACAAAAAATTTTATAAGCTCTAGTTTTTGATTAAAAAATGAAGAATCGATTCATAAATAATCGATTATATACAATTATCAGTTTTGCTATAGATTTTTGTCTCACCCCTGATAGATTATAAAAATAAAAAATCGTTTCTAAATAGGCAACCTGAGTATAAAAAACGATACCTAATGAATTTAAAACGTTGTACAGCATTGACATCAAATGCGAAGTTAAAACCGATTACATACAAAAAATCTATTATTATATCTCAAATTATAAGAAAACAAATTATAACAAAAAATGGATCACAAAAAAATAGATTTTAGTAAGGACTAGTTTTCAATTAAAATATGAAGAATGAATTCCAAATAACAATCGATTAAAAAAGTTGAACAATTAATCAATTTTCTTGAAAATCTAGAATTGATTCTAAAATAATCAATCGTAATCGATTGTCAGTTATGCTTTTGATTTTTATCCCCATAATACCAGCTAATCACGTTTAAGTTTCGCTTAAACAGCTGTAACTCAAGTAATTGACTTTGTTTAATTTTCCTATTATTCGCTAACCATGACATACTATCTACTTAGCTAATTTTATCAAAACTCCACGGTTTCAATTTTTTCGTGTATACAAATTTTATCTCAAAAACATTGTGATTTAATACAGAACTGTACGCACCCATGACATTAAACATTTTATTTTTATGAAAGAAAATATACCATCCCATTTTTATACCCTAGCTTAAAACTTCATAACAATAACGTTAAAAAATCGAAACATAGGCAGACACTGTATTTAAAACCTGGCCAGTAAGATCGCCAGATCTCAACTCAGTCGATTTCTGGTTACATTAAAGAAAGACTGTTATTTTTGGAACATTGAGCAGTCAAAAGCTTCATTACTTTAATTTCCGAACAAAATGTTTTTATTGATTGTTCCAATAGATCTGCTCTTTAATGCGTTCAGCAGTATTAAGAAAAAGTGAGTGTGTTCAGGAACAAAATGGTATTACACATTTTCAACAATTATTATGAGCTGCGTTTGTGTAATTCTAGGGCATGTACTACGAAATTCAAATTTTGCAAACTATTTTAATGCGGATTGATTATAAATAAATTTAATACAACTCACATTCTTTCTTAGGTAAATAATAAATAGAATTGTCAATTTTGTGTACATTTACTCATCAAAAATTATTATTTTGTGAAAGTTTAATCTATGCAATCGTTGTTGTTTCGAGATCTGTTTTACCGATCACCAGGGGAACAGCGCTAAGGTACTTTAAAATTGTTCTTTTACGTACAGTATAGGCAACCCACGTAACGCATAAAATATTCCAAAATTTTGTGTAGCTTTCCCTAAGACGAACATAGACCTTTCCCTATGTTCCGTAATTTCGTGGACACACGGTATAATAACCCCATTGTCTAGTGAATAGGTACATACAAACCTGTTTTTCATTTTTTGCTTTTAAGTAATTAAAGAAATTATCATAATTTCATAACTGGCTTTACTTTTGTATAATCCTATATAATGATTTCTACCGTCTGCTACGGTAATTAGACAGTCGTAGAAATTTCCATAAACTGATGACGAAATAAATGAAGATTATACTTTCGTGTTGCTAAAATAGTAGCAGCGACAAGTTAATCGTCCTTTGTTTTCATTTTATATTCTCGAACTATCCAAGTTCTCGAGCCAGAAAGAAAAAAATAAAATAAAGGTAAACATGTAATTGAGTACTATTTATAAACAACTTAATATTCAAGATTATAATGCGCACATTTATATTATTGATAAAAAACAATAAAATTTCAAAGTTCAATAATTAATATCTATTTTTATTCCAACCAACAACTGACTCGATGTAAGAGCTGCGCGTATCTTCATTTATTTATAATTGCTATCTGTATGTATGTATATGGGTAATTATTATGTACTAGTGACCGATATACGATGTAGTGAGCACCAGCAACACATGCAAGTTTGTGCACAGTCATATTACGAAACGCCTCCAAGAAAAAATCGCAAAACCCAGTTATTCGACGTCCTTGTGCGAGTGCATAGTCTATGTGAACATCTCTAGAAGGCGGCACACATGAAGCTCCCATAATAGATCAAACACGTGTACTTGTTACTTGGAGGGGGAATATCTCGTCCGTGATTTGTTTATTAGCGGGAGTTCAATTATTTTTGACCCGTGGAGTAACTGTTACGCAAATACTAGAGATAATGAGTCGTTTTCATTGCTTGCCAAAGGTTTACAAAGTACGTCTGAATATTCGGTTTTAAATAATAACAAATGGTATCTTATTGCCTTCTGGAAGAAAGGGGGAATTTGCCAAAAATAAAGTCGCTCAGCTTCAAAGTGGCGCAAAAGTGAACTTCTTGTTTAAAAAACGCAAAAAAAATAAACAAGTATCGCCATAGGTATATCAAGGAAGAAGGATATTTTTATTTTCATTTGCTAGCAAGCCCTTCATTCTGATAAAAGAGCAAGGGCGGCGCCAAGTATTTTTAACAATGGTTCAAGGCAACGCAAAACGACGTTTTAATTTTCTACAAAGGCCCCAGTGGCAATGCGGAAAAGTGTGGGAGGCGTGACAATTACAAATCTTTTTTTTCTAATACGACAACGTTCAATACGGCTTCTCTTCGCCTCTTTATTATAAGTATTCGTCGGGCAGGTTTAGGAGGGTATTCAGATTCAGATGACCCACTAAAATATCCCTTCACCATATTACCCACTAGGCTGAGAATGCTGGTATAGGACCGCAGCATCCACAATGGTCCAGGCCAAGAGCCCAGTCCAGAACAAAATAACAAAAAACAAACAAAAAAGTAGATAGCAAGCACTGTGTCGATTTTCAAATAACAGATTTTTTTGTTACGCAATACCTGCCGGATTCTGATAAACCAAAGCTATAAATTTTATTGTAAATAATGCATACAAACCGGGAACTAAAATTGTAATATGGCAAGTAATCCACATACATTGTACTTCTTGGAAATGTAATTCTGACAAAACAAAAAAAATTTCGAGTATCAAATTCAATACACACATACCCTGTCGTTCTTTGTACATGTGAATTTGATGCAAATAAAACAATTATTAAAAATATCCGAAAAGTTGTACAGAAGCAAATTATTTAATTTACTGTTTATAAAGCTGGTCTTTATTTTAGCCTTATGGCTTATACGTATTTCGACATGTTCACATGTCATTTTCAGAGGCAAGATTAGAAGTAAACAGTTGGTGTTGCTATAGGAACAATAAATCTTTATAACTTGAACTTGGTTTTCTATATCTGCGTCCAGATGACTTGATTTCTCATTCCAAAACGTCAAATTATGGTGAATTTAAGAGATCAATTTGCTAGTTCTTTAATGGTACAGATGTTAAATGTTTGAAAATTTCAAATGCTTCTAGTATATCCAACTTACGTTTATCATCACAATAATGTAAAAATTTAGCGTTATTAAATGTCATTGAATGATTGTGTTCTAATAAGTGTTTAACATAATCGGATTTATGTGGGTGTTTATATTTGTAACAACGTACGTGTTCCTTGTACCTAATATCAAAGTTTATAATTGTTTGTCCTATATAAACCGAATTACAGTGCGAGCAATTTAATTTGTAAATGCCTAATTTTAATAAATTGTCTGTTTTTTCTTTAGCATTAAACAAAGTGTTTAAAATGTTTTTTTGTTGTTTTAAAAGTTATTTTGCATTTATTTGTTTTGTTTATAATTTTGGCAATTTTTTCTGATTTATTGCCAAAATATGGAATTGACAAATATAAACAAAACGTTGAGCACTCTGTCTACGTCTACGTCTGTACGCCCCTAGTTGTAGGATGTACGAAAATAAGTGAAAGCCATTAATTAATGCATGGTTATAATAATCCTTCTTTGGGAACCTGTAACTCCGTACAGAAGTATAAGACTAAGGTATATTTGGTTCAAACTTAAATCGGTTTATTTTCAAGTAAGAAATACCCTTTTAAGCGGCGCGCGCCGGCGTCCGATTGTTTTCGGGACACTATATAAGTCAATTTCCTAAGCAAACGAAAAATGAAACGATGGGCAATGTATTTTAAATTAAATGGTGAGTCGGGTGACACCTCAATTTAAAGTTCTCTTTATTCTGCTTCTGATGGGCTAATTTTCTTTTATCGAGTCTAATTAAAGTAGCCTTACAATCAGAAATGTTCAAAAATTCGAGAATAGGTTTAAGTTTTACTAACAAAAATGGGACGACGTTAAAAAAATATTCATATTCGTATTTTCAGGAAGTATTTTGAGAACTTGCTTTGTTAATTTCGTGTCTATTACATTCAGTTTTTAACAAAACGCGTTAAATTTCTCGTCATTGTTAATAGAATTAGAATCATGTAAATCAAAACAAAATCAGCTAAACACAAGCAGAATAAAGAGAGCTGTAATATGAAGTGTCACTCGACCCACTTAACCATTTAAAATCTATGCGTCGGTCGGTGGGCGTCGCGGTGCCGCTATCCCGTGCATTGATTTTTCTGTTTGCTCAAGAAATAATATTTTCAGTGTATAAATTAGTGCCTTTAGTGGACTCTTTCTAAATTTGTCTTTCAAAAGTTAGTATTTTGGGAGTGTAGTTTATAGATGCAATTTCTATATTCGGACTATTGAAAAATAAAGAAAACCACTTATTTTGCAAAAATGTAGTAAAAGGTTAGCCAAAATTTCATTGCCAAATTCTTTTCTTTTTAAAATTTTTTTGCAGATTTGATGTTTTTCGGTGACCTTACACTGACACAGTGGCGTAACTACCGAGGGGGCCGTATGGGTGATAGCCCCCGGGCCTGAAGGTCTAGGAGGGTTAACGATTCAACTGAAGTTTTCTTGTAGCTACAAATATTTGAACATGAACAAATATTTTAATTAATTTTTAATTAATTCTTTAGAAATAATTTTTAAATATTTCAAATGGCACAATAAATCAATACTTAATATCTAGTAACAAGTTTTTCTGTTCTATTTCTATTTGACGTTATCTTCACACAGTTTCATAAAACCCCACCATCGCCTGATGTCGGAGCCAATCAAAAATGTGGTATTCTTGTTCATACTCTTACGTCTAGCTCACACGCAACTGCCACGTGCAACCCCCACCGCCAAGACGTGGCCACGCGAGGAAGGGGGGCGAAGCTTTCTGTTTCTTGCCACGGGCCCGAAATCTAAAGTTACGTCACTACAGTGATAGCCACATATAATTACACTGGGAATTAAAAAAACTTGCAGAATGGGCTACCACTACATATAAACAAATTAACACAATTTAAGTAAAATTACAAACAGATTTAATGGACTATTCAATTCACATACAAAACTATTCAAATCCACCAATCATATTTTATTTAGTATTTGCTCTTTTTTGCAGCATTTCATGAGAATTATACCAATAACTTTATTATCGAAATTGCAGCCGTAATTGTTTCTCTCCTCCTGTAGTAATGCCATAGGAGCTTTGGAAATGCCGGTTATATTACGAAATCTTGTTGCATAGTAACAACAAATGTTAGTTTGACAGCTTAAAAAACAACGCCAAGCGAGAGGTTTTTAAGAAAAATACATGAGAAATTGCCATGGCAATACCATGTACGTCGCGTCGGTCAATATTGCATTCTCATTGGTACTAACATGTATGAACAAGAAAATCTAGGCAAATGCATTCGTTATCAAAATTTATAAGGAATCGTGTCTCATAATTGGAAATGGTGCTCTTGCTACGCACTCGCGCAATTCAAACCTAAGCAACAAACACTCGTTTACTTTGGCAAAGGCTGTCGACAGAATTTTGATAACTGGTGGTATTACATGAAAAAATTATTTTACAAATTCGTTAGTGTTTAATAAAAAGGCCATAAGAACATTTATACTATTATTATTATTATTATTATTATCATCACGGATTATTTACGTCTGTCGCCGCCTCTCCGTCTCCAGTTTCCAATTCTTTCTGTCGTAGCACATATTTTCCTGTAAGTTTCTTGTTCCCATTGCCTCGTTTACGTCATCACCAAGACAAGAAATCTTGTCTCGATGAGTAACTCTAGTCTTGTCTTGATTAGCGAGACAAGAATTTTAATATTTCTTGTCTTGTACATTTTCTCGATGTTAATTTCTTGTCTTGGTTCGAGAGTCTTGAAATTTCTCGATACGCAAGGGAATACCTGAAATGTTAATGTCAGTAATGGCCCGGGATATTTTAAGTATTCAGGCAATATTAGTAGGTACTTGCAGAAAGTTTATTTTCGAAGGCAACACTTTTACTATAAGAAAAGAGCGAAGCAGACTGACTTTCAACTCGGCTCAATCCTTATTGTGCTTAAACTCATGGCTTGATAACAAAAAAATATTTTTCAAATAATTTTTACTTTTGTATTTAATCGTTTCCTAAATAAATTTATTTTTTTGCTATTTTTAACGCTACAGTTTTATAGAAAAAAAGATTGTTTTCAAGAATTTACTGCATCCATATCAGTTTGTTAGTAATTTAGTTTATAGTAATAAAGAACCTGCTTTGTATCATTTGCGGTTTTTCATGATTATACCCTATATTTTCAAAATCAACAAATTAGCGATAATATTTCTTGATCTTGAAAATTCTCGCCTAAATAAGTCTTAATCTTGTCTTGATTTTAATAAAGCAGTCTTGTCTCGATCTTGTCTTGATTCGAGACAAGATCAAGACTAGTAATCTTGAAAATCGAGAGTCTCGTGAAACCCTAGTCATCTCTCATTTATATAAAATGTTAAAATTGTTAGAAAATATAATTTTTAGGAATTGAACCCGAGATTCTCGCATTGCTGAGCTCGACTGTAGACTACTCCCACCACAGATACCACTAACTCATTTTTCACAGATATTAAGACAAGCATGTAATGAAAATTCGGCTAACAACCTACTTTAACCCTTATCAGTTTACAGCATGGTTAAATACAATATAATGCTGCTTGCGTCATACACCCGGCATACAAATATTTCAATTACTAATACACATGTGCATCGGCGAGCTCTCGATTATACCGGGTGAATATGAGACATAGTGCATGCTGGGATCACATGGATAATTTGATTTGTTTGAATATTATCTCATCCGACACCGTAAGGGTATAAGGATTCCAGAAGAAGAAGAATATTATCTCTCTGGTGCTTTTTTATTCGTTTCTGCACATGTTATCGTAACATAAGTTACACATAAATCAGAAAGTCCCTATATGCATGGTGTTAGTTTTAATGTGTTCATTGGCTAGTTATTTTGTAATTTGAAATGTGATGTATATCACCTCATCTTCCTTTAACCACGTCTCGCTTAAACACAACAACTTAAAATTATTTTCATTCACTAAAATTTCGAATTCTTCTATTTTGTTTCTAATACATTGACCATTCATTAAAAAATGGAAACATACAATTATTGTGATTCGGAACTACATCACTGGAATGCATCAGGACAAATACAATTCCTTATGTTATCCCCCATGGAACATATTTTATGGCGCACTCCGAGTATGCCCCTTTCACGACCTGACGACAGTGCGCAATATTGGTGGAGTCTGTTGCCAGCATGGAGAGTGGAACGAAACAGTTAATTTTTTGTAAGTTTTTGTTTTATAAACTAGATTGCATTGCAGTATCAGACAAAAAACAATAATATATTGGAAAGTGTTGTAACTTAGAACTTTAATATTTACTTTACGTATAGTGGCGCTTGGCGCTTGTGACGCTTTTTATATTTTCAATATTATATTTTTATTTATCTTTTATATATTTGATAAAGCAGCGCAAGAAATAATATACTTATGTAAATGACTTATTTGATATTTACCCGTTTTTTCACGCAACAATCAAGTTGATTGTTGATTGTTGTTAGTTGCAGCTATGTGTAGTTATTTCTTATTTTCTATTTACTGCTTCTACTACTGTCCTCAGTCGGGAACCAATTTTGGTATTACTGATATATTATAATATATTGGTATAACTGTAGAACAATAAATTCCAAACCACTGTCGGGGGCTCAAGAACGCAAGAAACAAACAAACAGAAGACGAAATAATGAAGCAGGGTGATGCTTTATGCAAGTTTTTTTCAACATAAAGTACTGAGTAATGTTGAACCAGAAACACAAAACAGTAATGACAAAATTGATATTCTAAAGGGGGCTCTGAAATTTATGTCTACCTATAGGGCCCCAGGAGGGGCTTAAGATGGCCCTAGCTATTTGTTTAAATTTGATTGCGACCCACTATTAAAAAGACATTTTAAAACATGTTTTGCTATTTACAAACAAGTCTTCGTTATTTAAAGGACTGGATTTTTTTTGTAATTGATTAGGTTGTCAACACATGTAAACGTTCTATGAACGATCCTTAATTGTAGCTACAGGACTGAAAAGCCATGGGCGTCTACGAGTACTACAATTTTCAAAGAGGAATTGTTTAGTCGACTACTTCCTAATAACACTGTGGAAAGTTTCCTCTGGAAATGTAGATAAATGGCTATAATTATTCATTTAAAGATCTTCAAATTTCAAAAAACTATAGAAGTTCATATTTGCTTTCTATGTTAGTACCCGTATTGCACCTACATTATGTATGTCCATTTAATATACCGGGTGACAGCGAGAACCGGTAATAAACGGCCATTTACTCAATGTTTTAAATATTAATTTCAATTTTTTTTCTGGGAATATACACACAAAAATGCATATTACGACATAAAACGGTGTTAATTTGGACTTCCGGTTTAACCGGAAGTGATAGCAATTTTTTTATTTTTAATGGAACACCTTTTATATTTTTGCATATTTGGATACACCTTGTAATTTTCTTTACGGCTATGTATAATACTTACTCATTAACTTTTAATTTTGGCCGCCACAGGCCGTTTTTAAAAAACCTTAAATGCCTAATAATGATATTCATAATTAATTTTTTTAAGTTGGTTATAAAAACAAAATAATAATGAACTTTAAGTGTTTTTGTTTTATTAATTTGTTTAAACATTTTATTGTGGCAAGAAGATATTAAAAAAATTAAAAAAAGAAAATCTCTCAATTTTTAAGCGGTCATAACTTAATTTTTGAATTTCCCTACTTGAGTTTTATTGCACTTTTTAAATTGCCACTTTATTTGATTTAATTTAATACCCACAACATACCTTAATATTTTCAAAATAGCAAGAAAAAATAAAATTATTGTATTAATAACGAATATTAAAAATAGCTACGTTTTTGCAACTAAGTAGACTTTGCAATAAAATACCAACAAGGTATGGTATTGATATTAAATTAAAGCAAATAAAATGGCAATTTAAAAAGTGAAATAAAACTCAAGCAAGGAAATAATAAAAAAAATAAGTTATAATCGTTTAAAAATTGAGTTTTTCTTTTTTTAATGTTTTTAATATTTTCTTGCCATAATAAAATGTTTAAACAAATTAATTAAAAAAACACTTAAAGTTCATTATTCTCTTGTTGTCAAAGCCAATTTAAAAAAAATTGATTATGAACATCATTATTGGGCATTTAAAGTTTTTTTAAAAACGCCTTCTGGCGGCCAAAATTAAAAGGTAATAGGTAAGTATTATACATGTCTGAATATCAAATTAAAAGATCTATTCAAATATGTAAAAATGTACAGGGTGTTCCATTAAAAATAAAAAATTTGCTATCACTTCCGGTTAAACCGGAAGTCCTAATTAACACGGTTTTATATCGTAATATGCATTCTTATTTGTATATCGCCCAAAACAAAATTTGAAGTTATTAATTTAAAAATTGAGTAAATGGCCGGTTGTTACCTGTTCTCGCGGCCACCCGGTATTGTGTTCGTTTTAGAACTACCACCATAATATAACGAGTGTTGAAGAAAAAGATCAAGTGAGCTTTCGATGCCACTGTTTTGTGGGTCCTGTTCAGTATAGCGTATGCGGTGCCTACACTTGCATCATACAATTTCAATTTTTGACTTTATTAACTTTTTGCAATTAATTTTGACATATTATTAAACGTTTTATTAATTGGTGGAACAAAAAGTGACAGGCCCTCCCTGCAAGAAACTCGCGTGAGCCGCCTTATATCAGAAGTATTATAAATATTTTTAATTACTTTTATGCACGGATGTATCACAAATTGACAATTATACACGAATTTCTTTGTCTTTTTATAGCCCATGGACCTCTTTATTGCCCATGGGCTATAATGAAACGTCAAACAACGATATCACATAAAATGAAACTTGCTTTTATGGCCTTTGACGTATTCTTAGGCTTCGGCTGCCGCCTCGGGCTCAAAATTACGTCTTACGCCATAAAAGCTCTTTTACGCCCTTAATACATAAATAACTATTATCAACTTTATTTGTATTTTTTATTAGTAGCCTAGCCACAAAACGCGCTTTTTTGAGGCAATTTTTATGTTTCATTTCCATTTATACCGCACTTGCTTAATAGAAATAACAAGATTTGCACTTGGACTCACACTCAGTCACTAACTATAATCTATAATCAGTAAATTACTGATGGTACCTATAAATAGTACGGTTCCTATCCACGGTTAATATGCAGTACAGTATACTAATAAACACTCAAATTTTGTTCGCCTGCAGTGCAGTGTTATAATTTTCACAGCGCTCAAATAAAACTAAAGTATAAAGTTGTATAAAATAGCCAGAAGTGATGAAGTGAATGAGCTTTTAGTTTTGGTCAATATACAAAATACATTAAAATCAAAACATACAGCCTAGTATCAGATTCAGAATTTATTCGGTTTAGGCACTGATTACGCCTTGTTTGTTTTGTGACCTTACGAGGTAGTCAACCAGCATTTCACACTGTAGAATAAAGAAATATTGGTGCCGGCGTCAGTTTACGTCTCTTACTAGCTAATGAATCATATAAAGAACTAAATTGTGTAACAAAGTAATTTTTTAAGTCTTGAAATGTGAGAAATTATTCTTGCTTTTTGCTTATGTTTTCTTTGACGTCGGGGCCCTTTAGCTGGCTGGGATCTCCTGCAATGCTGGTGTTGCGGGGCTGTTTGTTTCGCCACTGATTAAAAAAATTGACAGTTTCAATTCGCATTTAAAATAAACATAATGTATCGTGTCAATTGTTCTTATCATCTCAAATCTAATGTTACGTTTTCCATTTCTCGTTTCGGGTTTCAAAAAATTATACATAAAACCATTTTAATTTAAAAGTTTCAAATTTGAAGTTTTTAACGTATAATAGCGTGTCTAGTGAAAGCTGTGAAGAAATTTCTCCGAAAAACCAGGTTTGTGATATGATGATTTTAAATAATTTTAAATAATTTTAGAAGTGTCATAATTGACAATGCGTGAATTTTTGATTGCTTACATATCGTGAAACTGTTAAAATTCAGTACACAAATGTTTTGTGTGTGTAATCAAACACAGGAAAAGAATTTTGTTCTAAAAATACAAAACTCATCCACCAAAATTAAATAACGATAGATAGGAATTTAATATCAGCCACAAGAAATGTCAAGGGCTGACTTGGTATGCACTAATCCATCACCGTTGTTTAAAAAAAAGATATTTTGCAATTTTTGTGTATTCTTAGACGTCAAATTGACTTATCTTAAAGAAAATAAATTCAGCAAACTAATTTCTAGTAGAATACACATTCCATGTATCTCCTACACAGTGCCGGTTTTACATTTTATGTGGCCTTAGGCTATCAGGCCCTATTTTTCTAAAGTAACTTTCCTACTGTGCGCATTTGGGTAGAGAATATTCCACTTACATTGTAACAGCCAATGGAAGTCGTTTATTGTCACGCTCTTAACCAATCGCACCCTGGCTGGCTGCGATTAAACTTTTTTTGCGAAGCCCGGTGGTATAGCTGTTGTAACCATTTTTTTTTATATTTTTGCATTTAATAATTAAATACTGCATTTGTACGTTAGTGAATAACAAGTAATTATACCAACTAAGTGTTGTAATATTTAGTTTGCAGTTTGCGTTCCTTTAAAAATAAAATTTTCGTGTGTCTTCTTTTAAAGTAATAAAAATGCCACTTAATTACAGTAGTTAGTAATGTATAGTATAGTGCTTGTGCAACAAAAGTAGACATAGTGCAGAGATTATGTTTTCCATAAGATATTAAGGTGGTACATGGGGGGGGGGGGGGCTACAGCTACTCCAATGCACATATAGGTATGTTATTTTTGAAAAGCAGAGCCTCTTACTTATTTATAGCCTAGGACCACATAAAATGTAAATCCGGCACTGATATTGAGCATTTCTTAAAGCTGCAATTTTATTTTTCAATTGGCACTTTAGCCAGTGCTTTTTACACGTCGAGTTTTTCGGAATTTTGCTTTATGAAATTATTATTTTGGACTTTTTTAACACCGGTTTCTTATGAGATGAACGTTTTGTCGATGTTGCTGCCTATTACACGTTTTATGTTGAACTTTGAAATGTTAACATAGGTTGTAACATTTACCCTGCACAGTGGCGCGTAACTGCTTTCTAATAATAAAATATCATTAAAAAAATCAAATATTTAATTTACTCTAAATTTTCTAAGCGTATTTATTCTGATAGTAGTCAATCATGAAAAGGTGGCATTACTTCAATAATGTTTATAGGTACACCAAATTGATATACCTATTATTTATTTATTTGTTTATTTTTTTAAATTAATATTAAGTTGTGAAATTGAAGTTGGCTAAAAACATACCTAATAGCCCATTAAATTTACAAACTCATTGTTTTTCGTAACTATGTGGCCTCACGTACTTATTGCCAAGTTGCCTGTGGACTCCTCTAGCCGCCCTTGGTTAGTCGCCTATGAACCAATGAACCTACAGGCGTAGAGAAAGATGAAACAAAAACAAATGCATGTTGCATTTTAAATTTTCAAAAAACGTGGGATTCCCGCAAAAGGCATCTTTTTTTTTCTGGTTGGCAACACTGACTATGCGCCACTTGTTTGCATCAATTGTTGACAAGAAAGTCAACAATGTAAATATGCATTTTGCGTGGTATCACGACTGGGAGAATGTTGTATTGCACAGGGAGTTAAAAATATCCGTGTTTTCATTAGGCGAGGATGATGCGAAACGAGCAACGTAAATATTTGTGGTAGCGAATGTGAAGGTCATCAGCAACACGTGACGGACCTACATTTATTCAGCTGTTTCTTACATGACACATTTTTTTGCAGAAGTAGAAACGCAGCCCTGACGTCGCGGTGTTTGGACAACGTGCTGAAGAAGACGAAGACGAAACAAGAAGGCAGATTTTTTAGTTGCGGGAAGTGATAACAGAAATACGCATCGGCAGATCAGTTAGGAAGTTCATTTGTTTTCGGCCAGATTAGGATGCGCTTTTGTTTATTGTTTTAGATTTGCCATCGCGTTATCAGTGCAATAGTAGATTAGGGAAGGGAACTGCAGTGATTTATTAGTAGTTTACAGCTGGGTCCTAGTAAAAGTGGGGACAATCTAAACGCTGGCGAATAAGACATGTCTCCGTTGTGAATCAGTCTCGGTGAAGTGTGCGAGAAAGTGGTATCGCGTTGACGCTCTCTGCTAATGGACGTCTAAATTCAAGATGGCCGCTGACTCGGGAATGGATACGTGCCCGTCACCAGAGATCGCGGACTCCAGGAAAAGGCCACTGGACGGGGACAACGAAAACGGTGACACGAAGCGATCACACTTCAGCTCAGGTAACCCCATTGTGCGACATTAATTTAGTTCTAAGGTTTATGTGCGAAGGGAAAATCGGGCAGTAGTGCCAAGGAAGAGTGCGGTGGTTGTGGTTCCGATCCGAAATTGACATTTCTCCCCAGATTAAATATTAAAAGTATCAATCGACAACCCTTTTAACAACAAAGTATGGAATGATTTCCGTTCGGACGCGGCGGACGTCGGCGTAATGCGGTCCGGAATCAATCGCTCGACGTGGCGGCAGTGCGCTCGGAGGCGACTCCGGACTCCTGGTGCGTGAGCGGAGGAGCTCTGGTCGGTGGGTGTGAAAGCTGTAAACCTAACCAGCAAACTGAACATGCTGGCGGACCGATCAGCTGGTGCGTCCGTGGCCTCCTGCAATTTGAGCGTGAACGCGAATCCGACGTCGCCAACATCGCGGAATTCGTGACGTGCTGCTGTCCAGCATATGTTTTTAATACTTGTGTGTATGCACTTAAGCCGCCAGTCCGGGGCGAACAACACGGTTTTCGAAAACTAGGCCCACCCATTGTGGTTAAATGATAAACAACCCGGATACGTTCTTCCTTGACAATTTGTTGTACACGTTGCCAGCGGGTGAGTTGTCATATGGGTGGAAGGCACCTGCACGGCCTCCACGTCGCCAAGCACGGGGAGCCCAGCAAACCCAACCCTGCACACCACCAATCATGCTATCACCGCATTCCGAAGGGAATTGCTCGATTACATCACTCGCATAAATAAACACAATTTTCGTCCATGACCTTTTCGACTTATTCACTCTTTCTCTCATGCTCCTTCGCCTAAAACCAAAATTTTGCCAATATATGCTTGGAGGAATAACGAAAACCCGTAATTCCGCATCGTGATTTACATGCTAAGTTTCCGTGCTGCTGTTACTGCTCTGCTGCTGCATTGGTAAAATTCCACCGCACTCCTCAGTTGTGACATGAAACATCGTCTACGTACCTATCTACTTTCTCATTATTCATCGTGCCTAATTGCCATCAATTATATATATATTAATTAATAATCATGGGTGAAGTGTGATCACAGAGGTAGTTTGCTAAAATGTTTAAGTAATTATCACGTAAAATATGGTTTATACTTTGACGAAAACCCTGAAGAAATAACATTTTTCAGGAATGTAGGTGACGTGGGCTTTATCGTTTTTTACTGTTTTACTCCAGACAGGCGGCTTAAAATCAGGCCAGTGTTATTCTCTGGGGTTTGCGTTTATAACCACCTTAGGGTAAACAGGTTGGTAGGTAGGTATGCGGTAGTTTGGCATTTTTTATATTTAATTGCAATAGGTATCTGAATTGTAATGTAATGGGCTAATGGCACAACGAAATTACTGTGCAAATATTTGTTTATTGTAGATACCTATTAAAAATTTAGCCGAACATTGGACGTAGTGCTTAATTTGCTTATATAAAAGAGCAGTTATTTAAAATAACATTATTAATCTATTATCACACCAAGCTTTGTTTTGCTGGTTTGTAACTAAACAAATATTGCAAGGTCATTTATATTTTTGCATACTTCGTATTACCGTTTTGACTTGTATGTTAGGCGAATAGGCGTACCGAAATATATAACCTTGGATTAAGGCGGCTACCGACTTCGGTATTCTATGAACTACCTAGGTAGGTTTGTAAATAGTTTGAGAAATATTTAAAAACCAGATTTTGAGACCTAAAAAATAAAATTGTTTTGACGTATTTAAATGTTGCACCCTATGAGAGATGTTTATCAAATGATTTGTTCTCTAGGAGGGACAAATGTCGTCCACTCTCATTAATTAAAGTTAAACATTAGATAGTGTAAATTAATTTAGTTTACATATTCAGCAAGTCTGAATTGGTATCACTTATTTACCTCTTGGCTTTCATCAGAGGAGGGTAAAAAGTCAAAGTTGTCTTTTAAATAAATTGTTGCGGTTTATGGACGACTCAACAGCTAAGGTTATACAGTTTTTTTTCTAACCATTTTTCATAAATTTGAGGATGAATTCCTTCGTGAAAATAAGATAAAAATCCATATGGGGGAATGTCCAGAAACGCACCCTTTTCGAAATAGGTGCAGTGTAAATAACGTTCTAATTAATATCTTCATTATTCGAATTATTTGATTCAGTTTGTTATTCTCCATTAAAAAATACACAAAAAAAGTGCTCTTATTAAAAGTCGCCAAATTTAACAGTTTTCGAGTTAATACAATTTTTGTGAAAAATCGAGTTGCCATGAAAGTCGCGGTATTTGTTTAAGACGTAGGTACAAATGATTTATAAAATTAGTTCTAGGGGATAAACTATGCTTGAAGTTCCCCATATTTCTCCAAATGTACCGTTACTGTTTTCTACTTTCCTTTCAGTATTGATTTCATGAAAATGTTAGAATTCGAGATTTTGACTGAAATGCATGTTTTGCACACCCAGGTATCAAGAAAGGTGGTTTTAAAAAATGCCTGTTTGTGGGTTGGTGTGTGTGGTTCATCATACCTCTTGAACGGGTGGTCTGATTTGAAATTGTTAATCTGAAAAGGGAATCTAATCTGCTTAGTGCAAATCCAATGTATTTTTTTCGAATTTTCTAGCTGTAAAATGGCGGCTGCTACGATTTTTTCAATTTTTTAACTTCAACGCCCCATTATTCAAAAACGAGTTAGAAGATCGGGATCAAATTTGTTATTGAAGTCTGTGGAGTCTTAAGGCTGGGCGATATCGAAAAAATATTGATATTACCGATTTATCAATATGTAGATGTAGTCGATATAGGGAATATATCGACATATTCAATAAATTAGAGATATCGATTATATTATATCGACAACTGTGATTATATCAATATGTCGATATATTCGACATATCGAATATATCGCGTTTATAGCGATTACTTTGAATATATTAATTATATCTTTATATTGAAAATAATTACCAGCCATGAAGGGGACACAATACTACTAATAATACCATGCACGAGAACTTTTTTACGCATAAAAACTCAAACCAAAATTATTACAAATTTTTGGAAATTTTAAAAAAGATATTGCACAAAAACAAGCCCTAGAATGTTTTAAAGATTTGTAGATTCATAGAGCTGAGGTTAGCTACAATATGGTTTGGGTCCCAACCCGCCGATTTCTTTGCGAAGCCTTTTTTTTTAATTTTTGATAATTTTCGTCAACGCTCCCTTATTTACAAATGATTTATCAGATCTGGATGAATTTTGATAATGTAAATGACAAAATGTTACAAAGTATGAGAATTTTTGTAGTTAATAAAACTGAAGTCATACCAAATTTTGACATTTTCCAAAAAATATTGCTTTAAAACTGTCCACACCATTTTTTTAAATTTTATAGGCGAATACAGTTAGAAATAAGGTACAGTTTGGTTCGTGTTCCAGTCTCGTCTGTGACGCCCTCTGTGAATTTCTGAAAATTGAAAATTTATGCTTTTTTATTTAGTAAACGGTAGACGATAAAAAATGTTTGTTTAAGCTAAATTGCTTATGGGTGGTAGTAGAATAAGATTTATAACTTTATTTTTTCGTACAGCAATATTTGGGGGGGAGGGGGTAATTTTTTCTCCCACAAAATTTATTTTATTTATCCGTGTGCCGGTAATCTTTGGTTTATTATTATTTATAGCCCAGGAAGGTGTTAAACGCAGGTAATATGAAAAACCAAGTTTCCCCCCCGCTCTTTTCATTGTTTTCATATTCTGAATGTATGCTGAAAGTGCGTACTGCCAGTAGACGTGGTATAGTGTTTTGTCTTATAGTGGGCGTACTTTAGTCATTAGCTGTGTTGTGTGTGTGGGGGGAGGGAGGGGGGTTCTTAAGGCTATTTGGATATATGTATACGTAAAGAAAAGTTAATCATTATAAATAACAATTTTTTTGAGGTTAATTTAGGGTATATTTTTATATGTACCGAATTATAGAATACAGATTTTTCGCTTGGAGCTAGTTTGACTTCTGGGAGGAGTTTATTCCCACACCCCTCTGAAATAATAAAATGTGAACTTTAATTTCAAAAATTATTTTTCAACTAACAATTGGCTTTATAGTAACAATTTTATGCACGCTATGGCACTCTTAACGCCATACAGAAAATCAAGGGGGTGAGACTATTTTCGTAGAGGTGTCAAATACGAATGAGACAACTTTGAGTCGGAAATCACTAGTGAATACTAGGGATAAAATAAATTGTAACGTTTAAAAATGTACGACCGTAGAATAGGAATTAGGCAGCATTTTTTCCTAATTGTTGATTTTGGTTGCCGAGTTGTTTTTCTTCCTCTCTATTCAAATTTTTTATGGACTTTTGTTACATGTTCTACCACCCGACTAGGTCAAATATTTTTGCCATTCAGGTCCTACTGAAGTCACGATACCTTTCATTTGGAAATTTACTATTATAGACACACGCGTCAATTAAAATTCTTTGCCTTTAATCTAAAAATAGCGACAAAAGCAAGTGAAATCGTTCTTGGGAATATTGTGAACATGAACTCGAAATCTTGCTTTGCAGAGATACGGCCAAGAGCTGAAAAAGAAAAGATCTATTTTGAATATCTTAGTAAAGGTTAGAAACGAAATGGTCATGCAAGCTTGTTAACGATTAAGAGGTCATTAATTATGCAAATTCTGGAAAAATTGCTCAACAGCAAGCGGGCAGTTTGATATTATCAATCATAATATAACAAGTGATATTTATAGATGATATTTTCGAGTTGAAATTGAAACCGACCTGCAGATTCAACGAGTGCGAATGCACGAGTTGAATGTACCGCTTCAGTTTTAACCGGAATAAATTATCGATAATTAATAATAACACGAATTATATTTAGTAAGAGAATATAGTAAATAAAACATAATGGCCAATCAAAATTATTTTACTAAGTTTCATTTTATTGTACCGGGTGATCATAAAAAAATGATTCAGAGCAGGCCATGACTGAAGTGTTAAAGTTGGCAATACTTGATATAGGCCAATTGTCAAATGTTGACAGCTGTAAAAATTTTTGGTTAGCTGCATTAAGTTAAGTGTATCTAACCAAAAATTTTTACAGCTGTCAACATTTGACAATTGGCCTATATCAAGTATTGCCAACTTTAACACTTCGGTCATGGCCTGCTCTGAATCATTTTTTTACGATCACCCGGTAGTTGCTATGATCGTAAGGTGGTTACCAACGCAACATACGTAAATAAGGCAATAGATTTTTTGTTTTTTATTATCGCTGTGGTAAAAATGTAAGTAGGCATTTTTCTGCTTCTCTCAGAAAAATATACATGATACTAAAAATTTGACTGTTAACTGTGTGTGTTCTTTTAGAATGTAAAATATATAAATAAGTAAAAGCAACGGAAATACGCGTTTTGATAGCTGCATTCGTTCTCATATATCTCCGGAACTCCTTGACCGATTTGTATCAGATTTGGTATGTAGAAGTTTTTTAGTTGCAGGTAGTTTTGTCGAAGGTTTTTAATGGGAACCGGAAACGGCAGTTACATATGTTTATTTCGGTATAGATTTTATCTAAACAATTTTTTTGGAAATTTCATATACATGGCGTTGTGCCGCATTTAAAAGCAAATCAAATTTTTTAAATTTTGATTTCAATGTTATCGGGCAAAAAAATCAAATTTCGATATATTATAGTCAGAGGTGTGGTCTAAATCCTCATATAATAAAAATTAATTCCGTTGATAAATGTAATTTTCCGACTTTGACAAACTTTTCTTTCGCAAAAAATTTTGTTTTTGCCCGTATAGCCGTAGCAAAAGGTTTGCGACATTTGGCTTCTTGCATAACTCATATAGTGCGGTCCTTTTGCGCGTCGAATGGCGCGGGTCGCGTCTTCCTAGCTCAATTTTTAACCGAGCTATCCGAAAAAGAAAAAAAAAGCTTGGCGCCTTCTAGCTGCGTTATTTTTAATCGGACAAACTAAATTCACATACGGTCGTAAAGGCAGAGGCGAGGACATTCATTTCTCCCGATCGTATTTTTGATACTTGACGGGGCTGCAAGTACCCAAAGTAAAAAAATGAGCGAAACACTTCGCCTGGACTTTCCTATACTTATAAATTAACATTGTTTTATATTTTCCAACACTTTTGATGTACACCTGTCTAGACCCGGCTAGTAAAAGTAAACAGGGTTTATAAAAACTTAAACGTACCATTACCACGCTGGCTCCGCCTGCAACTGAGTACATTTAAAACAACCGAACTGAAATGAACCGGAGGCACGAGTAAGGAAGCGTGTTGATGTTTGAAAATGTATTAATAACTCGAGAAATATTATTTTTCGCAAGAAATTACTCTTATTAATTTGTATTTAGAATTTCAAAACCTTTCTGATTTTAAAGCCAAAATGCCACGTTTCCATTTAAAAAAAGTTATTTTTTACCGTGGCCGCCATATTAAAATTGGAAACTCAAGTTTTTTTCTTAAATACAATCGAGAAGAATTTGCCCTACAACTTTGCTCTTGGGTTTGCGAGTCTATCTATTAAAATAAAAAAGTTAGCCTACACTGAACATTAAACGACTAGTACAAGAATACAACTGCTGTAGAAAGTATGAGAAATTCTTGCAAGGACAAAAAGATTATTAAGGGTCAAAAAATTCGATTTTTTGATTTTTTGTAAAAAGATTCTCCTAGAGCAAACAAAACAAGAAACCAAATTTTTAATTTTTTATTGAAAAAATTTGGGGGGAGGGGGAATAGTAGCCCCCCTAAATATTAAATTATCAAAAAAATATTATGATATTCGGATTTTGCTGTCAATGATGAGCTATATTGCTTTAACAGAAATATTTTATTGCTCCCCGTTAAATAAATAAAAGGGTACCAATTTTCAATTTTCAAAAATTCGTAGAGGGCGTTACAGTGAAATTATAGCAATGCGCAAAAAAACAAATTGTAGAAGATTCCCAGCTCTATCAGTTTAAAAAGTTTAAACAAAAACGTGTGGGCAGTTTTTCAGAAATATTTTTTTGAAATATTCCAAATTTTTGGAGTGATGTCATTGCGATCGTTTTTATATTTTCAAAATTAATTATATTTCATGATATAGTACCCTTGAAGGGCTACCAAACAAGATGTAGTTGATTCCAATCAGATCACTGTTTTTTGAGTAAATGGGCGTTAAGTCGAAATGTTCAAAAATTCGTAGCGGCCGCCATTTTGAAGCTAGAGTGTTCGGTAAAAAATCGTTTGATTTGTCATAAGGCCTTCTTTAATCTCCACTATTAAAATTTCCAAAATTCAGTTTCTGAAAAAATGCTACCAAAGAAACATGTCTAACTTCCGCTTCCGGTTTCGGTTTTTTTAAAAGCTTATTTTGTCGGTGAATTTTTGATATACCTCCTCACTCCAAAGCACATCAAAATCGGTCCAGCCGTTCCGGAGATATGGAGCCTAACACACCCACCCACCCACAGACATTTTTTAAAAATTACTTTTTTGGGGTCCAAGGACCCCCCTCCCCCGACTATTTCCGTTAAAATCTCAACTTTGAAATTTTGCATGAAATCAATACTTCCCTATACTGAAAGTATAGGAAAGTAAAAAGTTGAATAAATCTTGAAGAGGGTCGAGTTCGAAACGGGTACTTTTCTGGAGCAAGACGGTATCCCATGGGGGACTTTTATTCGAGATAGGTTTGAGAATCCCACCGCGAGCGTGGAAACGGGGGCGAGTTTAAATTTCGAAAAAGGTCAAAATCCTAAATTTGATCCTCCGGCGGCGCCAAATTTGTGATCGTTTTACCAAAAATTGTAAGCACAACTGAATTTAGAAGTATTTAATATAAAAAAATTATTATGCCACTGATAATATATCAATATATATGTCGCAATTGTCGGTTTCGCAGCCAATAGAAAAGTGTAATCCATATATTTATGACGTACTAAATTTTATTTTGAAAATTTAAACAAACTACAGTACTCGTTTTCTTTATTTGATGGTTTTAAAAGTGCAATTAATTTGAGAAATGATCTACTGACTTGCCACTCGTGAAACCGAAAAAGCAATCGGGGTAAAATACTTAAACTTTCTCCTTACAAATTGTGTTGAGTTTGCTGAAGGAAATTGTGTCGCAAAATTTTCATTATTTATTTTAGTTGTAAAAATAAAACTAAATTGACAGTTTGATACTTTATTCATGGAATAATCCAATCATATATCAGTCGTGAATTGAAAAATATCCGGGAAAAATTACTCAAACTTCCCGCAGAGCAACTTTTGTTTGCTTTGCCTAAGAAATATTTACAAATTAAACTAACACTCGTTGCCACGCAACACATTGTCGTTATTTTTTGCTCGGTTACTTTTTCAGTTCACAAGTGCTGTAACTGCTGAATAAACTTTTCACGATAATCGTTTTGTAAATTCGAAAAATTGCGACACCGCTAAATACATAGTAACCGTTGGTTCGGAGTTTATAGTTTATACTAGCGTTTGCGGCCGTTGTATTGAAATGTTTAAAAAAGGATTGGGTGAAGGTAAATGTTTCTAAATATAAAATAGTAAAGTAGTTGGTTCGCTGCTGGCATTCGAAGCGGAAAGGGTTGTGATCCGGCAGTGTAATAATTCACACATGAGAAAACAACTTTTTTTTAAATGGTAACCTAGCTAAATATCCTTCCTGATTCGTGTCGCAACTTTTTTTGCTATTTATATTGCAATATGTTGATGACACATTTATAATTATGTGGTTTGATGATGATGGCAGTGTTACGTCAATTCTTGCGTAACAGTATATGTTTAGGCACCACACTAGGAACTGACTTTTCTTCTGATTGAATTGTCAATTTTTTGGCAATAAAAAATATATCCTGTACATGCGGCAGCATAAATCAGTTTTTTAGTCTGTCACAAAATTTAATTCTTCAACCGTTTTCGTCGGTAAGCATTTTCAACCGCTTAGCAACTATGTAGATTGATAGCCGTGCTAAAAAGAACAGTTTCTGTGCATGTAATAAAACGATTTTCTTTAATGAAAAATTAGTTGTGGCTGGTTTTTAAACAAGAACCACAAGAAGTAAGTCTCACAAACCACAACAAATGAGACCGCAGAACGTAACTGTACTTTATTTAAACTTTGAAATTTTAAGGCATTCTATGTAGTTCAAAATGCACTCAGTTGGGAATATTTCATTCCGATTCCAGGATTTCCGGGTGCTTTGGGTTTTGTGTGGGAGGGAAACAGCGGAATCGTAGGTAAAATGAGTTGACGACATCCTAAAGGTGAATTTTGATTTTAAAACTTCCAGGATTTCTGTAATATGGTTAAACGAAAATTTAAAATTAATATTGTGGTGATCGTAGTTTCAAATTTCTAAGAAAAGTCCTTATTGATGTTTTATGATATGTGTAACAAGACTAGCCGAACATTAGGCAGATAACATGGGGAAACTGAAAATCTCGTGTAATATCTGCCTGAAATGTTTAATTCAGTTTTATATGTTATAACGATGACGAACCCGTATTTTTGTATTACTCGGTAGAAATTTTGTAAAGCTTCCGGTTTAATTGAGGTTTAAATTAATAATTTACGATTTCAATCAAAATAAACACGTTCGACTGATAACTCCGAAATAACATTCCCCGCATGCGTGTGTCTATAGCGCAATTGGCAATTGTGTCAGCGGTACCGAAAGTGCGGCTGTTCAAATCTCGCTTACTGCCAATTTTTTCCTAATTATCTGTTAGATTTAAAAAGATTATGTTTATTTAAAAGCATAATAAAGTATTTATCCTATACAATAAAAGAGAATTAGAAATTTATAAGAAAAGTAATAATGGCGGCGAGCGGGATTTGAACCGCGGCACTTTCGGTGCCATTGTACTGTCGCGAGCGTGCAACGTCGGTTTGCCAACTGCGCTATTGTCACACTCATGCCGGGAAGTGTAATTTCGGAGTTATAAAGCCGAACTTGTATATTGAAATCGTAAGTTAATTAATTTAAGCCGTAATTAAACCGGAAGCTTACCAAAGTTTTTACCGAACAATACACAAATATGCGTTCTACATCGTTATGACGTGTAAAATTGACGGGAGCATTTCAGGGAGATATGTATGATACGGGGAAGTATGCCGGTCAATCTGACTCCTGGTATGGATTTTTAAAATTAGGAAATTGAGCCATTTTTTAATATTTAATTAGCAATCAGTGGCAGTAGAACAAAATGTAAACATAATTTTTACATATACGTTTACGGCGGGCTAATTTTATATCTAGTTTTCTTTAATCTCAATCTGTTATAGCAAAAATTAAAAAAATTAGTTTTTTTTAAATAAATGTAATAAACTAACACCAATAACAACACCATTCTATTAATTGTATAGGTATGAATTAACTGCGCCCATTTTTATCAAATCATTTGGATTTTTGGTAATAATAAGCTTCGCCAGTCTCGTTCAGCAACTCAGAAACCTTTATAAATTCAGCGATTCGGAGAATTGCCCCTTAACACAGGACCAAGGATGTGTAGTGGTAATTCACGGAATTAATTACCGTATTTTATATGGAAAATTACGGTAAATTATATAAATAAACAAATATAATATTTATAATAAGGAATAAATATAAATTACGGAATTATTTTAAATTAACTGGTATTCTATCTTCCGTATACTAAATCCCTAACTGTCTCACCATAACACAACGACGACAGAGTCTGACGTCTCCGTTCAGTTTATTTATTGTTTTCAGCGAATCTTTATGTTGCAGTCACTACTGTATGATATGGTTATTTATGGCTTACTTTAATTTTGGCGGGTAAGAAAAAATAAACGGCAAACACCTTCCGTTCGGTGTCTTTATCATGAGAATCTCGCACGCCACATTTTATATAATTTCATTCAATAACAGACAGTTAATATAATAAAAGCGCTGCAAACAAAAACAGCATTCATTATTAGGGCTGGAATTTTTAGGCACCCTTATTTAAAAGCTGTCGGGAAACTATAACGAGAACGGTCTTTGTTCATAGATTTATAAAATAAACAAATAAATATTCTCGGAATTCCACACTTCATTGGCCCAAATTTTGGGGGCTCCAGTTACGTTACAATATTTAAATCAAGTTAATTTATGAAAGTAGCCAAACTCTTGGACTGCATTCCACGCTTTTGTCTCAAAATGGTAGCAAGATTATTAAAAGAGATATAGTGATATAATATTAATTATATCATTATATCTCTTTTAATAAATTTGCTGGGGAATGTATTACATCCCCAGGTATTGGAACCCGCCATCATATTAAATTCAAATTTCCGGTATCAAGATTTAAGGCATGTTACAGAATGCACGGTCACTAAAAGCTGAGACAGGGGGAAAGGATCCGGATTAAATATACCGCCTGTCTATAAAGTAACCCCCCCCCCCCGAACTAACTTTTGAACGACGTGATATTTTACCACAATATTTGGTGTGGTTTAATGGGAAATTAAATACTATTTTTTAGCCAACAATTAAATTTTGTATCATTTAAAATGGCGACTGGGCGCCATTTTGAATTTTTTTTTTAATAGAAAGGGGGTCGAGTGACACCTTATTTGAAAGGTCTTTTAATTGTGCGTCTGGTCCCAGAGTTTCAAAGAAAAATATTCAGCCATAACAAAATGGCGGATTTTAAACAAATGGACTCACTCAATTCAAAATTGTTTTGATTTTTTTATCCAGGGTTGGGTGACACCTCATTTGAAAGGTCTTTTAGTTCTGCGTCTGATCCTAGAATTTCAAAGAAAAATATTGAGCCATAACAAAATGGCGGATTGTTAAGCAGTGGACTCGCTCAGTTAAAAATTGTTTTGATTTTCTTATCCAGTAGTCCACTTATTCATTTGCAGTACTAAATTTTCTTAGTAATATCTCAGGTGGCTTGAAATAATATTGAAAACGTTATGTTCCAACAAGACGGTGCGCCGCCTCATTATTATAGGCCTGTTTCTGACTTTCTCAACGGACATTTTCTTGAAAGATGGATTGGTAGGCGGGGGCCTGTAGAATAGCCGGCTCACTCCCCAGATTTAACTTTCTTAGATTTTTTTCTATGGGAATATCTGAAATAGAAAGTGTACAGAACCCGTCCAGAAACAATTAAAAGAACTGGAGCAACGCATTACAGAAGTTTTCAGAAATATCACTCCAGAAACTTATGAAAATGTAAGGCAGGAATTTTATAACCGACTTATTATGTGCCAAGAAGTGAATGGTACACATTTCGAACACTTCATTTAATTAATTTAAGCTTTAATTCTTAGTTTTTTTTAAAAGACTTCTTTAGCTTCAAACATTGTCATTTTGTTATGGCTGAATATTTTTCTTTGAAACTCTAGGATCAGACGCAGAACTAAAAGACCTTTCCAATGAGGGTCACTCGATCCCTCTTTCCATTTAAAAAAAATCAAGATGGCGCCCAGTCGCCATTTTGGATACAAAATTTTAATATGGTCTGAAAAATAGTATTTAATTTCCCATTACAGCACACCAAATTTTGTAGAAAAATATCAAGTCGTTCAAAAGTTAGTTGGGGGGGGGGGGGGGTTACTTTATGGACACAGTGTATAGACATAGACTAGAACTTCTAACTGTGGCCTACTATGCTACCTACTGCATTCGCTTGTTTATTATTGAAACAAAATTTACAAAAAGCGGGGGCCTAAGCGCAGGGGTTCCACTAGTTTACCATAGATTCTAAATTACTATCCTTCGCAAATTACTAGGTAATTTACTAAAAAAATAAATTACCGTAATTTTACATTCCAGATCCTGACAAATGGTATTGGATAAACTTTATAGATTTTAGTTAATATTGTAACAAGTTTTGTTTACTTATTATATAAATGTACTAAAACTAATGACAGACAGATAGATATTTTCAAAAGCTCAGTATTTGTAAGTATGTCTAAAGTTACGAAATTGATCAATATTGGCGTATACATTTGACTTATAAGAAAGAGCGTGGTCTCTTATTTTTCTTATGAATAAAAAAGTAGTTGGTTGGCACACGAAATTGCAACAACGCCTTCAAAGTTTTTTCGTATTCAGGTCAAGTAGTTTAGAGAAGTTGTGTTTGTCTTATTAAGAATTAGCTTGGTATCCACATCTTTTTTTCCTTTTTCGCACTAATAAGATAAGTGATAACTGATAAAAGTCCTTTATGTTTTGTAAAGCGTAGTAACAATTTATCCATACGTATCTGAATAAAAAGTTTTTTTTGAGAATTTTGGTCACGCGTATAATAATCACAGATTTCAATTTGACAATAACGACATGGTAGGTTTTGTGTTATTACTTAAAAAAATTAATAGAAATTGACAGTGCGAGAAATGGTTAGAAATGTAGAAATTTGATTGTATTGGCTTATTTATTGATGAAAACAGTACTTTCATCTAAAAAAACACTTTTGAAGTAAATATGTTCGCATGATTACATCATCTCGGCATTTTATATGGTTGATATAATTTACTCCAAAAGTTAACCAAGAAAAGTTCACACAGAAAACTAGATCAAATCGAGGACGTCGTATAATACGGCGCCGCCGCCACTTCTCCCTATTATTAATACATAATATATTTAATAAAAGGCTACAGCATATTTTATATTAGGTTCGATATTAGATTGTATCAAAGGGAGGTTAAATATTTCTAGCCGGTAGGTGGCGGCGGCGCTAAAACTTCTCATATGTAGTGAACATAAAGAGAAAAGTGTTCTCATCAAATATTTGTCGTTATCGGTTTTAGCTTGACCTCAAAAAAAGTTCGATATTTTCGGAATATAGAAGGACATGCTTGTTATTTTGTCTCATATAGAAGATGTGAAATATTCTTTATTTGACGTTTCATCTCTGTTGCGTTATATTGAACCTGCTCGAGTGGTAAAAATCTGAAAATAACTAAAGCCAGTAAAGACGTGATGCTGAATTTTCGAACAACGTTTATTATTATTTAGTGGTATTATGTACCAACAATAAGTCATAGTATAATCTCCTTCTAATAATAATGATTGATATAGAAGTATTAGACAATACGTTAAAAAATGCTTTGACAGGTGGTATACTTTGTAAAAGTAAAACAAAATTTTGCTTGGGTGCATAGCAGTTTAATCATGTTGTAATTTGGTTACAATCAAATTCAACTGAATTTTACGCATTAGATGCTTGTCTTGATATATTAATGAAATAAGAGCCAACCACGTGTTTGATAGGTGTACCCATCCTGGGTTCAATTCCTATAAAATTTCCTATTTTTTTATTTATGATTTAACAACGTTTTTATTATACACTGGGTCTATAAAGTAACCCCCTGACTTGATATTTTACCACAAAATTTTGTGTGTTGTAATGAGAAATTAAATACTATTTTTTAGTCTATAATTCAATTTTGTATCATTTTGAATTTTTTTTTAAATTGAAAAATAGGTAAAGTGACATCTCATTGAAAAGGTGTTTTAGTTCTCCCCCTGATCCTAGAGTTTCAAAGAAAAATATTCAGTCATAACAAAATAGCAATGTTTGAAGATAAAGAAGTATATTTAAAAAAACTAAGAATTAAAGCAAAAAGAAATTAAATTAAGTGTTTGAAATGTTCACCATTCACTTCTTGGCACATAAAAAGTCGGTTATGAAATTCCTGCCTTACATTTTTATAAGTTTCTGGAGTGATATTTCTGCAAACTTCTGTAATGCGTTGTTCCAGTTCTTCAATTGTTTCTGGACGGGTTCTGTACACTTTCGATTTCAGATATCCCGATAGAAAAAAATGTAAGGAAGTTAAATCTGGGGAGGGGGCCGGCTATTCTAAAGGCCCCCGCCTACCAATCCATCTTCCAAGAAAATGTCCGTTGAGAAAGTCAGAAACAGGCCTATAATAATGAGGCGGCGCACCGTCTTGTTGGAACATAACGTTTTCAATATTATTTCCAGCCACCTGAGATATTTCGGGAAAAATTTTGTCCTGCAAATGAAAAAGTGGACTACTGAATAAAAAAATCAAAACAATTTTGAATTGAGTGAGTCCATTTGTTTAAAATCCGCCATTTTGTTATGGTTGAATATTTTTTTTTAAACTCTGGGAACAGACGCAGAACTAAAACACCTTTCAAATGAGGTGTCACTCGACCCCCCTTTCCATTTAAAAAAACAATTCAAAATGGCGCTTAGCCGCGATAGACAGACGGTATATTATGTCATCGAAATATATTCTTAATTATTTGATAATGTTCGTAAACAATTCTAAGTCGTTTTTATTGTCGTATTGCCTGTGTTATTTACAATACGCATGTTGCGTGTTCGAGTAATTTAAAAATAAATAATTAAATAAAGAATTTTATGGGAATTGAACCCGGGATCCGCGCATTAGTGAGCGAGTGCTCTACCTCAACACCGTTGCCACCAAACATGTGATCTGCTGTTTTGCTATGGATATTAAGACAAGCTTGTAATTTCATAAAATTGAAGAGATAACCGACTTTGATCGTACCCAAATTAATTACGACCTAGTGAAAATGCTACGTCATCTCCTATAAAATAGTTCTTCGAGAGAGTTGGGCCGTGCATCGAATCTGATAATCTTGTTGTTTGTGATGTTACCGAGTTGCTGAAATTTTAACATATTTAGAAATATTTAATAGCAATGGTTGGGGTCAATTGAATGTATTTGTTAGTACTCAATTTTTCTTTTCCTACTTGAAAGCTATCTATACAAGATTAACAAGTCGGCTGTAGATTGCTGGTCACTAACAGAAAAACGCTGTAATAAATGTCATAATACTTGCAGACAGAAACCTACGTTGTTGTTCTTCCTTAAAAGTCGCTGCTTATCTTTGTTATTCAATTTGCAATTGTTTTGAAGAGATATCAGCCTTCTGAAGTAATAGCCATGTTATTGTAACTTTTGTAATTTATTAATTTTATTATCGTCAGATTTTAATACTACGATGTTTTGTTACAATTTTTAGCTTAAATTTTTGTACGTATTTCACACAAGCTTTTGATTTGTACTGGATGGATCATAGCTTTCTCTAGTAACGAACTTGGGTTGTTATTAAATGGAGAAAGCATGTTAAAATCGTTAACGACATGCATTTGTTGACAGAAATGCACAGGATAATTACTTTCGCATAACGAATGATCGTAGAAATGTGTTTTCGATTATGTTTGTATAGCTGAACCATAATATCTAAATCCATCTTCGTTATCACAATCATTACTGTATCGTATCTTATCGGCTTGAAACGCTTTGGCTTGTTTATTTGCTTGTTGACTAGAGACGTGCTTAGGTGCTTACTTGGGATTGAGTTTTGTAATGCTATTTACATTATATGTTTTGCACAAAAAAAAAGTGGAATATAACCACTTTTATTGTTTGTATTATGATATTATGATCAACAAAACGCACGTTGGAGCTTTGTTTTCCATCGCCAACCCTTGTTGATTATATTCTATATTTTAAAGTTATACAGGGTGTTTCACGGAGCATGGCCATACGGGCCATAGCATGTTAATTATGCTGGTTGAGATCAAAGTGGGCTGTCTATAGCATTTTATCACATTGCAGTCTTGTCTTAATATCCATGAAATAAGAGCAGGCCACATTGATCGTGAGAATGGTCTTGAGGTAGAACATTCGATCACCAATACGAGATTCCCGAGCTCAACTCCCATAAAATTGTTTTTTTAATTATTTTTATGTTTTAGTGTAGTGCCGCCGACTTGTATTTACTTTTTTACCACATTTGTATTAAGTAACGAGTCATTGAGGTATTGTTTTAAATTATTGGAAAACGTTTGTCATGGAATATTTTAGAAACAATTTCAAACAATTTTTGGTCACTTCGCATTTGATAAAAACGTATGAACATAAAAGAAACGTTGTAAAGGAATTTTGTATAAATTGAACGCGGCTAGGATCGTCGCGAGTGCGTGCTCTTTTTTTCCGTGCATATTACTTACGGCAAGCATAAATAAATAGTAGAGTGCAAAGCTAACGTTATCTTGACCGTCCTTCGTGAGACATGAGAGGTAAAAAGCTACGGCCTTGCAAAAAATGTTTTTTATGCCCTAAGGATTCAAAATCCGCAAGTTGTCAAAAAATCGTCTTGTGCAAAAGGGCGTTAGACAAAATTTTCGAGTTCAAGGTACAGCGAGAAATCTCAGTATTACAAATATATGTGGCAAAAATTTCAAAAGGCTTCTTGTGGAATTTCTATTTAAAAAAATATTACTATTTTGTTAATACCCGGTATCTTATGAAGCTAAAATTTTTGAAATGCAATTTTCTCGTTACAAACGTAAACAAAACTCTAACCATTTTCAAATCTGCTAAAGTGTTGTAGCTACAAAAAAAAGTATTGGTAATAAATTTCAGCTTGATTCGTGCTTATTCTGTTGATGTAAATTACATAATTTTGCAAAATGTAGTAATCACACAAACAATATAAATAGAGTTGCCAATAACTCGAATCTACAGCATACCTTCTACCGTATGTATGAGTCACGAGTTCTCGCTGCTTTTACCTTGCTGCGCTTACACTTTAATAGGGTACTCGTTGGCATCAGGCCGCAGACGAGCGAGACGTTTATATTCAATTATTTAATATTGTTGGTGTTAGAAATTCTACTTCTTCATCCAGATAATGTAACACTTCAAAGGGCATGTAGTGCGGTTATATGTAACTGCAAAGGTGCAGTAGGGTCAGAAGATGTTTCTCCTAGCATTCCAACTTAATCTCAAACCTTTAGACTAAAACTTCAACTTAACTTGGGCCTTCCTCGTCCTCGTAAACAACAAATAATAGTTCACACTTTCATTTATTGTTATTTGCAATTTTGTAAAATAATCTAAAAGCATGTATATTTTGGAAAGTAGAAGCTCAGTAAGTAATCTCGAAACAAAATTTAAATTTGACATCGTAAAACACTTAAAGCAGTGCTTGATCTGCAAAAACAGTTTACGGAATTTTGTAAACGGTACCGAAAAAGCACCGGCAAATTTGACAGTGTGTATGAAAATTAGAGAGGAAACAATTAAAACGGTTGATCAAAAAATTCGTGCAGTTTTATTAATTATTAAGTAAACAACAAAATCAAAGCAATGCATGAGACTCAACGGTGTAATTTTTAGAAACTGATGAAGGAGTTGCATTGCGAAAGAATATGTTTGATATTAAAAAATGCGTCTTCTGTCACAAGAGTTTAAATCAGAAGAAGCTTTCACCTGCATTAGCAAAAAATACAGAGGAAACAATTGGAAGAAACTTCTCAAAATTGCTGCAATTCCAAGTTCGAATACAAGCCAGAAGAAAGCAAACACCGGTTGGGCTTTAAACCCAATTTTACAAGAACTCTAAAAAGGTTTATAAAAGGAAACTGTTTCTCTGTGACTTCTGTGTATAATCGTTGCACAAATTTGGGCGGTGGTAAATCTAAAAAACACTTAGTAATATCACTAAAACAGGCTTTGGAGAAAAGAAATGGAATTATTCGCCCAAACATGACGGAGTAATGTAATAATTCCGAAGTTATCAACATCAGAAAGTTTTTTGTTGTTGATACCTGTGAAAGCTTCGTCTGATTTGAAACTCTTTTGACAAAACACGCATTTGTTAATGTCAAAAATATTTTTTCAGAATGCAACTTCTTCATCTGCCTTTAAAAATTACACCACGGTTTTGCTTTGATCTTGTTGTTTACTTAATAAAATAATTGCACGAATTTTTTGATGGTCAGTGTTTATTTCCCTCCTAATATTCATATATACCGCCATATTCGGCTGTGATTTTTCGGTACCATTAAAAAAATTCTTCAAACTGTTTTTGCAGATTAACTGCTTCGAAGGTTTCACGATGTCAAATTTTAATTTTGTTTCAAGCTCACTTTCTGAGCTTGTACTTTTTAAAATGTCCATGCTTTTGGATTCTTATAGAAAATTGCAAATAATACTAAATGTAAGTGTCAACTATTATTTGTTATTTACAGGGACGAGAAAGGCACAAGTTAAGTTGACGTCGAAGTTTTAGTCTAAAGGTTTGATATTAGGTTTGAATGCTGGAGAAAAACATCTTCTGACCCTGCTGCACCTTTGCAGTTATATATAACCTTATTCCGTGTTCTTTAAAGTATAATTACATTCTCTGCATGAAGAAGTAAAATTGCTAACACCAATAATAATGAAAATTTGAATGTAAACGCGTGGCTCGTCTGCGGCCTGATGCCAACCAGTACCCTACTAAAGCGATGGCGCAGGGTGATAGAGCGGCAAGGGAAAAGCAGCGAGAACTCGTGACTCATAGATGGGCAGTAGCTATGCTGTAACGGCAAAAACTTTAAAAGTAATTAGAATTTTGTGTACGTTCGAAGCGAGAAAATCTTATTTCAAAAATTTTAACTCCGTATTTCCAAAAATGTAATGTTTTGTTAAAAATAGAACGGTCACAAAAAACCTTTTGAAATTTTTGCCGCAGGTATTTGTAATATTGAAATTTCCCGCTGCACCACTAATTCGAAAATTTTGTCTAACGCCCGTTTTGCACAGAAACATTTTTTGACAAGTTACAGATTTTGAATCTTTAAGGCACAAGGGTTATTTTTGCAAGGTCGTAGCTTTTTACCTCGGAGTGTCCGCAACCTCAGTTTTTAGGTGACTTTTTCAGCCGCGAGCAGCACTACAAATATGGTAAAATTCTGTTGCAACCAACCTATTTTTATTCTTATCAAACTACAACATGGCTAAAATGCTATGCCCGTACTCGGTTAAACATAATGTTTAAATATTGTAAAAGCGTAGGTTGCAATGAATTGTGAATTTTTGACGCACTGTTACTGTACTCTTCTCGTTGTGACTTTTTTTAGGCGAAAGAGAAATTTTTAGGGATAAAATATCAACCTGAAGGTTCTGAATATTAGATCCACTATAGTGAGCACTACCCCATTTACATTTATTTATGCTTGACAGACATCGCATAATGTTTTGGTTCACAAAATCGAATGGGACGAACAGTATCGTTTTTCATATCAAAAATGTCATACCGTTTGAATCAGGATTCTAACGTGAGAATCCGAAGGTCTATCGCACTTTCGATTTCAGCTTATCGCCCATGAACTTTGCGTTTTCTCCACTCTCATCCGTATCTGTCTGTGTCTAGTCATATTGATTTCTATCTGTATTCGCAATGCGCTAGGCCGATCTCAAAATTTCAACCAAAATTGCAAAACTAGGAAGTTGATCAAACGTGCAGTTCAATTTTTGATAAAATCGTAGTCGAATACGGCGTCAGCCTTGAAAATTGTACATTTACATCTAATAAGGAACAATTTTTTTGGAATTTGGAATGCAGTATCCCGTAGGCAAAAGCGTCTATATTAAGTAATGACCTACAAATTTAAAGATGTGGTATTTCCTTGTTGCTCATCTTATGCATGCACAGTTTAGGAAGTAAGTAATGTGATTAACTAGAAAGTATGAAATGTTGTTTCCACTTATTACCATTAATATTAATTTTATTTAAAATACCTTACAAAAGTTGTCAGTTAAAAACAGACTAGATTTTTTAGTACAGTTGATCGATGACGCCACCGATACTTTTTAAATTGAACCGTGCGTGTCTCTTCGTTTTTGATGGGCTTTTTATTTAGGTTTTGGTTTTAGTACCATTAATTTTTGCAGACCTAGAAATTCAGAAAATATAATTAAAATTTATAATTAACAAAATAATTCAATAATATAAGAAATAAAACTGCAAATGCGTGATATTTAATAAATTGAAGTTCAAATTCCTTGCTGTTCATTAGGTTGAGAAGAATTGAATAGGTCGATATACCGTCTGTCTATAAAGTACTCCCCCCTCCCCCTAACTAACTTTTGAACGACTTGATATTTTACCACAACAGTTGGTGTGCTTTAATGGGAAATTAAATACTGTTTTTACCTAAAAATTAAATTTTGTATCATTCAAAATGGCGATTGGGCGCCATTTTGAAATTTTTTTTAAATAGGAAGGGGGGTCGAGTGACAGACACTTCATTCGAAAGGTCTTTTAATTCTGCGTCTGATCCTAGAGTTTCAAAGAAAAATATTCAGCCATAACAAAATGGCGGATTTTAAACAAATGGACTCACTCAATTCAAAATTGTTTTGATTTTTTTATCCAGGGTCGAGTGACACCTCATTTGAAAGGTCTTTTAGTTCTGCGTCTGATCCTAGAGTTCCAAAGAAAAATATTCAGCCATAACAAAATGGCGATTTTAAACAAATGGACTCACTCAATTCAAAATTGTTTTGATTTTTTATCCAGTAGTTCACTTTTTCATTTGCAGGACAAAATTTTCCCAGAAATAACTCAGGTGGCTGGAAATAATATTGAAAACGTTATGTTCCAATAAGACGGTGCGCCACCTCATTATTATAGGCCCGTTTCTGACTTTCTCAACGGACATTTTCTTGGAAGATGGATTGGTAGGCGGGGGCCTGTAGAATAGCCGGCTCACTCCCCAGATTTAACTTAGATTTTTTTCTATGGGAATATCTGAAATCGAAAGTGTACAGAACCCGTCCAGAAACAATTGAAGAACTGGAGCAACGCATTACAGAAGTTTGCAGAAATATCACTCAAGAAACTTATAAAAATGTAAGGCAGGAATTTCATAACCGACTTTTTAGGTGCCAAGAAGTGAATGGTAAACATTTCGGACACTTAATTTAAACTTTAATTCTTAGTTTTTTTTAAATAGACTTCTGTATCTTCAAACATTGTCATTTTGTTATGGCTGAATATTTTTCTTTGAAACTCTAGGATCAGACGCAGAACTAAAAGACCTTTCCAATGAGGTGTCACTCGACCCCTCTTTCCATTAAAAAAAAATTCAAAATTGTGCCCAGTCGCCATTTTGGATGGTACAAAATTTTAATATGGTCTGAAAGATAGTAAATAGTATTTAATTACAGTACACTAAATTTTGTGGAAAATATCAAGTCGTTCAAAAGTTAATTAGGGGGGGGGGGTACATTATAGACACAGCGTAGAACGTTTTTTAAGGGTTCTGATGGTATTAATTCCATTTCGTGTCTTAGTTGAATTTTGAGAACTTTTAAGTTAGCTTACCTATTGTGATAGGCTGTACAATTTACAACACAAAAAAACTCATAGGTACCAGGTCTGGAGACCTAGTATGCTGTAAACCTTGTATTAATTTATTTCTGAAAAGACTCAGATAACGACGAACATGTAGTTCATAAGTCATAATCATCTTGTTGGAACTAGATTTTGCCATTTGGTTGATTAATACCTTCAACTTCATTTGAAAATGAAATGGCTAGCAGGAGCAATTATTTAATTTGCAAAAGTTCCTAATTTACCATTAATAAAAATGATTGCGAATTGATCCACAAATTTCAGCCTAAACCTTAATTTTGTTTAGTTTGTTTAGTAGGCTGAGTATGTTATTCTTGGATTCAATGTGGATTATCACCAAGCCAATTCCTACAATTATGCATCTATTGGCATTTTAGCATAACTAGTGTTACCCCAGCGCACAATGCACTGACAGACTGAGCGTTGACTGAGCCGGCTAAATGCTAAGTCACGTGATGCGTTAGTTCCATGAGGAGACGCGACGTTGGTGTAGATGTCGCCTCAAGCAAAGCGCGTTTAGCAGACTTTCATATATAAATTAAAATAATTAAAATTGAAAAATCGACGTAGAATAAAAATATACAAATGTTTCATGTTCCATCTGAGGATAAAGACCTTTCATCGAAAGAAAAAAAAATGGTCCAAATTGTTAAAGCGGTAGCCGCTTGAGGAACCGGAGAAAAATACCCTTTGAGCTTTTATATATGTATGGATGGATGATATTTAGGAAATTTGTACTGAAAATTCACATAAATTGTTTATGGAAACTGTACCTTTATGTTTAAATCATCTTCTGGCAATTCAAGTACCAATTATGCTTTATAGGGATAAAAGTTTGTGTTTCTAAGATACGAAACTTGGTAAATTGAGAAATATATGGAAAGGTATATAAAAATTAGTGTTGCTGAAAATAGAAATAGAAGCCTACAAAAACATGAAAACAAAAGCACCGGGTTCTATAAAAGAACGCCGCTGGCGTCGTAAGTAAAATACAGCAAAGAAAAATATTAAACTAACTACACTAAAATGTAGCCTGCTTTTTACCGAACAATTTTTAGTTAAGATTTTTTTAATAAAATGATTTTTATCTTGAATGGAAGAAAATTAACTGCTTTGTTACTTCACTGTTTTTATATATTTTTTGTGGTTGCTAATAGAACCTTTTCCTCAAAGTATTACTTGTGGAATATTATTAATATTATACAAGGGTAATATTGGTTGGTAACAAGTTTGAATTACGTTAACCATTTATTTAATGCTTTTTGTTTCTTTGAAATATTTTCCTGGTATGCAGTAGAACGATGAAATCAGACTACAAAATATACCCACGCTTTAATTTGCTGTTGGCTAAGGAATGCTCATATTAAATGAAAACGTTTTGTGGGAAATGGAAAAATGTATGCGGATGTAAAGAAAATCGGAAAAATATAATAATAGAGAATGATGTATTGGTACCTATTTCAGATTCTCCTCGCCAATGGGTTTTCCTAAGGAATTTCTGTTTTTTATAAATTTTCTCTGCATTTTGATATTTATCTAGAATGTGTTAAAAAAATTGCAGAAACAAACTAATACATAAGAAAACTTGTGGTATGAACGTCACGGGGGTTAAATTTAATTGTCATCCGTTTTTTGCTGACAATAAATTGTTGTATTTAATTACTTAATTTAATTAATTAAGCGCTTCTGTGGCAATATTAAATACATAAAACTCATTTTTAAAAGGGATCGCGTTTATTTTCTTATTGCAAGCACCTTTGGAAGGGCATTTTGATAAAATGTTTAAATAGCAAAATTGAAGTTGCTATTAGAAACAGTTAAAAAAATATTACCTACATCTGAGTGCGCACCTACCCTACATCAGGGTGAATAAAGTAAGGAACGTCGATGCTACTGCCTTAAATAATAACTATACGAAAAAAGTTTCCTATCAAGTTTTTTGCCACAATTTGGCGTTTTTCAATTGTCATATGTTTCAGCTATGACGTCATCGACATTTTTTTTAAATGGCAACCTACACTTTTTATGGCATGACCAGTTAGTGCTTTTTATTCTGTATACAGCCATGTAAAAATATCATACAGTTGCATAATAAAAATTTCAAAACATTTATTTTTGTCACTGGCAACATTTTTCATCAGGTACACTTATTGCAAGATAAACAAACGACAATAGTAGGCAATTGTTTGAAAGTGTTTAAAATTGAACAAATGCAAATCTGTAATGTCAATTCGGGGACAGTTAGCATTAATAAGTAATTAAAATTTAGTCTGTGTCCTGTGTTACATACGAATTTCTAATCATGGTACGTTTAACAGAAACTGAACGTATCGAAATTTTGATGATGATCGGGTACGGTGAATTTGAATTTGGTTGCAACAAGACGGTGCTCCACCTCATTATGGCATTCATGTTCGTCAATATTTAGATGGAATTTTTACAAATAGGTGGATAGGAAGAAGAGGACATATTGAGTGGCCAGCGCGATCTCCGGATCTAAACCCGCTTGACTTCTTTTTATGGGGCCATCTTAAAAGTACAGTGTATACAAACAGACCAGACAACTTGGAAAATCTAAAGATTCGTATCCGCGAGCATATACGAGCAATATCACCAGCTACAGTTCAAGGATTTTCTTACCGTATTGCCCACTGTCAGGCAGTGAATGGCGAACAGTTCGAACATTTGTTTTCTTAAATTGATGTTAAATATGAATTGAAACTAGTTTACTAATTTGTGGACCTGCTATTGTCGTTTGTTTATCTTTCAATAAGTGTACCTGATGAAAAATGTTGCCAGTGACAAAAATAAATGTTTATCGTGATTTTTCTTGAAATTTTTATTATGCAACTGTATGATATTTTTACATGGCTGCATAGAGAATAAAAACCACTAACTGGTCATGCCATAAAAAGTATAGGTTGCCATTTAAAAAATATGTCGATGACGTCATAGCTAAAACATATGACAATTGAAAAAAAAAATGAAAAACGCCAAATTGTGGCAAAAAACTTGATAGGAAACTTTTGTTAGAAGCTTTTTTTCGTAAAGTTATTATTTAAGGCTGTAGCATCGATGTTCCTTACTTTTTATTCACCCTGTATATCATTTTTACGGTTCATTTAATCAACAAATAGCTTTCATATAATGGCTCTTGTACCTCGGGAAATCACGAAATTCGTCACAAACATGATAAATGAGCAGTCCGTTCTTAAATTCTACTGGAGGTATCTAACTGTGCTCTTGCACGTTTAGGAACATCTTTCACCGTACATTCATGTCGCGAAGCATTAGGCAATTTCGATGTTTTGATGTCTGACTCCCATTATTTCTTCATTATCCGTGATTAAAATGCAGTAAGTCTTAAGTATTTAACTGCCGGGCCGTAATTATGCTGTGTAATATTTTGTGTTCTGCCGAATTATTTTTATCTGATGGATCGCATGCACTTCTACCTAATGGCATATCATTAGTTGAATTAGGGAAATTTTTCTGGCATACCAATAGTAAATTGCTTGGCAGAATTACATTTATAATTAGAAAGACAAAATTAAAAATTTTATTATTACGAAAAGAAAGAAGTTAAAGAAAAAGTTGATTGTGTATTTTTAAATGTCTTATTAAAAAGTTTTGGAAAATGATTCCTTGCGACAGGTAATTACTGAGACTTTTATTATTTTTCTGTTTTTCGTGTATTGATGCCAATATGGTAGAAGTTTGTAACTAGTACCTGCTGACGAAAAGTAATTGTGAAAGGTAGAAATTTAAGACTTCCTTTATGCTTCCTCTCGTTTTTTCGTAAGAATGAAATCAATGGTGTTGCTTCAACATATACCTACTTATATGGCCTACGAGAACTGTTGAAAACCCGCTTACTGTAGTTAGTTGGCTGTGTCGGAAGTAGTTTTTAACTGAATAGAATATTTATTTAAAAATGTTTAGATTCTTTTGATCTACTAATGTGCATAATTATTAGATCAGAGTTCTAACGGATAGTGAATTTTTAAGAAAGTCGGATAACGGATATTCGGCGCCGAATAGCATTTGACCGGATATTATGGCCGGATTGTACGACCGGATAGTAAGGCCGAATATAAGACATCCTTGAACGCGTTAATAAGTATAAGAAAAGATTATAGCAAAGAAATCAGGGCGCAGTCGTGCTGTTGTTTTTGAACAATTGAACAAAATGTATAAAATTTGAAACTGGAAATATTTTGAAATCATTTCCATTGTTGAAAACCAAAGCTACGTACTTGCCTATTTTGAAAAGGCATCATATGTGAAATGTCCAAATCGAGATTTTGATGGAAATACATGTTTTGGACCTCTAGGAACCGAAAAGTGTTTTTTTAATGCCAGTGGGTGGGCGGGTCGGGTGGGTATGTGTGTGGTGCATCATAACTATCAAACGGACGGTCGGATTTTGATGAGCGTTGGAATCTAAGGGTATATTCACCAATAAAATAAGTTTTTAAAAAGAATACGAAACTGGAAGCGGAAGTTTTAGGGATGTTTTTTGGTAGCATTTTTTTGTTAAACTAAATTTTATCAATTTGAACGGAATCTGATGGAAGACTTTAAGGTTTCAATTTGCCCAAAAACATGTCACACTATGTTTTTGAAATTTTGTAAGCTCATACAGCTAAGGATGAGCTACAATTTGGTTCGTGTCCCAATACGCAAATTTCTCTCCGACTTTTGGGACTACTACAACTGTGAAATGAAAAAAATATCAAAATATTGATTTTCACAAAAACATACTGCTTGAAAACTGGCCACACGATGTTTTTTAAATCTTTTTGGCTAATAGAGCTATGGATCAGCTACAATTTGGTTCGTGTTCCAGTCGATTAACTTCTTTGTGACATCTATAAATTTTTGAAAATCGAAAATTTCTATCCCCCTATTTAATAAACGGCGGTTGATAATACATTTCTGTTTAGGCAACTTAATTTTTAAAATATGGCAATATTTGGGGGGTTAATTTTCTGTCTCCTACACAATTTTTGGTGGACGAATTTGTTCTTCCGTTTTTTGATTTCTTTAATTCCAAGCAATCTTTTTCCAAAAAATCAAAAGCTCGACTTGCTTCACAAAAACTTAGAAAAAATTCCGCGTACTATCAGTTTACTTTACAATATCACTCGCTCTATCTTTATCTGACGCCAATGCGTTGACCGACGTCTTTCGACGAGTAACCGAAGTACACACACACACAGCTACCTGCAAAGCCTCCTATAGTAACTATAGGAGGCTTTGCTACCTGTCGACCACTATTCTCTCTTTATAGTCAATGTTGGACCGTAACACAATAATAAGATACTATTGCATATATGATAAGTAACAATATATAAAGTATAGGAAAGTCCAGGCGAAGTGATTCGCTCATTTTTTCTTTGAAAACCTCGACGGTAAAACAATAAACATTAGTGAAAACTTTCAATATACGTTAACAAATGCGGCATATAGATAATCCAAAAGTTATTAATTTTATGAGTTTATACACTTACACAATTTTCTGTTGTTTTTAAATACAAATTGATATTCGGCTGGATACATATCCATATCATTATCCGGCTGTGCCGAATATATGGCCAAACGAGCCGGATAACCGAATAGCCGTATAGGTACTATCCGTTACATCTATGTTGTAGAGTTGAGCATATTTTACTTTGACGCATACCTCTATATGTAAATAAAATTCACATAATAGGTCGTTAAATAGTTTCTTTTTTCTTAATGTTAAGTGAATGCCAAGTAGGCGTCAATGTGGGCTAAAAATGTGAGTGTATAATTTATTTTCCCCTTAGTTACATAGTGTTATTATAAATCAATAATTTTTGTATTACTAACACCTAATAGGCATTAAGGAAGTTCTGTTTCGTTATACGTTATGTATTGTTAATAGTTGGAAGATTGTTTGGACATAATTATTAATCAATAGAATGTTCCGGAGAATAAATAACATACATACGTAATAATTGGTAACTTTATATAACGTGTATTCTGTAATTTCAATTAAACTGCCAGGAATTTCTCCCACAATTCATGCCTAATTGGCTGAAATACAACCACTGTAAATTTACATTCATTCAACTGTTCGAGGTTTTATTGAAATTTAAGTTTATTCCGTTTAAACTCTCGAGTTTTGGGTAATACCATGCAAATAGTAATTCTTGTTTCTTTAAATAGTGCTCGGCGCGAGATTTAATTTTACTGTTTGCTATTAGTAGGTTAATGTTTCTAACTAAAATTACAGAATACTGTAGGAGTTTTAAAAAATGGATGTTTAACATTGTAGTGGAGGAATTGTAAGCTAAAGAGAAATTGAACTATTTTGTGATGTTATGGTTACGCGTGGTTTTTAGAATGAATGTTTAGATGAAAGGATTTTATTGTTGGAATTTATTGGAAATTCCGAATTGCTAAAGCCATCAACGTATACAGGAAATGTCTGAACTCTGGATAGTTGTTATCAAATGGAAGCTGCAGCATCTGTGCTGTTGAAATATCTTTATATTGTAAACATGCACGTAGTACGGTTTTATTGAGTAAACGCAATACAATACAGGTTGTTCTGAAGGCTTCTGTGTAATATAAAGATGAGCCACCTTGAAGAGCAATAAGAAATTTGTGAATGAGTGAAAAATGTCTGTAGTAGATTTCTGCGCATAAAATACCGTAAAATTAAAAAAAAATGATGAAATGAATAAGTCTGTGAAGACAAGTATGGCAAATTGGATTGGAAATGCAGAAAAGCGAATTGATTACGTTTTTTAACTAAAGAATGGAAAATGTCAGGTTCATAAAATATTTTTTAAACCTTTTATTTTAAAATTATACCGTGTCTACGCAACTCCGGGACATAGAAAAAAATGTTATGTTAAGTTTTGCAAACGATTATCACGCAGGTTGATTATAAACAATTTTAATACCATTCCTGTTCTTTCATGGGTAACTAATAAATTGTTTACCTGATTATGTAATCCTCGTCAAAGTTTGTCTTTATAGTCATTGTTTAGGGGCCTGTTTTACCGATAAACGACAGAACAGCGGTAAGATGTACTTATCGTTTGTTCTTTCACGTAACATGTACGGAGGGAGCAAAAAAATAATCAAGAGGGCGGTGAAAAAAAAACGCGTGTATAAAATTGATACAGAATTCGCAGTATCTGTTCTTAATTTCGAAATAATGGCGCAGAAAAAGGGAATTGCTAAGTTACAAAACATTTTTTCACCTTTACTTTTAAAATTATACCGCGTGTCCACGTAACTACGGGGCATATGAAAAAGGTTACGTTAAATTTTGCAACCGATAATGAAGGTCTTATTTCTATTCTTAGGTAAACCATAAAATTTATTGTTTACCTAGGAAAGACAATGTTATTTAATAGCATTGTCAATTTTGTTTACATTGTCAAAGTGTATTGTTTAGAGGCCTGTTTTATCGATCAACAGCAGAACAGCACTAAGACGTACTTTACATTTGTTCTTTTACTTCACGTAACATATACAGTGCGGGAAACAAAACACTTATCAAGAGGCCGGTTAACCAACGGTGTGTCTAGATTGATACACAATTTGTGTTAACCGCGATCAATTTCCAAATGACGTTAAGAGTTAACCAAAACCACGCGATTTTTTTTGCCGCTCTGTTGACAACCGACGAAACATATGTTAGTTGTATAAAAGGCTCTTGATTTTTCCCTAAAATAAACATAGACGCTTCGCTATGTTCAATAGTTTCATAGACACATGGTATGCATAATTTATAATTTTCTTGCCTTCCGGGTTAGCACTGCGTCATGGGTTCTGCCGACGATTTGTCCACGGTTCCAGGAGACATCCTCAGGGTTGTAGTCTCTGCTGCTACTGAAAATCACTGATAAAATAATATAAAAGAGTTTTGAATACTAAAGATTGATGATAATGAGCATAATAGCATCTGTGCTCCAAGTTTCAACAAATAGTAAAAATTACTTCTATATTTCTGTTCGAAACATGTGCTAAGATCTGAAGCCAAGTTTGAAAGATATACGGCAAATTCAAATATGTTATTAGCAAAATTAGCCATCGGAGAGATTTTTTTGCTCGAGTAATGAGATAAGGAGGATGCACCAATAGCCTGTTGCTAAGGTATGCATGTCTCAATTTTGCAGTACATGTGATAGAGAGATCCGAGACAAGGAACGTGTAAAAAGTAGTCAATCGTCCTTTGTCAATATGTTATTTTAAGCGTCGATAAAGACGGTGTACGGTAGGTTATGTCAGTTGATTTCTTGACTGTGTCGGATTTATAAAGACAAAATATGTTTTAGTATTGTTGATAATTATAAATTTTTCTAACTGCAATCAAATTCGTTGACAGATTTGTAGTCTCAACTGTCAAGAAAAAGCAATATTAGCGCAAATTAGCACATCCTTGAAATAATACGTTAAGTAGTTTCATTGTCTTCGGCGCGGCGCTCTCTCTCTAAACCACTACAGAATAAGGCAATAGCGTGCGTACTCTTTAGTTGTATATTTAGTTGTTGCTCTGTGCTGACGACCCTTTCAAGATGTTTCACAAAAATATCCAATACTCAGCAGCAAATGTCAAAGTTGTTAAAAATTATTTTAGAAAGTTATTTTTGGCGAAGTTATTGAAAAGAATATTTTTGTCTCTTCGAGATAAGGAACGCTAGTTTTCATAATACGGCATTTCTTTTGTTTCTCACATTTATAAGATTCGCTTTTATCGTTGGTAAGTTTAAAGTATCATTACTGACTGAATTAAGAAAGCGTAATCTGTAGAAGGGATTTCTTCGCTAATTGCTTTTCCTTAAATTGCTAAATAATTATTTTTCGTTTAATGGATACTTGTGATACGTTTGAAATTTCTCTTCCCGTCGAAAGATCAAAAGTGTTGCAAAATGAAAAGGGGTACAAAGCTTAATAGCATTGTAAAAATTTGCAATCGGTAATTTCTGCTCAATTTTTCACGCAAGAATAGCGATAGGCATTTTTTCGATCTTTATAGCTGCGAATACGATGTTTCGTTCAAAATTTGTGCAATTAAGTTATCGGTGCTCCTTATCTTTGTTTATTATTACAAAATCTCTCCTTAAAATCTTGCCATCGTCCTCATGAGGGATTCGTTGCTTTGCGACTCCAAAATTGTGCATCAAAACATACGTGAGCTATAGCTAATCCTAAATGCAGGTTACGTCGATAGTAGAACTTCCAAGACTTTCTCTGCCAAATAAAACTTTACTATTGGAACAAAAAAAAAATAATAAAAAAGAACAACTAATTTACATTCGCACCATAGACCAATTTAATAGCTCAGCAATTACATAATAGTCTACTTCTGCTACACCATATTAGAACTGAATTACGGTGCAATTCTAGAGCAGGTTTCTGACATTAAACGCTCTTGTTGCTGTGTGTTAGTAGGTCTAGGCTGTCTAGCCGCAACTCTTTCATTAGGAAAAGTTAATGTTAAGTATGTTCAAGGTGAGGTAATGTTCTAAATAATTTTAGCTTACATAGTTTACACACGTGGGCGTCACAAAAGAGACTACTTGTTGACTAATTACGAACAAGTGAATTCCTTATGTAATAAGGTTCTCTCAAAGTTCATGGCGACTACCTTATGGATTTCTAACGAACGATTCGAATATAGCTAAATCAGAAGGAGGTTCTAAGTAGTATGTACGTGAGCAGAGTAACACTTTTTTTTTAAGATGCAGGGCTATGTTGAAAAATAAAAAATATTCTACGTCTGAAATTTTCTCTATTTCTAACTACACCCGAACCAGTTTAGTGCTGGTAATAGTAATTGTGTAAACCTGATTTACATTATTGGTATTCAAGGTAGGCTTGCTTTGAGTACGCAAAATGGTTCATTTTAAAATAGTAAGAAAAACCGTTATTCTTTTAAGTATAGAATTTTCAATTTATTTTATGAAAAAGACGCTTCACGTCAAATTATTGACGTACTTCAAGACGATAATGATTGTTTTTTTAATTTCCTATACTTTCAGTACTACTAATGTCATGGACATTTTAATTTTCGAAATTATGGTGGTAATACATGTTATGGACCTCCAGGAACTCAACAAAGTGATTTAAAAAAAGTCTGTTCATGGCTGGTTATGCATGTACAGAGTGGCTAGGAAAACCTCGGCCATTTTTCGTGGGGCGCTCAAGAGATGTCGCTTTAGTAAAGAAAAATTAAGTTAAAATACTGGCAACAACGCAGAATCCAAGACGTTTTAGTTGTTTTGATTTAATATGGGGCGTATTTAATAACTAAAACGTCTTGGATTCTGCGTTTTTGCCAGTATTTTAATTTAATTTTTCTTTACTAAAGCGTCATCTCTTGACTGCCGCAAGAAAAGTGGCCGGGGTTTTCCTAGCCACTCTGTATATGCGCCTCATATCTTCCGACCGGATGGTCCGATTTCGACGAGCTTCGGATTACGCGGGTGCCTAAAATAACGAATGTTTTAATTATACTATCACACACTTGTGAAGCGGTTGCGATTTTGCAGCAAGGACCTGCTGGAACATGTTCATAGCATATGATTTACCTTGTTTTTTACGTGCATTGAATATATTGCATAGTACACGTTCCGTGTTCCATGTTCCACTGGTGCACAGCCTTTCTAACAGCAAAAATGCTGGATTTTGTTTTGCCTAATTTTTTATTTTCCAGCTGCTCCCCATAATCAGGGGTAAGCGGATAAAATTGATATTTAACCTTTTTCGTGGTATGTATAAAAGAGGCGTATTCTGATGTAAGCAATTCGCAGAACTCTAATTTGTACAAGAAAAAGCTCTTACGGTTTTTGAACTTTTTGAACTTGGGGATAACAAAATATTGGGATACGCTTCACGCTGTTTTGATTATTTTTTTAAATAGTAAATAAGTTAATTAAGTAGGTAGTGTAGCGGACCGCGGATCGAAGACCTTCGATTGCTTTAATTCTTATACCGTATTCTTAAATGCGATCTGGTTAGTGTAAACGCACCAACCACAAATTGTTCGTTTTCAGCAGATTTGTTAATGTAACGGGAGCTCCCAATATTTGGGTCAAGTTTGGTTTCAGATTACTTCTTTAGGAAGTAGTGCGATGTCTTTTTTAATTTATTAATTCTTAGTTTATTTATTTTGTCCGCATGATTGCTTGAGTTTGTAATGTAATTGTTCAATATCTATTTGTCCAATTATTGATTTTACTAGTACGTATCTTAAGGAAAGTCATATTTTAGTAATATTCTATGACATTTGCGTATTGCATGTGCACGTGGTCTCGAGTTTTAATCATCCAACCATATAGTGTAAACCAAACTTTCTTATTGCGAAAACTAGACTGGCCTGGTACATAGCAGCACATAGCGGGGACTTATCGTCACTAAAAGTTGAGATAGGGGGAAGGGATTCGGATTTAGTATATAGAAAGATTGTAGCTTGAAGTTCCACTGTTGATGTATTTTGCAATTTCGTTTACATAAAAGTCTAGCGTAGAAAATACACCTTACTTCGTTTTCACGTAAGGAACTTCGTTATCTTGATAGCTAGCATAGCAAGTGCATCTGAAAATATTAAAACAAAAAATATTGCTCAAAAACTGGCCTCGCGTGTTTTTTTTCAACTTTTAACTACAGAGGTAAGGCTATTTTGATAATATTACAAGAATGTTGAAGTTTCTCCTTCTTTTTGCCAGATCAGAATTCTGCGAGGAATTTTTAGCCCGTTTAATTTCGAAATGGCGGGGTAGGTGTAATAAAAAAAGTGTGAGTTAACACTATCATAATTCTATCATCATAATTATATAATCGATTAATACAAATTAAGACCTACATAACAACTAAAGACTAAACAGTAGACCATAGTCATTTCGATTCAATTACAAATTACATTGGAGAGTTCTGGAGATGAAAAGGAAGTAATCCTAAAAGATATTTTTAGTTTAAAAACTTATTAACATTTACATTTACATTAAAAACCTCCTATAAATATGTAAACCATCAGCCCCTATTAAAAACCAACTTTTCGAGCTACTTCTTGATGCAAATCTTGCAGCTCTCTTTTCACATAAAAAAAATTAAATTTCTAAGAGAAATTGAAACTTGCCTTCAACAAATTTGTAAGTAAAATTGCTCGCATTTTGGGCCAATTAATATTAATAAAAATAAAATTGCGTTTTCGGTATGGTTTTGATTATTAATTTCGCAATACAGCGGATGAAAAGACATTGTATTGTAAATTAATTGCTTCTGTAACGGTACTTAATTAGAGTGAAATTAAAAACGTACGCTTACGGTGTTGATGATTTCAAAACATTAAAAATGTGATTAGAATAGAAATATCTGCATTAGCAATTAATGTTTAAAACTTATGGTTGTTTTATAATAATTAAGAATTTTATTACGTTACTGGATTTGGAAATAGTATAGTTTATTTATTATATGTGTTTTTTGTAAGAACATCGCAACATTCGTGGTTTGTTATGTACAGGGTGGGCCAATTTTGATGGGATTGCAGGGCATCTCACTATCAACTTTATCGATTTAAGAGTAAAATCATATTCTCAGTTAAAATGCGGTTGTGCACTACGTCAAGAATTCGATTCTAAATAAATTTTTTTTTGCATATAGTTTTTAAGCGCGGCGGCCGTTTTGAATTTTTTTAAATAGCAACCTAGGCTGTGTGATACATCAATAGAAAGCTTATTTTTTTTTCTCTTTTCAGAAATATTAAACATGTATAAGGTTACATAAGAAAATAACGCAGAAAAATTAAAAAACATTTAAGACATGCTTATCGTTTAGGACTAACTTTTTTTTCAGGAAAATTCTTTTTAAAAGAATTGCGAGAAATAGCAGCCATATACGATTTTTCAATTCTTCTAAATTTTCAGGTCTATTTAAATAAAAGCGACTTTTTAAATGGCCCCACAAAAAAAAATCTAAAGGAGACAAATCTGGTGACCGAGCGGGCCACTCCGCGGTTCCTCTTCTCCCGATCCAACGCCGATGAAAAATGTTTTTGGGTGATCATGATTTGGAAAGATTTCTATAATTTGAGGAATAATATTTTTGCTTGTGTTTTGTTTATTTATGACGGTTTGTTATGCATTGGTTACTAGATTTCACTAAATGTGCAGCGACGAATTAAGCATGCCTGAAATGTTTTTTTTATTTTTCTGCTCTATTTTTTTATGTAACCCTATAAATGTTTAATATTTCTGAAAAGAGAAAAAAAAATAAACTTTCTATTTATGTCTCACACAGCCCTGGCTGCCGCGCTTAAAACTATATGCAAAAAAAAATTTTTTACTTTAGGATATGCAAAATAACCTCAAATTAACATATAACAAATATGAAATGCATATCTCAAACCGTTTGACCAGGGGAGCTTTGGTCTCATACATAATAGCGACCCTGTATAAAGGGTTCTTCTTCTCTTAGTCGTAGATGGATTATAGGAATACTATATGAGGTCGTTATTTCTGACTCAGATTGCATCAATAAATAAGAATAGGCTTTGACTTTCCCATACAAAAAAATAATGACCATTTTTGGTCGGACGTCTGAAGCACGGTATTTAATTAGCCATAAGCAGTTTTATCCTGCTTCCTTGCGGTTTAGTCGCTGCTGCTATGCTTACAGCTACGGTACGACATCCTATTGCACAGGCTATCGCAAGTTCAAATTTCTGCTGGGGCGTTATCTTTTTATTATAAATATTTTTCCGTCTTCAATTTTTGTTAAAACAATGTTGTTATGTTATTTATTGGCGCGAGAATATTTAAAACGTAAATAGTATTTTTTTTGCACTGCACTGTTTTAATGGTTTTAAAAATTCCTGTACATAGTAATATTGCCTTCCCCCCTTTCTCGAACTAACACCATACGAAATTTCATTCGGATCTGCATCAAAAGCTATCTTGTTTTTAAAAAGAAGGATAAACCACTTTCCTGAAAGTGCGTGGCTACCTGCGTCATTAAGTTGCATAGGTTCACGTAGGAAGCCAAGTTTAATTGAATCTGTGACGAATCGTGACATCACATTGTTTGGCGTGAATTATGATGTAGGCGGGCCCATTTTGCAATGACTTAATTGTTCTTTATTTAGTAAACATCAACCGAGAATTGAGATGTTAAAACGCATTTAAATAAAAAATATTTTATCAAAAATTTGACTTTTAAATGATTCTCTTTAACGCTCTAGTTTAAATGTCTATTTGGCCTAAAATCGGACTCTGTTTAAATCTCAATTTTGACCAGCTAGCTTTGGCAAAAATTTGGTATAAGATTTTCCATTGAAAGACGATTATTTACTTCAAATAACGTAAATTACACTGGTTCTCAAAACACTGAATTTAATGAGCATCAAAAAGCCGCTTTGGACTTGATCTTTTAAATGAAGGACGGTTGGAACCCTCCATGCGTGAATTTGGGCGTTGTGTCTCTCTTATTTCTGAATAACAAGACCGATTTTACACGAGCGCAAGTGGGCATTATGGAAGAAGATATTAGACGTTAACATATCTGAAATAAAGTAACGATAAAGCCACAACGCCCAACGCTATAAAATCCAACAATGCCCAAAAAATGTCCACAACCCTCAATGTCTGGAAAAGGACACATCGCCCACAAAGCCCAAAAATAGATGAAGACATAATGTCCAATGTGCCCATATAACAACGCCCAATTATTCAGGAGGTCCATAATGCCCACTATGACCATAACGCCCAAACTGCCACAGGTCCATAAAGCTCAATTTTCCCACAATGCCCAATTATTTTATAGCACCGCAGCGCCCAAAAAGAGGTCTTCTTCTTAAGTCTAGGAGATTCCTCCTGTTTGCTGTCCTGTTTTACTCGACTGATGAGGAAATCCAGCTTTGAGCCCAACTCTTGGGCGGTCGTCCAGGTGGTCTGTTGCCTGTTGGTCGATTATTTTTAAGGCTAATATAATGTTTTATAATAACTGAAAATCATTGTTTAACTTTTTTGTGGATCTACTATCTGCATCTAACATGCATAGACCCACACAAACACCCAAGGTGGAGTCCGCCGAGTATAGAACTCTGCACAATTGGTGAAGCAGAGCCAAAGCCGACAATCTTAACCGCTATTCCACCGACCGACCCATTTTACAGGGCGATAACTTGCTTGTTCTAAATTTTCTTTATCAACACCCGCGAGAATTTGTAGAAACCGATTTTAAAAGAATACATTGCCAGCGCAAAGATGTCAATATTGCTATGTGATATTGTTCTTCAAGGATGTATAGTAATAATTTTTACTACGTACCATATTATAGTAATTATAGCATGTGAAAAAAACTCTGCTGCTGCAAATCTCTACATTTATGATGCCATACGTTTCTGAACTGTTTATTTCTCACACTGAATTTTAAAACCATGTGTCTGTACTCAAGTGATATGGCCAGCAAAATGCAATATCTGAAGTTCTAAATCCTTTGCGAGCTCTTGGTGCCATACCGTCGACGTTTTTTGCGTCTACGACCAGATTTATATGCTTACATTTGAGACTGAAATGTGCGAAAAGTCCCTGATATTATGAAGAGCAAATGTAGATTTTATGCACTTCAATAAAATCAGTTTTACTTTCAAAAAGCTTTTAAGCATATTTTTACTTTCGTAGGCTATTGCGAACAAACAGATTCTCAGATTTGTGGACATCACACAACACACGATTTTTTTGGATTTTATTAGTACAAAAATAAGTGGTAGGTGGGCAATTTTTTTGTAGTATTTGGCCTGGTCACAGTAATGCAAAAATGAGCGAAACACTTCGCCTGGACTTTCCTATACTTATAAAATAACATTGTTTTATATTTTCCAACACTTTCGATATGCACCTGTCTAGACACGACTAGTAAAAGTAAATAGTTCTTATAAGTTGTAACATCTTGAAGCGGTTGAAGAAAGACCGACCGCTGCGCTCTGCAAGCATAAGGTTGGGTAAAATATTCGGAGTGAATCAACGGAAGGGCGGAAATTGATATTTGAAAATGTATTAATAACTCGAGAAGTATTATTTTTAGCAAGAAATTACTCTTATTAATTTGTCTTTAGAATTTCAAAACCTTTCTGATTTTAAAGCCAAAATGCCACGTTTCCATTTAAAAAAAAGTTATTTTTTACCGTGGCCGCCATATTAAAATTGGAAACTCAAGTTTTTTTCTTAAATACAATTGAGAAGAATAAAAAAGTTAGCCTCTACTAACTATGCTACAAGAACAGTAAGTAATGAAATGATGAAAGAACAAAAAGGTTTATAATGGAAAAAAAATTCAATTTTTTCAATTTTTGTAAAAAGATTATCCTAGAGCAAACAAAACAAAAAACCAAATTTTTGATTTTTTATCAAAAAAATTTGGGGGGAGGGGGAACAGTAGCCCCCTAAATATGAAATTATCGAAAAAATATTATTATATTCGGATTTTGCTATCAATGGTGAGCTATTTCACATTAACAGAAATGCACTCAAGAAGGTTCACTTAGTTAAAATATTTTTTTGTTAGCACTAAGCTGCTTATAAATTTAAAGCTGTACTCCCAAATTTACCCGTAGTTAAAATATATCAATCCAGGTAAAGGGGCTTGGAATATAGGAAAGTAAAAAGTTATTTTTTACCGTGGCCGCCATATTAAAATTGGAAACTCAAGTTTTTTTCTTAAATACAATCGAGAAGAATTTTCCCTACAACTTTGCTCTTGGGTTTGCGAGTCTATCTATTAAAATAAAAAAGTTAGCCTACACTGAACATTAAACGACTAGTATAAGAATACAACTGCTGTAGAAAGTATGTGAAATTCTTCTAAGGACAAAAAGATTATTAAGGGGCAAAAAATTCGATTTTTTGATTTTTTGTAAAAAGATTCTCCTAGAGCAAACAAAACATGAAACCAAATTTTTAACTTTTTATCAAAAAAATTTGGGGGGAGGGGGAATAGTAGCCCCCCTAAATATTAAATTATCAAAAAAATATTATGATATTCGGATTTTGCTATCAATGATGAGCTATATTGCTTTAACAGAAATATTTTATTGCCCCCCGTTAAATAAATAAAAGGGTACCAATTTTCAATTTTCTAAAATTCATAGAGGGCGTCACAGTGAAATTATAGCAATGCGCAAAAAAACAAATTGTAGAAGATTCTTAGCTCTATCAGCTTAAAAAGTTTAAACAAAAACGTGTGGGCAGTTTTTGAGATCTTTTTTTTTGAAAATTTCAAAAATTTTGGAGTGGTGCCATTGAGATCGTTTTTCGATTTTCAAAATTAATGATATTTCATGGTATAGTACCCTTAAAGGGCTACCAAATAAGATGTAGTTGATTCCAATCAGATAACTGGTTTTTGAGTAAATGGGCGTTAAAGTCGAAATTTTCAAAAATTCGTAGCGGCCGTCATGTTGAAGCTAGAGAGTTCGGTAAAAAAACGTTTGATTTGTTCTAAGGCCTTCTATAATTTTCACTATTCCAATTTCCAAAATTCCGTTTCTGAAAAAAATGCTACCAAAAAAACATGTCTAACTTCCGCTTCCGGTTTCGGATTCTTTTTAAAAGCTTATTTTGTCGATGAATTTTTGATATACCTCCTCATTCCAAAGCACATCGAAATCGGTCCAGCCGTTCCGGAGATATGAGCGTTACCCACACACCCACCCACACACCCACCCACAGACAGACATTTTTTAAAAACCACTTTTTTAGGATCCTGGAAGCCCAAAACATGTATTTCCGTCAAAATCTCGATTTTGAAAATTTGCATGAAATCAATACTTCCCTATACTGAAAGTATAGGAAAGTAAAAATGTGAAGGAATTTAAAAGAAATTTAATACAAAGTTGTCTAGTTTTTTTGTCACAGAGGAAATGAATCTAATCTGACAGAATTCTAGTGAAGGAAACCCTTCGGCAAACTTGTTTTACATTCGTAAAAACCACGTAATCTACTGTTTATGCCTAAAACTGCCGAAGTGTAAATATTTTGAGCAAAGTAACAGCTACTAACACCGCCTTGTAACTTTTTTAAATCGCTTATTGAACTCGTGTTTTTACGACTAATGTGTTTCTCTTTAAAACGAAAATGAAATACAACATAAAAATGTAATTGCTTGGGGTTTTTTGTATCAAGTCTCTTCAACAGTCGGAACAATTCGTTTTCTAAGCCACAGACATTTTTAATTTACAATTTTAGAGAAATTGTTTTATTGCTAATATTGGGCCGGGGGTAACGGCTTACTCGATTTTCCGCAAGAAGATTTTTGGATTTAGCGACGTTCAAGTAGATTTATTGAGTATACATAAAATAGTTTGTTACTTCAACAATATTTATTTATTTTAACTTTATACGTATTTCGACTTGCTTACATGCCATTGTCAAACGTTATATTAAAAAGTAAACAGTTAGTGTTGGTATAGCAACAATAGAAATTGGTAATTTGATTTCGCTAATCGTCTGCAGATAAAAAAGTAAAGTCGGTGGCACTACACTCCAATGAGGAGTTTGGCCTGCAATGCGGTGGGTCAGGGCCACCGGACCATCGCTTACGATACCCTGCCGTCTCCTTGCACTCTTGTATGAAGTACGGGGTGGTGTGGTAAGCACCACGCCTTAGACGGCTGCCCTACTTCCCTCACCCCTCCAGGGGTTTGGTTCCCAATTTTTAAATAACGACTGGGTAGGCCGCCCGCCAGGCATCCAGCCTCAGATTTGAACTAAGTGCCCTAACCACTCGACCACTCTGGCGCCCCTCTGCAGATGACTTGATTTCTTATTCCAAAACGTCTAATAGAGATCAATTTGCTCGTTCATTAACGGTGCAGTTTTTAAATGTTTGTGAATTTCAAAAGCTTCTAGTATATCTAATTGACGTTTATCATCACAAAAGTGTAAACATTTAATAGTGTTATTAGATGTCATTGAATGATTGTGTTCTAGTAAGTGTTTAGCGTAATTGGATTTATGTGGGCGTTTGTATCTGTAACAACGTACGTGTACTTTATACCCAATATAAAAATTTCTAATTGTCTGTTATAGAAACCGAATGACAGCGCGAACAATTAAATTTGTAAATGCCTGATTAAAGCATATCATCCGTTTTTTATTTTACATTAAAAAAAGTCTGCAAAATGTTTTTAGTTGTTTTAAAACTTACTTTATATTTATTTGTTTTGTTCACAAGTTTAGCAATTTTGTTTCTGATTTGTCTCCAAAATATGGGATTGAAGCATGGCTAATTTTAATCTTTTTCTTGAATTAATGTATCAATAAGTTAGTATTATGACCGTTACTATAGGTACCATGTGACACACACACATTGTCCTTTGTTTCTCTAGCTATATTTCTGAAATTTGGAACATTGAATATGCTCACTAGACGGCACTTTCTGTCATATTTGGAAAAAAAAATTAACTTCCGGTTTTTCCGGACTTTCGATTTTCAAATGGGACACCCTGTATATTATTACATTTTTGAAATCTTCGTAATTATCTGGGGACACCCTGTATATTATTACATTTTTGAAATCTTCGTAATTATCTGAATCCATATATGCAATTTGTTTAATAATTGAAATTTCTCTTTTATAATTACATTCATTTAAAGCGATCGTTGAAAAGCGCTATGTATCAGGGACCTGTATGTTGCTAATTTATGTGTTTTATGATGACGCAGAATCGTGTGGTATTGTAATGTAACTGTTTGTGTAGGTTTTCTATAAACAGAATATTCAAGTTTATTATTTGAATTAATTTTTATGATTAAATCTAAAAAGTAAATGGACTTATTTTGTTCAGTTTCTAGTGTAAATTTTATGTTTGGGTGTAAGCTGTTAATAAAAATTAAAAATTCATTGATTAATTCAATTGAACTAGAAACATAGAAACGACCCCCCGTTGGGAAAAGACGTATAGCGTGTATCGTTTTGGTCGTTCACCTGAACAGTTTAATTGAATAATTACCAAAAAACGACTTTGCAAAATCGATTTTCGGCTTTCAGCGGTTAAACATTGCCGTAACGAAATGCTTAGACATCATAAAACCTGATAACTCTAGCAAAAAATAAGGGGGGTGGCGAGGGGTGCTCTACTTCAATCTAGACGCGCTCAATAGAGGAGCTTAGATTAGATGTCTATTCTACGCATGTTAAAATTTTCTAAATTATGAATTTGTTTTAATTTTTTTAATTTACAAAAATTTCCAAAACTAACAGTTTTCAAACAGGTCCCTAAAAATTCAAACTTTCTAAAATAATTTCAAATTTTTAAAAAAATCTAATGCTTGAGTTTTTCAAATTTTTAAAACTTTCGAAAGATTTAAAATTTCCAAAAAACCATAATTTACGAAATATTTCAAAAAATTTCAAAATTTCCAAATAAGCCAGGAAAGTCATGTGGCAGTTGCCAGACAGCTTTTTTCGTTAAAATCACGAAATCGTTAATTTTAATGGAATCAATACTTTCTTACACAAAGTAGGTACACATCTAACTACGGATATTATAGGTTGTGTTTGAACTTTTGTATTAATTTCGCTTTGGAAAGGATGCCGGTTTGTTTCCACGCGTTTTTGCGTTACCATTACCTTAATTACTCGTTCGTTACAGCATCAAGTTAAATCACGCCTGTAAAAACGTACGTTATTAGGCCTTGTGAAACTAGCATTATTTTATGTAAGTACATAATAACATAATCGTCTTCTCTAACACACTTCTTTAAGTAAAGGTTAAAAAAATTTATGCTTAGTATATTTAAATATATGTATACTTGTGGTTAATTACAGTGGTAGCACGAGTACTATCAGTAGTGGAGGTTTTGTACAGATTATGTGGTTAGTATCGACCTTCTAGATGAAAACTAAAAATATTTTATTAGGCTATTCATATTTGATGTTATGTAAAAAAAAAAGATCGGTTACAATCGTACAACGACGGCGAATCTAGTCGCTGCTGTTTACCTTGAATATAACCTTTGTCCCAAACTTGCATGCAAACAATCAATACTTACCCAAAAAAAACTAGCTCTAAACTAGAGCTTAGCACAGTTTGCTATTCATGACTGGTTTATCTAATCGGGTCTATTAAATAATTGCTGTTTTCGTTAATAGACCCACCAACAATCAGTCCCACTGCCATTTTTTTCATATTAGAAAGTTTGTGAATGAATACGAAATCGTTGGCAGCTTCCAACAGACATTCCGTTTTGCAATGATAGTGAAAATAGCAACTTGTGTCGAAATTTGAAGCAAACGGACAGCTATTAGAAGATAATGAGCCTAACGAAAGCTAAAAATAACGTGGAAAAATATCCACACTCAAGTCCGTTATCTAATGAGTAGCTCGCACGAACATATTTTTTTGAAAAGCAAATTTTTCGTTGTCGATAGATAAAATAAGGTGTTTCACGGTGACATTTTTAAAATTGCACGCGTCATGAACATTTGTTAGTCCAACATTTTATTTTTACTTGTGCCTGATTGAAGGTGCAATAAAAAATAAACTGTTTTTAGTTGACTTTCACTTGCACTTGCAGTGTACATGTTTTCTTGGAATTTTTAAAGCAGCTGATCATGGGCTAAATTAAAAAAAATAAGTTGTGAAAGATTCTAACTCTACATAGAAATACGTTTAATATTTTTGTTGCGTCGTCTGTAGTGTTAATTCGTCGTCTAAATCAATTAAATGTATGGCATTAAAATAGTTTTCGCATTTGTATTTCATACAGACACTTGACATAATTAGCTATTGATTATGGGGAGGCGCAAAGCACGCCCAACCATTTTGTAATAGTGTGATTTTTCAGCTCTCCAGTGGCGGCTCGGTAAAAGAGGCAACGTGGGCCACGTCTCCCGTATAAAACGCCCAAATCAAATAATATTAGACACAACATACTCCACTTCTTTAAAACGCATCATGCAGTTTAAGTCTTGCTACAGCGTGGTGACCAGAAGTTCAGATATAAGCGTTTCAGACTGGCACTGTTGTTTTTAGGACGAAACAGCGGCTCTGTAAAAAACAAGATGAAACATCCAAAATTATCGTGGCAGATTATACGTCCATCTATTCCATGTTACAGTTTTGCATTCTTATTGCAATGTATATACAGTGAGTGTTTCTTTTATGTATACATATCAGCTATGTATACTTTTATAAAAACATGTCAATGCATTGTTTTACTGCAATCTATAGGCAACCAACTATACACATAATAATAGAGAGAGAAAGGTTATTCCTCATAGTGCGAGGTTATGTTCAATGAGTATGTTTGTGAATAAAACGCAAAATTATTTGAATATCAAAATTGTTTTAATAAAACTATTATTTTAAAAACATAAACTATCAACAATACACAAATTTTATGCTAAATTCAAAAAATCAAAACTAATTGCTTTTAATTTGACATTAAACAATTTGATTGCTGTTTCCACAGCAGACTATTCTTTTCAAAAATTGAAGCTTTGAAATGTAGTGTATAGTTGGTTGCCTACAGATTGCAGTAAAACAATGCATTGGCATGTTTTTTATAAAAGTATACATAGCAGGTATGTATGCGAAAAAGAAAAACTCACTATATATGTTATCGTATAAGCAAACGTTTCTGCTGCATTACAAGGTCGCATGCCGGCCGGGTCCAAATGCATATGAGAATATTGGTGAACTTTAATTAAAAAAAAGTTTGTTGGTTCGGAGGTTCGGGTATGCTTAAAGATATCTGCTATAGAAAAATTAATTCTGTAAACAATATTTTAAGTTTAAAAAATATTGCGCAGTTGAATCTTCAAATAAATAATATCTGCACAATCCCCCCTAACTTTAAAATTAATTAATGATTATAAAAAATAGAATAACTGCCAATGTTTTATACTAATGTGTACCTATACATCTGTGAACTGTATTTCCGTGTGCGAAGTGAGATGTGCTGCATTTTGTTTTATTTTTTTAATGGATTGCGTTGCGTCTCTGTTATCCTAGACTGGTGTTAAAAAATTTAAAACGTTTAAGTGGGAAGGTAAAAACATCATTCAAGTCATCGACAATTTGAATGACTTAGGGATTGGCAATTTTGCGAATGAGAAAAAAAGGCGTATGGGTTTAATTTATAGAACTGTTTAAATTTGTGTCGCCCCTTCGTAGTGAATATTCACGAGTCTTCACTCACCTTTATCTAGGCTAATCTGATTTGTTCAATATCACAAATCGAAAATTAGAATTGTGGAAAATAACGAATACTTCCAGAATGTGGTTACAATCGAAGGTATAGTAATTGAGGTTCGTTTGTTTGCTCATATTACTGGAACGCTAGTCCGATTTTGATGAAACTTGTGTTCATGGGAAATAAGTCTCAAAAGCATTGAAAATTATAATCAGAAATCAAACTTTATTTTTAACCGACTTCAAAAAAAGGAGGAGGTTCTCAATTCGTCTGTATATATATATATATTTTTTTTTATGTATGTTCGGGCATAACTTTTTTGTTTATGAACCGATTTTAATGATTTTTTGGTGTTGGGTTCAGTATAGTTCCAAGGTGGTCCCATTATAATTTCATTGGTATTGGAGCTTGAACTTCGAAGATACTCCTCAAAATCTATTTTTTTAACGGACTTTTTTAGTGTTTCCGTATTTCATCTTCCGTTTCAACTAGCAATCGTTTCCTCATTCGAGAAGCACCCTTACTAAGTCTGCCCATCACTTAAAATTGTAAAATAAATAACTTTTAAAAAAAAGAAAACCGACTTCAAATAAAAACACAAAAGTGACATAAGTTAACTAAAAAGCAAAAAATAAATGTTTTTTATACAACAGTTTAATACTTATTTGTTGTTCCGTTTAATGTAATTAAGAAATTGTTGTTTATTATATAATTATTAATGGTTTTATAATTTTTAAGTCGGTGCCCAGTAAAACATAAAATTTATATACCTTGCTACAATAACAAATTAGATTCGAATTTTTATGTTTTACTTGGCACCGACTTAAAAATTATAAAACAATTAATAATTATATAATAAACAACAATTTCTTAATTACATTAAACGGAACAACAAATAAGTATTAAACTGTTGTATAAAAAACATTTATTTTTTGCTTTTTAGTTAACTTATGTCACTTTTGTGTTTTTATTTGAAGTCGGTTTTCTTTTTTTTAAAAGTTATTTATTAATGGAAAAATCCGAATTAAATATATGAAAGTAGCGTCTGATAGAAAAAATCGTTAAGGCAAATTGAATGCTTTCTTTAGAACTCTATAGTTTTCAAAATATTGACCGCTAAAATTAATCCTCTAGTTTCCTTGTGACACCAACGTCTGAATTATTTACATTGGAAAATGAATGCCCTATACAGCTTTTTCTTGTATTTGTTTATTTATTGTCGCCGTATTTCTACTACTAGGGCTTATCGCCACCTTCAGAGGAATAACCTCAATTGAACAGTCCCCAATTGATCAATTTCAAATTGAGCGATCCCCAGTCCCCGACTCGGCCGGCGGTGACCCAATTGAGCGATTGATCCGGTTGAACTGTCCCCCATTGGTCGTTACCTTATTGACCTGTGACCCATTTAAGCAATCATTAAATAATACAAAATATAAAAATGAAGAGGTTATATCTTTATTTAGATAATTGAAATATGCAATGACTAACTTCAGTTTCCGGTTTCTTTTAAAAAACTCTCGCATCCAATGAATTTTCGTTGTACACGAGTACTCCGAATTTGATTAAAATAAATTGCTTTATTTCTATTCTTTGTATTATTTAATGACAGCTTAATCGGGTCACGGCTCAATTGGTTCACCGCCGAGTCGGGGACCGCTCAATCGGGACCGCTCAACTGGGAACCGCTCAATCGAGATGAAATCGGTTCAGACGGTATGCACTATATCGGAAATGTTGCCGGACTTCTGTTATCTTTAACATGTAACCATCAATCAAGGGGACGACTCGGTTTTACATATCTTCCGAAAGATGGTACAGTGACAATTGCATTTGCTTACTGTATATCATAGCATGGGGGAGATTTCAACTCGATCTATCCAAGTCAAAGGCAAACGTGCATGCCACTAGCGACTAGAGCTAGACTATCAGCGCTGGCTTTTTATATTGCATAAACGGGGGATGAAAAAAATTCGTTTAAACTAGTAGCTCATCAGTAACTGTGGAATAAGTTTCTACATCAATTTTTTAGTTGTACTAATTTTTGAGGGGCTACGCTTCCCCCTCTCTCAATGTTGAGGCTGATATATTTCCAATTTATATTTGTTCGTGTAAATCATAACATCGGTATTTATGCTTTTGTTTTGGGACTTATTTTATATTCTTATAGGCATACCGAGTCTAAGTGATATACTAGCAATGACGCACAACTTGCTATAGCGTTGTAAGCGTCTTAGTGTTAAAAGAGTTGTCTGATCTTTAGTAACTGTTGGTTTTCTAACGTTAATGCTGATATACATATACTTTCTAAAATATAAAAACTATACATTTTTAAAGTATGGAAAGTCGAACGTCTTATTTTTTTTATTACGACGCTGTCCCTTTTACGGAGAAATTTGTAATGTAATATAGCGCCAAAAGGATTTCATTTTTTTCTCCTGGTGATACAAGACTCGATATTACACCGACATTTATTGAATTTTTCTAAAGATATTGCAAAAAAATGAAATTACTTTCTGTTATAGTAATTTAATTTCAAAATATATGTACAATGTCTAGAACAGTATTTCCAGTTGATTGAATTTACACTACATTGTCAATTTCTTACTTCCCTTCTGAAAACCTACCTTTGTCACTGCGTCTTCCCCAAGGCTCTGAAAACGTTTTTCTTGTAATATTAAATAAAATTGTTGTCATCCCATCCAAGTTGCGTTATATTTTGACATACATCACCATCATATAAATGTCGATCTTGCGTTTTTGCGCTTGGCTGAGTATGTGATGTATATCGAGGTCACCTCTCTTCCGTATTTCATAATGATATATATATAGACATCTGGTTGAATGGTAGTAATTTACTTTTTCTGTTATCTAAAAAAATTATAAAAAATTTGGGAAGTATGTTAATTATATGATTTATGGACACGAGTTGAAAGAAACTTACAAAGGAGCCTCACCATTTTCTTTTTCTGTTCACAGTTAAGATTGATTGCAAATGAAACTGATTTGTAATATTGAAATATTCAAAAATTAATTTCGTACGTAATCGTAAGAGACGCTCACATTTAGAACAACAACATATACAGGGTGCTGCAATTGAAATGTTATAAGTCGATATTTTCTTATTTTATAAGACGGAATATATTAATAAGGCTGATGGTGCATTTTGAAAAGTGGTGTATGATTTTTTATATTTTGTTAATATCTGCATTAAAATACACTGTGTCTATAAAGTAACCCCCCCCCCCCACAACTAACTTTTGAACGACTTGATATTTTACCACAAAATTTGGTGTGCTTTAATGGGAAATTAAATACTATTTTTTAGACCATATTTAAATTTTGTATCATTCAAAATGGCGACTGGGCGCCATTTTAAATTTTAAAATAGAAAGGGGGGGTCGAGTGACACCTCATTTGAAAGGTCTTTTAGTTATGCGCCTGATCCTAGAGTTTGAAAGAAAAATATTGAGCCATAACAAAATGATAATGTTTGAGCATCAAGAAGTCTATTTAAAAAAACTAACATTTAAGCAGAAAGAAATAAAATTAAGTGTTCGAAATGTTCACCATTCACTTCTTGGCACACAAAAAGTCGGTTTTGAAATTCCTGCCTTACATTTTCATAAGTTTTTGGAGTGATATTTCTGCAAACTTCTGTAATGGGTTGATCCAGTTCTTCAACTGTTCCTGGACGGGTTTTGTATAGAAAAATATCTAAGGAAGTTAAATCTGGGGAGTGAGCCGGCAATTCTACAGGCCCCCGCCTACCAATCCATCTTCCAAGAAAATGTCTGTTGAAAAAGTCAGAAATAGGCCTATAATAATGAGGCGGCGCACCGTCTTGTTTTCAATATTATTTCCAGCCACCTAAGTTATTTCTGGGAAAATTTTGTACTGCAAATGAAAAAGTGGACTACTGGATAAAAAAATCAAAACAATTTTGAATTGAGTGAGTGCATTTGTTTAAAATCCGCCATTTTGTTATGGCTGAATATTTTTCTTTGAAACTCTAGGATCAGACGCAGAACTAAAAGACCTTTCAAATGAGGTGTCACTTGGCCCCGGATAAAAAATCAAAGCAATTTTGAATTGAGTGAGTCCATTTGTTTAAAATCCGCCATTTTGTTATGACTGAATATTTTTCTTTGAAACTCTAGAATCATACGCAGAACTAAAAAAACTTTCAAATGAGGTGTCACTCGACCCCCCCCTTTTCTATTTAAAAAAAACATTCACATTGAATGACACAAAATTTAATTTTTGGCTAAAAAATAGTATTTAATTTCCCATTAAAGCACACGAAATGTTGTGGTAAAATATCAAGTCGTTCAAAAGTTAGTTAGGGGGGGGGGGGGGTTACTTTATAGACAGATGGTATATATCGTTCCATTTAACATTTTCAAGTTGCCCTCGACCGCTTAAAATAAGATGGTTTTTAAAAACACGCCATTAGCGCCCTCTTCATCCCATAAAATAAAAGTGAATATTACAGCAGCACATCGGTGTGTCCATATTTTACACTCGCTCTGTATATGCATTTAGAACAAACATTTTTGGTATATCGTTCTAAATTAGTTAGGTATGTAGTGCATATGTACACTGGCACTAAATAATTCAGCTCAATTAGAGACGGTGCTTTGTTGTTTGTTTTATGGCAGCTAAATGAAATTTGTTTGATATGGATTTGTAACGACATACTCATTATATTCAATTAGTAGACAGTAATTGGTATTTATGGTGTAGAATTTAAATGCAAGGTCTTGGTCTTGCATTCGTATGCACATTCACTTGCTTTATTGCCAGGACCATTAGGTGGATAACCCCTATTTAGATTTATTTATAACAGAAGAAAGTTATGTAAAGTAAATTGGTTTGTTTTATAGTGGATTACAGAATATTTAATTGTCCGACTGTTTAATCTTTGTTTCTATGTTATATTTCTCTTCTAACGTCATTTGTCACGTTTCAGATAAATTAACAAAAGTGTAATCGTCGGAATCAACAAAACCAAAACTTAACCAGTATAACTTTATTTTCTAGCGGCTATTGATTAATGATCACATATAATATCCACTAAAAACAAAAAACACTAATAATGTTCTCAAGAAAAAATCATTGACTTCTAAGTGTTTCAAATATTATATTGTTTTAACACATTTTTTTATTTTATACAGGTGGAGATGGAACGTATCACTTCAAGGTGTTGGTGCCGAGTGTGGCAGCAGGTGCAATTATTGGAAAAGGGGGAGAAACGATTGCACAATTACAAAAAGACACGGGGGCACGTGTTAAGATGTCCAAATCACATGACTTTTACCCTGGTGAGTAGAATTCAGAATAAGGAAATTTTTTGTTACTAATTATTAATTTGATACTGCAAATTTGTTGATTCTAAAAATGGTTTGAATAATTAACTCTAATCCTTACTTTACATAGGTAATAAACATCTGTATCTACGACTGCTTGGATAAGCACTTATTATGTCATTCATTTGCGTTAGGTAATGAAGTTCATTATCTCACTTGTGAGATAATAGATTCATCATCTAACTCATTTTATTTACACAAACAAAACTGAAGCTTTCTTTATAAGAAAACTGACTGGTTGCCATAGTATTGAACAAATCGAATCTATATCGTTCCTTTGATTTTAAAACAAAAACATTTTAAAAGTGACATTTACAAATAAATTAATGCGAAATATCAAATATCATTTCAAACAAAAAAAAAACATTAAAGGGGAATTACACTAGTAACGCCCTCTATTATGTGCGGCGAGGAAAAGTTGCAAAGCAACAAACCGGCAAAGTTGCGATCGGAACCGGCTAAGCAAGTATCTGCCATCGCACCGGCCTCTAAGCACAAAACACAGAAACGCCCGTGTGGCCGGTGCGATCGCAGATACTTGCTTAGCAGGTTCCGATCGCAACTTTGCCGGTTTGTTGCTTTGCAACTTTTCCTCGCCGCACATAATAGAGGGCGTTACTAGTGTAATTCCCCTTTAATGTTATACTTTCTGGCATATATCTGCTTGCTTGCTTTTGGTTTCAATTATGGTTAGAATTATGTCCACCTGATGAGTTCAAATAAGAACGAAACATGTAGTGGTCTATTCTAGCCATAATTGAAACCAAATCTCTTCTTTCTTAAAAAAAAAAATCGATTTTTAACCAATTTTGAGCAGTCGTAGATAAAATTTTGTATGTCACACGTGGGATGATGCATTATTGTGGCACTTGCTTGATTACACGACTCGGTCTACGACCTCGTCGTGCAACTTTTAAACTCTCGTTATAATAACGCCGTTATCCCACTAGTAACATAAATAATTATTAAAGTGTAAACGCGAATATGACCTAAACATTGAGGATATACATTTTCAAAACTTTAGCAATACCGTACGTACGAATAAAGCAACAAATTGAAAATTTATGTTGATTTATGTTGCTAAAGTTTCACTTGTGTAACATTTATGCAATTTTTATTTTGTATACATTATGAGATAAGAGAGTATGCGTGAGGTTCATATTAAGCAAAATGTTTTACATAAAGTTTCTGACGTAATTCTGTTTGGGTGGCGTCTGTGCTATCATTTTTATTTATGTAATATCCTTTGAAATTTAATTTTATGTAGTTGTGGCCTTTTCATGCAACAAACCTGTGAATAATAACAAATATTTTAGAATAAAACTGTTATTATAAAGATTCAGTAGGTTTGGCTTTTAAAAATAACGGGTTTTTCTTTCTTGAAAATTGTTTTCAAAACGGCTATTTACTCGAAAGCGAATTATCAGATCGGGATGAATTTTAATATAAATGCTGTAAGTCTAAGGGTACATAATGTTGCAAGCTAAACGAACTTTTGGAATTACTAAAACTGTGAAGTGAAAAAGATATCAAAACTTTGACTTTTTAAAAGACGCGCACTGCTTAAAAACTAGCCACATGATTTTTTTTTATTTTGTACATTTATAGAGCTATCTATATATCTATATCTATAATTTTGTTCGTGTGCCAGTCCGCGTGACGCTTTTGACACCTTCTATGAATTTTTGAAAATCGAAAATTTCCACCCCCTTATTTAATATACGGGACTCACAAAAAAATTACGTTTAGGCTAAATAACTTACGAGTAATAGTAGAATAAAATCCTCAACTTAATTGTCAAATACAGCAATAATGTGGGGGGGGGGGGTGATTCTCTTCAGTCTCCATCTAGTTTTAAGTGCACGAATTTGTTCTTCCGTTTTGGGCTTCTTTAATTCCAAGCAATCTTTTTCTAAAAAAATCGCCTTTCTTTACTCAAAAACTGAGAAAAAAATTTTGCGCGCTATCAGTTTACTTTACAATATGACTCGCTCTCTCCCATGCATTGACCGAAGTCTTTCTGCATGTGACCGAAGAACACACACACAGCTGCTTGTCGACCTTTGCTTCACTATTCATAGTCAATGTTGGGGCGAAACACATTAATAATAAGATACTTTTGAATATATGATAAGTAACAACATCTAAAGTATAGGAAAGTCCAGGCGAAGTGCTTCGCTCATTTTTTTTCAGGAAAATGTCGAACCGAAAATTTGTATATTGCAGCAAATAACAATACGTACTTACTACTTTGTGTCGGCGTGCTAGCCTTTTTGGTGGGCCGGTAGCTTTGTAGCCAGAACTACGATAATATTCAGTAATTATCGTCTAGCAATGTAAATGAAAACTGCATGACCATTAGAGAGTAGGTCAAAATATATACTGTGAACTTGTATAGTGTGAGTGTGTCAGAATCAGCGACAGTAATGTGTCGTAATTTGAGTTATGCCGAATAGGAAGAAAGAAGTGGGCTCTCTTACATTTATTATATATAATATACAAAATAATCTAGATAGTAAATGAAACGTGTCTGCTTGAAGAAAACTCTGGATACATTTATAGGAATGGGTAGGCGGGAACCTATAGATCCCGCTTAAAAAAAATATTGAATAAATAATTTTAGAAAAAAGTTCACTGGAATATCCTGAAACACAGACATAAATGTTAGCCTCAGCTTTTTTGTTGGCATGCGTGACGATTGTGTAGTGTGTTGGTCAGCTGAAGTGTTATGAAGCTGCATTTTCCAATTAGCGATATACTTGCATTTTTGTTATGTCCGAGTAAATGGTAAAATGCTACTACTTCTGCTCGCTGGTATGTTTTCAATGTGCCTGGAACGTAGCGGAACAGTGACTTATTAGCGCGCCACAATGTGTCCACTATCCATTATTTATGTGACCTATGGGTTCCCCCCTCTCATTTCACAAAGATATTTCTCTTTAATATTAATTAAAATTTCCGATATATACGTACGGTAAATGTTATTTGTTAACGTAATTCAAACCGAAATTTGAAATAGCATGAAACCGTAATCGAAAACGTAACCAAAATTTAATACAATTTGAATGACCGAAACCGCAACGTTATTTTATTTCGGTGTACGTCTCTGCCGAGAAGCAACAAAATATAGCTAAGAAAATAAACCACGGAAAAGGAGCAGCTTTAAAAAATCCTGATGTGGGAAAGAAAAGGAACAAAAGCATGTGGAGATTTAGAGATTCTCGAATTCTTTTTCGTCGAACACTTTTTAGTCAACAAATTTTTAGTTGCCTTCTGTTTTGCAAGATCTTTCACTTACTTTTTGTTTTTTTGTCCTGTACTTTTAGACGTTCCTCATCAGTCATCACCTAGAAAAGTACGCAATCGTACTAGGTGTTTAGAAATTTAATATTATACAGTGTGTCTACTTAAGTTGGCAGCATATGGAAAACTTTTTTATTATTAGTTTTGGGAAAAAAGTTATTCTTTATGAAAAGTTCTGCATGGTCTGAAACTTAAAATGCAACTATCAGATGTCAAATTTTCTTAGTCATATACGGGATTTGTCACAAAATATGAATTTTGCTTAAGAGTAAAGTGCCTTTTTGTTTGACAATATCAAAAATTGTTATAAAGAAAAGTTATTCAGAATTGAAAACTAAATTTAAATATACAGTCGTGTCTACCTATTGTTAAAAATATGATTTTGTAATTTTTCTCATTTTCTACCCTATAACAGTGATACATGCACTGCACATTGATATTAATACATTTCTAATTAAAGTTGCCATGACAGTGACATGTCTGTCATTGAACGTCTAATATTACTATAAGTAAAAATGCCGGTGACATTGAGTTTGGAAGAAAAAATAGAAATTGTGTTAATTGTGGGTGACAATTATAAAACGTATCGGGAAGCAGCTGAAATATTTAATAACAGATATCCAGGCAAAAATGTACACAATATAAATGAAAACTATGAAAAAATTCAAAACATATGAAGATGTTAAAAATAAATTCAGTAACAAACGTCGAAAACTCGTTGCAAGTGAGGACATGACTTTAAATCTAATGTTATCTACAGTAGAAAATCCTAAATATTCGCTGCGCAAAGGTTATCAAACTTTTAATGAATATAAGAGATAACTGTTTATTACTAAGATGTGCAAAATTCATATTTTCTGACAAACCCTGTATATGACTGAAAAAATTTGACATCTGATGGTTGCATTTTAGGTTTTGAACCATGCAGAACTTTTTATGAAGAATAACGTTTTTTCCTAAAACTAATAATAAAAAAGTTTTCCATATGCTGCCAACTTAAGTAAACACACTGTATATTGTTTTATTTTTCTTTTCTGAACTAACACTGTAACTTATACTAATGCAATTAGACAAATAGCAGGCAATTAAGTGCAAAGTTAATTAATTTGAGTTGTTGTAGTTGTGTAACATCTTTCCACTTGTTAGTCAACAACAATTGAACTTTAGTGGTATATGAGTGTTCCTCAAGTTCGACTGTTTGTACTGTTATCTAGTAATTTGGTTGTAGAAGCGACTTATAGTCAAAGGGCAATTCTACAAATGAAGTTGCAAGAGTATTGTAATTTCTGATGTCAATCATTGATAAAGTATGCCTTGATGTCAATAGTTCACGGACGTGTTTTATTAACTTAGTTTATTGTTACCGTGTGAACAAAAAAAACGTCTAATGTGTAACGTATTTTCTTACCTCTCAAATAAATTATAAACTTTGCTGAAGTATATCATTTTGATTATTATTATTAATACCAAAGGTGATGGCTAACGTAACGCTAACCACGAGCTAGATTAATATATCACCCTATAATACTCAACCCTGCTATGTGTAGTTATACTGAATTATTGCTAGAGGTCAAAATAATTCACACATACATTAACCTCTCTAGTGTCTTGTTATAAAAAAAAATGTATTGTAATGTTAATATTAGAAGTTGAATTTTAATTTAATACTTATCGTAGTAAGGGAAAGTTTCGACTGCAAAATATTCTATAGCTGCAGATTTCTAATTTGTGAGAAATTGCCTTCCTTATGTTCCATATTTCATTGTGGGCAGTCCTTGAATTTTAAACTGTAATTATATTTTATAATGTGACGCCTAGCTGTGAAATATGTTCATAAGTCATAACCATAGTTCTTTAATAATACCGTTCTGTTTGTGATCTTTAACAACCTGTTTCGATCATTAGCACCTTTAACATTGTTAATGGCAACGTGGAATTAATTCTAATCATGTCAGAAACATAACCATTTTTAAAGTTATACAAGGACGAAGAGAGTCTGCATATGTTAAAAACAACGATATTTAGTGTAGAACATTCTTTACTTCGTTAAAAACTGTATGAAATTCCCTATATTACTTTGTATTGTACCACCTCGTATCTTTTTACTTTCGTACGGAAAGTACATGTGTTGAACCTCTAGGAACCCAAAAAAGTGGTTTTTGAAAAATGGCTGTTGGTGGGTCTGTGGATTGGGTATGTTAGTGGGTATGTCGGTGGGTATGTCAGCTTCATAACTCCCAAACGGATGGTCTGATCTCCATGAGCTTTGGAATGTAGGGTTATATCAAAACTTCATCGTGAATTGAGCTTTTAAGAAAATCTGAATCCGCAAGCGGAAGTTCAACTAAAAAAATATCGAAACTTTTGAGTTTTGACTATTTAAAACTAATATTGTTCTAAAACTGGCCATGCGATTTTTCTTAATTCTATAGGCTAATAGAGTTAGACAGTAGTTACAATTTGTACCAATCCGCCATTTGCTCTGTGATGCCTTCTATGAATTTTTGAAAAACGCAAATCTTTACTTTAATGAACGGCAGACGATAAAAAATGTCTACTTAAGCAAAATTTCTCATGAATAATAGTATAATTAGATTCTCAACGTAATTTTATTAGTGCAGCAATATTGAGGGGGCTTAATTGTTCCCCGCCCACTAAATGTTAGATGAACGAATTTGTTCTTCCGGTTTTGGTTTTCTTTAATCCCAAGAAATCTTTTATGTAAAATCAAAAATACGTTTTCTTTTCACAAATTTTTTGAAAATTTTGATTACCCATAGTACGACCACAGTCTATTAGACTGTGTTACAACGTGCAGCTGATTGTGCCGTCATATCTACTACGATATACTCGACGTTAGATGTAAGTAAGCGCGGTATGTATAGGTATTTGCATCTCAGGGGGGTATCTCATCTGGTAATCCCTGTTTAAAAGCTTAAAGCCCAGGCAGATGTTAAACGCAGGTAAATTGAACATGTTTCATTAGATTAGGCATTTAGGTTTAAAATAACTTAGAACTCATGCAAGCTAACCTTTAAAAGATAATTTTTTAACCATTTCTATTGAATCTACTTGAATAGTCCGTATTTTAGCATGTAAAGTTAAACTATGGCAAATATTGCCCCTCCCCCCAAATTATATTAGAGCAAAATGGCGAAAGGGGTAGTGTTTTCCGCGTTAAAAACTGCATCAAATCAACAATTTACTCTTTTAGATATTACAAGTATGTTATTTTTGATCTTATAATATACTTAATTATTATTTAATACCATCTAATTAATAATGTAATCTAGTCCATAAATGTTGTGAAATGGCGTAATAGAGAGCTGCCTTTGGAGCCAAGGGTGAGGGTTCGGGCCTCGAAAGTCTTTATATTGTTATCTTTTATAGTAAAATTATTATTATGAAACAAATATTGAAATAACAATTAACACAAATAATTTACTAATAAAAAACTATTGACTTTTCCGAAGACTGAACCATCTTCTCGTGGCTTCAAAGACCTTACCGTGAGGCTATTCGGCTCTTAATTACGTTATTTCACTCCTTTACATTATTAATTAAATGGTATAATTTAATAGTACAATTAACTTATAAAAACCAGAACATTAAGCACGAAAGGCAATTAATGACGCATTCGATTATGATCACATGGGCAGAAATGAATAGAAATACACCAGAGAGATGATATACGGACAAATTAAATTCTCCATGTTGTTCTACCATGTATAGTATTTTCCGTGGGACACCCGGTATTATCGTTACCGCCCCCATGCTCAATTGCATTGGTAATTGAAATATTTATATGTCGGGTGTCGGCCCCAAGCGGAGCGCATTTATACTGTGTGCAACGTGCAGGGGATTCTATTGGTAATCTATTTTTTTTAATCAATGCTTTTCTTTTGCTATATAATTAACGATTTTAGGTTTTGGATTCTTTAAAACGTGATAAAAATGAAATTTTACAAATAAGTCCTAACGCAAGCAGGACATCGGTACGTCCAATTAATAAATGATTGGGTTCTAAACAATTTTACTGTAACACTTGCTTTTCTTCTTTCTGTATAACTGGTACATCAGGTTAGTATCTTAATATAAAACAACTTTTTATCTTTATCTTATTATTGAACCAGGAATTTCATTCTTGCACGGTCGTAAACAACTATCTAATTATTATGCTAATGGGGGCACTTGTTTATTGGATACTTGCAATTTCTATTTCCTCGTAAGATATGAGTTTATAAAATCGAGAACTGCTGGAGGAAGTTAAGGGAGGATGTGGTGGCAGTGGCACTCAATATAATATTGTTTTGGCAGTGGATAAAATCCAGCAAAGTCTAACAAATAGGAAATAATAAGTATCTTTTTTATTTGTTTAAAACTTACAATTTCAAGCTTTTGACTTTGTTCAAGGAGACCCATGCACTAATACGAATTTACTACAAAACACACCTTGACTTTTTCTGATTTTCCTGGAATAAATTGGTTTTGCTTAAATTATGAATGTTAATTGCCTAAGCAAGACATCCAGCTAGTGGAACATAATGCAAATTTTGAAATAGGCACCGAAACCAGTTTGATCACTACACAGCACAGGTACAGCTTAACAGCTTCTTACATTGTACACCTTGGTTGGCGTGAATCTCAAACATGCAAGTTTCTGACTCATTTCAAAGTTTATTTTTAGATATTGCTTGCAAAAGCGTTAAAATAATTCTGTTTTACTGCCCATTTCCTATTGTACTAACCAACGCAGTAGTATGATTTGCTCCTAATTTTAAACCGTAATTCTGTGTTTCGCATGGTATATGTAATTTTAGGTTGCATCAGATCTCGTTCTACCGCAAAATTGCTAACGAACGTGTTTGCATATATCAAAGGTGGCTGCAAGAGCTATAAATATGCTAATCTTGCTAATGGTAACGTGTGTGTACAAATGGATGGTGCAAGAGGGTGATTGTGTAAAATAGAAAAATTATGAGATACGTATAACTAGGTATAGGTAAACAGTGAAATTACTCGAAACTCGATAGTCGGACTTAGCTAATGGTTTACTATTTAAAAATTACTACATTTATTTTTTTTAAATTATTTATAAATTGCTAACAATATAAGCAAATTAAAAAATATAATTATTTCATGTGTTTTGTATGAGGCGCCGCCGTGTGGTGTCTGAATATTATTTATTATATGAGAACGTTTTTTAAGAGAGAACATTTTTCAACAAAATAAAAGGAAAACATTTCTTCCTAGAAAAAAGTTCTCTTATAAAAATATTTTTTTATGTAAAAATATTTTTACGAAAAAAAATTTCTCTTGAATAAAGTTCTCTTAAAAAAATATTTCTCTTAAAAATAGTCCTCGAAAAATATTTCTCTCTTAAAAATAGAATTGCATCTCTTAATAATCCTATACAGGGTCGCTATTATGTATGGGACCAAAGCTCCCCTGGTCAAACGGTTTAAGATATGCGTTTCATATTTGGTATATGTTAATTTGGGATTATTTTGCATATTCTGAAGTAAAAAAAAATTTTTTTGCATATAGTTTTTAAGCGCGGCCGCCATCCTAAATTTTTTTAAATAGCAACCTAGGCTGTGTGGTACATCAATAGAAAGCTTATTTTTTTTTCTTTTCAGAAATATTAAACATGCATAGGGTTACATAAGAAAATAACGCAGAAAAATTAAAAAAAAACATTTGAGGCATGATTACATCGTTTAGGACTAACTTTTTTTTTTCAGGAAAATTCTTATTTTAAACAACATCGTGGTTCTGAAAAGAACCTTTTTTTTCATCGCACAGCAGTTTCGCAGAAGAAGATGGAGCGACCTACTTCGAGCTGGTGTACTTGGTTAATTCGTAACTGCACATTTACTCAAATCTAGTAACCATTGCATTAACAAAACGTCATAAATAAACAAAACACAAATAAGAATTAAAATTAATAGGATAACAAACAACATTTCTTAAATAAAAATGAAAATAACAACATTATTAATTAACAGTAGTTAAGAGAGGAGATGTTCAAATTGCTGCCCATTTACTTCTTGGAAATATTGAATGCGCTTTTTAAAATTGTCTTAAGAGTCGCGCAAAGAATTGCGAGAAATAGCACGAATACGATTTTTCAATTCTTCTAAATTGTCGGGTCTATTTAAATAAACGCGACTTTGTAAATGGCCTCACAAAAAAATCTAAAGGAGACAAATCTGGTGACCGAGCGGGCCACTCCACGGTTCCTCTTCTCCCGATCCAACGCCGATGAAAAATGTCGCTTAAATAATTGCGCTCTGCAAGTCCATAGTGGGGAGGCTGAAACCAGATGTTTACGTTGATTGCATTTGGGTTATCATGATTTGAAACAGTTCTATAATTTGAGGAATAATATTTTCCTGCAGCATTTGAAGATATCTCTCCGACGTAAGGTTGCCTTCAATGAAAAGTGGTCCAATAATATTGTGGCCAACGATACCAGTCCATACGTTTATTTTCTGGGGTCGCTGGGTGTGAACTTTTTCCATCCAATGGGGGTTGGTGTCAGACCAGTATCTACAGTTGTGCCTGTTTACAGATCCATTCAAACGGAAAGTAGCTTCATCCGAGAATACAACTGAATTGGCAAAATTGTCATTTTCAAAAATAACTTTCATTGCTCACTCACAAAACTCAAGCCTTCTGTAGAAATCGTCTTCTGCCAATTCCTGTGCTAAATGTACTTTGTAAGGGTAAAACTTATTTCTTTTTAAAAGTGCTTGAATGGAACGTCTACTCACTCATATTGTGGTTTAAGGCAAGTTGCTGCACAGACGTTTGAGGTTGCTCAACCACATCCAGTACTACCTCAAGGGAATTCTCTTCATTTGTGGCAGATCTTGGTCTACCAGATTTTGGACGATTTTTTACCCTTCCACTTTCAGTAAATCTTTCTAAAGTTCTACTTAGTGTAGATCTACTAATTGGATTCCGATCGGGATGTGCCTTATTAAATAAATGACATACCTCGTCGTGTGTTCATCTTCTGTCACCATAACCAATCATCATGAGAATCTCTATCCGTTCTCCTTCTGATAAACGATCCATATTGCAGAATTCTAAAGATTATTTGCCGGATAACACAACTACATGAAGAATTAACAATGTGTGATGTTTATTTTGTCACCTATCAAACTCTTACTACTTGTTTTTGCAGCGACGAATTAAGCATGCCTCAAATGTTTTTTTCTGCGTTATTTTCTTATGTAACCCTATACATGTTTAATATTACTGAAAAGAGAAAAAAATAAGTTTTCTGTTGATGTATCACACAGCCTAGGTTGCTATTTAAAAAAATTTAAGATGGCGGCCGCGCTTAAAAACTACACGGAAAAAATTCATTTTTACTTCAGAATATGCAAAATAACCCCAAATTAACATATACCAAATATGAAACGCATATCTCAAACCGTTTGAGCAGGGGAGCTTTGGTCCCATACATAATAGCGACCCTGTATAAATTGATAAGCTTTAGTGGTTAGCAAACTAGCAAGTGCTTGTATGTAAATAGTTTTTATTTTTTTTTCTGATAAATTGATATTTTTAAATACTTCTGCAGTAGCCAATTAAATATAATTTCAATTTTGACATCATGGTTAGCATAGAAACATTGTTTTTTATAAGTTGCTGATGTTTACTACACATTTTAAGATACCGTATACTAGAGAAATATTATACCGTTTTCAAGTTATTACTTATTCTTTTCTTTAATTCAGAAACAATGCTCTGTATATTTTAACAAGCCAATTGGTTTTGTTTTGAGTTTCCAATATGATACAAGCTGATTATTTGGAATTAGGTACAAAATAAGTTATTTATAATTCTACGTGGGAGTATTAAAATACTTTTAATGTTTGATCCCAGCACGTTTTTGCTTTAATTACAGAAATTTACAGCTCATTCCCATTAGTCACGTAACTGGAAGTTTACTGGCAGTAATTGGAAAGTTTCTCTCACAAAGTCTTCAGTACATCCCCTTGATGAGAATAAACAGCAACAAAACAACTCATAATTGATAATATCGGAAATTTAAAACTTTCTTCGAAGCTTGAACCATTAACATCATTTTAGGTCCCCCGAAAAAGATATTTAATCTTTTCGAAGGGTTTTCTTTCTTCCTCTTGTTTCTTTCCGTTAATAAATTTTCTATCAAGCGTTTGGAGACATTAAAATATATATTTTAAACATTTAGCAGGTGCTTTCTTTAGGGTAGTACTAAAGCACGCGATACTGTAAAAGGTTTTGCCGCATAAAAAATAATAAACGCAGGATACGTTTTTGATGACTGCTTAATATTTTAATTTTAAGTTTTTCAGTACGAACATATAAAATTCTTTCCATTCCCAAGGAATAATGTATGCACGATAAGTGATAGATTGAGCTAATGGAACATTGTTTCGCATTGATTTCTGTAAAAATAGAACTGTTCTTAACCATAACCTCGCGTAGACCGCCTAGACCAACAATATTGTTTTAACCCTGCTCCTACCAACATTTTTTTCTTACGTAAACTATCGTCTTGAGTGCAAATGCAACCCGATGATTTGTTTCATTTATTTCTGGGACCAGCTGGTGGTCTAGTGGTTAGAGTCCCAACCTCTAGAACTAGACTCCCAACGACAGTAGGTTCGAATCCTCTGCCCGTCAGAATTTTTTCTGAATAAGTTAAATCCGGTGTGTCCATGGACGGTGTGTGTGGTGTGTATGTTGGGTTGCATGCCTTTCAGGGGTGGGGCATGTTAGACCGGTGTTTAGCGCAAGTCATCTGAGCCTGGGAAGCGGGTGGGATGGGAATCATGGAGTCGTGCTCACGCACGGCCTCATGATTCTTAATAAAAAAAAATATTTCTTGCATTATAATAACTAAACTGTTTTACATGGTCAAAGTTATGTATCTAAATCAATATATTTTAACATAAAATATTACATTAAGGAAAATTTTTTTAAATTGATTTCTTGCTTTATAGTAACTAATCTGTTTTAAAGCATTTACAAGGGCCGGCGGGGGGTCTAGTGGTTAAAGTCCTAGGCTTTGAAACTAGACTCCCAATGGCAGTTGGTTCGAGTCCACTGCTCGTCGGTAATTTTTCTGAATAAATTAAATCCTACGGGTCCATGGATGGTGTATGTAGGTGTGTATGTTGGGTTGCATGTCTTTCAGGGGTGGGGCATGTTAGACCGGTGAAGAGCACTTAGTGTGCTGAGTCCGGGTAACGGGGTGGGATGGGAATCATGGGGTCGTGCTCACGCACGGCTGCATGATTATTTAAAAACAAAAAAAAAAGCATTTACACAAACTTGTTTTTAACAAATCCTAAACTAGATACTTCGTAATCAACGCGTCGACAACAGGAACAAGTAGGAATCAACATGCAGTGACACTGGATATTAATGAAATACAGCTCACCAACAGCGTTACAAATGCACCCTATAATACAAAATAGCTTATAAATTAATTTAACAAAAATAATTTGATAACGGCACTTTACAAAATGAGGTTGGGGTGCAAATGCACCCTTGTTGGTAGGAGGAGGGTTAAAAATAACTTTGTTTTCGCATTGTTTTCTGAAAATATATGATGTTCTTATCCATAACCTCGCGTAGACCGCCTAGACCAGCAACATTGTTTTCAAAAATCAGTGTCAATTCTCATCGTGCAGTTCTTGTACTTTGCGAGCAGTTATTATTTTTAAGGATTAGGTACCATTCTTTCCGAGTGTTTATTACCTTTTTAGGAACAACTGATTTTTTCACCTAAGTGTCTATTGCATTTATATTTTTATATTGAGCGTTAAATAAAAATACTCCTTTCTGTAAATAAAACTGATTTTTAAAATGTTTAGAGCATTTCACTTGTCTTAAATCAACTAAATATTCCTTATCTATAGCTGACAACACATCCAAGTAATTGGTGAATACTTGAAAAGGTTAACACTTTCTCCAAAGTACAATATTATTTTCATAACTGAATTGAAATGTTTTGAATGTATAATAAATTATCATGTCGAATAACATTTCAATAATTAAGAACCACCAGAAGACTAACCAGTGAAAAAGGCAAACATTCTAATTTTGAGCCTTAAGGTAATAAACGCATCATTTTAGTATTCATAGAATAAAGATTTGCAATTTTGAGACATTTATTAATATTCTGATCCCGGGCGCATATGTCATGTAGAAACGAAAGAGATGGATAACCTTAGTCAAAGCCTTAACTTATAAGTTCTTTAAAATTTCCCAAGAATAAAGCATTCCTGGTTGAAATTTGACCAGTTTTGAAGTTATTTCAAATGGTAGATTCTTCTATTGTCTGTAACTTTTACTTGGCCTAATTTGAGCCCTATAGATAGTCATTTAAGAGGAAGGATGAAAAGAAGGTTTGATCATGGTTGAATTTCATCAAATATGTAAGCTTTTTGAGTAAAGAACTTTTTTGAAAATAAACGAGACTTTTTGAGCGAAATCTTATTTTTGTGATTTCTATGGGACACAAATGTGTTTAGTTACGGCGGCCAGCGGTTCTCAAACTTTCGTATTTCGCGCCCCCCTTTTTTACCTGAATAATTCTGCGCCCCCCGCATAATATAAGATAGATCAGAATAACCCAATACGCAGAAACTCATTTAAATCAATTTGGCAATATTGGCAACGCTGCCGATGTGGTACAGCATTATCACCTGATCTGCATAATTCTGTCTTGTTTATTTATTCGACGCCCCCCCCTGTACAGCTAGGCGCCCCCCCAGGGGGGCGCGCCCCGCAGTTGAGAAGCGTTGAGTTACGCATAGAAAATCGTACGAACTCAAACAAGTAATTAAAACTAATACAGGAAAGTACAAGCAGAAGACGAGAAGTACAGGTTTTTTAAGTTGTTTTTTAAATACGTGCGCGCGTGATTATTACACCTTAGAAAGTAAAATAGCTAATTATAACATACTTAACATAACTTTTTATATTATGGTCTTATAAGTATAATTTTAAACGTAGGATAACAGTAATTAATTTATAGTTCAAGTTTTATCGTGTCATGAATTGGTAAAGTGATCTTCAAAATTACATCTTCAATTATAAAACAGGAAATGACCGAATTCTCATTTTGTAACTGATAAACATCTTTCTCTGTGAATCTGCGCGTATCAGATAGTGAAAGGATATTTGCAATATTTTGGACTATAACGTTAATGGGTTTTCTAAGCACCTATATTAAAGTTGCGTGTGAAGAAGATTTAGATTTCCTTTTTTTTTTCATCTTTATCTTTCATTCGAGACAAAATCAAGCATAAAAACCACAGGATTATAATTATAAATAGCGGTCGGTGTATTGAGCTTCTTTTAGGTGCAGGCACTGCCTACTCGTGCATACTATAGGAACCACTCTAGTTGGTGAATTTTTTTTAATTGCTAGAAATTTACATTTGTACTTCTTACATACAGGCTGCCCTGCAAGTCGATGTCTGTTATTTAAGGCCGTATTTTTGAGGTCATTGTGAGTAGAAATCGTTTTTTAAATATATGTTTGAAAACGCATTTTTTCGAGATACAGCCCTTCTGTAGTAATTAGCATCTTTTTCATAAATTGAGATATTTGATTTAAAATTTGTAGCGATATTTTACTACTAACAATTTACAATTACACTTGTCAACAGCAATATGTGAAAAAAAACAAGTGAATTAAAAATTATCGATAATTCTGTCGCTTCATTGACAACGAAATTGTGTTATTGCTAGGCAATATCATGAGTCCGAAGGGGGAGCGATGTTGCCATGCATCAACATAATTGAGTTGATCAATGAAAGACAGAATTACAGATAATTTTTAATTCACGAGTGGATTTTTTTAGCGTATTCCACGAACTAAGTTTTAAAAAACACTTAGTTGGTATAATTATTTGTTACTTGCTGACGTAAACAAATGTGTTAATTAATTATTAAATGAAAAAATGTTGATGTGATTGCTATCGTTGTAACAGCGATAACACCGGAGCTTCGTAAAAATAGTATTGTCGCGGCTAGTCGGGGTGCGATTGGTTAAGAGCCTGAACATAAACGGCTGCCATTGTCTGTTACAATGTTAGTGGAATATTCGTTAAAATCCATTAGCCAGGGGCTCGAGGTATCTCTTAACGTATTTTTTACATGCTCGAGATTTTTTAACTTTTGATTTCTGCATACAATACTACACAAAAAAGGTCTTGTAAAAGGTCGCTAAATCCAACAGTCGTCAACGTTCCAAATAGAACTAAAATTTACTTTTATTTCCACGTTAACACGACTTCTTACTACTTACTTTTATCATTGAAATGTTATTCATTATTTTAGTGTATGCTCGTTATGCTTTTATGCTTGTATATTGAAAAACCGTAATTTCGTAATCGCGTATTTGCGGACTTACCTTCAAGGGATCTTTAGGTATAGTTTATCCCGCATTTTACAATATGTTTAATGAAATGTTCAGACTTGCATAAAACCTCGATTTTTGACAAAGATTGAATGCTCTCGAAACTGTTGCTTTAAGCAACTTGAAACAGCATACTTTTTTATGTATTATTGTTTGGACTATAGAATGTCAAACGTTAGAAAATTTGTAAAATATACGTAGACTACCCCCCACTTCTACGCGCCTGGTTGATGGGTTTGACTTTTTGAACTATAACAAGAGCAATTGTAAATCATTACCGGTAAAATATATATTCAAAATTTGAATCAAATATCTCAATGCATGGTGGAAATACTAAATTAATACCATTAATTATACAGGGTGTATCAAAAATAAGTACAAATATTAAAACCCGTAGTAGATTACAGCATATATAAACCAGAAAAGACATTTGTTTGTAGAAGGGACACTTAAGGTACAAGAAAATAATTATTGAAAATTTGACCCAAAATTGTTTTGAGTACTGCAGGATAATAATAAAACTTTGAGTTGAAAGACGTGTTATCGGTAGGATTATTAAAACTGAAAGTGTACAAAAACTTTATCACCTGCAAAGTATGGTTGTACGTTTTTGCCACCTTGTAGACTGTAGAGTTGAAATAATTGTTTCTGCCAATCTCAGTAGTTCTCAAACAAATATTTTTTTTTATTTTATGTATTTTATTTTTAATACAAAAAACTTGACTGTTTTTTGAAAAATGAATGGTACCACTAGATTCTACGTGGAGTAATCTATTATTGGGTTTGAATATTTGTACCTATTTTTGATACACCCTGTATGTATTTAGTAAATGTTAATACGTGATATTCCTCCACCATCGATAAAGGGCCGTGTATGGAAAAGGATGTGTTTACAGCAGTAAAAAAATATTTTCTATTAAAGAATTTTAATTTTTAATTTTATTTGAAAAGTATGTGCATCGCCTTAATATTTAGTGGTTGGGTTTTGTACATTTAAACTCTATTATTCCGCGAAACTAACTGCAGGGATCATTACTTTTACAAATAAAAGTAACTTTTTTAAAGTAATGTCACTTTCCCTTACTTTTTTTGGGAACATTGCTACTATGGTTACTTTTTAAAATAAACTGAAAATCTCCCTCAGTTTTCCATGTCAAATCTTATTTTTACCGACCAAACCAATGAAGAAATATAGTTTTTTAAATTAACCGCAGTTGGTAAAGTTATGTTAGATAATTCAGCAATAAATAATTAGTACAAAGAAAATGTAAGAAAGTAAGGATCGATTAGTAATAGTGACAATAAAAGTGGGAAAGAGCGTCGTAAAATCATGGAGTCTATCCAAAGAATGACAACTAATAAGTAGATCGGGAAGTTTTTTTATTATGTGCATTTTGAATGTTCTTTTTTTATTTTAATAATAGGTGTTTATCGAATTACGAGCCATAGCATTTTAACCATGTTGTAATTTGGTTAGAATCAATGTAGGTTGTCTTACAGAATTTTATCATAACAGCCTTGTCTTAATATCCATGAAATAAGAGCAAAACATCTATTAGGTGGCAGCGGTTTTGAGGTGGAGCCCTTTCTCTAATACGAGAGGCCGCGTTCAATTCCCATAGAATTCCAATTTTTACTTTCCTATACTTTCAGTATAGGGAAGTATTGATTTCATGCAAATTTTCAAAATCGAGATTTTGACGGAAATACATGTTTTGGGCTTCCACGATCCTAAAAAAGTGGTTTTTAAAAAATGTCTGTCTGTGGGTGGGTGTGTGTGTGGGTGTGTGGGTAACGCTCATATCTCCGGAACGGCTGGACCGATTTCGATGTGTTTTGGAATGAGGAGGTATATCAAAAATTCATCGACAAAATAAGCTTTTAAAAAGAATCCGAAACCGGAAGCGGAAGTTAGACATGTTTTTTTGGTAGCATTTTTTTCAGAAAATGAATTTTGGAAATTGGAATTTTTGAATAGTGGAAATTATAGAAGGCCGTAGGACAAACCAAACGATTTTTTACCGAACTCTCTAGCTTCAACATGGCGGCCGCTACGAATTTTTGAAGATTTCGAGTTTAACGCCCATTTACTCAAACACCAGTTATCTGATTGGAATCAACTACATCTTGTTTGGTAGCTCTTCAAGGGTACTATACCATGAAATATAATTAATTTTGAAAATAGAAAAACGATCGCAATGACATCACTCCAAAATTTTGGAATTTTTCAAAAAAATATTTCTCAAAAACTGCCCACACGTTTTTGTTTAAACTTTTTAACCTGATAGAGCTGGGAATCTTCTACAATTTGTTTTTTTGCGCATTGCTATAATTTCACTGTGACGCCCTCTATGAATTTTTGAAAATTGAAAATTGGTACCCTTTTATTTATTTAACGGGGGGCAATAAAATATTTCTGTTAAAGCAATACAGCTCATCATTGATAGCAAAATCCGAATATCATAATATTTTTTTGATTGTTAATATTTAGGGGGGCTACTATTCCCCCTCCCCCCAAATTTTTTAGATAAAAAGTTAAAAATTTGGTTTCTTGTTTTGTTTGCTCTAGGAGAATCTTTTTACAAAAAATCAAAAAATCGAATTTTTTGCCCCTTAATAATCTTTTTGTCCTTGGAAGAATTTCACATACTTTCTACAGCAGTTGTATTCTTATACTAGTCGTTTAATGTTCAGTGTAGGCTAACTTTTTTATTTTAATAGATAGACTCGCAAGCCCAAGAGCAAAGTTGTAGGGCAAATTCTTCTCGATTGTATTTAAGAAAAAAACGTGAGTTTCCAATTTTAATATGGCGGCCACGGTAAAAAACAACTTTTTTTTTAAATGGAAACGTGGCATTTTGGCTTTAAAATCAGAAAGGTTTTGAAATTCTAAATACAAATTAATAAGAGTAATTTCTTGCTAAAAATAATACTTCTTGAGTTATTAATATATTTTCAAATATCAATTTCCGCGCTTCCGTTGATTCAGTCCGAATATTTTACCCAACCTTATGCTTGCAGCGCAGCGGTCGGTCTTTCTTCAACCGCTTCAAGATGTTACAACTTATAAGAACTATTTACTTTAACTAGTCATGTCTAGACAGGTGTATATCGAAAGTGTTGGAAAATATAAATCAATGTATTTAAATGTATAGGAAAGTCCAGGCGAAGTGTGTCGCTCATTTTTTATGTATGTTCTTTACTTCTTACGATATTTTTATGAAATACAAATAAAAGTTAGCAAAGTTTTTTTTAATTATTTAGAAAAATAATAAAAACTATGTAAGAATGTAAATAAGATGGAAAATAATAATAAAAAAGATTTTTTGGGAATTGAACTCGGGATCTTCGCATTGGTGAGCTAGTGATCTACATCAAGATAAAACAGATTACTCCCACCAACTTTTACGCCACTCACTAGCTACAATTAAAAAATAGGCCATGTTTTTAATTTTCGACTTAGTTTTGAAGCAAAAATTATATTAACAATACGTTGATAAAACCACTCGTTTTCGAACCTTTTGGGGAAGGTTACCATTAAAAACCAGTTGCTATGGACTTTGATTTGAATAACATATTTTGTTATTACTAGCTAAATAGAGTTACATATTAATAAATAGTTGATTAGTAACCGACTCGCCCATTTTTAAAAGACATTGCAAGACATGTTTAATTTAGTAATTGTATTTTAATGTTCTAAAAATAAGTTCTAAGCAAGTTTGTTAACAATAACATAAAAGTTAAAAGCTTTATTAATTTGGGTTATTACCTGGTAATGTGCGTGGTTAAAACACTTTCAAAGTCGGTTGTCATTTTCATTGGAAATTGGAGCTAAATAAATGAAAAAAATAAAGTAGAACATTTGTTTTGTCTTTGAATACACGGACATGACCATGTTTGTATAACGTAAGCATTTAGCAGATTTTTCACATTTGTTCGATGGAGGTAGGTATGATTATATAAGGGAATAATTATTTAAATTTATAATTAATGAATCACTTATGAAATTAAAGACACGAGTTACGTGATAATGCTTAGCCTTCAGTTTTTAAATAATTATGTATCCTTTTAATTTTCTGGGCAATTAGACGCTTGCGTACGCTTGTAAACATTTAACAGTAATTCTGTCACATGGATCCTATTGTTTAAGAATGTTTATGCATGTTGCTTGTTGGAAACAGATATTGATATATTTAGAAATATTTAATTGCTGAGAAAATTATGCACATAAATTTTAAGTTTAATTTTATTTTATGCAGTCTGTTTTGTCGAAATTGATCTAATGCAATATCTAATATAAATATGATTAGATTAACCTTAACATTTTTAAAGCAGCATAGGTTGGTTGGTTGATTTAATGTTAATCGATAATGCTGATCGGTGTTGAATTGGGGACAGCGAGTTAAAAAAATTAAAGCCACACCTTAGAATCTAGTAAATCCAACATAGTAGTTTTAACGCGTTTAACAGGATTGTGGTAGACCTCGGATATATTTTTCGTTACTAATTTAGCACAATGAAATTTGCTGATGTTTAGTTAACCAAATGATCGTATTATGCATTGTGTAAGTAGTAATTAATGGCATTTCCAGATACTATTTTACCACAAATACAACACCCTGTATATTCGTAGAAAACTGAATTCTCATTTGAATTCTATATTCAACAATGTTTCACACGTGTATGTTTAGTCGATATTCCTTTGTTTAAGCTAGAATTAATCAAAGCATAATTGTTTTTAATAATAATTCATTTAAACCCAACATAAAAATTAAAATAAAATAACTAATTCCAAGTAATGGAAAAATCATGTAAGTTTCTCAAAATACCGCATATAACGTCGATGCGCAATGCGGTTTTTTCAATTATTCCTCGCATAACAATAGTATTGAATTGTTCTGGAGTATTCTCTATTGCCACTCAACTCTATTTTGCACAGTGGCGTTCCATGGCTTCAAAATTGGGATAGGCAATAGCAAAAATTATTTAACATTAAGATTAAAAAGTCTAAAGCCAAGTTAATGCGTGATTGGCCAAATAATTTTAATCTAACAGTTGCAGATAAATGTTCTTTGGTAGACGCACGTTTTTTAATTACAGCTGAAAGATTTTTTAAAACAGGGTGTCTTGTTTCAGACTATGCTTTTGAGGGGTTAGATGTAGATGAAAATAGTAAGCAACTCCAGTAAAATAGTTTATTTTTAATATCGTTACCCGTTAGCCAGTCCATTATTTCATACCATTCAGTATTAAACGATCCATATTTTTTCCTACTGTACATCCCCCATGATTTTTTATTTCTCTTTGTTTTTCGTAAGAGTATCCAATACATTTTTCTTTGAAAAGCTGGTCAACGAGAATTTCCATATTTACTGCAAATTTGCACACTACGTGTGAAATAAACAGACAATAGCTGCACGCTGCAACTAACTGCCGCTGACCGGCGCAAGTAAAGTGAAAACTACAGAAGCCGTGCATTTGCCAAGCTTATTCCGTTCTGAAATCCCTACTATTTCTTTGCATCTGTCCATCTGATCATTGCATTATTGGTATCAATGTTCATGCAAACGTATTAAGAATAATAGATTGCTTGATTGTGTCGTAGCTGCAATAATTTAGCTAGCCTTCGCGTATGCGAAACTGTATTTAAAAGCAACGGTCTATTTATTTGGCGCCTAATTTTTAATGTTACGCGGTGGTGTTTTTTGTTGAAAGTTAGAATTTGATTTTTTTTAAGTTTTGGGTAGGCACTGCCTTTTTAGATTTTAGATTTAAACGGAAATATGCGTTTTGGGGGATCCAATGAACCCAAAGAAAGTTGTTTTTAAAAATGTTTTTGGGTTGGTGCGTGGGTGGGTGGGTGCGTTCGCTTTTCTATATCTCCGTATCCGCTTGACCAATTCTTATAAAATTGGCTATGTAGATGATTCCCATCCCACCCCCCCTACCCGGGCTCAGCGGACTTGCGTTCTTTCACCGGTCTAACATGCACCCCACCCCTGACAGACATGCAACCCAACATACACACCATCCATGGACCCGTCGGATTTAACTTATTCAGAAAAATTTCCGGCGGGCAGAGGACTCGAACCTACTGCCGTTGAGAGTCTAGTTTCAAAGCCTAGGACTTTAACCACAAGACCACCCGCTGGCCCTTTACCTAAACTGAAAACGAAAACTAGACATGTTTTTTTTAGTATAGATATTTTTGTTAAACATTTTGTTGGATGATTCAATCAGAGTACCGGGTTTTATCTCTTCTCGTCAGAGTACCGGGTTTAAAACCAAGTTATGAAAACAGGGCTGTAGTGGCAAATAGAGTGATTTTTTGCCGATTGATGTATCTTCAAAACGACGGCCGCTTCAAATTTTTGAAAATTTTGATTATAATGTCCGATTAGTCAAAAACAAAGTATCCAATCAATTCAAATTACCGTATTGTTTAATAACTTTTAATGAATATAATCATGTGATGTAATACTATTTTTGTCAATATGAAAACTGCAAAAATGTTAGCTGCTCAAAATTTTGAAAATTTTCAAAAAATTAGTCCTCAAAAACTATTCACACCGTTTTTTTAAAACATTGTGAGCCGACAGAGCTTGCAATAAACTACAAATTAGTTTTTTACTAATGACTCAAATTGTACTTTGGCGCCTTCGAGGAATTTTTGAAAAATTTTCAATTGATACATTATTTATTCCAAAACGCAAGCCCCACTCGTTATAAACTTGAGACAGTTCAATAGACTATTTGAAATAGTTTATTGGGATAAAAAAATAATTTCAAACAATTTTAAGAAAAAAAAAACGATTATTTTTAATATCAACAACGCGTCCGAAAGTGGCGTGATTTAAACTCAGTCTATCAACTAGCTCTACTTAAAAAATATGTTTTTCATATTTTGCATACGTTTTCAAATAAACCATTTACAGCGATTTTTGGTCCGATTTCCGAAGCGCGAAGTTCATTCCCGGTGGGGTATTACTTTGTTTTGATTATTTTGTATTTATTAATTATTTGTTAAAACAATGTTATTCGGCCATTTATTGGCGCGTGATTATTTAAAGTGTAAAAAGCATGAAAAAGTACTAGCGATTTGTTGCGCCCATATTTTTTCAGTACGATCGCAATCTTGCTCTCGTGTTTTCTAAATACGCCTTGGTACATGCTATATAACACAAATGCAATTTGGTTTTGGTGAGATAATCAATTTTCCTATACATTTCGTTAGTATTCATAGATAAATTTATGTGACCATCAAAAGTAATTGTACATTATCATTCCTTAACATTTCTTGCAGTAGTCTGTAGATACAAAAAATACTTTTTTCTTCTGTAGAGAAACATTAATTATGTAGCTGCAGTTTTTATAGGGTTAAATTTTCACGACATTTTTAATACATTTTATAGATTCTAAGGCTCGGGTTTCATTTATTGTTTTTTTTTTTTTTTTATTAACGACTGCTATGTTAAAGTCAATGTTTCATTATATTCATGAAAATTTGCATACCCCTTAAGCTATTTTTAGATAAAATTAATAGTCAAGACGTTATAGCCAATATTCCATACTTTTGGCACACCCTATGTCATCTTTTTGATTTACGCAAATATTTATAGATGTTTAAATTACATGTAACATAACTGTGCTGGGACAAAAAGTTTCATTGGCCTCTAAATTACCAAATGGTGCAATAAGAAGGCGTTTATGCTAAATAGTCAACATTCACTTGCTAAAATAAGAATAAAGCATAAAGGAGATTAAATAACTCTGAAGTTAATACGTAAAGATGCATGTACACTTTTTGTATCTGTGTCAGTGTGTAAAGCATTTAAATAACATTTTGTTGTGGCACACTCCTTGTATATGTCATTAATTAGCCATGACATCTAAAATTTAACATTTTAGTAGATGGAATAGATACGTAGGTAGGCAGGCTGGTAAATTATATTGCACAGATGTAGAAGCAGCGCTTGAAAAAAAACCTCTGGAATAGTATAGATAGGGTTTTACTTTTTTTATGCCGTATGTCCAAATAAAAAATACATAAGGGTTGGCCATGGAAAATAAAATTACTGTCTTTGCATGCTTAGAATTTATTAACTGTCATCACTCCGTCAGTGTCATTACAAATAACAAACTTAACCTAGAAATTTTAAGTGGCATTACGTTTTGTTTGTGTAAATTCTAAAGCAAGCAAAGACAGTAATTTTATTTTCCATGGCCAACCCTTGTGTATTTTTTTATTTGAACATGTGGTATTTCATTAATTAAATTTTTAAGCAGAGCCGTTTCGACTTTTTAAATGCGGTTTGCTGCCTTCTTTAAGTTTGTTAAATGAAATATTTCAGCATGTAGAAAGCATATTGCCTTTCATTGTACAACATTTTCTAGTAAATCCAATTTTTCATCTGAATCGGAAAAACTGAACTGGGTTAATTAAAATTGTAAACAAAACTGATTTTAGTGTTATTAGAATGCACAAGGAATCATAATAACCCCATTTTCAATGATTCGTAGAGGGTTGTTGTATATCATAAGAAAATTTAATTAATTGCTAATATACAGCGCCCTGCAGTTTACTTACAATATGTTCGTATTGATTACAAATGAACGCTAATCAGAAGCTAAGTGGATTAAAGTAAATTTGGACTTACAATGTTGATGCTACTTGTACTGGACAAGACAAGTTATTGATCATTTAAGTCGAGCCGGATATTGATAACGGTAGCACAAATTACGATTATAAATTAATAAGAACTTAATTGGCATGTACCGAATTGTTATGTCATAATAATATACTTGATTAAGACATTGACATTCAAGAAAAATAAATTCTCTTTTGTTAGAATAACACAGTATTCAGAATATGCCTGACTAAATAATTATGATAAAATAGCATGTATAATGAATGACATTCATTAACTGGGTAGTTCAAATTAAAAATTAGGTGCGCAATACTTATTCAATATTTAGTTTTAGAATCACTTCATTTTAAAACATAAAAAGCTGAAGTGTGGACTTCGAGTGGACTTTTCCATACTAGATATTAATATTTACCGTATTTGCAAAGGTGTAAATTTTATAATTATAACGTTGTACATTTGACAGACTGTTAGATTTTTAAGAAAGCAAAGTATATAGGCAACCTTCCATTCCATCCTTCCAAATTTATAGAAAGCGCCACAGTGAAATTATTTTCAGGAAAAAAAATGAAATTGTTTTCAAACTTCCGTTCTAACAGCAAGTTTTGAAGAAGTGCTGTTGCGATCGTTTTTAGATTTTCGAAATTAGTTTTGTTTTATCTTATACCACCCATAATAAGCTCTCAAACAAGTTGTAGCTGATGCCGGTCAGACGACTACTTTTTGAGCAAATGGGCTTTAAATTCAAGATTTTCAAAAAGTAGCGGCCGCCATTTTAAAGCTATAGAATTCGGTAAAATGTTTTGGATTTGCCTTAAGTTCTTTTCTCAGATCCCGTGCCTAAATTTACAAAATTTAGTTTTGGAAAAGAAAACGCTACCAACATGTCTAATTTCCTACAACTATTTCCTAGAACTACAATTTTCGATATACCTCTTGATTTGAAAGTTTTATCAACATCCGTCCAGTACTTTCGCCTTTAGAGGCGGTACTCGCCCATCCACACACCCACCCACAGATAGACATTTTTTAAAAACTACTTTTGAGTTTCTTGACCCCAAAAACTTGTACTTCTGTTAAAATCTATTTTTCGAAATTTTTCATGAAATTAATACTTCCTTATTCCGAAGGTATGGTAATGTAAATTAGTATATTACATACCAATGGAATGAAGCACCTCAGTCCTGTGGTGTATACGCTATTTTTTGCACTTCTGAATAATTTGAAAAGGCTAACTTGGAAACAGCACATAAAAAAGAAACGCAAGGCTATGGATCTTAAAATCTGTACAGGCTTATAGGCAGGAAGTTTTCACTAGCAACAGAAAATAAGATTCTTATATACAAAACCATCAAACGCCCAATTTGGACGAATGGTGGTTGCGAGCTATGGGGCTGTTCTAGCTATTCTAACATAGACATCATACAAAGATTTCAGTCCAAGACATTAAGAATTCTTATGGGTGCTCCTTGGTATGTGACGAACCACACTCTTCATACAGACTCCAATATCCCATACGTGCGTGACGTAATTACGAACCGGGCGATCAGACACCATGACAGACTTGCAGGCCGTCCAAACGACACCGTAGCAGCACCGCTAAACCAGCAACCGAATTTTCGGCGACTTAAACGGAAATGGCCCTGGGTGGGACCTACAGAATAATGTGAATCCACCAGAGTGTTCCCAACATCTTCGACAGATGGAGGAGAAGGCGGGGTAGCACTGATGGGTGCTAACCTCTTCAAGTCTATAAACTTATATATATATGTATAATCAAACAATTAGCTCATAGAATCTCTTTTGTAATTCTGATTACTGATGTACATAGTATAGATAAATAAAAAAACGTGACAATCCAGCTTTTTAAAACGTCAAAATTAAAATCGTAATTTCTGATGGTGACAAAACATTCTCGGTAACTTAGCAATCCATCTTAGCAATATACAGGGTGTGTATAAATTTGTGAAAGAACTACACGTGGCGATGTTGGTCATAAAATTCTGAGTCGAAAATCTTAATACCAAAATGTTGGACAATGCTTCCTCTGTCCTCAGGAACCATTTTAAAGGAACGTACATTTGACAACATTGGATCCACACACCACAAGTGTTTTGTTATAATGCACGGTAACTTAAGGATCATTGAACGTAAAATCCATTGTTAGTGAACGAATATTGTTTTACAATGCTGCCATATGTATTTTTTACAATAATAAGTTAACGAAGAAATGTTTAAAACACGCTTTTGGGGCTGAAAAACAACATCTATGAAAAAATATTTATTACAATTCTTATTTCTTCTAATTTGCAGTTCTTTCTGTCAACAGATAATGAATTAATAGTTATTTTCACGCTACCGGCAGTGTAAGTAGGCCTTACATCCATAGCTACAGGGATCGTAAGTGGCTGATAACATTCGTGTACTAGTTACCCTTGACGACGGAACTTAATAGGAAAATAATGTTGATTTTAACTGTTCGTTGATATGGTAACAAGCACAGACCACTTAGAATAATGGGGCTTTTAAAAAATAATTCCGATGACAGCTGTCAAAACGAACTTTTAAAAATATGATTAAATTTCTACCTGTAGGCCTACTTACATTGCCGGTAGCGTGAAAAATTTAATAAGTAACACGAAATGTATCGACCAATAACATCCTCGGCAGGCGACAAGCTTCGGCTCCGCCTCAGCTCGTATTCGCCTACCTCGGATGTTATTACGTCCTTACATTCCTTGATACTTAAATAACTATTAAGTATCAAGGAATGTAAGGACGTAATAACATCCGAGGTAGGCGAATACGAGCTGAGGCGGAGCCGAAGCTTGTCGCCTGCCGAGAATGTTATTAGTCGATACATTATTTTCAACATTATTTTCCTAGGGATGTAAGTGACACTATTAAGTTCCGTCGTCAAGGGTAACTAGTACACGAATGTTATCAGCCATTTACGATCCCTGTAGCTATAGATGTAAGGCCTACTTACATTGCCGGTAGCGTGAAAAACACTTATTAAAAGACTTCATTTTCAAACTTTGAAGATCCCGTGCATACCCAGGAAGCATGCTACAATATTTTGGTATTAAGATTTTCGACTCAGAATTTTATGACCAACATCGCCACGTGTAGTTCTTTCGCCAATTTATACACACCCTGTATATACCTTTAATCCATTGGGACTTCTGAAAATGTTTAATCCCTCTGGCGTTAAAAGTGACACTTTAGTCCTCGCAAATAGTCAAATTAGTACTTTTACTCCCGGAAGTGCAAAAACAATTTTAATATACGTCAAAATATACAGGTTGTTTCATTTAAAATAAGAAATCTGGCATCATTTTACTGTGAAACCGTAAGTGCATTTAAAGGTTAAATTTACGTAAAATAATAATAGGAATTTATGAATATATTAATCACTCTACATTTGTTTAAATTAATAAATACATAAAAAGGGGGGGTAAGTCATGTTTTTTTTTCACACCCAGTGTACAAACTTTTTAAAATTTCTTATTAGAAGAGATACGATGTCGTTTTGCATCTTAGCGATTATCTGGAATTAATGTAATTCTAAATGTTTTTTGGGCTTGTATTTGAAAATTATTGTAATTACTTTCAATATATTACATTTTTTCCCGTCACAGAAAAAAATAGTGTATTATACACAGGAAAAAAGTAAGATTTTAGCTCTCGGTGTGAGTGTCTCCCTCCGCTTCGCGTCGGGAGACAAACAGACACCTCGAGCTAAAATCTATTACTTTTTTCCCTTGTATAATAAATATCTATTGTTACCTATTTCGTAATTTCAATTTTCGGCACAGCTTTTGTATTCTTTTAGGGGCAGTTGGCAAATGGAAATGTATAAATCCATGTCTAGTATGATTTGTGCAATTAGGAGCCAACCAATCCCCAGAATTATAATAAAATTATTCTGCTGTAAATTGCACATATGAAACATTTTTAATAAATGTCAGTGGGCCCCAAAATGGCGGGCAAATATTATGATTGCGACCTATCTTTCATATTATGACCTACCCTTCACAGCAAAGCGGACCTTGTGCGTACATTAAGCAGCCCAATGTTTTAATAATTAAAGAAATAAAAGGGGATAAGCCTTCCCCGAACTCGTTTGAGTACGTACATGTGTATGTACAAATTGATTTTTAATAGATTGATGTTGTTTTTGTAGCGTAGGCGGCGGTAATTGGGCAAATTAAAACAATTGTTTTGTAGGTTTCACAATTGTATCTGATTATTGCAATTATGCCAATTATTTTTAAAAATTAATTATTGAATTTGTAGCCCTTCCCAGATGTAATTCCTGACTATGCCACTGAATTCTATTATTGCTGGTAATATGTTTGTGATATGATTCATTATTTTTATTAATGTTTCACCCACAATTTCCTCAAGAAAGTTGTTGTGTAATGCATAACTATTAATATTGTGTTTATTTCCTAGTTCATGTTGTAAATCAATGTCTTAAATGTCATTTGCGTGTATTTACTTGGTCTAAATTTATAGACTATGAAAAACTAGAAAGTGTTTATGAGGATGTCTTTTATGTGTTTAATATTTCAGAATAACATACCACTTTTTCTACATGTAAAACGTTACAAAAATTCAAATAAAAAAAAGAAAACTGCTAATTTCTGTATTTCTGTAACACAACATAATTTTAATTTAAGAATATAACAGTGTTGAAACCCAACACACCCACTTAAGAAACAACTAAAAGGAAAGGATAAATATAGAAATGCATTAATTTTTAATGGCAAGTCCTTTAGCAACTAGGAAGGTATTTATTAATCAAGAACTGAGGATTTATAACATTGAAATTTGTTTTAATTCGTGATTATTGTCAAATTAAACACGGGCATACGAGCGAAAATAGGACAATTAAGCGGTTAAGCCACTCTATTTTGGCCTTGAAACTTTGCTCCAAATTCCTGAAATGAAATTAATCACCACGTTGCAGGCTATGTAATCCTTAAAAACTGTTTTAGAATATTAGTTTTCCCGGTTGTTTATATTTATCATTAACACACATTCAGATTGCCGATAACTAACGAATGCGACGAAGCAAGAAGGTAGTTGGCGGGCCAAGCGGTGATTCACGTATCCATGGATATTTTTAAATTTATTTTGTCACATAATTAGTGGATACTTTTGAATTTAAAATTATCTATGTATAATTGTATATAACGGACGCGTAAATATGTGGCTTCTAGTAGCGGGGAATCCTCGCCCCTAAAAATTGAGTCAGGTGAAAGGGATCCTGATCAACATAAAAACCCGTGGGCTATGACTGTTGGTTTCCACGAAAACATATAGCAAAAATTAAACAACATGTTTATAGCCGAATCTGGTGGCCTAGAAACTAATATGCGTTTGTTTGTAAACTCATAATGTACTAAATGTTGACCTTATTAGAAAGTTAAGATTTCGGCGGAATCATGTTAAAACTCATAAAATATTATTAGTCAAGTTAGAGCTGAAGTAGTGTGAAGACGTACTACTAATTCTGAATTATTAAAGGCAATTAAATACATTTATTTGTGCTTTTATTTCACCCATTCCAACAGGTTATGGGCCCAGTCTACGTGTAAACTAAAATCAAGACAGTGATTATTTTTGTGTAAGTGATAAATTGTGCGAGTTATAAATTAAGTTGTTAAAACAATTACTATGGAGAAAATTAAACATAAGAAAAACATTGTGCCCTTTAATGGTCAACGGTACAGCATTTGGAAGCGCCGAATCCGTGCATTACTGGATGAATTGGACGTATTAAAAGTAATTGATGAAGAAACTCCAGAAATGATCGATGATAATTGGTGGAAAGCCGAAAGAATTGCTAAAAGTGAAATAATACAGTACTTAAGTGATTCATTTCTCAGTTTTGCCGAGGAACATACGACAGCAAAAGAAATTATGCAGAATCTTGATGCTCTCTATGAACGCAAAAGTCTTCCATCTCAACTCGCAATTAGAAAACAGTTGTTGGAGTTGAAATTTAAAGGTGACACTGAGCTAATAAATCATTTCACTACCTTCGATGATTTTATGATTGAACTACTCGCTGCTGGAGCACAATTAACTGAGACTGACAAAATTGCCCACCTGTTATTGACATTACCATCTGCCTACAATGGTGTAATTACTGCACTCGAAACATTATCAGAAGAAAATATAACTCTTGCGTTTGTTAAAACTCGTCTTCTAGATCAAGAGGTTAAGCTGAAAAATGTTAATACTACAAGTTCAAAAGTGCTGCATGTTGAAAATACAGGAGCAAATAATATCGATAAAGCTAAGGCCAAGCATCAGCAAACTAGAATGTTTTGGAGAAACTCACGTCCGTCAAGAAAAGGAAATTTCAACCAGACACACTATGGAAATCGCCAATACAAGTCACAAAACCAAGGATATAAATCACACCACAAGTACTTCAACAATATCAAGTGTGATCATTGTGGCAGAAAGAACCACAGCAAGAAGGATTGTTTTTATTATAAAAGGATGGTTCGAAATCAGGATAATCAGCAGGATAGAACCCGCACAATCCAAACAGTCCAAACCACTTCAAACAGTGGCAGTAATTTTGCATTCATGGTCGGAAATTATTACCAAAATGAAAACACAGCAAATGAAATAATTTTCCTACTAGACAGCGGTGCCTCCGATCATCTAGTCAACACACTAGATGTGTTTAGTGAGATCACTGACTTGGCGATTCCGATAAAAATCTCCATTGCCAAAAACGATGTTTTTATAATGGCAACAAAAAGAGGGATTATTCACGTAACAACGAATTTAGGGATGGATGGAGTCCTTGAAGATGTTCTTTATTGTGCTGATGTACCTTATAATTTACTATCTGTTCGCAGAATTCAGCAAGCCGGGATGTCTGTAATATTTGATGAAACCGGTGGAGTATTAATACAGAAAGGTAGTAAGACAATAGTATCAGGTAAGCCCTTAAATGACTTAATATGTGTTAAGTTTAAAATATGCAGAAATATAAATGTTAATCAAATTTATCAGGCACATACTAATACATCCTCATCTACATACAAAATTTGGCATGAACGTTTAGGTCATATTGGAAAAACTAAATTTCTTGAACTGAAAAATAATGGATTGACTGATGACAAATCTAATTGAACAAATTTATCCAAGTAATGACATATGTGAATCATGTATTTACGGTAAACAAGCCAAATTACCATTTGCTAAGACTAAAGATAAGAGTTATATTAAAAGACCCTTATTTATTATTCATACTGACGTGTGTGGTCCAATTACACCTCCTACGTATGATAACAAAAATTATTTCGTTATATTTATTGATGCATACACACACTATACGGTTACTTATCTTCTCACTTACAAGTCTGAGGTATTTAAGGTTTTCCAAGATTTCGTTGCTAAAAGTCAGGCACATTTTAATCTTAAAATTGTGAATATATATTGTGATAATGGGGGTGAGTACCTCTCAAATGAGTTTAAAGATTTTTGTGTAAATCAGGGCATTAGTTATCACTTGACAGTACCTCATACTCCTGAACTGAATGGTGTATCAGAACGTATGATAAGAACGATCACTGAAAAAGGTCGTGCTATGATCAGTGGTACTGATTTGAATAAAACGTTTTGGGGTGAAGCAGTATTAACTGCTACATATTTAATTAATAGGGCTCCTACTAAAGCTCTAAGTCGAAATAAAACACCATACGAACTGTGGCATAATAAAAAGCCCAGACTAAACCATTTAAAAATTTTTGGTTCCACTGTTTACATTCATAATAAAACCAGGAAAACAAAGTTTGATGAAAAATCCTTTAAAGGAATACTGGTTGGATATGAACCTAATGGTTATAAAGTTTGGAGTGTGGATACTGGGAAGTGTATTACTGCCCGTGATGTAATAATAGACGAAATCACGTTTAAAATAACCAGGCCATTAAAGTCTGATGAAGTTGACCGTGAAAACGCTATTACTAAAATTATGAAATCTGATACTGACTCATTAAAGATAAATCATAAAGCTGATGAATTAAAATTAGTTGAAGTAGGGACTGAATCTAATAAATCTGTCACCGGAGCAGATAAAAATTCCGTTTCTTTACCTGAAATGGAAAAGAATGTGCCAGAATCTTCAGAATTGCGAAAGAGTGAGAGAATTAAAAAACTTCCTACAATTTCTTATAATGAAGAGGAAGTCGATAGTAATTATCTTTTAAGTGCTCAATGTCTTGTTTGTACGTTACCACAGTCATATCAAGAAATAAAAGTTAGGGATGATAGGAAACAGTGGGAGCAAGCAATAACTGAAGAATTAGATTCTTTAAAAATTAATAAAACCTGGTCAATAGTACCGCGACCATCAGACAAAAATATTGTCGATTGTAAGTGGGTATTTACAATTAAACTTGATGAATATGGAAACCCAACAAAATATAAAGCGCGACTGGTTGCTCGAGGTTTTAGTCAGAAATATTTGATAGATTATGACGAAACATTTGCGCCTGTCGCCAGAATATCTACATTTAGAATTATTTTAGCCTTTGCAAATCAGTTTAGATTATTAGTCCACCATATGGACGTAAAAACGGCATTTCTAAATGGTAAACTAGATGAAGAAATTTATATGAAAATTCCTGAAGGTATAAAAGCAGGTAACAATCAAGTCTGCAAATTAGATAAAGCATTGTATGGACTTCAGCAAGCATCAAGGTGTTGGTTTGAATTATTTGACGAAACGTTAAAACACAGAGGTTTTAAAAATTCGTTAGTAGGCCAGTGTTTATATATTTTAGATAATGGCCACATTAACAAAAATATTTATCTTGTATTGTATGTTGATGATTTAGTGATTGCTACCGCGGATGCTCAAACCTTGGCAAGCTTCAAACACTATTTAATGAAGCAATTTCGCATGGTTGACTTAAATGATATAAAAATGTTCTTAGGGATTAAGGTTGAAAGATGTGAAGACAAAATAACCTTAGACCAGAGTTCGTATTTGAAAACGATCTTAAATAAATTCAATATGAATGACTGTAAAGCTGTTAGTACACCTCTACCTGTGAAACTGGACTATGAAGCTTTAAACTCCGACGAAAATTATAATGCTCCGTCAAGGAAGCTAATCGGATGTTTGATGTATGCAATGCTGTGCACACGGCCAGACTTGTGTACAGCTGTTAATATAGTAAGTCGTTATCAAAGTAAAAATAATAAAGAACTCTGGCAGAACTTAAAAAGAATTCTTAGGTATATTAAAGGATCTCTTAATATCAAATTAACATATGTCCGTGGTACATATAATGACATATTTATTGGCTTTGTAGACTCCGATTGGGGTAGTAGTGAAACTGACCGAAGGAGTACAACAGGATACATATTTAAAATGTTTGAGCGTTGTGTGATATCCTGGAATACTAAACGGCAGAATTCAGTTGCAGCCTCATCAACAGAGGCTGAATATATGGCACTATTTGAAGGTGTCAGGGAGGCTCTTTGGTTAAAAGCCCTTTTAACAAGTATCAAAGTTAATATTTTAGAGCCTATAACAATCTATGAGGATAATAATGGTTGTATCAGTATTGCCAATAATCCTACATGTCATAAAAGGTCGAAACATATCGACATTAAATACCATTTTTCACGAGAAAAAGTGAAACAAAAAGTAATAATTCTTAAATATGTTCCTACAGGGGATCAGTTAGCTGACGTTTTTACAAAACCTTTGGCAGGACCACGGTTCTTGGAACTTCGAGCCCGTCTTGGCCTATTAGAATAGAAGAGGTTCGCAAGATACTACTGATATGATTAATTAAGGATATAAATATAAATATTCATAATTAACCTATAATCAAAGATTAAGTTGTTAATTATTATTGGTCTGATTAGGTTTTTACTGGGTTTTTTCCTAATCCATGCAACAAATGTTGGGCCATTGTTAGATCATTAGTACAACCCAGAATTATATTATACTGTATTTATAAATTGCCAAGTAATATGTACCTACTTAGCTCATATTTAACGTGTTTCTTTTAATTTTTGAGTGGGAGTGTTGGTTTCCACGAAAACATATAGCAAAAATTAAACAACATGTTTATAGCCGAATCTGGTGGCCTAGAAACTAATATGCGTTTGTTTGTAAACTCATAATGTACTAAATGTTGACCTTATTAGAAAGTTAAGATTTCGGCGGAATCATGTTAAAACTCATAAAATATTATTAGTCAAGTTAGAGCTGAAGTAGTGTGAAGACGTACTACTAATTCTGAATTATTAAAGGCAATTAAATACATTTATTTGTGCTTTTATTTCACCCATTCCAACAATGACCTCCCTAATTTCTGGTGACAATAAATAAGGGGATAAAATAGGTATACTTATCGAAAACTGTAGCGGTTCGCTGTACTAACGAATATGCGCTTTATACACGACGTTTCTCAAGTAAGCTAAAATAATAAAGGGGGTGCTTTCGTAAGCAATTTAACGAAGAAAATTTTCAACTAATGTCTGTGCTCGGAGCTTTACTTTTTGAGATGCAGGGTGTTGAAAATTTTTATTTATTTTAAATTTTATGTAATATCGTAAACAGCTTGAGAGATATTGATCTGAAATTCGGTACACACATATCTTTTAGCATGAGCAAAGATGCTAGAACATTTTGACGAAAAATTATGTACAGGGTGATTTTTGCTGAGGGGCATGAACACTTTCCCCCCTTAACTTTTTTGTGGTACGCCATTGGCTACTATAATCAGTTTTTTCAAATCGCCTAATAAGATTGACAATTTTGTTTACCTCTTGCAGTTTTCTGACAACTCCATTCTTTCACGAGTAATTGCACAAAACTATATGCATGTCGGACGTTTTAATAACTCTAGCGGGTCTTTGAATGTTGACAAATAACACATTTATAAAAAATAAAAAAAAGAAATAAAAATTTTAAACACCTTGTATCTCGAAAACTAAAGCTCTGAGTACTCACGTTTTTAGGAACTTTTCTTATAAAATTGCTTGAGGAATCACCTTCTTAATTATTTTAGCTTAGGAAACACCCTGTATAATGGATGCGTAAATATGTGGCTGCTAATAGTGGGGGCCCCTCGCCACTAAAAGTTGAGTCAGGTGTAAGGAATCCCTATTAACATGGGTTATGCCCTTCGTTTGTTTTGTTATCGATTAATAAGCAAATGAAGAAGGTAGCGTAGCGTGCTTATATAAATCTGAACCCTTTCCCTCTGTCTCAACATTTAGTGACAACGCGACGTATACAGCACCTTAGTTATTATGTTTACGGGTTTCAATGTTTATGTAATAGTTACGCGGTGTGGCCGGTCCTATGAAGCTGCGGTATCGGCGGAATGTATGAATTACATCAATATTATAAATACGTTTTCCAATAAATTTTCTAGCAATTCTTTGTAAAGAAAATCGTGTGGCGTTGGCCGTGAGTTCTGCATTTTTTTTTGTAAAAGTTTCTGACCCGCGTAAAAAAATATATTAGCAATAAAATCAGCTGCAGTTAGCAATTGTACGCAAAGAAAAGCGCGTGGCGTAGTTCACGGGTTCTGCTCTTTATATTATATTTATAAAGCTTCCGACGCGCTTAACAATGAAATATTGTACTCGCAATAAAATCAGCTGCAGTTAGCAACTGTTTGTAAAGAAAGAAAGACGTGTGACGTAGTCGACGGGTTCTGCTAGTTTTATAAATTAATCTGCAATTGCTATAATTCTTGTAATCTAACTGTATCTTAAAATATCTGGGACAATTATTGTTTATGAATGTTCCTACCTCACGGATGTTTGTAAACATGACCATAACAACCTAAAATAGACAGGTAGACTTTGTTATTTCATAGGAAAAATGAATAATCTGTAAGCACACACGTACCTTATTTATCGATGAAATAGTTTATGATGTCAATGTAGTAATAATCTGTATTATGTTATAATTTATAGTCTTAACATCAGGAGGGTGGAATTGGAAACGGCGAGCTTGCCCTAGTTAACAGTCAACGCGTTTAATTTAACGAAGATACTCGCTGAAATTGCAAACTCATACAAATTTCTCTGGGTGTTCCACTTTTTAAGTGACTATCAGAATTTCAAAAAATGAATTATTTTTTAATTCAGTATATTTTGTCTTTCTTTTTTTTTTGAGGCCTTGGATTTAATCTATAATGTACTCCAGCTCTCCTGTACCATTTTAAATTGTTATCATGTGCAGAGAAAGTATTTGTAGTAATATCTGATGAACTTCAAAACAAACACAATTGAATATCAGATAACTTTAGGCATTGTAAAACAAATGGCATTTAGATGTCACCATCAAAGACAGGCAATTACAGATTTTTATCTTGGATGGATGCTTTGTTGTTCGCAGTTTCATCTGACCTGGGGGTGTATACTAAATTCGCATACTGTATTGTCAAACAGAACTTGTCAATTTACAAAGCATAGTTACGGTGAATGTATTGCTTTGTATAGCAAGTTAGTATTACTAATACTGACAAGTGGAACTCGTGGGCTATGCTCCCCGCTTTTTTGTTTATTGTTTTGATAATAAACAATCGAATGAAGTAGGTAGCGTGGCAAGCTGCGGATCGAAGCCCTAGTCTATATCTATATAATTTGGATCCCCTCTCCCTGTGTCAACTTTTAGTGATCGCGCGTTTAATAACATGCTTGACTTTTCGACACAGGTTATTTATTATTCTGTGTATTAAATCCGGATCCCTCCGTCACAAGCTTAGTAGCCGCGCATTCACATCTCGACACGAGTAGTTTATATATTTATTAAATCCACATCTCTCCCCCTTTCTCAAGTGTTAGTGGCCACATATTCAGTCAGTAATATGCCTTACATCTCGACACAGGTTATTTATTATGTTTTGCGGGTTTCGATACCTGCGAAATATTTTAATTATATCAGTATATCTCTTTCATTAAATTTGCTACAATTTTTTAAGAAGAAAGGCGTGGGGCGTAGGCCACGGGCTTAGCAACTTTTATAAAATAATCCGTGAACTCGTCATCTTCCTGTAATTACAGAAACTCCAATTGTTTTTATTTTCTCGAACTGTCAGTAATTGCCGCACAAACCTTGTCTGCGTCCTTTAACATTTAAGCAAAGACCCTCTCAGTATTACGTTTTGAAACAGACAGACAGAATTGTTATACAAACAGCTTCTAGTTTGTTACCATCAAATTCATATTTTAAAAACATTTATTGAATTATAGCCATCGGCTCCTCTGGCCAGAGATGATTTTCACTACAACACGTCCAACTGATTTTGACGTCATGTTTATGTTTATTATGATTATTTGGAATTCGTAATGGTATGGTTACGTATTTTTAGAAGAAATAACCGTTTTATACAATCGTGGGTGCTTTAATTTATTTTAACTGAATTTTGGGAATTGTGCTCATCGCCATTTCCATATCTTTCCATATCAAGCAGTAATAAGAGTAATAACTATAGCCACATAATACGTGCGGAATGTATTAGCTAGATCTGTTTGAATAAATTTGAACTGTTTAAGTTTGACGCACAGTACACTTAATAAATTTGCGAGTGATTTATTTATTGTAACGTAAATTTGTACCTTTGGAGCAATGAAGTGTTGAATTCCGAGCGTATTTATTTGTTTATTTTTAAAATGGGTTTGTTTTTCCGACCTTCAGAAAGCCATAACTACCCAAATTATTGCAGCAGTAGTGTCTGGAAGATAAACAATCAATAAAACGAACCGACACATGCAAGAAACCGGCTTTTTATAGTGATATATCTTTCCTAGATGTAAGATTTAGTAGTTTTGTTATGGTGAGACAGTTGCGGATTTAATATAAATTTGTTATGGTGACAAAGTTACGGATTTAATATGTAAATTGATGAAGGGGAATGTTGCATTTGGATATATGGCTATAATTGTCATCTTAAGATTCAATTTTTTTAACAAACCGTACAATAAAAACAAAACATATGAAATGCGTATAGTACCGCCTTTAATAGTTAAGACATAATTTTAGTTTAGTTAGAATTAAAAAGAAATCTGTGTAGTTAATTTTATTGTTTTATGTGCTACCAGATTTTCAGTTGTTAATTTTGCTCGTATAATCAGATTTGTACGGTTACATTGTTGTGTAAATGGGCTTGACTAGTGAACAATAGAGGATTAATGCAGCACCAATAAGTGTACGATATTATTATAATACTATTGTCCTTACTCCTATCAAGCAACCTGTTCATGAAAATTTTCAATAAAAAGTGAAATCAAAATGGAATTATTATGTGAACCTACTCATGTAATAAATTACAATTTATTTCTTAGATTTCTAGATTATTTTTTTTTCATACGTATAACTACCAATCAAAATACTACATTTACTCTCTATATGGTATTAAATCGATCGTTTCCATTCTAACTCTACAAGGTATTTAGTTGAGTAAGTTTCGAGTAGCGTATTGCCTGTAGTAAAATCGTGAGATCTTTAAAATTGCCGATTGTATACGAAGACTTGTTGTATAGTAACAAAGGGTGTCAGTTTGACAGCTAAAAACCCGAGTGATAAGCGCGAGAGCGTTTCTCTCAAACTAACATGATCTGTTACTGTACAGGGAGTTTGAGTAATACAACCAAAAAGGTTTAAAACTTGAATGGTGTTTGGGATGATTACTTTATGAAATACAACAATAAGTATAAAGTTTTCTTTAATTTTATTTAAAAAGTGAAAAAGGACTAAACTATTATAACTCTATAATTTGTTTGTTTAATTACTTAATTAAATCGTTGCCACGACGTTCCTAAACGCTTGTTAATCGTTTGTTGAAAAAGTTACGTGCAAAAATTGCCGGAACAATACCATGTAGGTTGGATAATACTGCATTCTGGGTGAATCAAATAATCTTGTCAAATACCGTTGGATTTCTGGATTTCTTTTGGTTAAATTACTGGAACTTTCTCCACATTAACTTATTGTCTTTTTTTGTCGGTTTAAATTTGACACTCTTTTCGGTACTATCCCGTAAGTTATCGTGATTTAACCGATAAATCTAAAGCTGTTATGTTATTACTACAAATAATTATTCAGAGACTTGTGTAGCTATACAGGTTGTCACTGTTTTACTGGAAATATAGACAACTGATGAGTGCCACAAGGAAGGTCGTTAATGGACAGACCGATTAGAAATTCACGTTTTTATGAATACTTTTAAATTTAATTAAAAAAATTCCCGTATTTACGGATACTTTAAAATTTAAAAGTATCCACGGATACGCGAATTCCTACTTGGCCCTCCGATATTTCCTTTTTTTATCGCACCATTAGTTGCTTATGTTTCCAGCAAAATAGTGACAATTTGTAGGTATGTAAATAAAACGGTATTTTCATATAAGTACACAGTAAGGTATTATAACTGCATTTTCTTCTTCCTCTTCTTTCATTCTATAGTAGGCTATCAGCAGGTTCTTTTGCTATATTATTGGATGGTATCGCTCCTTCTATTTCTCGATCGCCCGGTGCTTCTTCCCCTGGGTCGATTTTCTCTTGTAATTCGTACTGTCCTACCCTAGCCCATTCTGTTGATGTGCGCATTCCATTCCCTTCTTCTCCGGTGTACTCATTTTGTATTTTACAATTTGTAATATAAAAAGTACTACAATATATCCAGTCATCGATATACTGTAAGTAACTAAGTTTGCAAGTAGATTTTAATAGGTATGGTAATCTGTTATTTAAGTTTTTATATAATTTGGCTAGATAGATACTTATAGGTAATTATTAACCTATGTATAATAACAAGACGTAATGATACTCCAGTTTAGTATTGGCAAATAATATAGTCATTGACTTTTCTGAAATTGCAATTTTAGAATTTGTGAGGCCCAGGATATAAATTGCTCGGATTGTGGAACAGACGCGATATAACCGTAGCTGTCGAGCCGTCTATAATAAATTTCACCAATTTAGTTATTTAAAAATGGTAAAAATCATACTACTGAACTCATAATACAGAGTGGCTAGAAAAACCCCGGCCACTTTTCTTGCGGCGGTCAAGAGATGGCGCTTTAGTAAAGAAAAATTAAATTGAAATACTGGCAATAACGCAGAATCCAAGACGTTTTAGTTATTAAATACGCCCCATATTAAATCAAAACAACCATAACGTCTTGGATTCTGCGTTGTTGCCAGTATTTTAATTTAAGTTTTCTTTACTAAAGCGCCATCTCTTGACCGCCGCAAGAAAAGTGGCCGGGGTTTTCCTAGCCACTCTGTATATCATGTAAACAGGTAATACTTGACAGCAAAATTTATTAACCCTGTAGGAGCACAGATCAACCCTGGTGTTACTGATGTGCAGTTTCGTCAGTGTTGATCGGATTTAATAAAGCAGTAATACTGACACTACAATTACTTGTTGTTGTTGAATTTCCTTTTAATTTTGGCTACTATATAAATATTGGGTAGTTATAAGACCCTCCCAATATTTATATCTGGACAATATTTTGATTATCATTACAAAATTGTGAAATTATTACCCAGACTTCCATTACTTTTTTGTTACTGGCTACTAATCAGACATGTTTTTTGCCTGGCTAGTATACAAGCACAAGCCACTATCAAAGCACGATTTAATTTGGTCATTGGGCGTATTTTAAATCTCCACTAAAAAACACAACATTTAGCTTAATGTGTTTCATTGATTACTATGACACATTAAAAAAACTTTGTTTTTTTTTTCAGGAACCACAGAACGTGTCTGTCTCATAACGGGTACCATTGATGCAATTATGGCTGTTATGGAATTCATTATGGAAAAAATCAGGGAAAAGCCAGACCTCAGCAAGCCTCTGGTTGATGGAGCAGATAGTAAATTAATGCAAGATCGAGATAAACAAGTGAAAATACTTGTACCCAACTCGACAGCCGGCATGATCATTGGAAAAGCTGGCAACTATATAAAACAAATTAAAGAGTCAAGTGGCTCTTATGTGCAAATCTCCCAGAAGGCCAAAGACATGACTCTCCAGGAGAGGTGTATTACTGTGATAGGTAAGTCTGGTAGGTGATTTTTTTTCTTTTTTAATAGCTTTATAATACTAACACATAGTAATAAAGTAATAATAATAACAATACACTGTTTCATAACAGGGTTTCCCAGAACAGTTAAACTATATGTAAAATGCGTGGGACATTATATTTTTTCAGATTTTATGTCTCCAGAATACTTTGGCTAAGAACTATTGTTATTACCAGTTATTAGTGCCGTTTTGATTGATTGATTTGAAACGGGGAGGGTTTATTACGCCCTTTAACACTGCGGCCTCTTGGGCCTATTGTGCATCCCCTTCGGTCGCTAGTCGCTGTCAAGTAGATCCGTCCCTTTTAGCAGGTCTAGGAGTTTGTTGATCAGACTGGCTGGCGGTTGTATCTCATTGGGATTGATGACCTCAAAGATTTGGAATCTTCTGCGAGCTAGGGCTTCGCATTCGAATATTATATGGGAGGCTGTTTCTTCTTCCTCGCCACATAGTCTGCATATGGGATCTTCATTATATAGCCCTATGTTATGCAGATGTTTTCTGAAGTTCCAGTGTCCCGTTAGGAGTCCTGTCACTATTCTGATGTGAGTCCTGTTAAGTTGCAGGACTGGTTTTGTCAGCTTATGGGGATGGCTGCCCATCATAGCTTTGCTTTGTCTCTGTCGAGGTGAGAGTTTCCAGTGTTCCGAGTGTTTTGTTGAAATCCATTCTTTAACTGCTCCTGTCGCTGTCTTTTTAGTTGTGCCAACCACAGGTTCAGGCCCTGTGAATGGTGTTTCAGATCCCTGCTTTGCTAGTTTATCTGCATTTTCATTTCCTTCTATGCTTCTGTGTCCCGGCACCCACACAAGTTTTACCTTGTTAGAGTTTGCCAGTTTTAAGAGGCTACAAAGGCAGTTCCAGACAAGTTTTGACTTGATCTGGTTTGAATTCAGTGCTTTTAAAGTTGCCTGACTGTCAGAGATGATAAGGATGGTTTTGTTCGTATACCCTCTTCTTATGTTCTCTTCTATTGCTGCTAAGATTGCATATGTTTCTGCTTGGAATATTGTGGTAGATTGGCCCAGTGATATAGAGGTGCTGTATCTTGGTTTACTACCGTATATTCCAGCTCCGGTTCCGTTGTCTGTGCGTGAACCGTCTGTATACCATACTAGGCTTTTTTGCAAGTCGGTGTTTCTCCTTGTATTGCCACTCTTCACGGTTTTTTCCGTACTTCAAATGGTTTGTGAAAGGAGTATTTTGTTAACATGTAGTCCGTACCCATGTCTAGCATTGGGTCGGATACTACAGTTGTTATTTTGGAGTGTCCCCATATCTGTTGGCTGCTTCTCCAATTGCCCGTGCAGTTTAAGCGGTATGCTCCCATGCATGCCTCACCCTTGAGTGCCGTTTAGTCAAGAAGAAAATAATTAACCAAAACTCTTAATAAATATTAATAATTTCAACACGTATCCTGTTAATACCACAATAACAATAACATACTGTAATGTCTTTGTAGCCAAATGGTTAAAGTTGCTGTCATGTAAGCAGAAGTCCCCGGTTCCAATTCTAGGTGGAATAAACTTTTTTCTTAATTTGTTCGGTTATATATTTAATTTTTGAACTGTTTTCATCTTCTCATAACTGAAGTTTTATTAATGTTCAATTATGTTATTATAATTAGATGCGTATCAATTTGATTATTTCGTTACCTGAAGCATTAAATTTACAATTTGCTGTACCAATCGTATTCTTTTTACTATTTGATTGTAAAACTGGTGTGATTCTTTTTACTATTTGATTGTAGAACTGGTGATAAAATGATAAAATTGAATAAATAACATAAAAGTTTGTTGCTCCCAAGAGTGGAACCCCGGACTTTTACTTATTTCATTTAATATAAATATAATTTCCCCTGGATTTTGTATACAGTTCAACTTTTCTGGAAGCGGTATACAGGCTGTTCCAAGTTAAGTCTGCACTATTGCTAACTTTGTTATTATAGGAGCTACGATGTCGGTTAAATGGGCAAACTAGTAGAATTTTTTATGCTGATTATGATAGTGAAATCAAAGAAACAATTGAGCATCGCATTTCCGAGATATTTACCAAAACATTTAATTTTTAAATGGAACACTCTGTATGTTTTTACATAAATGGATGGAAAATTAGATTCTGAACAAAAATGTCCATATAATTTTTTTTGATAACATTGAAAATAACCGAGTTATTTGGGAAATAACTGTTTTAAATCTTTTAAAATCAAATAGCCATGAAACAAAAAATATTAGTTGTCAATTATCCTAATGTGTCAAAATAATAATTGTGCTCGTTAGTTTTTGCAGCTAAAGTAATTAAACGTTGTGTTTACTGTTATTTTCTATCTGAAAATGGTGTTTACACATTTACAAAAGTGTGATATGTTAGAAGCATACCTAGTATGTAATAAAAATGGAAGACGAACCCAGGAATATTATAGCGAGATGTTTCCCGAACGCGAGATTCTTTATAGAAGATTAAGAGAAAAAGAAGGAGTTTTCAAGAAAAAAAAAAGTAAGCAGTTTATTTTCAATGAAGAAACCGAAATTAACGTTTTAGGATATTTTCAAGCGTATCCAAATAATTCTACCAGAGATTTATCCAAAGAAGCGGGGTTTTCTCTAGGCACTATTCATAGAATTTTGAAAAAACATAAATTTGTTCCTTACAAGTATCAACCAGTGCAGAGTTTACACCCTGGTCATAACAAAAGAAGACTTGTGTTCTCACATTGGTTCATTAATGAATGTCACGAAAATCCCAACTTCTTTAGACATATCTTTTAGAGTGATGAATCTAATTTCTCCAATAGTGGGACGTTCAACAGGAAAACGCATCATTACTGGAGCCATGAAAATCTATTTCTTGTTCATCCTCATAAACCACAAAATCGTTTTAGTTTAAACGTATGCTGTGGTATGGTAGGCTCTAGAATTGTTGGCCCATTTTTTTTATCGTGGATCTTTAACAGGACAACGTTATGTTGAATTTATGAGTGAAATCTTCGAAAACTTCTTGGATAATTTTAATTTGTTAGACCGACCACTCATTCATTTCCAACAAGATGGTGGCCCCGCCCATAACTACCATGGTACAAATGAATTATTGCGTCGATTATTTGGAAATCGCTGGATAGGTACAAATGGACCCATTCTATGGCCTCCACGGTCACCCGACATGACCCCATTGGATTTTTACTTATGGGAGCACGTAAAGAATGAAGTGTATAAGACAAGATATGCAGCAGTAGATGAGCTCCAAAAAGTTATCACCATGGTCATTAGAAATATTGATAGATGAACTATTTTGAAAGCAACTCGTAGTGTTCAAAAAAGATTAATGAAGTGCGTGTTGAGCAGAAGGGCAACATTTTTGAACATGTACTTTAAATGATTATGATATTCGTTACCTGCTACTTCGTTCTCTTTTTTTAATGAATAAAACGCTGATTTTCTATGTGTACCTATGTAATTTTATTCAAAAAAAGATTGTAAAATTAAGTCTATAACTTCTTTAATTCTGATTTTTGTGTAATCATGTAATAAAATTATTTTGTTCAGAATCGAATTTCCTATCAAACTATGATAAAACATACAGGGTGTTCCATTTAATTACTTTAGCTTCAAAAACTAATGAGAACAATTATTATTTTTACATATTAGGATAATTGACATCAACTAAAATTTTTTGTTTCATGGTCATTTGATTTTAAAAGGTTTAAAACACTTATTTCCACATAACTCGGTTATTTTCAATGTTATCAAAAAAAGTTATATGGGCATTTTTGTTCAGAATTTAATTTTCTATCCAGTTATATAAAAACATACAGGGTGTTCCATTTAAAAATTAAATGTTTTGGTAAATATCTCGGAAATGCGATGCTCAATTGTTTTTTTGATTTCATTATCATAATCAGCATAAAAAATTCTACTAGTTTGTCCATTTAACCGACATCGTAGCTCCTATAATAACAAAGTTAGCAATAGTGCAGACTTATCTTGGAACAGCCTGTATAGCCCGTTCTGGTGCATAGTTTTTTAACTCGAATTTCAACCAATCTGAGTTAGGTATTTAAGATACGTTTATAGTCAACAAATGACGTTGTTAAGATTGGTAGTAATTTGGTTTAAAAAAAATTGTGAATATCTGTTAACTGTTCTTTAATTTGATTTGTTGAGAAATAGGTAGAAGATTTATTTATGGGTTTAGGTTAACCACAACCTAATCCATTTATAATATAGTATTATTGCGAATAATTTAACATAAATAACCACATTTACTCGTTAATTGATTAGAAGGGGGGGCCTAAAACTTGACATTTGTGTGATGTCATTCTTTTGATAACCACTTACTCCAACAAGATGCTGCTGGCCGCAGTTAGAAATTTTCAGACCTTGGAAATGTTATACGTGAGACAGTGTCTTATTTTAATATCCTTCTAATTATGTCATGGTTGCTTGAGGTGAATTACACATCTATGATGCAATAGGTCTTTCTACAAAGCTGTGTTAAATTGGCATCTTCCTAGATGAATTTATTACTGTGTCCTTTTTGTTAGTTTATAAATCGGTTTCCGAATGAATAATGTGACTATTGGTAACCTTTAGCTTTTATTTGACCTATTACTATCTACAGCCTTCATTTGCAATAGAACGCAGATGAGTGGTATGAAAGGAAAAATTATTAATGAATTAATTTGATAAGGAATTTTTTCATCAATGTTGACGAATAGTGAAAGTCATTAAAATGTTATCATTGAATTTGCATTATGTGTTGGTAATATACATAATTAATTTTGCTTTTGTTGCTTTTAGTCTTAAAGATTAATGATTGTGGGGCATTTGTTACAATGTACGGAATATTGTTTAGCGTAATGAATATTTTATTCAATGCAAAACTAATTTATTTAAATTTCGTTTTATTATATTATTTGTTAGGCAAACAAATAAAAATATTTGTTTATCGGGAGTAACATTTAGAAAAAAAAAATAAAAGAACAAAAAGGTTGTTTCATTAGGCTTGAATTAATAGTGGAGATGACCAGGCAAATTTTCAATATTACACTGTACAACATTTATTTTTTTATTATGTACTTTATTTTATTAAGCTCAAAAGTAAGTCAAGAAGCCATCACCAAAGGTATGACAAGTTTAATAGAAGCATCCAGAAATGGATAAAATGAGAGTTTTTGAAAAATGAAGCCATTTTACGAATTCGACAAATTTATGTGTACTCAAAGAATTTTTGTGAAATTTAATGACTAAAAACTATGGCAAATAGTTCCTTAGAAACCCTCTGAAATTCTTAACAAAGTTTTTTGAAATCGAAAGAATATTTAAGAAATGAATAGGGAGTGGGAGTGCGAATTAAGTATTTAAAAATTCAAACAGTGTTTTGAAAATTTTGGAAAGTTTCAACCATTTTTGAAAAATGTGCTCAAATTCAGTACCTTGTTTTGCTATAAATGAAGTAATATATCGGGTGTAAACGAAACGTAGCCCCCCCCCCCCTTTATTCTGTATTAATTTAAAAAAATGAAATTTGAAGTGTTAAATATACTCAAATTTCTGTTGTTTATTGTAAATTTCAATTTTTTGGCATTCCCAGGTTCACTGGATATGATCTCACTATTTTTATTTTAAATGGAAAAAGATTCTGCATTTGATAGTACCCTTTAAATATGTTTTTAAGAACCAAAACTTTTGTGGATACAAATTATTCTTATTATCAAAAGAGCGCTGTAGTGACTCACTTAAAAATTGTTTGTACGAAGTAGAATATTAATTTAAATGTAAATATCGTCATTTAAACGTACTGCTCTTCACTATGTGAGAGGTTAAAATTACTGAAAATAGTTTTTTTTAGAAAGTAATCGTTTTTTCAAATTAAACCAATATTGGCTCGTTATGTTTTTTAAATATAGCTTTTTTACAATTGTTCTTATACCTATAACTCGATAGTTCAGTGATCAGGGGTAAGTATTTTCCTATAATAGAAATTTGTGTAACAATTTAAGATATTAGAAGATTTCACCGATACATTCATACATGTACCCAGTGACAAAACAAATGTATCTATCTGTATCTCATTCTTCTGTCCAGAATTCAGTAGATTTTTTTTTGTTTTTCATTTGTTCTGATTACACACATGCATGAATGTGTGAAATCTGAAATAAAGTTTAGTTTTTGAGCAAATATCTATTCCTGATAAAAAATTTTTTTTGAGATATGGGTATAATACGAATCGCTACAAAGCTGCTCGTTTTCAAAGAACATAGCAACTTTTTTCAAATAAAACTGTTTTCAGTAACTTTAACCACTTACACATTGAAGCGCATAACATTTAAATTACGATTTAGATTTTTATATTTATTCATAAGAAACATTTTTTGTGGCACACTCTTGGCGGAAAGAATATTTCGGCCCAAAAAATTTTAAGTTGGTAAAAATATATTTATATATTTATGTAGAGCAATATGGTGATTCCGGAAATGGTGTTCTATGATTTCCGGTGTAACCGGAAGTGCAAAAAATTTAATTTGCATCAAATAATAGAATTTTTTGAGTATATTAAACGCTCCATTTTTTATAAGTTTATATTAATAAATAAAGAAATAACAGAGGGTGGGCCATGTTTGGTTTAGTATAGTTTGGTATAGTAATAACAGTATTGCTCACCCTTCGTAAATAACATTAATTTTTATTGTGGTTTGTTGATAAATGATAAATAAAACAATTGCAGTGACATGGTTTAAAGGCTAATATATCTAAATGTCGGCGACCTACACCTTGGAAAAACCAAAGGACTGAATGCGGTTATGTAATTATGTTATCGTGGGGCTTCTCATTAGTACATTAACGTACCAAACAATTTTTCCACTGTTCAACAATAGAAAATGATTAATATTTAAATGTCGACTATTGTTATGCAAAAAGACAACTAATTGTTACTATTATGTTAAAGAGGAAGTTTCTTTTATACAGGGTGTTAATGAATTGTAGGAACAAACTTTTAGGGCTTGCAAAACACAACAAAGCAAACAACGTTAATAAATGTGTGGTCAAAAGTATTTCCTTTTAGGGATACAGCTTCTCAAAGATTCTTTAAGAAGCCCCTAAATGTAGGCAACTCAATTTACTACCTACTATTTGTTTCCATAACGACGGAAATTAAAACAGGATAAATAAAGCCCTCTTTCCCACTTTTCAAATTCAAATTAAATTTAAAATAAATTAATTAACAAAATGTTTCAAAACTAAGCAATAGAAAAAACCAAAATTACAAAACAATAACACAAAAATGTGAAACACAGAACGAAAATAACGAAGAAAATAATTATCAAAAAAATCACAGAACGAAAAAAACGAATTCTAAAAGGCACAGAAAGAAGTGAATGCAAGTAAAGTCAAAAAATATCACTAAAATATCGAATTGTGTCAAAATTGACGTTATTTGAATGCATGTATGTCTAGATCGTTTTTTTTTATGACGCCCACTGAAATTCATTTATTGAATATATACGTGGAACTATAGGACCAATTTTCTTCAAATTTGGTACAGAATCTCAGAAATTAAATTCAAATATTATTATTAAATTATTATTACAGTGGTTTTTAAAGAGCGTTTGTAATAGCATCCCCTTTTAAATTTTTGCTTACATCTTTTTTGGTGTCAGTTGTAATTTCTTTTTTTTTAAGATCAGAGTCGCATCGAGTAACTCTATGATCTTTCCCCTCCCCACTTACCCTGGATCATCTTATTCAGCTCTACACGAGTCTACTCACTTACCCCAACCCCAAATTCTGACAGATTCTCCAGCTGGACGGCCCAGAATTTGTAAAAAAAAATTGGTCACCGCTCCCACCTCTGTACCAATCTCCTGGCCTTTGTAAAAAACAGCTGATTTAGATGTTGAATTTAATTTACACTGTATAGCTGTATTTTTTGGGATAGATTGCACAGTTTTGGAGAAAAATGTTTGAAGTACCTACCAGTGTTATAAAAATAATCAAAAATATAAATTGTTATTTAAACAAATGAATGGAAACAAAGTAATTAAGGTAATGGATGTTTAATTAATATGTATCTTTTCCGAGTTTTAAGTTGGTTTTTAGTTTGTTTCTTTTAAATGTTGTTGTTTTTTAATACAGAAGGAGGTGTTACGTTTACCGAACTTGCAGTTGTTCATTTTGTTTAAGGTATAGCACTTAACTGTTAGTTAGGGTTCATTTATTTCCTCTTATTTGTTTTTAGGACAATTTTATTTTTGATTATTTTTATTAGACCAATAATTAAAAGTATCTTTCTTAAAAATAGTGCATCTTACGCTGCGGAGACAACTATACCTTTTTTTATATAAAATTAAATTCTACATTTAAATTTAATATTGGAATTTACAAGAAATTATTGACAAAAAAGTTTTAAGCAAAAATGAAAATGGGAAAGTTCTTTAGGCACCATCTGAAAATACCTTAATAACAATGTTTAAAATTAATTTTTGAGTGTGCCAAATTTGAAAACAATTGACCAAGGGTTTCAGATATATCATTAATAAACGAACTTTAATGGTCCCTCTGTGGGGGCCCTTAATCACCTTATAAATCGATATAGAACAAAACGAAGAAATACGGGTTGTTTAATTTGTAGTGTTGTATGCACGGATCAATTGTTGTACCATAATTCTGAATCGCCCTGTGTACGCCTGCAATAAGCACTAACTTGGCCAACTATGTTACATTATTTACTGTAAACAACATGCTCTTTTAATGCTGCTATAATCATTAAGCCCTGAAAATATTAAATTATTGCTGGCACATAAAAGTTGAATAAAGTTACGTTGGAACATCACCTACGTACAGGAAGATGGCACAGCTAATTAAAATTTATAATCAAGTTACTTGTACATCTACTGTAGCATTCTCTTCATTTATTATTAATATTAATGAAAATATGGTACATGAAAATCTTGTTTACAAACATAATTATCATGTTTATTTGATTTCGTGGAATTGCAAATGAAGTTTTAATATTTAAAATTATTAGCTATGTGCTTTACAGGTTTTTTTTTAGTTTCCTATATCATGATAATTTTCGAACTCGAAATTTTCGGCGGATATACACGTTTTGGACCTCCAGGAACATAAAAAAGTGATTTGGAAAAAAATGTCTGACTGGGTGGATGGTATGTATGTGTGGTGCATTATAACTACCGAACGGATGGTCTAATTTTGATGAATTTTGGAATTTGGGGATATATCAAAGATTCACCGACAAAATAAGCTTTTAAAAAATATCCGGAACCGGAAGCGGACATGTTTTTTGGTAGCATTTTTTCTGAAACCAAATTTTATAAATTTGAAAACGGAATCTGATAGAAAACTTTAAGGCAAATTCAACGGTTTTTCCTTAACTTTCTAGCTTCAAAATGACGGCTGCTACGATGTTTTGAAACTTTGGCTTTAGCGCCTTATTACTCAAAAACAGGTTCACAGATTAGGTTCAAATATTTGTATCGTAATAGCCCTATAGAGACACAATGTTACTGTGCACAAGAATTTTCGAAAAGTTAAAAGCTATGAAGTGAAAAATTTCCAAAACTGCAAATTTTCAAAAAAATGTTGCTCAAGAACTGTTCAGGCGATTTTTTTTTTAAATTTTGTAAGCTAAGCGTTGAAAATGAGCTACAATTGTTTTGTCCTAGCTCGTGAATTTCTCTCTGCCTCTACCCTGAATTTTTGAAAAATTAAATTTGTTTATTTACTTAAAAACTAGTTATCGGATTGGGATGAAATTTGATATTGGAAACGCCCTAATGGTGCACAATGTTACAAGCTACTAGAAATTTTGGAACTACTGTGAAGTGAAAAACAAGATTGAAATTTTGGCTTTTTCAAAAATATGCTGTTCGAAAACTGGCCACACGATTATTTTTTAAATTTTATAGGTTGATAGAGCTAGTAATGAGCTACAATTTGGTTTATGTGCCAGTTCACTAATTTATCGATGACGCCTTCTATGCATTTTTGAATCTGAAAATTGATACCTCTCTCTTTAGAAAAAAGAGACGTTAAAAAAATTTCTGTTTAAGTTAAGTTGCTCAAGTAATGGTAGAATTAGATTCAGAACTTAATTTTTAGGTGCAGCAATATTTACTGGATTAATTTTTCCCTTCCTTCCCTAATTTTGGAAAACGAAGTTGTCCTTCCGTTTTTCGTTGTTTAATGCCGAGGAATCTTTTTCCAAACAAAACAAAAATGGATTTTTTTCCAAAAACAAAATTTCCCTTGTAAGTTAGTCAGCATCAGAGCATCGATGATAACTTAAGAATAGGTAAGGTAGATTGCAAAATATGTAGTGCGTAAGAGAGGAACGCAGTATAATCTCGTTATAATGATCTTTGTACCACAGCACCCCAAAATTTCTACCCAGCACGTGGTTTATGGTCGTTGTTAGTTGTCCTAATTGCAATGATGGATTAGCACGGTTTTATATTTTAATTAGTTAGATGTGCTGTAATTGTTGTGAGTGTCTATATATAAAAGTAATTATTGTGATTAATAGTATAGGAAAGTCAAGTGCCTTGCTCATTTTTTGGAATTGAAATGTGTGCGTGTTTAAATAAAAGTTTATTTCAACTGTACTGAAGATTTTATGTCAAATTGGAAGATTGATTTAATTTAATGTTCACTCCATTTAAAATTTTGCACTCTCTTGTAGTGGTGTTAATTCAGAGTTCAACTTAGTTGTTATCAAAAATTGAACATTAATTTTAGTAGGAAATATAGCATAAATGTGTTACTTGAAAATGTTGGAAGACTGCTGATATAAAAGATGTGTACAAATTATCTCTGAGTGTTGTAGTGGAATGTTATGAAATGCAATTATAAAATTATAAAAATTGTATAAATTATGATATTGAGAAACAGCAAGTTGTGTAACTTAAATAAAAAAATGTTTTTGTGAGATATAGTATGAATAATTACAATAAAAACGCCTTAAGATTTTAGTTTTAATAAAATTGCTGTTTGTTATAAATATTTTAGTAAGGGAACAATTATAAAGTATTTTTTAAATTAACTACTGTGCTATGGTCTGTAATGAAGGGTACAACTACATATGTTATACATGGCATGTGTCTTGATAAGCTATCAATTATGTGTTGGTATGATTAACAATGGCGCAGCAAAACTCGCTCATTTTTTCACTTATCTTAGTAATACCCATTAGCTTTTCACTAGAAATATTTTTATAATATAATGCAAATGACAGGAGATATTATTAGAAGACTTACATAAGATGCAAGTTGTCATGGATCTAAGTTTAAGGTCATTCAAAGGTTGTTTGTTAGCATTTAACCATCAAAATAAAATGAATACCAATTTTTATAGTAAACACTGTAGTAAAAATTGCTAAATAGATACTTAGATTGTGGGACTAGAATTCGTGTTATTGACGTAAAACCTGAAATAAAAATTTTAACGGCTGTAGTTTGTTTAAATGTGGACATTTTAAGATTTTATTTCAAAGTAGCTAATTTTTTGCCAACTATTAATACGTGTTTTGAAACAGGTAGCACGTTTATAAATTTTATATAATTATTCCACCTTAGATTGCTTTTTAAAGTGAATGTGGGTTTTCGTGTAACTATGAACTAGTTAGTATATTTTGTTAAATAACATTACTATTTATCTTAAAATGCTAAAAATGAAATGTTGGCATTCACAGCATTCTATAACATTTTTAAAACCAGTCTTTTGTAGTTTTCACTTTTCACCTCATAATTTAATATTTATATCTTGGAGAAAAAGGGCTGGCATATTCTCAACTTGTGTGAGTGTCAATTTTTTTGTGTATCTATGTATGATGTTCTTGCAAAGGAAATCAAGTATGTACTCGTATTTGATCAAAACACAAAAGTTGAGAATAGCGCTTTTTTTCGTATAATTATCCAAAAAAATGAAGTAAATTTGAATATTAGAAGATTAGAAAGGAATTGATCTGTGTAGGCTATTAATGTAGAACAGAAACTGTTGTTTCAGAACAATACACTAGTCTTTTTTGTATGTAACGTTAGCTAGAAAGTACATGAACTAATAGAAGCAATTCTTGTTACTGTTAATTTCTCAAGAAAAGTTTATAGCCCATTCACAGTAAAGATTTTCAAGAAACTCGAATCATATCTGGTATTGTATGTTTAATGAATTTGGCACTGGAAATTAAAGCAATAGAAAAAACGTGAAACTGTAGAAATTCAGTTTATTTGTTTTATTCGCCAATCTGAATGTTATACAACGTATTAGAATTTGTAATAACACTTTCTCAAAACGTGTGTACTGCCTACATCTTTTATGTCGTCTTCGGATGGCTCGAAGGTCTGGAGTTGAATGAACGACATAACAACGGATCTTTGGAAGAGGTGTAAGACTATAGGCCGTAATTTCATTTGTGAATATGTTTATTATGTGGATGGAGAATAAAATTTAAATATTAGCTGAATAAACTTCACGTACATTTAATTTTCTTTTCATTGTATCGCTATCAATTAGCATAATAAACATTTTGTCTGAAATAGTATTAATTATTCTTGTTTTTGTTTTCAGGTGAAAAGGAAGCCAATAAGCAAGCGTGTATGATGATTTTAGCGAAGGTGGTAGAAGACCCCCAAAGCGGTACCTGTTTGAATGTGTCCTATGCTGATGTAAGTGGACCAGTGGCCAATTATAACCCCACAGGTTCTCCTTATGCCCAGAATACGAGTAGTGCTTTCAATGCGTCTACAACTAGTCTTAATAGCGGTCTTAGTTCTGTGTCACAAAGCCTCATGCTCAATGGAGGACTAAATCTCAGCCTTAATCTTAATGCTCCTGGACAAAATATGGGCACTATCACTGCACAGTTACTTGACAGCATAAAGGTTAGTAGTAGACTAGTTGATTTTTAAATTAATCTCGAATAATTATATTTTGCATATTAAAAATATTATCCCTTCCCCCTTATTATAATTGATAGACCTTAATTGGCAGTTTCTGATGTTCCTTTCTGTTATTTAATAGTTAACTCTACGAAATTCTGGATACACGGAATCACAAATGGTGGAAATCTGTGCAGCACTTTCTGTGTTAGCCAAGTATGGCATTCTAGCAATGGGATTAGGATTAAGTGGAGCACACGGAGGAGCATTGCCTGTATCCAACTATCTTAGTGTTATGGACCAGGCTGGAGCTGCGAGTGCAAATGCAGGAGTGTTTGGACCCATTGGACAAGTTAGTCTTGGTGAATGTTTAGGTGAGTTGCTTTGTTTTATACAGGGTGATTGATTTTTCATTATACACTAAATATTTTCTTTAAACTGGAGCTGTTCAATAATTTCTTGTCTTGCATAGTCTCTCGTACTATACCACCCTTTCACTCAAAAAAATTGTCACACGAGCAGTATAACAAAAATTATTTTTTTAATGGAACACCCTGTATTTTTTATATAAGTTGAAAGCATATTAAATTGTGAATACAGCATGATTTTTTTTTGTGTTAACTAGCCCAACAAATAACACCTACGATGCTGCATGCAAGCAGACAAGATTTATCGAGAAGAGTTCAAATGTGCATAAATAACAATGGTGAATATTTACATTAGTTATTAACATTATTTTTTTTTGGTTTCTGGTATGTTATGTATCTCCAAATAAAATGTATTTGTTTTCTCCCTAACAGTTTCACATCCAACTGACTAAATACTTTTTGTTATTGTGACCTTATTTATTAGGCAAGCAGGAAAAAGCAAATGATGTTGTATTCAGAATTTAATAAGCTTTCAACAGCGATGTAAAGAAGATTGGTGTCTGCACTCTATTCAATTGTATACATCTCCAAACCTGAAGACTCTCAGTACGCCTTATCGTCTAGTCCACCCTCTTATAGTGCCTTATAATCTAGTCCACCGGCGGCTAGTTGGGGAACAGAAATAGAATTAAGTGTAAAAATTAAATTGAAACTGCTGTTTACTAGCTTCTATACTACATAAACAACGTTTGTGGTAAAAATTATGACAGAGAAATTTGTTAGTTCGTTAATATCAGTAAAAAAGATATAAACTGTAGCTCAAGCTTTAATTATCTGTCTATCGAAAACTACTACGATAGATATTGAAAAATGTTATTCTATTTTTTCTGTAGAGCGGGAAATATCCTATCGTACGAGATTAGGAAGTATATTTCTAAATTTAACAGGTTGAACAGTAGAAATTTATCAAAAGTGCTTTTGAAACGCTTTGAGCAGTAAAAGTTTATCAAAAGTGCTTTTGAAACGCTTTGTTTGCTGTGACTGCAAGATCTGTTCCTGCACACCGGTTAATAAATAATTAAAAATACTGCTTAAATAATTATCGTAAAATTATGATTTGTTTAGTTTGTAGCTTTTGTTATCCTTTTTATCAAGAAATCTAAAAATCTTTTTTTGTGCCATCAACTATTAAAATATATTTAAAAACAATAAAAAATTTCATATTCTGGTTGAAAAAATTTCTTTGTTTAAAACATAATATGTCATCTGCAATCATCGCATAAAAAAGGATACTAAAACCATTTCAATTTCTTTTTAAATTTTTGTTGTAAACTATTTATTATTAACAATTTCATTTAGTTTTTCAATAATACATAAAAATTCTCTATATTTTTATAAATTTAAGCCATATAATCGTTGTAAAAGTGTAAAGTTGTAAAAATAATTATTTATTCTTACAGATCATTTAAACAATTGTTAATTTAAAAAAATGCATATTACAACAAAACATTTTTTTCTTCGAATGTCATAAAAGTATGATCTTTTGTGACTTGATTCACAATGTAGAAGTTTCACTTTTTCTCCTAGGCATAAAAGTTAGTTGCTTTTACTCCAAGGAGAAAAAATAAGTTTGTCAATTACAAAAATGCGCACAAAACATAATTATCTGTAGCAACCAGAACCCGCAAGCTTACTTGACATGGCTTGCTTTCGATTACATATATAAATTATTTTCTAATTTCTTCATTCTTCTATTTTTTATATTCGAAGAAAAAATATAATGTGTCATTCGGAATAAAAGTGACTATGTGCCTCTCATGGAATTTTCTGACTTGCTGCCCCTCATCCTACAAACTTCAATGCTCTCCACACAAATTGTCACTTTTACTCCTAATGACAGAATACACTATTCACAACTTTGGTTATATGGCTTAAGTTTATAAAAATATAAAAATTTTTAAGTTGTTATTGAAAAATTCAAATAAATTTTCAACCATAAAATGGAATTTTTATTATTTTTAAATATTTAAATTTAAAATCTCTTTTTACTCATATTAATTATTTAATAAATTTCTTTGTCATAATTTTTACCACAAACGATATTCATATAGTTTAGCAAATGGTTGACAAGGATTTAAATTTCTTTTTACATTTAATTTTATTTCTGTTAAAAGCGTTGCAGCCGTCATTACTACACTGGCCTGTTATCAATTTCTACAACAGATGGTGTAACTTTAAATATAATTTTATTTTAAAATAAATTTGAAAAGTTAAAATACTAATACAAAATTAACTAATTTACCTAACCTTGGTAAATAGATGCACACAGAATAGCGGTCAAAAAGTGCCAGTGATCAAATACTTTTCAAGCCACGCCAAATTTGACATATTAAGAGCGCCATCTATGGGCAAATCTCACAAAGAGTCCTGAGATTGTCAAACTTTGTGGCTGAATTTTTTATATAGGGAAATGGTGGGAGTTGAAACACCATACTCTATGTAGCATCACATTTTCAATTGATGTAACAACATAAAGGGTATTCCATTAAATAAAATATTTTTGATAGTGCTGCTTGTTTGTTTTTCTAGTGAAAATTGTTTTGGGTGAAGGGTTTGAATGCAGCACCAAAACTATGTACGATATTCAGTGGTGGGATGCAGCTGGTTTGTATGAGTTTGTGCGAACCAATTCCTGAAATTTTTAAAGTTCGTCCATACCAGTTCTTACCTCTTTTGGCCGTACACGATTTTTTTAATACTTATTATTTATTTTGTAAAAACATGCAATGAAAATTTGTACATACGTAGGTAACCACCAAACACAATGCTTTTCTGAACGGCACTAAAGTCGAGATAAACCAGTGAAGGTTGTGTTTCTAGCTGTGGTACCGGTGTTACAGTGGTCATCGCAATCAGCCTTTATTCCTGCATTTGGCTGCGGCGGGGAATGGAGCCCCAGACCTTTAGCGTTAGAGGCTAAGCGCCCAACCTCTAAGCTACCGCCACCATACTACCTCTCTATAAAATAACACCTAGATTTCTAAAATTTTATAAAAAATGATTGGTTAATTAAACTCAGTACAAATATTTGCAATGCAGCAGCATATTAATTAAAATGAAAATCGCGGATATTACAATAATGAGTGCCGCCTTTTAATCTTCTGAACCAGCCATGTGATTATGTGTAGTTCTACAACTACAATTGTCTAGTTTGCACTGAAGATTGAATGTACTTCTGAGATCGTTTTGCACAATTTAGAACTGTTGTCATTGACAGATGTTTGGTTAATATCAAAATCAATGCTGTATTCTATTACCTGTGCTTTCATTTACAAATTACATGATTCAAAATGTTGCGTTTTCTGCTTTAACGTTGTGAACAACTTTTTAACAACTAAAAATTTTTATATTTTTGTATGACACAAGCTTTCAAATACAACAATCAATTTTGGATGCATGCTAGATGAATTATTTATTTACATTTATTGTAAATAAAACAATTCTTAACTTCAACAGCTTTTTATTTTACCGTTATACGTATTTCAACGTGTTTACACGTCATTATCAAAGGCAAGATTAAAAGTAAACAGTTGGTGTTGCTATACATTTTTTCATTTGACAACGAAATTGTGTTGTTGCTAGGAAACATTGCGAGTCCGAAGGAGGAGCGATGTTGCCGTGCATCAACAGAGTTGAGTTGGTGAATGAAAGACAGAATTATAGAAAATTTTTAATTCAATAGTGGTATTTTTTAGAATAGTTCAGGAAATAAATTTTAAAACAGTTAGTTTTTATAATTATATGTATACAGTAAGTTTCTTTTTAAAATGCGATTTTTTTATTATGAATTTCTGACAATAATTATTTAGAATTTTTGAGTAGCGCCGGTTTAAAAGAAGGATTTAATGTTTAATGAAAAATCAACTACCCTGAGATCTAGTATTGGTGTTAGAGGGTGTATACCGAACCTCGAAAACCTGGAAATATCAGGGAGTTTTTTAATTCTGGATTTATCAGGTAATATTTTACATGTAATTAGGGATGCAACGGATATTTGGTTTTTAGGGCCATAGCAACCAGGGGCCGTCCCTACTGTTAAGTATATATTATGCTCTGTCTGTGATTAAAACCTAAATTTCACAACATTTAAGCTGAAACTACTTCGAACTTAAAAACGGTAAAAACTATGCCGGATAATCCGGTATCTGGCTATCTGGCTGTGCAACCGTATTCCCAATATTTGTTATCTGGCATTTTCAAAAAGTACTGCTCGCTGCATCTCTACACGTTATGTACAAAAATTTTAAATAATGATGAGAAAATTGGGAGCCAAATTTAAGTCTAAATTTTTGTAAATTTTCTATAGAAATTTAAATTTCTAACTTATGGTGCAAATGTTGGTTTGTCACCATCCGAATCGTTTATCGTCGTCATTTGCCGAGCATATGCTCTTTGTGTTTGTCATCTTTATCATTCAAGTTTTGGATTAATAAAAGTTGTTTGAAATGTATACTTGTTGGTAAACCACATCAAAACGATATCTAAAAATTTCGATGTAACGATCTGGAAAAACTGTCGGCGAATTTTGATATCAAATCAAGGAATTTTGATATCACAATTTGGTATACACCCTGTTGTTAGCAATAATTGAAAGCATCAATTGATGTTAATCATAATTGACCTTTTAGCTAAAATGGTAGGTTAATGAGCAGATAAATGTTAGTCATTTTTACAGCACTAAACTCAATAAAAAGATAAAGTTTTTTCTCTATACTTATGGGGCCAGGGTCATATAATAGCCCTCCATCTAGCATGCACAAACATACACATACACTCACCCAACAGCTTCAAACCCAAACCGGAGCATGTTTGACAGAGCACTGCCAAACTCAGTGGCCTTAACTATTGTTCTACCCACCTCCTAAAAAAATATTATATTTCATAAAAACGTTGGAATTATTTTAGACGTAATATTTCATGGTATGCATTATTTAAGTTATGGTTTTGTCATAGTTAATTTACCACCTATTATACTAATTTTACTAGCGAAAGAAGAACATTGCAATTAAGTTTGCAGCTGTTCACAAATTAACAAAAAAAAATGAAAATGGCATTTCAACTGGGGTCACCCGATCACAAGCTCTCGCCTTTACTGCTAAACCAAACAAGCGTCTAATAATTATTTTCCTTTTTGTGTGTTTACAACTGACATTTATCATGCACGTTTGTAAAATAAAAATAATTTACCATGTCCACTTGCTAATTGTTAAAAAAAGTTAAATAAGAGCAAGTGGTAAAATACTAAACCACGCAACTATAATAAATAATAGCTCCACAATTTGTAAATAATCACCGACATGACACGCTTGCTTCATAGGCTACTGCGATTAAGTTTTTATTTGATCGCTCTGTATAAATAGTGGTTTTATGAGCACTTGTACTATACTGCTTTAGGTGATAATTACTGTAGAATGTTACCGTAATGCAAATTAAAGGTAATTATTAAAGCCCTGGCGTATTTGTATTGATATATTGTTAAGTGTTGAACATATTGGTAAACTTGTATCATTATACAAGATGTCCTCAATTTAATCCCGTGAGAAGTAAAAGTAAATTTTGTAGCCACACTTGTTTCCTAAGATTAAATTAAGTTTAATTTTATTCACCGTTATTCAATTACATAGTTATTGTTACCATTTTTTACTTTTTTAGCTTTTTTTACTACTGTTTTAGGAGCTACATCACCAACTCCCAGATCTAACTTGGAAAGGTATGACACAGCATTCGATCCATTCCGACATCAAAGTTCACCAGCAGCCGCTCCCATTTCCATTAACAACAATAGTTTTGGATTAGGTACAGGTCAACAAATGGCTGTTTTAAGTAAAAGTCCGACGCCTGCCGAGTTGCAGGGTAAGGATAGTAAGAATGTAGAAATCGCTGAAGTTATCGTTGGTGCTATTTTGGGTAAGTACCTACTTTAAATTTCCAGTTTGTGTTATATGGTGTTAATCGTGGTTTCGGTTTTATTAGGTCCAGGTGGCCGATCGTTAGTTGAAATTCAAAATATGAGTGGTGCCAATATACAAATTTCGAAAAAAGGAATTTTTGCACCGGGTACACGTAATCGCATAGTTACTATCACAGGCAATCCTAACGCTATAAATACAGCACAGTACCTCATTGAGCAGCGCATCTCCGAAGAAGAAATTAAACGTGCACGCAACAATACTCTAAGCACTCTGGGCATACAGTGATAGTATCATTTTACTTCAAAGTCATCGGCCGTCTTTAAAAGGTACAGAGAGCAGAAGTTATTAACTTATTTAACTGTGCTTCGCATTTGTTATATCCGTTTGATTGCGTACGTAATAAAATTATGCGTTTCTCAACCGTACAGTATATACGGTTTTTAAAGTCAAAAAACTCACCTCACCATTAGAAAAAATTCATTTTATTTTTTGTAGTTACCTATCGCATTTTACCTTTTTACGTACATTTTAAATTAACTGTTGGTAACAGTATAAGAAACTGTCGTAGTCATTTTTCTGTAATTTATAATTTTTAATATTCGTTGTATATAATTTTGTTATGTGGGGCAAAGTTTATTTCCTAATGTTATGTTATAAAAGCCATCTTGTATAACGGACTGAAATCAACTAATTTCTGGACCAAACTGTTCGTTATCCAAGAATCCTTTAATTAATTGTCTAGCTTTTGTAAATAATTGTTGAGGGGAACATTAAACATTGATTTATTTGATTGTTTATTTGTGGAGTTGTTGGGTTTTAAGTGTATTTTATTATTAGATTGTTGGAAGTCATTTAAACATTTCATCAAAAATCACTGTAAATTTTTTTGTAACATTTTCGTTAATTCCTAGACATAAAAACTTAAAAATTGTGATAATCTGCGTTACTAACTCTGATGTCTGTACCTCTCATTACTCGAGGTAAAGAATCCATCGTTTTTCATTTTACAAGTTCTTGCTTGATTTAAATAATCTTGTCCGACACACAAGAAAAATGCATAATTCAACAGGTATAAAATTTTTATTTGATAAAGAAATATTAATACTAATGTAGTAATAAAAAAAAAGTTTTAAACTGGGCTAAATATATGTAACTTTTATATTTCGAAATCTTTGTGCAACTTAACGTCCTAGTAGTCAAAAGTTGAGTTTAAGAAATATTCTATATTTGATATATAAAACTGTCCTCGAAAGAAGATTTCTTGATTTTTGAATTATAATCTTTTTTTTCTTAGGAAAATTTTAAAATTAATAAAAGGACAAATCATTTAGTTTTCCTTTTTAAATAAAACTGTTTTATAGAAAGTCATTAAGTAAATCTAGTACAATTTCTGTGATTGGTATCAAGTTTTATAGTGAAATTTACTGTCATCAAATATTGTACCTGTTGTTCGCCTAATTCATATAAAAATATTGTTGAAACTTTGGCTGGCCAAAGGACTAGCACTGTCTACATACATTTCGCCATTTCAATAACTCGTTACCAATCATGAGATTTGTGTGTGCGAGATTCCTGTTGGTATCGCTGGTTCTGTGGACGAGAGCATGACATTGTGTAAATAGTCATAGTGATAGTCACTCTATTTATCACCTGACTTTTGAGCTGTTATTCCTTCTTATAGATCTATATAATATATACAAATATATACAGAGGTAAATGTAACTAAAATTATATATTGTTGTTATCGCATGTTGTTAATATTGTTAATGTTTGGACTTGTGCAAGACAATGTTTAACATAGCCGTTAACTAATCGATGCCCATTGCTATTAACATGCGCTAACTGCATATTGTATATAGGGTTTTTTTTTTCTTTAAATATAGATATTGTTATTATTTTAAAATTAGCAAATTATGAAAGTACACTTAAAAAAAAAATCAAAATCGCTGCCCCTTGACGTGAAGATGATAAAAGTAAATCAGTTTAATGCTGTTATACAGGATGTCTCAACACTATATTTTTATCTTTAACAAAGTATTAGGATTTTTGACGATCTTCAAAATGCAAACTTAGGGAAGGAATATATTTTGAATTAATTGAAACTAGCTCAATCCATAGGCTACACCCTACTTTCGAAATCAGTGCCGTGTCACCCTCCATGACTGTTACATGAACATTCACTCCAAATGCTGCTAACAAAATAATAAATAGATCTTTGTCGAGACCATAGCTTTTCGTCACCAAATCCTGAGACAGGTGGAAGGAATGGATCCCGATTTCTTATATACAGCGTCTGGCAAAATAAAATGTTTGCAACATATGGGTAAAATTTTTATTATTTGTATTTTCAAAAACTTATTTTTGAGACTGACGAAAACTCGCCTTATTTGAAATAATATCAAACACAGTTACTAAAAAAAAAGATTTTGAATTGATTGTGTGGTAGGCACATGGTGAAACATTATTAATAAATAAATATATAACTATTAAAAATTAATAGTTTATTATTAAAATAAAACGCTTGGTAATTGTTTCACAATTTGTTGTATTTTATTAACTCAACTCGAGTTTCAACCATCTCGGTTATCTTCAGGAGTTTACAAATAAAACTAAAACCTAAAGATGTACAATACCACCCATTTGCGGAATTCTGTCGCCGCCGCCCTGATTTTAAATGTTAACACGTGTTTCGATGCATTCTTGACTGTAGGTCGAGGAGGGGCGAATTACCTAAATCGGTGTGGTCCTTAACTATATTTTTATTATTATTTATTGCTTATTTATTGCAACTGTTTAAATAAATTGAAAAATTTAGAAATTAAAAAGGCAATAAATAATAATTAAAATATAGTTAACGACCACACCGATTTAGGTAATTCACCCCTCCTCGACCTACAGTCAACAATGCATCGAAACACATGTGTTAACACTCAAAATCAGGGCGGCGACGACAGAATTCCCGAAATGGGTAGTATTGTACATCTTTAGGTTTTAGTTTTATTTGTAAACTCCTGAAGATAAAGGAGATGGTTGAAACTCAAGTAAATAAAATCCAATAAATTGTGACACAATTACCAAGTGTTTTATTTTATTAATAAACTATTAATTTTTAATAGTTAAATATTTATTTAAAAAAAGAGTTCAAAAATATTAACAAATCGAAAATAGCGTTTTATTTTAAATATTTTTATGTTAAATCACTAAATCCTAATTTTTTTCTTTGGAATGAATTGAATCCAGTGATATTAATTTGTTTAGATTTAGATCATAATCCAACACAATTTTGTTTTTAGCATACTTGGAAGAACATTCAAAATAATCCTTTTTCGTAGGTACCTGCTTATTGCAATGGTTTGTTTCTAATAGCCATTACAATTTTTTATCATTATTTCTGTGCCAGTATGCCTAAAAAAGCTCAATATTTTTAATCCTGACACGTTTTTAAAAGATCTTTTAATAAAATGGGGATTTGGTGATTTAACATAAAATATTTTTAAGTACGCTATTTTTAATTTACTAATATTTTCTTTCCAAATTTTGCACATGGCATAAGAATTGGATTTTGAATTCGTTTTTTTTATATTTCCACAAACAAGGCAAACTTATTTTTAGGTTATCTGAGAAGCAAAAGCGATTTCTAAAATAAGTTTTAAAAAAATTTTAATAATAATTTTCCCCATATGTTGCAAACATTTTGCCGGACGTTGTTACAAGATAATTTCACATTTATTAAGTACTAAAAAGCTGAAATAGTTAAGGACTCTCAAAATAGATGTTCGTAAAATAAAAAAATTAATATACAGAGTGTTGAAAGTAAAGTTCACCTTGGCTAACTTGGTTATTATTGGAACTACGATTTCAGCAAAATTAGCAAACTACTAGTATTTTTCACATAGATGATGGTGAAAATAGAAAAACTGCCGAGTTATTCACAAAAATGATTTTTTTTAACGGAGCAGCCTGTTTTCATATGTTTTGTGTTTTTTTTTGTGAATGCATAAAATATTCCACTTTTTTTTGTAACGAAATCTAAAGCTCTAATAATTAAAAACTTAACAATAGTGCCGAGCTAATTTGGTACACCTTGTAAAAAACCTAACGGTACTATTAGAAAAAAAGCTTACCTTGAAACTAGACTTCCATTTGTTTTTTAACGTTTGCATAGGAAGAGAAACAAACTTTTTAAGCAACCAAACTATTCAGTGTGTAACAAATCGCAATTATAAGCAACATAGTGAGACACTTTGTATGATCATAAATCCAGCATTAACTGTTGTTAAAGTTAGATATCGAATTTTCTTTTGTTTCTTCAATGCGTAGGTATCACCAAACCAAACTATTTGTGTTTTCTAACTCTCGTTAATTCATGTTGTCAATTTACTTCGTGTTTCCATTTTCTTGTGACTGAGTTGGTTGTAAAGTTCCTTTAATGTTAATCTTTTGTATAATTCTAAAACACTTGCCAGTAATGCCGTGAGGCCTTATAATTGTGGAGGAGGTGCTACTTTAAATGACAATATGCTTTTCAAAAAAAAAACGTAAACATATTCAATTGCCTTTGTAAATAAAGTGAGAAATCTTAGCTGCCTTTGGTTTAAGTTTTCGGTGCATTCGGAGCATTTGTTTATTTTTTTTATGCACGAGAATAAAACAAATGCACATATTGCTCCGGACGCTTAAACCAAATGGGACGCTTAAACCAAATGCGGCATTTGTTAATGGAAAAGTAAAAGCTCCTTACTTATCAAAAAAATGAGTTTTGGTGGTACAATTTTCGTATTTCTAGTCGACTTGGTGTAGCAGTAAGCTGAAATTACCGCTCATTAATGTGTTTGTCCTATTAGGGGTCATTTATGAAACCGAAAAGATGATGTAATTTGCTATTTTTAAAATATATTAAAGATTTTATTATTTAGTATAATTTAGATGTAGATCTATGCAGGTCATAGAGTTTATAGATATGGTACCACTGTGGCATTCCGTATTGATTACTGCTGTGCTTAATTGAGTCATAATTTAAATAAATACAGAGTTTATTTTTCAATTATAAGATAAATGATAAAAAGAAGATGTATAAATTTATTGTGTAATAGATAATCTTTATTTTTTTACAAAAATCGATTGTTGACGGCATAGTTAAAAAATTGCGAAGCCATACAAAAAGCATAGTTTTCATTGTCTAAATGTATGTGATCACTGTAGTTTGATATAGTTTTTCGACGTTAGGAAATTACGTCGAATGTTATATTCTACATCTATTATTCAAGATTTAAGGTACGCTTTATCACAAACAGAATCAAATTTGCAAAAAACTTAGATATCTGTTATTGTTAACAAGAGGAAGTAGATAATTCTAAACTCTTCCGTTAAAATATCTAATCAGTTTTGTTGCCTCGAACTTTGATATATACACTTTTCTGTACAACATTTTACTATTGCTGTGATATCCACAACTGATTTTGGTGTAGTGCTTCGGCTGTTGATTGTTTGCCTCGAGAAAAAAAAACACGAGTATATGTGCAATACTGCATTTGTTATTTGTATATGTGGCCAATGTTGCTTTATTTGTTGATATGTTGCGAGCGATCAGCAACCGAATGTGCTGACAGTGGCCATGAATTTTTAGCTAGAGACATTCATATTTAAACAGATTTTTATTATGTTCGGATAATGTGTATACATTTGCTTGCCATCTGTGGTAATCCTAAAACTTCATGCTTGTTGTTATGGTGAATTATGGTCAATAATAAACATCACTAATTCAAAATTTGCCATTTTGACAAGTGCAGTTAGATATTTTAATAATTATTATATTATTATAGGTATGTTAGGTTGATCAGCCAGTTTATCCGATTTCACTAATTGATGTATATATTTTGTTAACTTCATGTGCATTGCTTATAGTTGTATAAACTTTATTTTTGTATCGATTGGCTTTCATCATTTTGTTGTAAATTTTGCTCATTGAACTCAGAACTGTGAGATGTTTTTTATATATTTGTGAATTTGTATACTGTTGTGTTTGGCATTAGTTTAGTTACTTTTTTTCTTATTTTAAAGATAATAATGCCTCTTCTCAAACTGTTATACGATACAAACGTTTTTAACTGGTTACCTTATCAAGTAAATATTGCTATCTTTCTTTAATCTATAAATATTGCTGTCTTTCTTTAATCTAAATGAGTTATTTTTTTAAGCCTGAAACATTACAAATGAAAAATTAAAGTTTTTTGCGGAATTGTTACTAAAACTATATAATTTAACTGTAGAATTATGATTTTGCATGCGGAAAAATCTAGAAAAACTTACTGAAGCTGTTCATTTTTGACATTTCTTGATTGTTTATTCACACCATCACATTATATCTTATACAATATATTGAAACAATATCGTAAACTTACAAAATGTAAGTAGGTTAACTCCTACTTTTGAAATTATTAGAAGAAAATATCCAAAATAGTGGTTGCAGTAGGTTTTAAACGTAATTTTATCGTAAAAAACGAAAGTGTCGTTTTCTCTGTTGTACGTTAGGTTAGGTTACAACAGTGTTGTTGAATTACCAGTAACGTATTTTTTGGAAAAATTACCTGTAATTTTTAAAGCATAAGCAGCAATAAAAGAGATTACTTTGTTTATGTCAATTTTAGAAAATATTTTCAAATAATACATTGTTTCTTCCCCACTATAAGACCCAAACTTTCTTTGTTTTCGCTCAATTTCTACATTTCACTGCTTATTTAACTTCAAAAACTACAATGTTTTACGCTTGATGTTAATTCAACAACATTTTCCTCGCCAAAAATGGCGGTTAATGTTTATTTAAATGGTAGAATAATTAAATTACTGGTAAAGTAATTTATCTTGTTTTCCTTTCCTGGTATTTTACAGGTAGCCATTTATTACCACTTACAACACTTGGTTATAAGCTGGGAATTATATTCTTCCAATAATCCACAGTTTAACATATAACTCGAAAAATTTTCATTTCTTAATTTAGTCTTTGAAAAAAAACAACTGTTTGGAGCCTAGAACTCAAACGACACTTTCTTCAAAAAAATCAGCTATTTAAAATCTATAGAATACATTCTATTCTTCCCCCACAACAGATAACCTAACGTAGAACTCGTAAAAAGATACTTTCATGCAAAAACTTGCTCTGTTCTTTTTAGGACTAACTTTTTTTTAATCAATTCCAGTGCTGGCAGGCGTTAGTACTTTACAAATCTACTGTTTTGTACAAAATTAATGTGTGCTGAATTCATTCTAGTTTACAGTAAACATTTACACAATGTTGTTTATATTATGGCCTTATAAATGTTTGCTATAAAGCAATATTCAGAGTTTTCTGCGTTTTTTGGTAGTCTTTCCTTTGGAGAAAGCCCAAATGGGGACATTATTTCTACTTTACAAGTTTATTGCTATTCATTTGGAGCAATAAAATTAAATGCACAATTCAGTGCATATCAATCAATGACATTTTCCACATTTCCCAAGAAAAGTTTTTCCATTTTTGCGTATGTAAAATCGTAACCCTAAGGTTAAATTAAGTGGCTTCAGTAAACAATTACCGTTTTTTGGTCAAGTACCTTTACACTTTTCTTAAAATTTACATTTTGGAAACATAATATTACTAACCAATTTCAAATGATAACTGTAAATTAAAAACGTCATCTTCAAAATTGTATAATTTATTTGTTGACTATTACAATCTTATTATTATTAATGGTAGCAGTAATGTTATTTGGTTTGTAGCTTCATATTAAAATATGTTGTGTTGTTGCGAGAAGTTGCATTATTTCTTATAAACATGGTTAATAGTTTAGTCATTCAACCACAGTAAGACTGTGGATTAAAAAACCCTATAGGTAATACATAAATACTTTTTATTAGATATAAGTAATTTATGGGGCTAATGGTGCAGGTATATAATATAAGATATGGATATGTGTGGGTGTGATCCAATGATTTGCGGGGTCTTTGAGACCTTGTAACGTTAAGTTACCATATAATTGAGTGTTTCGTGCACTTTTTTGTGATTGTATCAACAGGTATGATCATCCAAACATTTTTATAATGCACATTTTATGAGTTTATTCACGTTTTCGTTGTTATTTGGTGGTGAAACCACAGTTAAAAAGAAACTATATATTGGACGTTGTAGTGATTCATATGAAAATTGTTCTTTTGTCTATTGCTACCTCGTCTTTCATGTTATCTATGAGGCGCTTAGAATGTTGTAAATTGTACGCTTAAATGTTTTCTACGTAATTTTTGTGCTGAATCATTACAGGCGTCGAAGTTTGTTTTTGCAAAATTTATTTACTTGATAAGGGCGGTTGTTTGTACAGTCACCTAGTTTATTTTTAAATTTGGTAACACGGGTTGATGTTTGTTTCTACGTATTTATGGTGAGTTATTTTTTGAGATTTGAGGTTAAGGACATGCACTCACTACAAACTGTGGTATTCGAGGTTTTTATGTGTTAACTATCTACATATTATGTTGTTAGAGTAGACGTACCATTGTTTGTAGTTCACAATTTTAAATTAGTTAGTTCACAGCATTGTCAACCACATTATAACTCAATAAAATTCATAGTGCCATATATCGTATTATTCATGACTCCTCATTTACACAAACACTATACATTTTACCATACTCCATCGTCGTCCTCTCGTTAAATCATAAAGTTTTATTTTAATTTCTACATAAACCATAAAGCTACTTGCGTTAACTAAATAATCAACTTAAAAAAACACGAAGGCGTTTTGAAGTGCTTAGCATAGAAAAACTACACAAAACAATAGAAGGTTTTAGCTCTAAGCGTGTCATAGGCATTTTAACAAACTTAAGTGTTACGCAAGCTTGTTTTACGCTTCTTTCTTTATCGACTGAAATGACTACTCTTTTTTTGTTACATAGAAGACCTCCTTACACAAATTAAATTCAAGTGGTTCCACAATAAGGTAATTGTTTACGATGTTGTAAATAAAATTATCCATAACTATGGCATTAAACAACGATTTCTAATACTCAATTTGTAATTTTTAAAAACAAATAAAACTACTACAGTTTTATTCTGATAGAGCATTAAACACGCTATTCAGTCATGTTCAGGGTGGGGCATTTTGAACGCAATTGTGTTGACCAAGGCAGAAATGCAACAGCATATCTTCTTTTGATTTTCAGTTATTGACCATATTTGACTGACATTTTCGAAATTTTGAAGGGTTGCTGTAGTTGGGTTATTTGAAGAGATATTGGGAAATCGACAATACATTTTTCATGAGCATTTTAGTGTACATTACGAAAGTGCAACAAAATATTTTCTATACTCAATTGTTTTCAAAATATTACCCAAAACATTATTATTTGAAATTGACAAAATCTATAAAAATAACTGGGGCGTGATCAGTCAAACACCCTGTATATTTTCATGGTCCTAAAATAAAAAATTTTTTGGAGGGTTTGAAATAAATTTAATATTCTATAAAGAAACATTCTTAAGCTATGTTTGTTTTAATAATAATTTAAAAAAAGTAGGTACAAAAAGGTTTCTTTTTGTGATTTTATGAAGTTATAATATAAAGCAATTTTTACTAACACTTCAAGCTTAAAACAAATGACATTCTATAAAAATAATGAGATAAAAACAATAATCAATTTATTGCAACACAAATAAGGAACTGAATTGTCTGTGATTGCATTTTACTTTCACCCTTAAGAAAGTTGCCATTTAATCTATAATAGCAGTTTTTTTAGTGCCTTTTAATACACGAATTACTAATTTTGCCTTACCTGTTAGTCGTGCTCTGCATTTCGCTAACCTGCTAAGCACTTCGTGCGCTTCACCATATTCAACAGTTCTGCCATGACTCGTAACAATTTTATTTTATTTTCTTTTATTAAATTTCACTTCAGTCAAAATTCGTACAAATTTTTGTGTGTTATCCGTCCATTTTAACTTTTATAAATTAACCTGATGTATTCTAGTCAATTCGAAATTTGTATTGAAATTAGGTTTATTGTAAACTTAATTTGTTATGTATTAAGGAAAAAACAATAAAGTCTGAATAAAATAACTTATTTCATAAAAAACATATTTATTAAAAAGCTCTCTACGAAGTAATATAAAAAATATTTCCCACTCACCACAATTTTATAATAATGTCAATATTAACAAATTTTATAAACTACAATATTATAAAGCAACTACCACATACTAGTATGAAATAAAGCAAAATATCATTTTTATGTTTGTATGTGATAACTTTTAAACTGTTTCTAATTACTGGATTTGAACGACCAAAACACATCAACGTGCAAACAAAAACATTACGTATGTAAGTGTGAAATATGCAAGAAAAATATATTTTCAAAAAATTCTACTTTGACACTTTTTGTTCTTATTAATTAAAACAATTAAGCACATTTGGAACTTTTGTACAAATGACAGTCTTAACCCATTATATTAACACATACAACACACCCGAAAAAAGAATATTTAGAACAAATAAAACTAAAAAACAACACAAAAGCAACAAGCAACAATAAAAAGCAATTTGTACTTTTTTTGGCAGAAGAAAAATAGCCCTTTCAATTTAGTTTTACGTGTGAGAACGATGAGTATAACATCGGAGATGGCAGGTAAGTGATATAAATAATTGCATATATGAATTGGGAACTTACAACCAAATTATAAGCCTTGCAAAAAAAATGTGTAGAATTAAAATAATCACATATGGCACTTCTTTACTTTTAAAAACAAAATTAAAAGAGCTACCTTTCATTAAGGTACATCTACCTACTTCATACATAAAAAAAAAATATTCTACTTGGTAGCTTCGGGAGGGCAATCGGGTTGACTACTAGGATGAGCAGCACGGAAAGCAGGATGGTTCTCCAATTCCCTATCGATTCGTAAGATAATAGGGAAAGGTCTAAGATCAACATGGAATCTTCTAGCATTGAACACTTGCGGAATTAGGCAGCAGTCCGCTAAGGTAATGTCATCCCCTACACAATATTTGCCGGCACTTTGTGAAAGCAATTTTTCAACTGCTCGGAAACCTCTGTTTATCCAGTGTTGAGCCCATTCGTTCTTTTTTTCTTCGCCTACATGTATTAAAACAATTAGATTCTGAAGGGGTTGGATTCCTGATGCAATTACTTCACATATTTCTCGAACCTGTTAACAAAAAAATGGCAGATTTGAATTCACAAGGGATAAATTTGGCAGATGTACAGAGTATAGAGGCTTTAATATCGGTTTTAGTGGAAAACGTTTTAGACAAAAGTTGAAGGGTGTCAATAGTTGCAAACCCAAATTAATTATATGTTTTCTAATGGCTTAAGTGTATGAAAATAAAGAGAATTTTATGTGTAAATTAAACAAAATTGTTAATAACGAATTGTTTATAATAAAAAATTAAAAAAAAATTGAGATTGTTATAATAATCCTTTTTTTTGCAATGATTTGACATGTTTTAAACAAAACAATTTTCAACTAGAAAATGGAATTTTTCATTGCTTTTTAAGTTTTTTTTAATAGTTGGTGGCAATTAAAAAAAAAATTTTTGGATATCTCGATAAACAGTATAACAAAGCTACAAATTAAAAAAAAAATCATAATTTTACGATATTTATTTAATGAGTTATGAAGTTTTCAAGATAACAAAAACATTCAACTGATTCAATTTTTATGTAAATGTTTAGAAAAATTAATGAAACAATTCGTTCAAAGGCATTAAAACGTTTTTTTATAATCTGTAGATAATATGTAACATTTAGATATTTAAACCTAATTGTTTATTAATCGGTGTGCAGGAGCTGATGCCTGTAGTCAAGGCGAATAGTGTTGAAAAGTCACTTTTGATAAATTTGTACAGTGTTAAACATCAGGTTTTATTGTTCCTATAGCAACACCAACCTTTACTTTTAATCTTGCTTTTGATAAAGAGTATGAACATGCCGATACAGGTATAAAAGGAAAAATAAATATCTGTTAAAGTGATAAAAATTATTTGTAAATTTCTGCTCTCAACAGTCAAAATATTTTGTTTGTTACTTCATTTATATTGTTGAATTCATAAAAAAAAGTAAAACAATTCATAATCAACGAGATAATACCTTTGCTCTCTTAGCAACATCATGTGGCATAAGAGGTCTTTGTGGCCTGGTCTCTTCTAAGTAATGTAAAACATTTAGCGATTCCACCAAAGTAATTCCATCGATGTGTAATGCCGGCACTTGTTCCATGGGGTTGACTTCTCGGAACTCATTAGAATGTTGTTCACCGCCTGCTTTGATTAACGATACCGGCTTGATATCATAAGGAATTTCTTTCAAATTAAGAGCTATAATTATAAAACTGTTACATCAACCCTCATCATTTCTTTTGAAATCTTACCTATTCGAACCCTCCAGGAGCATGAACTTCTCCAATAGGAATATAGAACGGGCTGAAAACATTGTTTAATTCAATGGAAAAGCAGAAATATTAAGATAAATCAGTATAAATATCAAGGCAAACATGTTCATGCTTTCTTGAAAATATCATAGCAAACCTGATTGAATTACCAACTGGATAAACAATATTAATATTCATTTGTTTTTTTCTTCAACAGTTACTATGCAAATAATTAGAATAAAATGTTACAAAAATACTTACTTTTCCTATTACTGACATTTTCAGGGTGAATTTGAAATTGATAGGCTATTAAATACGGCAAACAAATCAAAAAACGATCGATCGTTAAAACGCGCAACCGGCAAATCAAACCAGATATGCAGGGGCCCAATATAAAAAGAGATGTTTATCACACAGATGCTGATATTCAAAAGAGACAACGCTATTTATGCAGCGTTGCCAGATTGAAAACTGTAAAATCTTTGAAATTCACAGTTCTTCAAACTAAAATCACAGTATACTTATTCATACAGTAGCGAAAGTAAAGGTCATTTATGGTAATTATAGCACCAAGCGGCGAACAAGTTACACTAAAATTTGACAGCTAACGGTAGTAGTGTTTCTCTGCTTTTTGAACGTTATAAGAACAATTTTCAAGTTGTTTGCCAGTGTTTTTATAAAAATGTGATTAGTGATATACCAATCTATTATGAGAGTCTCGAAAGGGAGCGCATGTTCCGCCGTAAACTGCGAAAACAACAAAGGAAAGAATCCTAACCTTAGTTTTTTTACACTTCCCAAATATCCAAAAAGGTAATAAATTCTGATAAATATTAATACATTAAAGTTTGACTTTCTCGTCGTTCTAGATCAAAACAGTGGTTTGTAAACTGTAGACGTGAAGATTTACGTGAAAAGGAGGTGGGATATTTGAATAAAAACTGCACTTTGTACGCTGCATTTTGAAGATTCGCAGTTTATAAATGTTAATAAATCATATTACTGGCATTATCTTTATATTATTTAAAAAACATTATATAATGTAGCTCGTAATTTTTCTGTTTTGCTTATTAAAAGTATGGTAACAACAACGAACTGGATTGGAATTTAAAACCCGCCATAATTTAAACGATAGTTTAACTTATCGACCGCTTGGAGCGCCACTAGTTACAGCTTACCAGGCGTTATATGGGCGCTTTCGCTACTGTGTAAATAGGTATACTGTGCTAAAATAGTAACTTTAAGTTGTAAAATGGAACACTAAATAGTTATAAATGCAAGTTGTGAAAAATATCAGATATAATAATAACATGCAAGCAAAACACGTTAACTTTATTATTAACAGAATACTGAATAACGTGAATTAATTATTTTCATTTAGTAGGCTTTGGAGATCAGTTGTCCAAATAAATCGCTAGTCTGTGAAAGATCGCGTTGCTTGTGTTGAACATATTTGACGAATACATCACAATCGGTTGTTCAAACTTTCTTTAGGCGCCAATTTCATAACCGGAACTCGTTATAATTACAAGGTGGGTTTAAGAGGAGCCACTGAGTGGCAATAACTTTGCAAGGCAGTTATTAGGGTTGCACATCTAGCACCTGTACCAAATCCTGCTAATGTTGAAAGAGATTTGAAATCTCTAACTCAAAGCCCTAAGAATTTTGTTGTGCGACATTTTGCAGCTGCGAAAGGTGGCCACCTAAAGGATATTGTGTTTTATAATTAATATCAATAAATCTCCAAACATTTACTTAAATTAGCTGTAACTACTGTTTTGTTCAATATTCTTGAACAAAAGTTATTGACGTTTAAAATTAATGCATACTTGTTGTCGCACCCTGTACTTATCTTTTTGTTATGTTATTAACATGGAATGCAGAAAACAAAATATCCACTGAACAAAGGTCCCGTTAGCTGAAAATTAAAAAAACATTTTTCACGCTACCGGCAGTGTAAGTAGGCCTTACATCCATAGCTACAGGGATCGTAAGTGGCTGATAACATTCATGTACTAGTTACCCTTGACGACGGAACTTAATAGTGTCACTTCCATTCCTAGGAAAATAATGTTGATTTTAACTGTTCGTTGATATGGTAACAAACACAGACAACTTAGAATAATGGAGCTTTCAAAAAATAATTCCGATGACAGCTGTCAAAACGAACTTTTAAAAATATGATTAAATTTCTACCTGTAGGCCTACTTATATTGCCGGTAGCGTGAAAAATTTAATAAGTAACACGGAATGCATCGACTAATAACATCCTCGGCAGGCGACAAGCTTCGGCTCCGCCTCAGCTCGTATTCGCCTACCTCGGATGTTATTACGTCCTTACATTCCTTGATACTTAAATAACTATTTTGTTCCTTCCATGCTCACATTATTTCCAAATTAAATAGTTTTATTCAAAAAAAGGTCGTATTTTTTTTAATATGCCATTTGGGTTATAATTCTTCATACTAAAGATAATTGTTTACACCTGACAACACTGCATTTACGGTGAATAAGAATGGGTTTAATTATTCATAAATCCTACCGTTAGATAACGCTACCTGTACATGCTTCAATTTGTTCAATCTACTTACAGAAGTCCCTATTTTACATTACCGTTTAATTTTGAAAAATAAATTACTTTACATACTACAGTTAAACAAAATACATACTGTGCGTTTCCAAAACATTACAAACAGAAACACAAAAAGTAAGGTTAGGAGTTTGATATCTTTGACATTAAACTGTTTTCAACAAAAATATTGTTCAATACCGAAAGCAGCGTTGCCAAGCCTCTAAATTTACGTTCTTGATACTTTTTTAAAACAAATCATATTATTAAGTGATTTCATGAGATTTTTATTGTACGAAATCCAACTAAATGCACGATTTAAATTGAAATATGGTATACAAATAATAAAATAAAATAGAACAGAAGGGAAATACTAATTAAGAAATAGAAGATTTATTTCATAATATTATCTACTAGAGGGCAGCAGGCCTAAACGCGTTGATTATAAAAACGTGAGATCCATGATTGGTTGGTATTATCTGCTGTGATCTATTGAATGACTTAATTGTAAATATGTATACATTTGTTTTTTATTATTTCAAATGCAAGAAAACGTAATTGTTATTATATCTTGTATTAATTATATTTTAACTGTAACGTTCAAAACTAAGAGATTTTGGTAAATATTATCACCCCATTTGGTATTAAATTAAGCTTAAAAAAAAGTCTCTTCATGTTTATTTAAATTTTGCGCTTGCAGAATTAGGTACATAAGATCGGTGCTACAGGTAAGAGTGAACCCAATCTTTAATTTATAAATTTGTCTGTCAATTGCGTACACAATATGATTATGATTTAACAAAACGGCATTTCAACATTAATTCCACACCAAGACGAGCGCTGGAAAGTAATAGATTGATGTTCCAGTCATATGGTTATGTGGAAAATTATATGTAAGTTTGCAGGGCGTTTAAAAAAACCTTGCGCGAGTTAATTTTTTTCATGTAAAATATCTTTAAAGACATTAAGTAGTTAAATTTTTATTGTAATTTCAATTGAATGATTTAATTTTTATTAAAATTTTTGTAAGATTAGAAAAAATCCTGAGATATTAGCTTTAAATCATTTTTCCTACCAATATTTTAGATATCCTAAGATTTCATGAAATTTCTAGCATCTGGCAACACTGAGCGAAGGCCTATAGAAGAGTAACAGACAAAGATGAAAACATGTTCGCAGTAAAACCGTTACCTGCATTGCCAGCTCTCTGTCTCTGTATTTTGACAGATGTCAAATAATAGTATATTAAAAAACAAGTTTCATAAGACATGATTTTAGAGCACGCGTCCAAGTTAGAAAACGAGCCGCTTGCGGCGAGTTTTCTAATGGACAAGTGCGCTTAAATGTCTTATGAAACGTGTATTTTATACTATTTTTTCTATTTTGGTCCAAAAAAGTTAAAAATTACCTTATTTTATATTTTAATTTAAAAATTTAATCGATTAGGAAAATTTGGTTTTTGTTTTTGATATGTGGCTGTTGGTGACATTTAGTAATTTCATACAATTCAAACTACTGTCAAATTAAAATTTAGACAAACAATTTGAAAGTGATTTAATTTTTAAAATACCTAAGATTTGAAGATAAGATGGAAGAAGAATTATCTTGCACCCCACCCGAGCTACGCAAAGTAGCGGAAAATACGCTAAATAATCTTTTTTAGAACTTACAATTTGAAGGTTATGTTTATAACGCGTGAAGGTTTTCTTGTCACATGGTTGTCACCAACCTAACAAAATAAAATTTTGAATTCTTTTAGGAGTTGCTTTATGAAATCCAAATGAGTTTCATAAAGTAGTCAGTAAAGAACCAAAATAGAAAAAATATTTTTTAAGTTTTAGTGCCTAAATTGACTATTCCTTATGTTTTCCCATGTAAATACTTTAACTAGCATAACTCTTTACACAACATGCATTCAATTTGTGTTTGGTATTGTTAGAGGGCGCTGAAAAAAATGCAACACTGCAATACACTGACCTATATAAACAACAGTTCCACATAAGCAAAAAAAAAGTCAAATTTGCACAATTTTGAAAGATGTAGTAAGGTGTAAACATACATTTTGTTTTATTTTAAAGATTTTTTTTAAACATTGAAGATGGCCAAGTCTGTTGCAGTGAATGAAAACAGGTTTGTTCTAATTTAACCTCGTTCATCGATTTAATTATTAATTATACAACTTTTACCCTTTCAGGAATTGGTTGATTGCATTTGGTTCAATATGTTTATTAACAGCGGTTACAAGATTTTATAAAGTTACTGAACCGGAACATGTATGGTAAGAAGTTAATTATATGGTGTAGATGTTAACAGGTTGTTGTTATACGAAACCTGAATTAGCAAAAATTGCTTTTTTAGTTTTTCCTGTGTTGTTACATGAACTGAATATGCAGAGTTTTATTTTTCAACTCTGTACCTGTTTGTTTTTCTGGTCTTTTTCCTTCTCATCAATTTTAATGCGCAAACTAATATATGTACCTTTGAAATTTTAGCTGGGATGAGACACATTTTGGTAAAATGGGCAGCTGGTATATAAATCGTACGTTCTTCTTTGATGTTCACCCTCCTCTTGGCAAGGTATTATTTACAATATGTATTATACTGCAGAGGCAGTAGCAACCATATTTAAGACACTATAGTTGACTATCGTGTGCTGTAATTCTTACGTATGTTATGAAATTGTTATATAAAAGATAACTGAAACATGTATTACTATTACGATTGCTATTATGGATGCTATTACACTTCATGCTTATACAGGGTAAGCCAACAAGGCTGTGGTGGTCGATATCTTCTTTACTATTTAAAATGCAGAACAATTTTTCAAATAACCGTTGTAGGGGATCAAGAAGACTACATTTTAAAATGGCAGTGACTACTGCATGGTCTGACCACCAGTAATTTTTTCTTCGGACATGGTTGGACCTGCGCAATTGTTATGCCGTCAACCTTTTGCTGCTTATGAATTCCCAAGCATGCGCAATTGATTATAAGTAATTTATCAGTGAGTGAATGCAACTTTGTTTTCATATTTTTTCTTGAAAAATGTAACTGCTTCTAACCATAACCTCGGCCAGACTGCAAAGTACAACAACATTGTTTTTAAAAAAAACCATATAAAGAGAATACAAAAAAGAATTTGGCCCCAGCTGGAAATCGACTTCTCAATCATTTATGCAGTAAAATGCCGTACACCTGTATTTTCATCTGTGCCACGACAATTTTGCAGGCAAAAGCTAAAACATGTAATGTAAACAGTGCGATCGCGCACGAAGAATAAATTAGTGTGCGGTGGTACTGTTACCGTTCCTGTTGTTGCTGCACAGTCCGACTGTGCACAAAGAAACAATTGCAGTGTGGTCGGACCGTGCACTTTCTTTTAAAATTGGTTTCATATAAAAGTGGTTAAGCAAAGTTATGATTTTTTTTGTTAAATGTTAGTCGAGGCAATCTACTGTTCTCGAGATACGTTTTTCGAAAATATGTTGAATAGCTTCAGAATGCCAAAACGAAGTTTTGAAAGCAAAACGCAATTTAGAAAGGCTTTTAAAAAGCTAATGATAATATGCAAAAATATACAGATGCTCGTATTAAAAAAAAACTTGATCTTAGTATGCCACTCTTATATGGACCTCCTATACAGGGTGTTAATGAATTGTAGGGACAAACTTCTAGGGCTTGCAAAACACAACAAAGCAAACAACTTTTGTTAATGAATGTGTGGTCAAAAGTGTTTCCTTTCAGGGGTAGAGCTTCTCAAAGATTCTTTAAGAAGCGCCTAAATGTAGGCAACTCAATTTACTACCTACTACTTGTTTCCATAACGACGGAAATTGATACAGGATAAATAAAACCCTCTTTCCCACTTTTCAAATTAAATATTGAAAATAAATTAATTAACAAAATGTTTCAAAACTAAACAATAGAGAAAACCTAAATTACAAAGCCAAAATCAACTATTTGAAAAATTTACAATAACTAATTCAAAAATTAACAAAATCATAGTAAATGTTCAAAATGTCGCCCCCCCAGCTTCTGCACACGAAGCACATCTACAAAGTAAATTTCTGCGCACCGCTCCAAATATACTAGGAGTCTGTTGAACTTCTTCACATGCAGCAAGAATACGCGCCGTAAGTTCTTCTACAGTTTCAACTGGGGTAGCATACACTAACGTTTTAACATGACCCCACAAAAATCAGGAGAACGTGGAGGCCCACCACATGCCCTCCTCGACCTATCGATTTGTTGGTAAAAGTGGTATTTAAAAATTCCCTGACATCTTCCAAAAGTTCAGGCAGAACATGGCGCAAGAAATAAAAATAAATTGCTCCTGTTAACCTTTGGGATAGCAGATATGGTTCAATGAGTCTATCGCCAACAATCCCCGCCCAAATGTTCACTGACAATCTTTGCTGGTATCCTTTTTGAACCACAGCATGGGGATTTTCATCGTCCCAAATGTGGCTGTTGCTACTGTTGAATATTCCTTCTTTCGTAAAAGATGCCTCGTCACTAAGCAGAACATTTACTTGGAATTCTGGATCCTCATTACACCGCCGCAGAAATTCCTGGCAAAATTCTACCTTTCTGGGAAAATCTGCTTGAACCATGGCTTGTACCTTCTGTGGATGATACAGATGTAGCTGCTGCTCATGTAGTACCTCCCATACTGAAACATGGTTTACTCCCATTTCATGAGCGATGGCTCTTGAACTAGTAGAAAGATTTTCAGATACTCTCTCCAAAACTTCTTCCTCAAAATCCACCGTTCGCCTTGTTCTGGTAGCTCCACAGTTGTGTCTGTTGACAACGAATGTACCTTCCTCCCGCAGTCGACGTGAAACTACAGTAAAGGCCTTGTGCGATGGATGATTCCTATTCGGAAAATGTTCTTGGTAAAGGCGAGCAGCTTCGCGTGCGTTACCCCATGCAGCTCCATACATGAACATCATGTCATGCTGTTCGGCAAAAGTATAATTCGCCATAACACAAAAATACGAAACACAGAACGAAAATAATGAAAAAAATAATTATCAAAAAAATCACAGAACGAAAAAAAACGAATTATAAAATGCACAGAAAGAATGCATGAATGTCTAGATCGTTTTTATTTCAAAATTCCGTGTGCCTGTGAAAAATAATTGAACATGCAATTTGGGTTGCCTATTTTCAGGTACTTCTTAAAGAATCTTTAAGAGGCTCTATTTTCTAAAGGAAACACTTTTGACCACACATTTATTAACGAAAGTCGTTTGCTTTGTTGTGTTTTGCAAGCCCTAGAAGTTCATTAACACCCTGTATAATTGAAAATAACTTTAAAATAGGGTGCTCTTGTCTCCTACAACTTGAATTAAAATTTTTTTTTCTGTGTTTTACATAGTAAAGGAGATATTGACCTGCCTTGTTGAGTCTCCCTGTTTTTGTAAACTATTAATTTCCGTTAAATTTAATTACTAATACAATTTTTTAGATGTTGATTGGTTTATCGGGTTATTTAACTGGGTATGACGGGAATTTTCCATTTGATAAACCAGGAGATAGATATGACAATACAAGCTACATCGGAATGAGGGTGGTAAGTTATTCTAAATTTAAAGTATTGTTTGGATGTACGAAAATGTAATGAATGAGTGTAGCAGGTTTGAGCTATGAAGTACCTAATGTTAATTTAATTGTTTTAGTTTTGCACAGCATTGGGTGCTAGTATAGTTCCAATGTCGTTTCTTGCTGTAGATGAAATGACACATTCAATAACTGCAGCAGTGTTATCATCGCTGTTAATATTATTTGGTAAGTTAAACCCTGCCAAACTCTTATTTTATGTTGGTTTCCATGTGGCTAGTATGAAAATCAGAAGATCACATTTAATATACTAATTTCTATTTAAAATAATAAATGATCGTTTCAAGCAGCTATTTGCAGCACATTTCTGATTGTTATTTTTTTAGATGTGGGCCTTATAACACTAACTCAGTATATTTTGTTGGATCCCCTTTTACTATGTTTTTTAATGGGATCAGTGTTGGGTGCCATTAAGGTATCATTTAAAAGGACAGAGGAATTTTCATGTCAGTGGTGGTGTTGGTTGATATTCACTGGCTTGATGTTAGCATGTTGTATTTCTGTAAAGTTTGTGGGATTGTTTGTTGTGTTGCTGGTGGGACTGATTACTATTGGCGATCTATGGAGAATCTTGGGAGATCTTAGTCGACCTGTGGTAAGTGTATTATTATTTTTTATTGCATTGTATGAGAGGAGTTAATACAGCAGTTACATAAAATTGAATCATAATATTTTTGTTTTGGTTTAACAGTAACATTGCTTATGTCTAAAGTTGAAACTATTTTTGTGGGAAAACGTTTTCATCCATCTTCCTTCACTTATTCCTTGTTATTTTATAAGTTGACATTATTTGCTACTTTTTATCTTATTTGTTGAATAAGATACGAATTTAAGTATTGAAATATACAGGGTAATTTCACAATGTTTTTCATAAATTGAAGTGTAGATCCATTGGTCAAGAATAAATGGAAATGGAAATGCACCTTTTTCCAGATACAGCAATTTAAAGAGAGCACAGCTGTGCCCCCTTTAAATTGCTTTAAATTTGACTAAATTACGTTTAAATTAATACGAAGAATAAGAATATTTTCTTTCTGATGCGTGAAAATGTATTTAAAATGTGTTAAATCTAAAAAATTATCAACAATTCTGTGAAGTATTGAAAACTTATTTTTGTGAAGTTCCAATAAATTATTTTTGTGGTACCAATAGATAAATAGATACTCCAACAAATTCAATTCTTATATCGTATTCATTACGTATTGTTGCAATTCTGTTAATGAAGAGCAGATGGCATAATTTCTTCTACAAAAACAGACATAGAAAATATTTACACACTTCGTATTTCTAGGGGGAACACATATTTTAATAAAGCTAAATATAACAGAAACTGTGATATGAGAGTTAATAATCTTTTATAAAACAGAAAATAAAAATGGACAAAGCACTTCGCCTTGACTTTCCCATACTTTTGATAATTATTTTTATATATCTAATCACAACAATTACGGCACATCTAACTAAGAACTATTTTGAGTTATTAGTAGGATATTTAAATATAAAAACCTGCTGGGTAGAAATTTTAGGTTGCTGCAGTACAAAGCTACACGGTCAGCTTCTGACTATTATTATCACGGAATTATACTATGTTTATCTCTTAAACACTACGTGTTTTGCAATCTACCTTGTCTATTCTTAATGCTCCTATGTTGACTAAGTTGCAATGTAAATTTGCCTAAGTTTTTTTTTTTAATTGATTTTTTTTGTGAAAGATTCTTCGAGATTAAGCAACGAAAAACGGAAGTACAATTTCGTTTTTTTTTTAAATTAGTGAAGAAGGGAAAAAATTAACCCCGTTAAGTATTGCTGCACCTAAACATTAAGTACTGAATATTATTTCTACTATTACTCATCAGCAATTTAACTTAAACAAATTTGTTATCGTTCCTCGTTTATTAAAGAGAGGGGCATTAATTTTTGGTTTTCAAAAATCCATTAAAGGCATCACAGAGATATTAGCGGACTGGCACGTGAACCAAATTGTAGCTCTGTTAGCCTACAAAATTAAAAAGAAATCGTTTGGCCAGTTTTTGATTAGTATGTTTTTGAGTAACTCAAAATTTTTATATTTTGTACATTTTTAGTAGTTCCAAACGTTCTGTTAGTTCGATTTTTGAGTTTTTAAAAAAGATTCCACGATATTAAATAAAACCAAAAATGGAAGGACAATATGGTTGTTTCCTGCTTATTAAATAAAGATGCATGCATTTTTGATTTTTAAAAATTCATAGAAGGGGGACAGAGAAAATGCAGAACCGGGACACGAACCAAATTATAGCTCATCTCTAGCTGTATTAGTCTGTATAATCAAAAACAAATCGTGTGGCTAGTTCTTAACTTTTTTTTTAAATTGTCAAAATTGTGAAATTTCTTTCACTTCAGAGTTTTCATACTTTCAAAAGTTCTCGTAGTAACATTGTATACCCCTAGGTTATTTACAATATTAAATTGTTCATCCTGATCCGATACCTCGTTTTTGACTAAATAGGCGCTAAAGCCAAAATATTTAAAAATTCATAGGCGTCACAGTGAAATTAACGGGCTGTGAAACAAGAACAAAATTGTAGCCTATACCTAGCTCTATAAGCCTACAAAATTTAAAAAAATATCGTGGAGTTAATTTTTCAGCAATATTCTTTTGAAAATTTCTGAAATTTTTTTCACTTCATAGCTTTTAATTTTTTTTAAATTATTCTGCACGATAAAATTGTGCCTTTACAGAGCTATTACGATACAAATTTTGAACTTGATATGTCAACTTGTTTTTGAGTAATAAGGCGCTAATGTCAAAATTAAAAGAAATTGTAGCGGTCGCCATTTTGAAGCTAGAAAGTTCAAAAAAAAGTATTTGTTTTAAACTAAGGTTTTCTATCAGATTACTTCTTCATATTTAAAAAAATTATTTTCTGGGAAAAATGCCGCCAAAAAACATGTTTAACTTCTGTGTCCGGTTTCGTATCGTAAAGAAAACTGTTTGCCTCCACAAATTTTAGTTATACCTAGGTATACTAAATTTCATTAAAATCGGTGCAATAGTTCCTGAGCATTCGCTTCCTGGAGATCCAAAACGTGTATTTCCGTCAAAATTTCAGAATGGAACATTTTCGTGATCGCAATACATTTCCATACTGGAAGTATGGGAAAGTAAAAACGCAGGTGATATTGTTGATATTAATACCAGTACAACTGCTTATCTATTTTTTTAAGATTAATAAATTAGCATTTGCAAGATAGGTGTGCTCACTTCAACAACGCCAACAACTCAGATTGTTTGAGCTCACTAGGACCAATGTTCATACAAACATTTGGGTTGTTACTGTAAATAAAACAAATGATTAACTTCAACATGTCGAAGTTAATAATTGTTTTATTTACAATACATTAATATGACCTTCAACTATGTAAAGCTAGAACCACAGATAAGGTTAACACTACAGATATACGGTAAATATGTGAGGTATCGGCAGCTTGTTTTATATGATTAATAATCTGCAAAAAGATGGCGCTACAATGACAATTTGTATTCTCACAAATAATTAAGTCACAGATGACTGTGATTGAGTAGATTACTTAGCACATATTCAAACCAAAAGTTAAATAGCCATCTGCCATGTTTAACGATTTCATTTGAGATGTTTAATTGTCAAATTGCCATTTTTCGTAAATAATTAATATTAATATATATAAGCCAATTCTACTTAAATTATAATCATGATGTGATAGACTCCAAGTAAATAAGACTACAAAGACGTATGATACTTTTCTGGAATCTAGTGTATTAATAATAAAATTACTAGAATTGTAACTTCAAAATATATTTAAATTACAATTTATTTTATGTTATACCTCTGGAACCATTACATATTACAGTTTTAAAGTATAATTAATACAATTTATAAGGTAAATATCTAGGTATAGCATCACTTTGAAGTCACCCGTATGTGGCGAAGCTATAAAAACCTTTACCTATGGTCTTCAGCTCTGGCACTTAAACTGCAGTCTGTAATAACTAATAAGGTAACCCTAACCTTGCAGCTAGCTTTTGGTGAAATGTGAATGTAGGTATACACATTATGTCTGGGAGAACTTTAGAAGAAACAAACAAAAGTTCAACAATAATTTACTTTTTCTGAAATATCAAATTTCAGTAAACAGTAAACACAAGGAAAATATAAAATACACGCTTTAACCAGATCCCAAATAAGGTTAGGTTTTTAACGTTATCTGTGACAGATGCACTCAAATCTTCGATAAAACAGTTTCCAACACATTTCAACAGTAATAAACAAATGGCGATAGCAGCGCCCTAAAATTGGTCTGGTGCATTGTAGCCAAACTAACGCTAATTTCGTCTCCAAATATGAGCGGACAAATTGTATAAGGGCTCGTATATCTGTAGTGTTAACCTTATTTGTGCTAGAACGTATTAATATTTAGGTTGGTATTTTTACGTATCACCTAGTTGGCTTCTTCGAGTTGCGTGTTTGAATAATGGGACATACTTTTACTATTTTGCTTATTTTTGACCAATTAATCCACGTTCCAATTAATGAAGGACATTTTAGTATTTCTCTGTGTCGTAAGCATTTCAAGTATTTTAATTTACTTGTGAAATGAAATCATAAAAAGTAGGTGTAAAGTTTTACTGTAGATCATTGTGAACTTTATATTAGGTGCAATGTCCAGAAGGTTAATTGGCTGTCTAGTCATGTTGACCTTCAAGTCGAGCAGTTTTTGCATCATATACTCAACTCCGAAATATAAATGAAATTAAAGATGTTCTAAATGTTAACGAAAATAAATTTTAATGGGAATTTTCAAAAATCTGCAAAATGTTGTGTTTAAAACGAATACGAAACTTAAATCGGACGTTCCATTGGTGTCTAATAGAAAGTGAGGTTAGGTTATATAATAACCCTCAAATTTTCAACATTTTAAGTTGCTACAAGGCAACGTCAACTGATTTGGGCACAAATACGAATGAAAAAATAGTGTATAATGATAAATCAGTCGAAAAAAGTTTGAAACTCGCAGCAAGATTGGTTGAGTGTGTTCCGAAACCTATACAGTCGTACTTGAAACTTGCCCGCTTAGACAAACCAATTGGAAGTTGGCTCCTATTCTGGCCGTGTGGATGGTCAATTGCGTCAGCTGCAGCTTCGGGATGTTTTCCAGATTTGCATATGCTTGCTTTATTTGGAACAGGTGCCTTGATTATGAGAGGTGCAGGTTGTACGATAAATGATATGTGGGATCGTGATATTGATGGAAAAGTGACTCGAACTCGTGATCGGCCGCTAGTGAATGGGGATATTACTATGAAACAAGCATGGGTGTTCCTAGCAGGACAACTAAGTTTAGGTTTAGCCGTTTTATTACAATTAAATTGGTATAGTATTTTTTTGGGTGCTAGTTCTTTGGGTCTAGTCATTAGTTATCCATTAATGAAGCGTTTCACTCATTGGCCACAGCTGGTGCTAGGTTTAACGTTTAATTGGGGTGCTTTATTAGGGTACAGTGCTATTCATGGTTTTGTTAATGTTCCTGTTTGTATACCATTGTACATAGCCGGTTTATGTTGGACTATTATTTATGATACTATTTATGCACATCAAGATCGTAATGAAGATTTAAGATTAGGAATGAAATCTACAGCAATTCGCTTTGGTAATGACACAAAATTGTGGTTGACAGCTTTTGCTTCTACGATGGTTGGTAATTTAGTGCTATCAGGAGTTATGAACGATCAGTCGTGGCCTTATTATGCATCTGTTGCTTTAATATCCTCACATCTTGCCAGTCAGTTAATTACTTTAGATATAGATAACGCTTCAGATTGTGCTTCAAAGTTTATTTCGAATACCCAAGTAGGTTTTATTTTATTTTGTGGGATTGTGTTAGGAACGCTGTTAAAAAAAGATAAGAAAAGTAATGTAAGTAGTGATAAAATTGTTGTTAGAAATCTTGTTGCTTAATTTTTGTGTTTTTGTTTGAATAGTTTAATTTTTTAGAATAAGTTGAGCCATTTGCCAAAGTACAAAGTGATTATATCAAGTCATCTAATTACTACAGTTGCCTATTGTTGCGTAGATTAAGAATTACAGTAATGTCGGCAACATTTTTTGCATTTGCTTGTCAAGATTTTTTAGTGGTATTGGTATACTGAGTATACTGTAAGTCCATTGGATATTGTTAATGAAGACATACCCCAATAGTTGTCAGTTTATAAAGGAACAACTTTACACACCACATTAGAGCTTAGCACTTATAATGACCGTATAAGTTAATTACCATATTTATTTTGTGTTATTCTAAACTGGCATTAAATTATTATGTAAAATGATGTTGACTTACCAATGGCTATGTCATTTTCTGTAAAGTGATTATTAAAATATACAAATTCATTTGTAATGTATTTTATTTATTGGCCTTGATGGGTATTTCATTTGCAGGGTGTTTAGAAAATTATGGCAAACTTTGGGAGATGATTAATTAGGTGATTTTATAAGAAAATGTATGTAGACACTGTTCTAAATTGCTTCTTAAGGGAGCTACAGTTTAGTACTAGTAAGTACTACAATCCAACTAAAATTATTTAAGTAGAGACGTACCAAACTGCAGCTTAGTTCCCGAGTTTCCAGTGCTCGCTTTAAGTCGGCTACGTATTTTTAGATCTGAATAGTTGACATTTTATAAAAGAAAAAAGCAAAGATACCTGCAAATCTATTAAACTACTTGTTTAGTAACTTTAGACGAAGAAAACTGTTTAATCTGTGTATGAAAATAACGTAAAAAATGTTTCTGATCAAATAAATTTTCTTAATTAACATCGATATATTTTTTTCAGAGTTTGACGATAAAACATTTAATAGCAAGATCAATTTGTCTCATCGTGTGGCCCATATGTTTATATGTAACATTTTTCTACATACATCTTGTAGTATTAAATCGCAGGTAAACAATTTCAACTAGTACTTATGTGTAAATAAAGTTGCAGAAAATCAATTTTATTATTAGGTATTTTATTTTGTTCTGCTGTTCTTAATTCTGCTAGCAACTTCACAAAATCAGTATAACAAAAACTTGTAGTAGTAGCTAATAGTAGCAATAAAAGTATTTTTCAATTTTTTTAATTTTTAGTGGCAATGGTGACGGCTTTTACAGCTCTGCATTTCAGTCCCAATTAATTGGTAATAGCTTACATAATGCAAGCATGCCACGGCTAGTTGCGTATGGTGCTGTGGTATCATTTAAAAATCACCGAACTGGAGGTGGATACCTGCATTCTCATTATCACCTGTATCCGGAGGGAATCGGAGCAAGACAGCAACAGGTGATTATCATTTTTCTTCTATTTTTATTGTTTTAAGTTTTAATTATCATTAAAATAAATTTGAATTAGTACCAAAACAGAAGTTTTTTTATAGATAACGACCTATACACATAAAGATGACAACAATAAATGGATAATAAAGAAATACAACACCAATAAAATAAAAGGCGTAAATATTTTGCGAAGTGGAGATTTAGTAAGACTGGAACATGTGCCAACTAAACGTAATCTACATTCACATAAAGAACAAGCACCAATAATGAAGAAACATTTTCAAGTAACTGGTTATGGCGAGGTAAACAATTTAAGTTTATTGCTATTTTATGTTCAAACGTAAGTTTGATATTTGTTAATAATAGTAAAATGAAAATAATTTTAGAATGGGACAGGAGACGCCAATGATGTGTGGCGTGTTTCTGTAATTGGGGCATCTGATGGAACGGAAGTGGCAACAGTAAGCAGTAAATTACGGTTGATCCACTATTTACAATCCTGTGCCTTGACTAGTAGTGGAAAACAACTACCAAAATGGGCATACGAACAGCAGGAGGTTTCCTGCAATCCAAATCTTCGTGATGCCAATGCAATTTGGAATGTAGAAGAAAATGTTTTTGAAAAATGTACTACCTTTATGAATTTCTGAAACTTCTTTTAACCATTTTATTTTCTAGTGCCTAATGTTAGCTTCAAAGTTTATGCACCAAGTTTTCTGGAGAGATTGTTTGAATCTCATGCTGTAATGTTTCAGGGCAATGCTGGTTTAAAACCAAAGGAAGGAGAAGTAACTTCTAGACCTTGGCAATGGCCAATTAATTACAGAGTAAGCTGATGTCATGTATTTGTAGTAACAGGTAGCGTAAAATAAAGTCCCTGATGTGTTTTATAAGAGTAGGGTTATTCAAGAAACTATGAATTTGTCGATCATAAATATATATTTGGACCTTGGAAATCTGTTACATCATGTGCTGATCAAATGGCCACCCTTAGCATTAATGCAATGGTGAGCCCTTCTTAAAGCATTTCCATGACTTTTGCCAATATTTGAGGCTGTATGTTGGCTGTTTCCTCCCTTGTGTTGGCTTTTAAGGCTTCCAGAGTCTCGAGATTATTCACAAACATTCGGTATTTGAGGTAGCCCCACAAGAAGAAGTCTGGCGCTATCAAATCTGGCGATCTTGGCAGATATGCTACATCGTATTTTGAAATGATCCATCCAAGAAATGTTTCCCTCAAAATGGCCATTGTTTCACGGACTGTGTGTGCTGTGGCGCCCTCCTGTTGGTACCACATATCCAAGCTCTTCCATTTCCAGGTCCCAAAAAATGTTGCAACATCGATCTGTAGCGCTGCCCATTCACAGTAATGATTGTGCCTTTGTTGTCCTCAAGAAAGTAAGGCCCAATCACTTTTCCAGTAAATAATGCCGCACCATACAGCAGTGGCGGTTTCTCCATTGGGTCAAATGGTCATTGACCTCCCAATGAAATAAGAAAAAATAAATAATTACTTTTTGTTTGAGTACATAACATATTATACACTATAATATTTAAAAAATGCTATATAGTAATTTTTTGTATGAGATTTCTATGCGAGAACGTTTATTAAAGAGCTGCTGCAGAATCTGAAAACGTTTGAATGTTTGAGTATTTCGCGCGTTAAACGAATCTATGCGAGGGTCATATGGCTGTCAGTCCCCAATTCAGCTATACGCCACTGAATAAAGCTGCCGGCTTAAAAGGCCTTCAAATGAATAAGAGTGAAATAGAAAGCTCATTGCGGTAAAATTCATATTACACAAGCTAAAAGAGGATAGAAGTATCTGCGTATTAAAGACTGCAGGGTCACGGACTCGGCACTTCCGAGAATTATGCTATCAGCTGTCCGTGGTAAGCGCATGCCAATAGCCGCCTAATTTGCGGGATTTGCACGTACACGACGCAGTGGTGTGAAAACAGTTGTTGGTTGTGTAATCATAATTTAGTGGTCTTGTACGATGTCCGTTCAAAATAATTTCGGATTGTGCATGCCATGTAAGAAAATGCTTTCACTTGTTTCCACTGTCTGCTATTTTGTGATAATTTATTGTGTGATACTGACTGCAAACAAAAATTCTACTAAACTAAAATTCAAACACATTTTTTAATCGTAAACCACATTAAAAGTTTTGTGCATTTTGACACACTGGCAATGTGGGTATCAATTTACAATAATTTTATTAGAGAGTGCTTATCGAAAGTCTATTAAAGACTTCAATGAAAATGTTGGCAAAAATAGATGATTTTGCCAACGTAAAGGATGGGTTTGAAATATAAGGCTACCTAAAACTTGGGTAAGAACCATTTTTTTCCAAAAAAATACATTAAAATGCCTCCTAGTACACCACACCACGAGCCGCCAATGCCATACAGTAATTTTTGGCTCATGTGCGGTATCTCATGAATAATTTGTGGGTTTTCACTGCCCCAACAGTGAAGGTTTTATTTGTTCACAGCTTCATTCAAGCAGAAATGGGCTTCGTTGCTCGTTATGATCTTTTCCAAAAAAATCGACAATTTAGTTGCATTGCAGCTGCTTTTCGTTGTCTATAGGCATCATTTTGGTGTTACCTGTACCTAATATCGAAACGGGCTTAAATCTTTCATTAAAATTTGCTGCAATGAGCACAATCGTGTGGCTCGTTTTATTGTCGACTTTGTTGGGTTTTCCACCACATCCGCACTTACACAGTCCATATTTTCCCTTAAACGGCTTGTTCAAGGTCTGCCAGCACGAATGTGGTACTTTTGCTGTAGTCGTAGTTTGCTCAAATTGTACAGCCAGCTGCTGCAATGTCTTTGCTGATAAAACCAATTATGTACCATGTTTTTGGCAAAATTTTTACTAGACCAAAATAACAGACGAAAAATGTCTAATAAAATATTTTCACAATTTCTGCACGTTCTTGGGGCGTATACAGATTCATGACAAATTTCCCATGCGTCTATTTCACAATTGTCAAAAGATAACGACAACGACTTCGTATAGGGGACTTTATTTTGTGCCACCTGGTACATTGCAGTGCTTTAATTATAATTTGTTTTCTTTTTTTATAGAGTGTCTCGCATTTAAGATGAAGACAGCCAGATATTTTCGTAATTTTCAATAGTAGAGATTTGAATTTTTGCACAGTCCCAGAACTTTATGAGGTGCATCTTTTGAGGTACTCAACTCAAACGTAAGTTGTAAACCCAGTCTACTGCGACTTCACGAATAAGGCCAATTCTCGATATTTTGGTTTGCGCTAGCGATATGGAATAAGTTATTTGAAAAAGTTGTTCAGAATTCAATTTTAACCCCATGTACCAAGTTTCAACACATAATTCGCATTTTGAAATTTTTAGTAATTTTGCGCTAGTTCTTTTATTTCCATTAGTCATAACTCGGACTTCAGATTACTGAAAAATTGAAAATGCGCCTTTTGCGTTGAAACTTGATATATGGGGTCAAAATTGGATTATGGACAATTTTTTCTAATAATTTTCTTCTATATTGCCAACGCAAAGCAATATATCAAGAATTGGACCTATTCGCAAGGTCGATGTAGGCTGGGTTCCTCAAAAGATGCACCTCGTGAAGTTCTACGACAAAATTTTAAATCTCTTCCTCTAACAATAATGAACATATCAGATTGTCTTTATCTTAAATGCGATACGCTGTATTTGTAGATAATTTTTGAATTTTTGTTTATTTTTTTTAAATGATGTTGTAGGGCCAGTTTTTTTCAGGAGCAACGTACCGAATATATCTACTTGGTAATCCTGTAATTTGGTGGGGAAATCTGGTGTTCTTGGCAATCTTTGCTGCAGTGTTTTCCGTAAATGCAATAAAACAGCAGCGAGGATACATTAAATCATTTTCAGGTACGTTAAGTGATTTTAGAATAAAGGATAGAAAACCATGCATTGAGCACTTTCATAACATTTCTTTATCTGTTTATGAAGATGCTGAGGTTTCATTTAATGCCATTTAATAACACTGTCAAATTTTTGCACCTTTGCGATGATAAACGTAAATAAGATATACTGGTGGCATTTCACTTAAACACTGTTCATTTAATGAATGAACAAATTGATCTGTTAAATTCAACATTATTAGAAGTTTTGGCATAGAAATCGAATCATCTGCAGATATAGGTAATCAAGATCAAGTCATAAAGTTTTATTGTTCATATAGCAACACCACTGTTTACTTTTAATTTGCCTTTGATAATGACATGTAAAGGCATTTAAATATATAAGGCTAATATATAAATAAATACCTGTTGAAGTTATTAATTATTTTATTTATGAATTGATTAATAAAATCTGAAATATGAAACATATTGCATTGTTCAATGTTGTTTTCATAATTATTTATTTTTTTACAGAGTCTTCCAAACAAGAGTTAGTAGCATGTGCATGGTTATTTTTAGCCTGGATGCTTCATTATGTACCGTTTTGGGCCATGGGGAGAGTATTATATTTCCATCACTACTTTCCGGCCTTGCTGTTTAACTCAATGCTCTCAGGTTTGTCTTTTTTAGTTTAAATTTCAAAAAGTAAAAACTGAAATTGTAATAACAATAAAATATTTTCAGGTATATTGTTGGATTACTTGTTGGAAGAAATCCCAAAATTCTTTCCAGCAAAATTAGCAGCAACAGTATACCACACTATGTTGGTTGTGATTTTATCGTGTATTGTATATAGTTTTCTTCTTTTCTCACCACTTGCTTATGGTATGAATGGACCAACTGCTGGTGAATCCAATTCTACTATGTATGGACTCAAATGGTTGGACAGCTGGGAGTTTTAAAATTTGATTTGCAACTAAAAGAAACTAAATTTGCAGTTCTAATGCAATATTTATTTTCATATGATGTACTTAAATAAAAATAATTTTGTACTTATTTATACTTTTATAATAAAGCAGTTGTCAAAAGCTAACCCATATTCGAACTTAATTCATACAGTTGCAAACTTCATATAATTAAATATCATTTTACATCTGAATTGTATGAATTAAGTTTTGACACGAGGTTTGTTATTTATGATCAAGTCTTTTAGTTTTCTTTTTGATTACATACTTGTAGACAGTTTTTAGCTGTGTTAAGTATCGTACAATAAAAAATGTACCGAGTAAGCCTTGGTTGCCGCATTTCTGCCAATCCCACCAATATAACAATGCGGGGTGTTTCACGAAGAGTACAGGCCGTAGTATTATGTTGTAAATTGGTTAGGATCAAAGTACGTTGTCTAAAAAATCACTTCACATTTTTGCATTGCCGCAACTAAGTGTTGTTGTACCCAGGGCAAAAATTGTAATTGTGCTCCCCAAGTAACCAAGCATGATGAATCGGTAATACATTTATATATTTACTAGCAGAAGCCGTGGGCTATGCCTTCCTTTTTTTTGTTAGTAATTTCAAACTTGGCGCACTCTGTTTCAAATGTTTCCTCCTCTGAGTCGACTCGGGATTGGGGCTCGTCACAAAAGTTGAGACAGGTGGAAGGGTCTGAAATTAGTAGGTATATATATTACACAACTAATGTAATAGTGACATATTAATATACCGTCTGTCTATAAACCCCTCCCCCTGACTAACTTTTGAATGACTCGATATTTTACCACAACATTTGGTGTGCTGTAATGGGAAATGAAATACTATTTTTTAGCTAAAAATTAAATTTTGTGTCATTCAAAATGGCGACAGGGCGCCATTTTGAATTTTGTTTTTTAATAGAAAGAGGGGTCGAGTGACACCTCATTTGAAAGGTTGTTTAGTTCTGTGTCTGATCCTAGAGTTTCAAAGAAAAATATTCAGTCATAACAAAATGGCGGATTTTAAACAAATGGACTCGCTCAATTCAAAATTGTTTTGATTTTTTTACCCAGGGTCGAGTGACACCTTATGTGAAAGGTATTTTAGTTCTGCGTCTGATCCTACAGTTTCAAAGAAAAATATTGAGCCATAACAAAATGGCGGATTTTAAACAAATGGACTCACTCAATTCAAAATTGCTTTGATTTTTTTACCCAGGGTCGAGTGACACCTTATGTGAAAGGTATTTTAGTTCTGCGTCTGATCCTACAGTTTCAAAGAAAAATATTGAGCCATAACAAAATGGCGGATTTTAAACAAATGGACTCACTCAATTCAAAATTGCTTTGATTTTTTTTATCCAGTAGTCCACTTTTTCATTTGCAGGACAAAATTTTACCAGAAATATCTCAGGTAACTGGAAATAATATTGAAAACGTTATGTTCCAACAAGACGGTGCGCCGCCGCCTCATTATTATAGCCTGTTTCTGACTTTCTCAACGAACATTTTCTTGAAAGATGGATTGGTAGGCGGAGGCCTGTTGAATAGCCGGCTCGCTCCCCAGATTTAACTTTCTTAGATTTTTTCTGTGGGGATATCTGAATTCGAAAGTGTACAGAACCCGTCCAGAAACAACTGAAGAACTGGAGCAATGCATTAGAGAAGTTTATAGAAATATCACTCCAGAAAATGTAAGGCAGGAATTTCATAACCGACTTTTTATGTGCCAAGACGTGAATGGTGAACATTTCGAACACTTAATTTAATTTCTTTTTCTTTAATTCTTAGTTTTTTTAAATAGACTTTTTTATCTTCAAACATTGTCATTTTGTTATGGCTGAATATTTTTCTTTGAAACTCTAGGATCAGGCGCAGAACTAAAAGACTTTTCCAATCAGGTGTCACTCGACCCCCCTTTCCATCTAATAAAAAAATTTAAAATGGCGCCCAGTCGCCATTTTGAATGATGCAAAATTTAAATATGGGCTAAAAAATAGCATTTAATTTCCCATTACAGCACACCAAATTTTGTGGGGAGGGGTTACTTTATAGACACAGTGTGTGTAATTATAATATACAATAATTCAAAATTTACTAAAAAAAAAGGTAATGCAAAGTTTTTAACCTATGGAGATCTCGTAAATGGTAAGAGATGGAGATTCGGTTTAATGAGAAGCAGTACTACTATGAGCCCACATTATTTGGACACTTTTTACACAGATTACAAATACAAAATTAGGTATATTATAGGTTGTTAAATTTCCAAGATATTTACATTAAATTCGTGTTTTACTGTCCCATACATCTACTGATCTATGGATAATTAAAATTACAGAAAATTTTTGAATTTAACGGATATACGTGTTTTGGGGAAAACCCAAAAAAGTGGTGTGTTTGTGAGCTTTCATTTCTGTATATCTCCAGAACCCCTTTACTGATTTTTATAAGATTTGGTATGTGGTAGTTTTTTAGTTGCAGGTTGTTCTCTGTAAGGTCTTTAACCAGAAACGGAAATTAGACCTGTTTATTTGTTGTACATTCTTTTATAAACACTTTTTTTGAAATCTTGAGAACATGGCATTGTAGTGAATCTAAAGGCAAATCAAATGGTTTTTACGTGAATGCTGTATCTTCAAAACTAATGCTGCTGCGAATTTTTTTAAGTTTTGATTTTATGACCAATTATTCAAAACCAAAATATCCAATCAATACAAATTGTCATATTATTTAACAGCCCTTAATAAGTATAATCAAATGATGCAACAATATTTTTTTAATATGAAAAATTTTGCTGCTCAAAATTTTGAGCATTTTCAAAAAATTATTTCTCAAAAACTCCACACCATTTTTTTGGGGCAGTAGAGCTTGCAATGAGTAGCCTGTTTGAAGTAGTTCATTAGAAGTAACAAGCATTTTCAACCATTTTATATCATCAACTCGTTTTTTGGAAGTTTACTGCTTTAAAAGTTGAAAATCAGTTTGCACTAGGTATAATAGCGTCCTATGAGATGACCTAAACTAACCTAAGCTATTAACCAACGTTGCATTGAATCAGCTATAGGGCGGGCCGTGCCTGCATGTGGTTTAGTGTATTACATATCCTGGGTTTAGCGGAAATTGCCATAGATTACTATTATACGGTATGTGAAATGGTATTGCACAGGCTCTTGCAAGTTTAAATCACCATTGGGGCGTCGGCTTTTTTTAAATTTTTTCTTTTTGCTTTAATTTTTGGTAAAACAATGTTATTCAGTCATTTATTGGCGTGAGAATACTTAAAATGTACAAAGTATGAGAAAGTACCTGCGATTTGTTTCGCCTATTTCTTAAAATAATTTTGAACTACTGAACTGTATCTGTTTGTCGAGTAGGTAACCTGAGCCATTTAAGTAGGCAGAATAAACTGACATTTGTGAATGTGTTTTTGACAATTGACATTCAAATAAGAGCAAATTAGTTATAAACAATCCTTGGAAAAGCTTATCGAAGTGTTTAAATTGAGTGATATGATTTTATCTGAAATATATAAATCACTTACAACATTTTTATTGAATATCTAGTTTATAGTGCCTGTACATATTGGACTGTGTTTATCTGTTTTGTTAACTATTTTGAAGTAAGTATGTAAAGAAACAATTAACAGAGAAATAAACTATTTACCTTATTATTATGTTATGCTCTAGGAAATAGTGTGTAGGTGTGTAAACTACAAACTGTTTAATGTCTGAGAATGTATGTTATTTAGTGGAATTCTATTTTGTGTGGTCATCTTAAGTGAAAACACTGAACACGGGTTTACTTAACAAAGTATGTATATGGAATAAAATAAATGAGCATAACAGTTGCTTAAGATTTTATTCTTCCATCTTTTTTCTAAATAATCTTATGACACATTTAATGTAAATTATTCTAATTAAATAATATTTAATTTAATTGAGAAGTCGCCGCAGAAGTATAAACACAAGACAATGATTTTTTTAGTTACTTGATAGTCGTTATTTAAAGATTGCTTGATGTGCTCATGTTTATTTTTATGCAAAGAATACCTATTTTCTGTAGTTTTACATTTTATATTCAAAAACAAGTATGAACGTAGTGTTGAGTTACAGTACTGCATCGCTGTACTTAGTGAAAAGCTGCAATTAGATACCTAAGAAAATCCGCGAGTGTTTTAATTTAATTGTATCAAATTGGTGGTTTACTCACACCAAGTATAATTTATGTTTACACTTTTCTGATGATAAATGTAAATTAGATATACTAAAAGCTTTTGAAATTCACACACATTTAAAAACTGTACCGTTAATGAATGAGCAAATTGATCTGTTAAATTCTCCTCTACTGGACATTTTGGAATAAGAAATCAAGTCATCTGCAGACGATTACCGAGATCAAGTCACCAAGTTTTATTGCTACAGCAGCACTAACTGTTTACTTCCTAATATAACCTTTGACCATAGATAAAAAATATAATACGTTTATGCCTTTGACAATGGCATGTAAACATGCCGAAATACGTAAGGTTAAAATAAATAAATATTGTTGAAATAATTAAGTATTTTATATACCTATAATCAATATAATATATGTGCATAAATTAAGGTACTACTAATATCTTTGCTCAGGGCCGTAACTAGCAGTGTTTGGTGTGTTCCATGGAACACGGCCCCGGTGCCCTGGCCATTATAAAACATTATATTGGTGAAAACTAGAACTAAAAATTGGTTTATCATAGCTATATTACAAGCAAAACTAAAAACATATACCTTTAATTAAATAATTAATAGGTGCATTTAAATAATAGACAAAATGTTGAAAAAAATATTCTCAGACTCACTGACTCATAGCTATTTGTTTTATGTTTTCATACGCAATTATACAAGTTTATACAGGCTTCATTTTCCTAACATTAGCTTTAGTTAGAAAATAATGGGGATAGGAGGCCTGGTCATTCAATTCTGCACACAGGCTTGCAAGAGGCAGGGCGGCCCTAAGAAATTTGTAGCCCCCTAACAGCAGTGATAATTTCAAACTAAAGTTAAGGAACGATGGTTATATTTTCTATTTTAAATAATAGAGTTGCTACATAAATAATAACTAAATTTTTTAAATTAAAAATAATACATGAAAGCAACTACATGTAATAATATTTAATAATCAAATGAAAACATATTTGAAACATTACTTAAATATTTTATTCTACATTTGCTGTCGCCAAAGCTTTTAATAACTTTTCAATTTGTTCTGGTACAGTGCAAGGTTAATACATGAGCCTAAAGTCGAGCAACAGGTGCTGGCTCGTATCCTTCTCGAACACTAGTGGACACTTTCTACTCCATTTTTAGATAAACGCGCATTTACACTGTCTTATAACCAGACTAGCAAATGTGGTTTGTCTACCGACTGGTAGATTGATAGCGATACTAGCAGGATATGCCTAGCTTGCACTAGTGGGCGCACCAACATATTTATGATCTACTAAGCGAATTATTGTAAATTGAAGAAGCAAACATATAGCTAAGAAAAATATTTTTCTTTAATTTAGTACTGTAAAGAATAACTATTTAAAACGATATATTTGATAAGGTATTTTTTTTTCCTAGATACACCAAGTTTAATTAATTACCTTTGTTTTTAGATGCAAACACAATGGATAATCTTCATATCACTTTACACATTGACGCGCTGTCAAGAACAAACTATTTTGCTGGCAAGAACTCATTCAATTCGTTTGGAAAAATATACTGGATATGTTGATGTAGCAATATTACATTTTAAACTTCCTCAAGACACACATTTTGCATCGTTTCAATTTCAAGCAGAAGAACTTGCTTTATCGTTGTTTAGTAAGTGAAAATTGTGTGTCTCACTAACCAAGAATTTGTAAACCTAATTTAAAATTTAAAATTTGTAGAATGTAAACCAGAGGATATAACAGTATATTTAAAGCAGGGTTCTCCACCTGTAATTAATCCAGACGGATCTAAGTTTCCAAATGGATTTTTAAAATTTGGCCGTCCAGAACAGCATTTGTTAGAATTTAAGTCAGATAATGTAAAGCAGTATATAAATATTACTTCGCCACGTTCTGGTTCGTACTTTGCTGCTGCCTTTGTTTCTTACACTGATCCAAAACAGGAAGGGATTACTCAGCAGGGTAAGATTTTTTTTTTAAAGTTACATCATTGTTTCTTTGATTTCATTCTATAGCTTAATAATTTAAATATTTTGAGTTATATTATGCTGTTGCATTACTATATTTTGCTTTTTTAGTTATAACCAACTAGATTGGCAAAACAAAAGAAACTAGTTATAGTTTGCGTCAAGATAATTTGTTATCCTCTTTTAAAAGGTAATTGCAGAACATTGGTTTACAACCTGCCTAACTCGGCTTAACAATATCATATTCAGGTAGATTAAATAAAAATGGATGATAAGAAATACATTTTTAGTAAGTCATGATATTTTTAAAACTGTAAGTATTCAAAAATGCTATAAAAACTGAATTTATCTTATGAAATAGCTGGCTATAACACAATATTTTTAAATATTACCGTCCACAGTTTTTCAGTGCATTTCTAATCATGCATATAAATCAAAGTGGGCAAAACAGGTCGCTGGTACTTTCCCATACTTTTTATGTTTTAAATATTTTTGCGCCTATAAATGACTGATAAATTGTTTTAACAATTATTAAAACAAAAAAAAAACCAAAAAAAAAGGAAACGAACCAGCGGTGATTTTAACTTGCAAGAGCCTGTGCAATACGATGTCGCGTACCATATAAGAATAGTAAGCTACAACTTTGGCTAGTCGTATATGATAGCAGAACGGCAATCCGCCTCGCTACAATTGATTGGATGCACTTCGGACCAAAAAGCCGCTATAAAAGCTTTATTTGAAGAGTTATCAAAAATATGCAAATAATGAAAAACATATTTTTTATCTAAAGCTAATCGATAGGCCCAGTTAAAATTACGTAACTTCCGGAAAACGCGTTGTTGATATTAAAATGTATCGTTTATCTTCTTAATTTTTAATATGGTTGAAAATTCTTGTTAATCCTAATAAACTACTGTAAATAGTCTATAGAATTGTTTAAAGTTTGCCGTTAAAGAAAACCAAACCGGAAGTATAAATTTGTCTACCAAAAATTTGGTGGGAAGGGAGAATTTAACACCCTCTAAATATTGCTGCATCTAAAAATTATATTGTGAATCTTATTTGACTGTCCTCATAAACAATTTTGCTTAAAAAGGAATGTTTCATCTGCTACCGTTTATTAAATAAAGGGACATACAATTTTGAGAATGAATTTTTAAGCTCATTGTAATCGTACCATCCTTACACACCCACCTACGCTAAAAACATGTATTTCCCTCAAAATGTTAAACTCCAAAATTTTCATGAATTAAAAATTTGCAAGAATAAGCTGTTTATGCATTATTTAACAAAAATTTAAAATGCCCACAGACAGACATTTTTTAAAAACCTTTTTTTTGGGTTCCTCGAGTCCCAAAACGTGCATTTCCTTTAAAACCTAGATTTCGCCAATTTTCAGGAAATCAGTACTTCCTTATTTTGAAGGTATGGGAAAGTAAAAGCAAATATAATATCATAATAAATGTTCAAAATCTAGTCCATTTAAAAAAAAAACGATTAAACGAAATACCTTTTTAAAATGTGGTTTAGTAATACCTACAGATTTCGTTAGCTGTGTATAATAACTTCAATTGTTTTAACTTTAGTTATCTTAGGGTAATTTTCAGGAAAAAATTTAGGTTTAATGTGTAGATGTGTTGAATACTCACATTATTGAGCCAATATTTTTATGGTCTAATTAGTCAATGATATCTAAGAGTTTTTGGCAAATTAAATAGAAGAGAGTTTTGATGAATTGCCATAAGAAAACTTGATCGTTAATTTATTTAAAATAAGATGGGGCCTGTTTGATGACCGGTTAGGTCATCAGACCTTACACCAATTTTTAGAGGGGGGATATTAAAATTATTGTATATCTTATGCCTCCTACAATGCTTGATGACTTGTAAAATAGGGTAGGAGTAGTGATTAAAAGCATAACCCCTAACCAGCTAAATCATGTCAGTCAGGAAGTTCTAAGAAAGGCGCAGATTTGCACACAACAATCGATGGATACCATTTTAAATATTTGTTGTTGCTTGTAATATTAAATTTGATTATTTTTATTAATATTGTTGTTGTTATTGTTCATGTTACATTGACAATAATTTGGTTAATTTTAAATTTACGTCTTAGGCATTTTTGTTAAAATAGTAAAATAGAAATTAACTTTTCTTGCGATTTTTTTGTTTAACATTATGATTTAAGTGAATCATTAGAAAGGTATGTAAACACTCTTTACAAGAAAAATAAAAAAGGTGTCCGGAACTATTTTAAAAGCTGGTGTTATACAGCCAGTTATTTCATCAAAAAATGCAGTGTTTTTTAGTAATTTTGACTAAAATTTATAAATTATCATGACTATAAACCTATTTTCAATAATTTAAGTGGTAGTGCTGATCAGTGACATGTACAGGAGAGGGGGTACTTTGTTTCGTTTGCACGCAGTTTATCTGGTGTAAACTAAACATGGCTTTCCTTAAAAATATATAAAATATCACTAATAGATTTTTATTAATTTATTTATTTAGAACAATTCCTTGACCTCTAACCTGGAAATGTTATCGAGGCCAACCTAGCCAAACCATATTATATTATCTAATTGTATTTAAACAACTTATATCTTGTTTAGGTTATCATAAATTAACTATTTAATACGTTGCTGATACCCACTACTCTATAAATTGATTAGTGGAATTTTGTTGTGATTTAAAAAATGTTGAAATATACAGGGTATTCCATAGAAAATAAAAAGTTTAGATTATTTTTAGTAAAACTTGAAGTGCAAAGAAGTTGTAATTTACGTCCAGTACATGATTCTATGTAAATATTGTTGATTATTACAAATTTCATTTATGTATGAATAAACAAAAAAAAAGCGGGTATGCCAAGATTCTTTTCATGCATAGTATGTTAAGTGGCAATACTTTAAAGGATTTTTATCGAGCAGATAAAATGATATTTAATTGTAAAAACTATTGCTCTATATTAGTTGAAGGTCAGTCTTCTTCATATAAAGAAAATTACATCATATCATATATGTTCCAGGTCTTACGCCTGATTGTCCAGTCTTCCTGAATGCAGCATTATACGTAAAACAGAAGCCAACACCAATTGTTATGATGTCAAACAGAAACTTGCATGTTTTGTTGGTTGCAAATACTACTAGGCTGTACAAGTTCTTTGTTCCAGAAATAGCTGATTCAGCAATACTAAACATAAAAGACATTAAGTTTTGTGAAAATTGTACCGAACTTCAAATAAAAATTCAACCGTTTACGATTCCTGAACCAAACAATACCTTGTACGATATTCAACTGAAAAAAGAAGATTATGACACCAAAACATTTTCTTTTCGTTTTATAACCATAGAGAATTGTTGGTATTACCTCACTTTTGTGTTCAAAGATGAAGATAATGCAACGTTAAATGAAGAAACTGGTCAGTTTATGTTTAAACTTAACTATCTGTCGTCGTTAGTGATACCCACCAATGAAACAAACGACAGTAAGTTGGAAGTGAAAACAAAAGTAGTTGAAGAAGGAAATTTACCAATGGTTCATAATGAAACAGCAAATAATTCGATTCCATTTAAACATTCGATTATGAGGAGTTCTCAGAATGAACCATTTAATTACCGGAATCCTTATAAACAGTATAATTTGATGAGAGATGGGCATACAGAAAGCTATATGTTTTCCTTTGATTTACGTCCTGCTGCAGACGGTACTAAAATACTTGCATTAAACTTAACAGAGAAAGATGTTCAGGTATTGAAATTTCACCTTAACGAAGGGTTGGATATTGGGGGTACACTACAATTTAGTTTGGCATTTAAACCGAGAATGAAAACTGTAGGTAGAACAATAATACTTGAAGATGAACCAGAAAGTCATACAATTATAGCTTGCATACGAAATGGTGCAAAAGCAACACCAACTTGGCCCAACAAGTGTGTTTACAACACAGAAACAATTGAAGCTCCCATAATAATAAACAAAACTGTTGACAACAATACTCTTTATATACCATATCCAGAACCCGGTGAGTGGTATGCATCTTTTCAGCTGTTTTGTGGGGATTGTGTGACTTGTAAGTGTTCCGACACCTGTAAAAAACAATACAGACATTGTTCGAATGAGTGTGAAATGAATTGCGAAAATTCCACAAGCTGTGATTTGTGTATAGAAAAATGTGAACAATCCATAATTAATAAAAAAGAATGTGCAAACTGTGACTGCGAGGGACCATGCCAGAGAAGTAAAAGTTCTTGTAGTTCCAGTGTGATATTTGATGTTGCTTCGTATCCTTGTGTTAGTGGGAAGTGTGGAAAAAATGGGAGATGTATTTACCTGGTCTCTGAAGGATTAGCTTATAGTGCGTGTGTCTGCTCAAACAATTACAGAGGTAAGTTTACTTTACTTTTAGTATAGGAAGTATTTAAAATTGGATCATAATAATTTTGTAACAAGCATATTAAACACGACAATTTAGAATTTTGGCAAAATCAGGTTAATTAAATTACTTGTAAATGTATTATTCTCTTGTGAAATCTTCACGGATGGTGAACATCAGGCTGTGATTTTTCATTGTCGGCACATTGTAATTATTTAAATTATAGGTTGTAAAAACATCCCGCTAGAATGAATAATTTATGAAATAGTCTTCAAAATAAATAATTACATTTAAATCATCAAAAGTTCTCATAAAATCGATTTCTCTAAATAATATATGTTTGGATGATTTCTTAGATAAAACCTATAAATAGGTATCCAAGGAATTTTTCAACAACTAAAAATGTGAGAAAGGAACAAAATTTTTTAATTTGAAATTGACAAGCAGTTGCATAAAATGTAGTTTTTAGAAATTTCAACAATATAAATCCGATATATCAATTTTGTAAGAATGCACTAATTCCGCCCATTTTTACTTTCCCACACTTCTACTAAAGTATGGAAAGTTATGATTTCATGGAAATTTTTGAATTTTACATTTTAACGGCAATACATTTTGAGGTCCAAGGAACCGAAAAGTCTGTGCGTGGGTAGGTGAGTGAGTCCGGTTCCGAAATTGTGAAACTGTTCATTAAAGGCTGTAGTCATCCTGTTTGTATGATACGTGTTCTATAGACTATAGCCATTGCTGCACACCCAATTTTTGTTTCGAATTAATTACACGAGCAAAATTTCCTTTGAAATATAGAATTTGTTTTAAAAAGATCAAAGATTCTGCTATTGGATACGGCTTACGTTGTATTAAAGTGGTTTAATAAAAATATGTTAAAGTATGCAATAGAGGATTGCCTGTGTAGCTTGTTTTCCATTAAGGTTGTAAAGTCTTATGGCTACACTTACTGAATATCACCAGTAGATAGGGGTTAAAACTGGAATAGAAATCAGTTTAAGCTAGTAGTTAATGATTATTTATTATTAAAGGAGTTGGAGTTTTCGTAATGACTAAGAAGTTATCAACATAACATTAATTATCTATGAAATATTCTTGTTTTGTTCGTGTGTTGAGAAATAAAATTAACGTTGATGCTCAAAATTTAAATTAAAAAATACATAATTTAAAAGCAACTGCTAATTCAAATAACACATGTCTTAAATTTTAAATGAATACTTTTTAATTTTATGCAGTTTAATTGTAAAAGAAGAAAATGAATTGTGTAGTTAGTGATTATGGTACGTGCTATACTTTTACCTTGCCTTTATACACATTTTGCAGGAATTGATTTTATGTTATGAAATTGACAAAGCTTCTACAGAGTGTGACAACTAAAGTGTTACAAGTCTCCAAAACTATAAAAGATTGAGCAACATATTTATTTTTAATTTTATGGGCTGTATATTAGTTTAACAGTAAGTTTTAAAAAGCCATTTTAAGGAATGGGGGGTAATTTAAAAATTTTTAATGGGATGATCTGTAATTTTTTATATTTTTGTAATATCTGCATCAAAATAGGTACATCATATTTTTTCAGATGTTTTGAAAAACGTCTACTAACTAACCATAATAAATGGGGGGATGACATTCTGTAAATATTAAAAAGGGGAACGCGATTATTTGTTTTAAATTTAAATATGCCTAATAAAAATAACCTACCAAATTAGATCAAACATAATTTAATAAGAGTGAAAAACGAACGTTTACAACCCCTAATAAATGGGTGGATGAAATACTGTAAATATTAAAAAGGGGAACAAGATTACATTTTACATTTTTTACTTATACAAATTTTGCCTGATCTAATTTTGGTTGCTTATTTAAAATCTAGTTTCGCTTTTTGATATTTACTGAATTTCATCTCCCATTTATTAGGAGTAATAAAAAATTCAAATAATCTAAAAAAATAGACAATTTTCATGTAGATATTAAAAGCAATATAAAAAGTTACAGAAAATCCCATTTAAAATTATTAAGTTACCCCCTTCCCTTCTTGAAATAGCGTGGTTTTTCAAAACTCACACTCTGTATATTAAATGACTAAACTCCAAAAAAATTTAATCACCATAGACATTTTTTCCATTAAAAATTTATTTGTCCAGAATACTGGTCCTTGGGGTTAAAGGTTTCAGTTGTGTAATGTAACACAAATGCTTAAGGGTGGACCGTGTTACTGAATCATTGGCGCCTGTTTGCAACACGACGTGCTTGATCCATACTCTTATCGGTCTTTAACGAACATCAAAGAAAGTTATATTACATCCCATGCTCTGGTGTTCACGGTTACCCAGATTTGATGAAATACGAGTTATCAAACAAGTTATATATCATTAGCGAGCAACGGGCTTGTTTGAATGCTTGAGGGGTTGATGCACATGAGCATCCTGGAGCATTGTAATATAACGTTTAATGTAATTTATGTTACGTTACGTCAGAATGTTCAACTGTGTATCGTACAAAGCCTAGTATATGAAATTTACCAATTTAATTAATACAAAATTAGTCTTCATGTGCAGGTGGGAATCACATTGACATATTTGATTTGCCAGGACTGCCATCCCATGATAGACGCAAAATTTAAATCCAAATTTGAAACATAACTTATTTAGTGCATCTCTGGAAAAATTGTTCTTGCTTAACTGAACTCAGTCATTGTAATGCCTTACATTTCTAAGTAAGGAGTCTAGTAACATGTTACTTTTGCAAAACCTATGTAAAGTAATGATAACGAATTACAAATTTCCTGTAAATCCAAATTTATATTATTTTTTTAGTTACAGTAGAGCCTGTAAATGTGATCACTTTTTTTTAGGATTCCTAAGTCCTATAATTTTAAGGTATTTTGTTTTAAGTTACCTCACGCCTATAAACAGGCTGTTTAAGAAACCTACCTTAATAAATGTGTCCAATTAGCAAATAAATTTCTTCTTATCATGCTGTTGATCTGAGATGGCCCTGTCATGGCAGAGGATACCTGGAATGTTAATCTTTTGAGAAATTTCCTAGCTTAGTCATTTTACATTTTAGTAAAATTGAAAACCTATTTAAAATTAAGATTATTGGTTGTGATGTGTTTATCTGCTCATTTAAAAATTAAGAAGAGGGGGGTATACTACATGAATTTTATTGCTTAATATTCTTGTTCATGTCACTTGCGATTTTTGAAGCTGTAAAGTGTAGGTGTAAATTTAAAGTTTAAATGTTCTAAAATCAATTATTGTTTAAAATAATAAAGATGATTCTAAACAAATTAGTTAATATACCTGATATTTTATTTATTTTAATAAACAAATTAATAAAAATTACCAAGAAAATGTAAGAAAGCAGTACTTTACAATGACTGACTTAACTGCAGTTAACTTGATATGTTTGACATAATTTATAGTATTATTTTCATTCATTACTTCATAAAATAAATAGAAATATAACAATTCTGTTTTACAGGATGGGATTGCACGGATGATTCAGAAGCGAATTCATATACGATGATTATGCTGGAGCTCCTACTTCTTGTTTTAAGTAATCTAATATTCCTACCAGCTGCATTTGTGGCGTACAGAAGAGGGTACTATGTGGAAGCGATAGTGTATTTTTCAACTTGTTTCTTCTCAACATTCTATCATGCGTGTGATGCTGGTGAAAATATTTACAGTTTTTGTTTAGTTCGTTTGTCAGCTTTACAATTTGCTGACTTTTTCTGTGGTTTACTTTCAATTTGGGTAACAATTATAGCAATGGCATATTTGCCGACTCCATGGACACATATTTGCCATATAGCTGGCGCTATTTTATTATCGTTTTTCACCACCATTAATAAGACTGCACTGTGGGTGTTCGCTTTGCCTTTTCTTACTGGTATGATAATCCTTATACTTAGTTGGTATCTGCAGTATAAAAAAACAGGTACAAGATTTCCTAGTAAACGTTACCTATATATTATATTTCCAACTGGTTTAGTTACTGTTATAGTAGGGCTGTCAGTTTATGGTCTTTTACAAACACAAGCAAACTATAAATATTTACATAGTATGTGGCACATGTTAATGGCTTTTGCGATTATCATATTGTTACCTAATAAAAAGTCATTTTTACCACCTGTTATTGATGTGGATTCCATAGATTGATGTAGTGTTATATAGCGATTATTATTATTATTTTTATATTTGTCTCAGAACTATTGTTGATAATCATATTTTAAATGTTTTTTAACATTATTTATGTCGTATTTTATTCAAGATTACATGTACAGTTCCAATGCTTTCTTTAAATTACAACATTTTTCAGTATTCAAGTTTAAAATGTGTGATAAAACAGTTTTTTATAACACTTGTCTAAATTTAAAAATTTGAACTTATTGCATTTATTGCAAATTAGATTTAAACATGCCAAGAAGAAAAAATAACATGTTATCTTGTACAGAGAAGCTTACCACTTAAAAATCAAAAATCTTACATCTGGTCTTTCAAAACGTAATTTTTCTTGTTCTAGTAATTTTTTGTAACTAAATGCTATATGCATACACTCATCAAATATCTTTTAGATGCAAGCACATACTTTTAATATGCAGTGGTAGCTTTTCAGATTTACTGGGCAAATCATATGAAGTCCGTGTTATTCATTTAAAAGTGGACCAACTTTTTTATTTAAACAGATAGACATGTACTTCTCAATGCAATTTTGAAGGGTATCTCCTAACTAAGAAAAATAATGTTTTTAAGATGGCTGCTTCCGAAAATATGGGTTTTTTTGGTGGCAGTCTTGTGTTATTCACAACTTATTGTCGGAAGCCATGGATAGTTATTTAAAATTGTTTTAATTATAAATCAAGAGATATTTACTTAAAACAATCAAACAGCTAAAAAATAGTAACAAATACTACACAAACTATTACATTACATAAATTTTCCTTACAGTAAGTGTTCAAACTGATGACCTTGTTGAATTTACACTAATGTACACGATTAATAACATTTTCTTTTGCATGTGCTAGTTGTATTTTCTTAGCTTCTCTGAATTTATATGGCTACAACCAGGCCCAAAGTCAAGTCGATTGGATAAGACTGCAAGCTTTCACAAACCTACTGCGACCACCTGTGCTAACATTTGGGGTGTTATGTTTCTGATTCCTTCTCTTAAATTTTGTTGTAATTCTATCAATAACGTAGCAGCTTTAACATAAAGTTTGGTTTTCATATAACCTTATGAAAGGCAATCTAATGGCAGAGCCGGATTTGTATTATTGGCGCTCCTGGGAATTTATATTTTTGCTGTCTTCTTCGTCTTACCATAAAAAAATTAAAAATTATTAACTGTTAGTAAGAAAGAAGATTGATATAGAAGAACTATATTTAAAGTAATATAAATAATATATTTATTATATTATTTCTTCCACCTAATGTAGCCTACCGATGGCAAATTGTAAAAATTTTAACAAAATGAGATATTTTTTACACACACAGAGGGCCAAACAAAACTGATCAATTTTTAAACACTGATAAGACTGATAAGACCTGGTTGGTCTACTAGTATTATTTTACAACCATTAGATAGGCTTTCTATTGATGTATAATATGTTAATAGAAGCATGTTGTGCAACTACAATACCATTGCTTAAAAATAGTTAATAAAAATCATTGATTTCAGAGTCTTTTTGTAAATATTTTTTATTGCTTTGCACTTTAAATGATCCTCGTTTGTTTGTAAACCTTAATAAGCCTGCATCTCCAACGATGTATTGCATACCGAATGCTTTCTTGATGCAGAGACTCAACACTGTCGCAATTGCTTGCGCAGCGGATTATGTCTCGGATGACAGCTTGGACAATATCCCAATAAAAATTCTACTGTTCTCGTTGAACAATAAGATGGTGCTCCATCCTGCATAAAGGTGTAATTATTACAGTAGTTTCTGAACTGATTTTGATGCCCCGATTCACAAAAATAAGTTCAGTTTTGCCAGTGCGTGATAGACCTGCAGAAACCATTACTGAATCGCTAAAATATGCTTGTTCTTTTAATAATCTTTCCGAGTTTATATCTTGTTAGCGGCAACGGCGCAGTAGATACGATCATTTTGCATGTTTGGTGGTGCTTTAACAGTAAATTTTTTTCATCTGTAAACTTAATCTGTAAAATTAATAGTTTTTGATATAACCTGGCGGTTTAATAGCTAAAATACAATATAAGACGGAGAAATCAAGAACACAACACCATAAATGTTAGCGAATGTATAACAGTGTGGTTAATCGTGTCTACATTGATGTAACAATCAACAAGGAGATCAGTTTGAACACTTGATATTAAGAAATATTGTGTAATGTAATTGTTTGTGTTTTACTTGGTACTGTTGCCATCGTTTGGTTATTTTAAATAAATTTCTTGTGTTTCCTAATTATTTCCATAGCTGACTTATAATTAAAACAATTTTAAATAACCATCCATCACTTACAAAGCATCCGACAGTAAATTGTAACTAACTTAACAGCGGTTACGTTTTTCACTATATTTCGCATACACTTTTATATTCAGGATCAAAAGGGCTGTCTTATTCTGTAAAAATGTCATGTTGCCATTTGAAAAATGTTGCTTTTTTTCAGTGGAAACGAAAATTCAATTTTCTTGTTAATTATTTTAGTTAGGAGGTACCCTGTACATTTGCGCTGAGAACTATATATTGAATTCCAATTTAGATGAAACGTAGCAGGTTAACATTCAAATGGTGCAAAAAGCTCTATTGTTTGTCCCTAGAAGAATTTTATTACTTGCAGTCACTTTAAATGGAAAGAACATTTTTTTACATCATCTGATCGCAATTTATTTGACAATTTGTTACAAATAATGCTTTGAATAAATTATTTAATAATAGTCAAGCCACTAGTGCATTGGTATAACTAGTTGCAAAATCGATTTTCAGATGTCTCTGTGAGGCCCAGGTAGATGACTTGCTTCGTACGCGAGAGGTTTATGGGTTCAAACCTTGATAAGGTACACATTTTCTATTTTAAATGTTCCTTTTCATTTTCTACATTTTATTTTATTGTATTATATATTAACCAAACGGTGAACTAACATCCACGCACAGGAGCATTTGCACCTTTAGTGAATGTTAGTTGTAGTAGGAAATAGTTATAATACGTAAATTTTATAGTCAGTATTCTTATTGAAAATAAATTGAATTGAATTGAAGAAAAATTGACTTTAGGGCGACTCCAAGTAATAAGATTCTTCTAGGGACATAAAATAGAGCTACTTCACTTTTTGCATGTTAATCTGCCATGTTCCACCTAAATTAAAATTTAATGTTTAAATAAAACATAGTCTCCTTTGAATAAATAACACTAGCTATGTTTTATTTGCACCTTATATCAGTTCACCTGCAACCCATATCTTATCTATGCTGTTTTATTTACTAACTAATCTGATCCTAAAGTGACCTGGTCGCTTTCTCCTCATCGATCTTGCACTACCCTGAATAAAAATATCAGTTATAAGTAGGTAAAGGTTTGATAGTCAAAGTTGTTTTTATTTGTTTTTATGCAGGTAATTTAGACAAGGTCACTTTCCACTGAATTGATCTGGTGAATGGTGCAAATAAAACACAAATATTGTATTTCAATAAGTCTGATTTTTAACTTTTATTGTTTGTTTTTGACACTGGCAATTTTATCACAAGTTCTAAAACAAATAGAAGCGAAATTAATTATACCGCATACCTTTTGCATCACTTCGTAGATATGTTGCTGAAAATTAATCCGCAAACGTGAATGGTTTTAGATTTTTTTTCCTAAATATTTTTATGAAATTTGTTATTAAGAACTTAAAAGTTTTGAATTAAATTAGGTCCAGTACTATAGACCTATCACTTTTTCATTTGCTTCTTTATTCTTAGTATGAGTCTGTGATCAAGAAGCCAGGTATTATACGTAGTTCACAACATGTAGTTGTATTTGTGTAGTCATGTTGTAAGTCACCAACATGGATTATTAAGTAGGTATACATATTTACAAGTTTATATTTTATAAATAAATTTTGTTTAATTTTAATACGTGAAAATATTAGCTAAACTTGCGAGTCATATTGGATAAAATAATACCAAAAATACCTCAACAAAGATTGACTATAGTTTTGAGACAGTTGTATTTTATAAACATTTATAACAAAATTATATCTACTGCTATATAGAATATTAGATAAATTTCTATCAATTTTTATACATTCATATTTTCACAAAAGTAGCCACAACTTGACCAAACGTCTACATCAATTGGCAACATTGCTAATAGATGATTACTGCTAAAAAATGACTATATAAAACTGCATAGTGTTGAACAGTTTTTATATGGTACCTATAGGTGTTTACAAAGGATCTGATCTAAAAGTTTCAGACTGAGCTTATATTTCGTAAACTTGTAAGCAGTGATGTAATTCAGCTGGTTCGGCTAATCGGTTGTTAGCAAAATAGCTGACTAGATTTATCCAAATTTTGTTCTTGTATACTCAAACTGAAGCATTAAGCTATTGTTCGTCTCCTTCCCTCTCTTTTCAGTTTATACTGGCCGCAGCACTAGCAGGTATCACAAGCTCACATACTAGTAATATGATTTACGAGCGAAAATTTATTAACCTACCTACCTACCTCCTGTCTTAGGCACTTGTGGCACTTCTTCAGTTCACGTAGTAGTAGTCGTCTATGAATCAGTTTGCTAGGAAACTTCTACTGTTACTAGTTAATTGTTTTACACTGTTATTTTTGTGTTGTGTTGTGCAACCACTCTCTTTTTTTTTGATAAGTATGGTGAAGTAAATGTAACATTACAAAGTTCTTTATTAAACCTAAAGTTAAAGAAAACTGCTGACAATAATGTGATAAATGAAAACTATTTTAACAACGATGCAGAAGCACTACACAAAACAAATTCACAAAATCCTCAACAGAATTAAAAACAATAGCTCAGTTGATCCAATTATAATATGAATAGTAGATATTGACGACACTTCCTATATAAATTTAATGTACGTGGCTCGAAAAAATTACGCTATCAACTTGGCTGGTGGGAGAGAGGAAGCTCGAAAAATTATGTGAGCTGATAAAATTGTCTATTCCTATTAATAAATTTCAGAATTTAGTAGAAAGCACAGAAATTTACTTGATGAAATTTTCAAAAAAAATATATTTACACATTTTTTTCCTTGATCCTTTCTCCCCGGCAATCATTTTCTACAGTCATCAATTTTCAGAACCGGTTCCTAGAAATTTGGAATGACACCACCACTTATAGAGTGTACGCATATAGTATGGAATAAATTCATGAAAAACGTAAATCAAAACTAAACACAAAACCCTTGAACCCATATAAGGATGTAGTTTAAAACACACATTTCAGTGGCCACAAAAATTTTTTTGTCAACTTATCCATACATATATAAAAGCTCAAAGGGTATTTTTCTCCGGTTCCTCAAGCGGCTACCGCTTCACCAATTTGGACCATTTTTTTTTCAATGAAATGTCTCTATCCTCAGATGGAACATGAAACATGTTTATATTTTTATTCTACGTCGATTTTTCAATAATAATTATTTTAATTTATATATGAAAGTCTGCTAAACGCGCTTTACTTGAGGCGACATCTACACCAACGCCGCGTCTCCTCATGGAACTAATGCATCACGTGACTTAGCATTTAGCCGGCCCAGTCAACGCTCAATCTGTCAGTGCATTGTGCGCTGGGGTAACACTAGTTTATAGTTAAGAACGTTATAATTATTTTTTTTAAATAGCAATAGATTTTTTTCTTAGGTAATTTGATAGATGATAGTTCTCTTTACAACGGTATAAAAATTGCATGCGATTGCATAATAAAACTATTGCGAGGGCGACAATATCAAAATAAATTTTCTTAAAAAAAATACACGTTTTGGGACTCTAGAAACACAAAAAAGTGGTTTTAAAAAATGTCTGTCTGTTGGTGGGTGTGTGACACCTGTACAGGCGAAAGTACTGGACCGATTGTGATGAAATTTAAAATCAAGAGGTATATCAAAAATTGCAGTTCTAGTTGAGCTTTTCAAAAAAATCCGAAACCACAAATGGAAGTTAGACGTTTTTTTGGTAGCGTTTTTTTTTTAAACAAAATTAATTTTGATAATTAGCGCACTGGATTTGAGAGAAGAACAAATCGAAAACTTTTTTACCAAACTCTCTAATTTAAAATGGCGGCCGCTACAACTTTTTGAAAATCTCGACTTTAACGCCTATTTACTCAAAAAGTATTTGTATGATCGGGACCAGCTACAACTTCTTTAAAGCCCTTTGTAGGTAGTACACGATGAAGTAAAATTAATTTCGAAAATCCGAAAAGGACCGCAATGTTTCAAACTTTAAAAAATTTTCAAATTAAATTATTTTCAAAAACTGCCCATACAATTTTTTTAAACTTTTTAAACCGATAGAGCTTGCAATGAACTACAAATTTGTTTTTTACTAATCTCTTAACTTTTACTCTGACGCCTTCCAGGAATTTTTGAAAAATTTGAAATTGATTAATTATTTATTCAAAAAACGCAAACGCCGATCGTTATAAACTTTTATCATTTCGATACACTATTTGAAATACTTTTTTATTATCAGCAAGAATTTTCAACTACCTATTTTAAAAATTAAGAGAAAAAAAATATTGTTTAATTTCAACAACGCATTTTCCCGCAGTTACATGATATTAACTACGCCTATTTAGCTTTAGTTAAAAATATATTTTTTATTTTTTGCCCATTATTGATAACTCTTTAAATAAACCGTTTATTTTGATTTTTAGTATGAAAACTGACAGATGTAATAAAGGTTGGAGTAGGGATTGGAATGGATGATTGCCTAGCTAGCTTGATTTCTTAGAAATCCAATAGTCCGTGGGTGAACTGTACAACAATATAATTATAAAAAATGACATTTTTGCAAATACGGCAAGTAGTAATATCTAGTATGGGAAAGTCCACTCGAAGTTAACACTTTAGTTTTTTTAATTTTTGGTCCAAAAATTGTACTTTTCAGATTTCTTGAAATACCATTGTTCCTGATAATTATACGGAAACGTGGTCCAAAGATAAATTTAAGTTTTCCTGAAAATCTCCCCCAAAAAAACCTCTAACGCTAATAGGTCACATGCTATGACCTCTCAAATTACCATTTTTGAGCGTTTTTTGAGCCTGCTTTTAGGTTTGCAGGTTTTCGAAAATAGCTCATGTTGAGTATGTAGGCCCCTATAATTTTTCCTAATGAAATTTTCCGTAAAATGATCAGAAAAAAACTAATTTGAAGAAACAGAATTTTACATTTTTATACAACAAAATCGGGTTTTATTTTAATATTATCTAAACTTTATTATATATATTGCTTGCTTGTGCCTATTCAGTTTTTTAATAAGAAATTTCACTTGAAAGGTCATATTTCGGAAACTATTAGACATAGGACGTGTTTGTTTTTTTAGTTTTTATGTTAGTTTAGCTCATTTTTACATTGGATGCACTGAAAACGAGCTATGTTTGAAAACCTGCAACCCTACGAAACAGGCTCGAAAAACGGTCGAAAATGCTCTACTTTTAGAGGTCATAGCTCGCGACCTAATAGGGTTAGAAGCTTGTTTTTTTTTTAATTTACAGGAAATTGAGTGAATTTTAATTCATCTCTGGACTCCTTTTACATATGATCATCAGGGACAATGTTTCTTTGGAAGGGCTAGATCAATCTTTTTTTCTAAGTTTTACGCAGTTTTTTATCAGCTTTCTTTTTTATTAAAAGTACTTTTAACATAGGATGTAATGGAAATTAACAATCCCAGATTTTGTGACTTTTGCACCTTTTCAAAATATTTTTCTTGGTTCCCGCCGAGTTAGAATTCACAGACTGAAGGTCTTTTTTTGGGCGCCCAAATAAAGGGTTTAAGAAAAAAATTCTATTCTGAGTTACTTCCGTACAAAAAAGTACCTGATGCTATGGACTATGAGAGTTGACAACTAACACAATGTATTCTGAAGTTTGCAACTTAAAAATCATCATTATCAGGGTTTTTGCATTTAGTTTTGATTAACGGTTTTAATGAATTTATTCCATACTTTACGCAGTTTCGCTAATATAACGTTTGTTGTTGTATTGCACCTAAAAATATAGGAATACAGGTGCAATTTAAGTATATGGCAAATATTATAATATTAAAAACGTTGTGTTTGTAATTGCTAAGAAAAGTAAAAGTCCCAGCTCAGTCTAAGTTGATACTTCTAAATCAGATCTTACATAAGAAAAATGTGTCTTATGGCTGTTTAATATCTTGTGATATTTTTAATATCCAAGTTTTATAATTTGAGGAATAGAACTCAATATAATTAATATGGGAAATAATTACTCGTAAGGTCTTGAAAACTCAAATCTATTAAAATATTGAGGAAAAATAAAGCTAACTTTGGTTAAAAGAAATTCAGAACTGTTCAAAGTATAAGAAGTGTTGGGGCTAATAAGCGTTAAAACCAGACAGATACCGGCTTTAAAAAAAAACAAGTGGCATCTTGTAAGTCGACCACATGCTTATTTTTATGTTGTATATCGACTTGAATTGTTGATTTGATGTCTGGTATTGATGCACGTGTCATAACTAAACTTCAACGAGTAGAGTGAGGCTCAGCAGTAATTCCCTTTTGGAAAATTGAGAGGAAGAGGGGCGCTTGAAGACATGTCACATGCTTTTGAAATATATGATGTCAAGTTTTCTGTTATCTAAATATTTATACTTTTACAGGAGCAGAAACAGTTTTTATTTTATTTTATTTCGGAATGGCACAAAGAGGAAGTATTGTGTACTGAACGATTCATTTGGCAACACTGAACGATTTGTTCACGGCACAGTAAAATGAGTCGTTCATTTTGAACGACTTGTTCACGAAGTTTGTTATTTATTAATTTTTACTAAATATCTGCTAAATTTTTGAACCAACGCATAAAGCTGTAGACAAATATGTATTCTCATACTTACTGAATATTAAATAGATAGCTTCACCATAAAACATCAGTAATTTCTAATCAGTCTTTTCAAGAAGACTAGAAAAACCCAACCCCTATCATAATTACTTGCTGTTTTAGATGAAGCTTTTCGGCAAGTACACATACAAATTTATATTTAATGTTAAAGTGCCATGTTCAAACCTATCTACTTAAAAGCAGACAATAGTTTTTCATTATGTAAGTAAAAACCATGAAAACGAACATTTTGCAAAAATCCAAAAGTTTAGAAAAAAAGAACATAAATTATACATGCATATTCAAATCAACGTACTTTATGTAAAATGTAATACAACATAGGTTTGAACATTTTAGCCGCAAAAAGTATAAAAACTTGCGAATTTATATGAATACTCAAAAATAAGCAGGCATTTATGAGAACCTTGAAAATATGCATTTATATACACTTTCAATTTCACATATGTGATTCAAATAAGTAAAAATTTAAGTCTGCATATGCTTACTACATACAAAAAAAACATGCAAATGCATAGAAATCTTACTCCTAGTAATAGCTAACAGACTTTAAAATGCAGATAATTTTAACAAAAACTTAATAAATAGAGTTTCCTCGATACGCCACAAGTTTTAGCCTTCAGGGGGTTATATTATAATCATTTAACAATGATCAGATTATTTTATTTTGTATAAGAAATGTCTTGATGTGAATGTCAGGATTACAATTACTTCTGGAACCACTAGGTTTTACCTCCTCAAACCCCTAAAATGGGTTGTTGCTGTAACAAAATATATTCGTTAATGTCCAGTTATTAAATTTTATTAATGTAGAGCCACAAGTCGATGATTCATGTTCATTTACAACATAAAATGGGTCTGTGGGTGAAGTAACAAATGCCCTCTTGTTTTCTTTTGGAATCCCCCTTTATTTGTGTGGTTTTAGACCTTATCATGCTCGCAGTTCTTTTTCTGCAATCAGACAAAGAGATCAGAACCTTCTCCATGCTTTCATCATCAAAGAGCCTATGGGAACTGTTTTTTGATAGTAGACAGTTCGTTATTTTACTGATCATCATCTCATTAAATATTCCAAAATTAATTCTTCAATATTTCACCTATAGTTATAATATAGAACTCGTCTATAGCTATAGAATAGAAACAAGATTGAAGCAAAATGTGATATCCTTTTGCACGTTTTAAAGTATTATTTGAAAAACCTTCTCTTTAAATTAATTTTTTATGATGACTAAAATAAATATTTACTTTTTACAAAACTGCAAGAGTTTTGACATTGAAATATGTGTATTTGCAGTTACTAATCAGTAGTGAATTCAAAATAAGTCAATCAGTGCTCTATTTTTTTAAACCTTGAAAATTGACAGCACATTTTTAGTGAAATTGCTTTACATGTTTATTAATAAATTAAAAGTCCTAGTTTTAATTTCTGTTGTTTATCTTAAGTATACCGTTTATAACTGAATTCTGGTAGACCTCAAATAATTCCGTTATTTATGAACAAATCTGAATCTATAATTGTGTGCGGTGAATATATTCATTAATATTATTTATAAATTCTAGCTGTACCTCGTTGAGGTCCATATATATTGATTATAGGTAGGTATATAAAATACTTAATTACTTCAACAATATTTATTTTTTTTAACCTTATACGTATTTCGGCATGTTCACATGCCATTGTCAAAGGTTATATGAAAAAATAAACAGTTAGTGTTGTTATAGCAATAGAACTTGGTGACTTGATCTCGGTAAAAGCTTTTGAAATTCACAAACATTTAAAAACTGTATCGTTATTGAATGAGCAAATTGATCTCTTAAATTCTCTTCTATTGGATATTTTGGAATAAGAGTCATCTGCAGACGATTACCGAGAACAAGTCACCAAGTTCTATTGCTATAACAACACTAACTGTTTACTTTCTATAACCTTTGACAATGTAAACATGCCGAAATAGGTATAAATAAATAAATATTGTTGAAGTAATTAAGTATTTTATATACCTATAATCAATATTCATTAATAGTTGTTAAGAAATATTAAGGTAGTTATTTTTTAACTTCCACGTTAACCGGAAGTCACATCAACTTTTTTATTTTGAATGGAACACCCTGTATGGTTTTAAAGATTACAGTAGTGTTTTTAATTTTCTTTGTAATAAAACTATCAATTGTCACAAAAATCAACCCACCGCCAACTAAGTGAGTTGGCCACGGAATTGGAATTATCAAAACAAATTTGAATTTGTAATCAGCGAGCAATGGAAGTTTTATCTAACACAATAAAATTCCTGACTAATAGAAAAACTTGACTTGTATTTTGACTTTTTAAAATAGTATTTCTTGTTTTTTGTGAAATTTAAAAAAATGGCAGAAATTTTATTTTTTTTAAATAGCACCTTCTATTTAATTTATGACCACATTGAATATGTTTTGTAAAAATGCAGTTAACTCTCGAGTTAGTATGTGAATAGTCTAAACAGAAAAGAATTGTAGATACCGTACTAAAACGTTTCTGTATTAAATACCAAAACTTTAGAATAACTAAAATAATCTGAAATTTTTTAAGCAATATGTTAATAAAACTGCTAAAAAGAAATAGGAGTTGCTGTTTAAAAAAAAATAATGATTCTACATGACGCCAGAATGCAAGAAATTATAGATTGAAATGAGTAATTGCCCCTGTTTACCTCACTTAAAATATCCAGTTTTACTTAAATATTTTAATCCGTCAGTAAACATCCTCATTGAAATTTTACAATGCGGCAGTAGCATGCAATTGTCCTTTTCAATAAATATTCTTATTGTTTTGGATTCTATTAAGTTAGCACTGTTGTAATGGCCTTTACTTTTTATGTTTTTATTAAAAAACGTTTACTTTCAATAAAAATTTGCTAACATCTATTAGTACCTAAGGCCGGCCTCCCACCAGCACTATGCGACCGCGACGCTACTTCAAACCGATCAAAATTACGCTACGCGACGGGGACTGTATTTTTGTGAGGTTCGCACAACAAAGCTACGAGACCGCGTCTGGTATTCGACTTGGGAGTCTTTGAAGGTTATTGTCATCAGAGCGTTGGAAAATGTCTAGTGATGAAGATGTTGTTGTTGCACATTATTACGCCTACCAACCAAAGAAATAGAAACGCAGTTGCTGGGTTAATAATAATAATTCGTGTTGGGTGTGGTGCTACGCCCACCGCACTGAAGCTCTAAGCTTATTGTGCCCCAAAGATTCTTTTACTCCATCAGTCCAGTATTCCTGATAAAGTTCAGGATCCTGTTGATGGGTGCTTCCGCTATTTCATCGGGTTCTGCAAATTGCACCCCGAAGTGCATATGCCTTTTATCTCCTAAAGCAGGGCATTCACCCAAGATGTGAATTGGTGTTTCATCTTCTTCACCACACAATCGGCAGGTGGGGTCCTCTTCCACTCCCAATAAATTGAGGTGTCTTCTGAGGCCACAATGTCCTGTTAGTAGTCCTATTATTGGCCTCATTTGTTTCCTGCTCAGTTGCAGAATTTCCTTTGTTTTATTTCTGGATGGTTTGTTTATGAGCATCCGTGATTGCCTGTGTCCAGGAATGTCATTCCAATGAATACAGTGTTGCCTGTGTAGCCAGTCCTTTACCGTCCCCTTTGCGGTCTGATATGATATCCCGCAAGTGGGTTCGGGGCCGACTAAAGATTGTTCCGCTCCCAATTTCGCCAATTGGTCAGCTTTTTCGTTTCCGTCGAAGCCCTCATGTCCCGGCACCCACTCCAGAACTACTCTGTTGTGTCCTGCCAGTGTCACAAGTGCCTCGACGCATTCTAAAACCACTCTGGAGTGTATTGCAACCCCCTCCAAAGCTTTTAGTGCCGCTTGGCTATCGGACATGATGTAGATTTGTCTATTTGCATATCCTCTCTCCACCATTGTCTGTGCACACGTTGTAATAGCTATTATCTCAGCCTGGAACACGGTAGTGAGGTTGCCCAGGTTAATGCTGATGCTATCCCCTGTGCCTGCCTCAAAGATTCCCGCTCCCGAGCTGGTTGCCGTTTTGGATCCATCCGTATACCAGATCGATCCTCCTCGGCTCCTCAATTCCTGTTTTCTTTCTTCGCCGCCCCTCTCAGGTATTAGTACCCTGAAAGGTTTTCTGAAGTCGAAAACGGTATTAATTCTATCAGAATGCATATTTAGTATGCTATTTTTATTTAATTTGTCAAAGATTTCGGTGTGGTCCCCTGTTCTGTGGAGGATTCTCCCGTATCCGTTCACCTTCATTCTGTATGACGCCAGAAGTGCCTGCGCTTCCACTACAAAGTGTAACGGAGGCAGGTCCAGCAGCGTCTCCATTGAGGCAGTGGGTGTCGATGTCATCGCCCCTGTTATACTTAAACATGCAAGTCTTTGCAGCTTGCTGAGTTTGCTCACAACAGCTTTGTTTCTGGTTTTGTGCCACCATATTAAAGAAGCGTAAGTTATTGTTGGTATCACCACCTTTGTATAAAGCCATAGCACCATTGTTGGTTGTAGGCCCCATGTTTTGCCAATCATTCTTCTACAGGCCCAGAGGGCCCGTGTCGCTTTGATTGAAATTCTCTCCAAATGGGAATTGAAGGTCAGTTTGGTGTCAAGAGTGACTCCCAGGTACTTCACTTCCTTCCCCATTGTCAGTTCTTGTCCGCACAGTTTTAGTCCCTTCAGGTCTTGAAGGTTTCTTTTTCGTGTGAATGCTATTACAGAGGTCTTTGCCGGGTTAACGGATAGGCCCTCTCTATTGCACCATCTTTCTACGGTTTTTAGGGCTTGTTGCATCATGTTTGATACTACTCCCCCGTATTTCCCGCCTACTAATATGGTTATGTCATCCGCGTAGCCTTGTGCATACACGGCTTTCTTTTCTAGTTCCAGGAGGAGTCCATCAACTACCAGGCACCACAGCAGGGGAGATAGAACCCCCCCCTGAGGACAGCCTCTAGTGACGGACACCTCCCTGGTAACAGAGCCCAGGGAGGTTGTTATTCTTCTTCTGCGAAGGGTGGAGTCAATCCATTTTATTATGGGTCTCTTTGCTCCCCGCCCTGCCACGGCCCTTTTTATCGAGTCGAAGGAGGTGTTATCAAAGGCCCCTTGCTGGGTTAATTCCTACAATGTAAATAATGTAGATCGCACTGCATTTGCGTGTGCAAGAGAATTGTTAAATGATAAATCCAGGTTCAAATCTTTGTACCGCATGTTGAAAGACAGTTTCCTTGCTCATCCATAATAATAGTAAAATTATTATCACTTTACTACGCCAAAAACTTCGAAATTATCAAAAGTTATACCGCGACGGTCGCCTGGATACTGAACATTTGCGTCGCGCGAGACTGGTTTCTTGCACTTGGCGTTGCTGTCGCGTCGCGATCTTCTTGATGGGAGAGCTGCAATTACAAACAATGTGCGCGACCTAAAAGCAACTGTTGCGTCGAGGTAGCCTCGCAGTCGCGTAGTGCTGGTGGGAGACCGGCCTAAAGCATAATAGTTAAAAAGAACTGTTACATAACGAGGAAACAAATTATATTGTGCTAATATTTTTAAAAGTTTATGCAACAACTTAAACAAAATAAGTAAATTTTTGTCTTTGAACATAAATAATTGAAACATTTAAATCGACATAAAGTTCTCTTATAAGTTGTAATGCACAAAAAATATCACTTATATTGTAAATAAAAAAGTTTATTATCAAAATTACAAAACAAATTTAAATTAAAAAAAAAATTATTAAAAAAAAATAATCGATTTTTTTTATACCCTGGCTAAAAGTTATGTCAACTATTTTTTTAGGGGTATCACGAATGCCTATTGTGCTTGATTACAAATAGCACGCATATGCAATCTGTACATGAGTGTTGCCACAAAAATTGTCCACTGCCAATTCTGCATTTTTATTGGTCAATATGTACCACGTGACATGTGAATTGAGTAGTCGTGATAAATGACCTCACATCCTCGGAAAAGAAATCCTATTGAAAAATTCTCGGAAAAAAAATCCTTACGAAGAAACCCAGTCAAAACATATTAGTAATATGTTTTCAGTTGTTTTAGTATTTTAGTTTTGTTGGATTTAGAAACTAAAGTATGCACTTAAACAGAAAACGTTAATATTTTCTTTAGTAAATTACCCACTTCAAGAAATCTGAGCTAACTTATTTTTGCACTTTAAAATTATAAATAATATACTTAAATAAAACAGAAATAAAAAGTCAAATCCACTACATAAAAAAAATCCATTTTAAAATCATTGGAATCGAATTGTAAGTCCAATTGCTCTTAAAAAATCTTGCATAACACGAGTTTCGTTGGCATTTTATCCAAGAACTCTTCCCAAGGATTGTTTTTCCATTGAACTTTTTATCCAAGATTTTATTTCTAGGGATTTTTTATAGTATCTTTTTTCGAAACTTTTATACCGATAATTACCTTAGTAGGGCGATTATCTAGTGTAATCAGCCCTACTAGCTTCTTGGTAGATACAAAAAATGATAATTAAAACGTATTAACCACTACTACTATAGCAACCCTAGTTAGATTAGATAGTTAGAGTAGATACTTATTTTGTAAAATACAAAAATTAAAATGTTGCATTTAAAATAAAAAAGTCTGTTCTGATTAAACCTATGTTTATATTTTTTAATTATTTATGAATATATTCACCGCATAAAATTTTGTTAAGATTGGTTTATAAATAATGGTATTATTTGGAGTTTACCAGAATTCAGTTACCGGTGTAGGAAAATTGGTTACTTTAGGAAATTACAAAAATGGAAATGGTTAATTAGATATATTTTTTTAAAAACCTTAATTTATCAGATTATTTTGTCATTGATTTTACATAAACAAAGTAGGTACATATACTAAATGGCACTACTTCAATGTCTTCAACTACGAGAGAGCAACGCTGCTGATTAAAGTTTAGGAGGGACAAATTGTTGCCACCATTGTTGAAGTACTTTCGAGTGTGGTCGTTTATTATATGAATTTGCCACTCTACGTCATATAAAATTAACAGTTATTTTTAATTTATTAAAAATTAATAGTAATAACATGAAAAATACGTCCAAATAATAGAAAAGCTGTGTTTAGTGCATAAATGTGAATTATTTAATATTATCCTTGTACAACTAATTGTTTTTATTTGTACTATAAGCATAATGTACAGTGTAACAAACTAGTCTCTCTATCAGTTGTTTTTGTCTTTATTTTACAGATGTGACTGTTAACATTTGTTTCATTTTACTAGAAATTTTCTTCGTTGACAAAAGGGATTTGCTTTATTCAATTTGTTAAAAAAGTTAAAGTAATATTTATAATGTAATTATTTAATCATTTTTCTGTTGTCTCGCCACATTGGTCGTTGTTGTGTTTTTGTAGTTTAATTGTTCCATAGTTAATGTGAATGCTAATATGTTGAACAAATATTTACAAGTCAATGGCAAATCTCTGTTGTGCATACATAATATTCTACTACCAATACCTAAATAAGTACTAAGGATATATAAAAAGTCTAGTTTTATATGAAAGTATAAATCAATTTTTTAGATTAATAACTGTATGTATGAGCCCCATAAGTGTAATATAATAAAATTAAGTTACAGCAATTTAAATTTTTATAACATTGTTATGTGAATGTGGATAGAAGAAGTAAATACTGTAAAAATAGACCTCGCGATTTTTTTTTGTTAAACTTAGAAAAAAAATATAAAATTTTTGTAACCGAGATCTCATAATAAATATGATTTTTTGTAAACACTTCTTCTATGTATAAGTAAATTTATAAAAGTTGTTTTAATAAATACCTATATCTATATCTGTTCTTATTTTATGCATATACAGCCTGAGTCAAAAGATACAGGTTTTAATATTTTTCTGCTATTTGAGTAGATAAAAAGATTACCCATAAAAATTGTGCTAACCAACACGTACTATAAACTGACATATGGAAATCTGTATATGGAAACAGGTCGCTGGCATTTTCCCATACTTTTTCTGTTTTAAATATTCTCACGCAAATAAATAACTGAATAACATTGTTTTTAACAAAAATTAAAGCAAAGAAAAGGGTTTAAGAATTAAAAAAAGATAATGCCTCAGCGGTTATTTGAACTTGCAATAGCCTGTGTAATACAATGTCGCATACCATATAAGAGTAGCAAGCTATGATAACTTAAACTAAACAGCATGGGAGCAACGGCTGATTAGAGGTGCTTCGAACTCCGGATCAAGAGTTGCTATAAATTCTTTATCGAGTTATCAAAAATATGCAGAGAAAGCAAAATATATCTTTTAATTACAGCTAATTGATAGGCGTGCTTGATATTAAAAGTATCGTTAACATTAATTTTTAAAATGGTTTAAAATTATTTTTTATCCGAATAAACTACTTCAAATGGTCTATTGAACTGTTTAAAGTTTATAATGATTGACTTTTGTGTCACTTTCCTGTGTATAAATACGTGGCTTGGATATGTGCATTCTATAGCTTGTAAAAATGAAACAAATCCTAAAAAATATATTTTATTTACATTGTTACATTCTTTCATTACAAAAATATCGGCAGCAAAACAATATCTTTAAATTAATCTTGCTTGTTTGTTTACATTTTATCAAAAGTTTTATCAACATGCACCTGTTTGGAATGCTTCTACAGGTACAAGATATTACTGCAATTAATGGCAATAACAATTTGCTGCCATCTAATAGTACAGGAACAAATAACAATTTTTGGCTTCAGGCACTGTTAATTGAAATAATTATAAAAATTTAATTCAAAACGAAAATATTTAAAGTTGCTCAATTCTTGTCGATGACCCTTTTTAAAAATAGCAGTTTTAATATACAAAAAAAACACAAATGTATATACCGTGTGTTCAAAAAGTAATTACATAAGGGTTGGCCATGGCTAATACAATTTCTATCTTTGCATGCTTTAGAATTTAAACAAAAAAATGTCACTTAAAATTTTTAGGTTAAGCTTGTAATTTGTTATTTGTAGTGACACTGACAGAGTGATGACAGTTAAATTCTAAAGCATGCAAAGACAGAAATTTTATTTTCCATGGCCAACACTTATGTTATTACTTTTTGAACACACGGTAGAAGTTACCTAATTGCATAAAATTATCATTATCGATATCAATGGAATAACTTAATGTACAGCTGCAGATCCATACCGAATTTCCCTTTCAAATTGTTCTGCAGTTATAGCACCATCAATGCTTTCACAATTCTTATTAAACACTGAATATGCACTAACTTCATTTTTCTTTTTAGGTCCTGTGCGTGTATTAAAATAAATGCCTAACAAAGCTGATGTTACAACAAATACTAAACCAAATTGCAGCTTTATGAAAATTACAAGTAGTGTTAGCCATAATATAAAGTACAGTACATAAGTTACAAGGGTCAAGTAAGAAAACTGACAATCGTCTCTATCTTCGCTTTCACCATCTGACGAAACGATATCAGTTTCCATTTCATTAATTAGCAACACTTTGTTTTCTGACTTTTCAGTCTCATTTTCCTGGAATAAAACGATTATTAGTTTACCAGTGAAATTATAATGTACTTCTATTATTACTTCTGACGAGGACATTCGATGTGATTTAGGACGTAGTGTAAAGAAAGACTTCACAGCTTCATTGGCTTTGTTTAAATATTCTTGCCTTCGTTTTCTTGTACGATATTCTGCTAGTTTCTTTTCTATGTCCATTCCTCTTATTTTTTGAGAAGATGGTTGAATAGATGTGGCTGCAGATAGCTTTAATATAAATTCTAATTACATTTGAAATTTTTTGCTTGCAACAAAAACCTCTTCGATAATTTTACAATTTAAGTATTCTACAACTTTTTTTTCTTGAAACGTATTCTGAAATTGAGGTTATACGTAAACGTCACTTTTGACAGCTCTAAAAGGAAGTTGTGTGATGAAAATCAGCGATTCTCAAACACCACAAGAGATTACCGCAACATTTAATGTTTTATTGCTATTTTTAAAATGTAGGTTGGTGCTAAATTTGTTTTCCTAATATTAGAACCTTATTTTTAAAATTAAAATAAGGAAATATTTTAAATAGTGCACTGTTTTATGATCTTTATTGTGCGTAGTATTTGTTTGGAGATTATTTTGATTTTGCGAAGAACTGTTTAGATATTATCTTTATTTTGCAGAATGGCAACGGAACAGCAATGATGTAAACGGAACAGCAATTATATAAACAAGCGAGATAAAACACGCAGAACTACCATGCCAGCTGAATTTATGTAAGGGTAGCGCGAGTCAATTAGACAAAGGAGGTTATTATGCTGTAGTTTCTTCTGGCGTTTCATAAAAAATGATCTGCAAAATACAGTAGACAGTACAATATTCGTATTTCGTAACAATATACTGTTTAATTTTATTACATTACAAAATTATGTTTTAGTAAATTCGGTACTGTTTCAACTTAGGGGCCTCTGCACTAAGTGTATACACAGGCCCCCAGCAAAGTTGTTACACCACTGCAGCCGTATTGTATCAACCATAGATTAATATAACACATATATGGTATTACGACACGTTAAACTCCGCGGAATTATTGGAAATGGGCAGTCCACTAGCGCGCAAATGCATTTGTGTGATTATTGGTCAGCACCCGTTTGTTGTGTTCGGTTATGGTTAACTACTGAAGGTATCTGCTGCCAAAATGAATTTACTAGACAATATTTTGAGTGTAAAATATTGTCTGCAGAAGTTTACTTTCGAGCTGGAGCTTCACTTAAAAACCCGAGTCTATAATCTGTCATAACTTACATTTTATTCAGTCTGATAACAAAAAATATGAAGAATACGTGTGAAAGTTTAACACAAATATGTCTAAATCTGCGGTGTGTATTTGCGAGTGTGAAGTGAAAACTGTATTATTTTGTTTTATTTCCCTAATTATGGATTGCAATATGCTTCACTTCTCCATATTATCCTGTATCGGGACCGGTGTTGAAGATTTAAAACATTTAAATAAGTGGGTAGGTAAAAATGGATTTTTTAAACGCAGAATCATATCTTTGACTCAAAATGGTAAACAAATAAACTTTCTTTAAATACAAAATAAAAATAATTTAGCCCCCCCCCCCTAATTTGGGACGTCTCTAGTTTAAATAATTTTATTTAAATGTTGTTAGATAGTAGCACTTACTAGTACAAAACCGTATGCCAAATTTCATTATTTTATATTGAAAGATGTCCGAGATTAATTACAATTTAAGTTTCATTCGCGCCCTTCAGGGGGGCGTAGCTTTCTTTAGAAGCATTTTAAGACACATGTTTATGGGAACTTTGTTTCTTAAAATGGCCTAAGAAATAACCCACCGATGTTTGAAAGGTAAACTTTGGACCACCCTGTATAAAAGTACTCAAAAAAGGTACTCTTGTTGAAAATCGCTATATTTGAAATAATGCAACGTTTTTGTAAAATCCAGTAGCCGTCAAAGTCACAGTATTTTCTTAAGATGAAGAATTTATAACCTAAATTCCAAAAACAATAAAGATCAAAATTATTTTGAAGAAAATATTACGTGCCCTCCATATAAGGCACGCTTTGTGCATTTATTTAAACAAAAATTGGTAGTTAAAACTAAGCTAAGTGAGTATACTCACATATAAAATTTCAAAGCTTTAGCGAAAGTTATTGACAAAAAAGTGATTAGTCGGGTGGGGGCTTCAGGGCGCTCTAACTCTGTAACGAAGCGTTTCCAGACCTATGTTTCCCAACACTTTTTTCATTATTTTCAGCTTCTGAATTTATTCTGAAAGTGTGTCCCTTACGAATCACCCTGTATAGATCCACGTTTAATAACCGCTGATATTTCACTTATTATTCCCTTCTCTTTTTCTTTTTCTATTGTTGTGCAACGTGTGTGGAGCTCAACGAGTTAAACCGGTGCAGGTTGAACAAAAATTACATTATTTCATCACATATTTCGTCAGTATCATCAGGATTTGTGAACTTCAGAATCACATATTGCGAAGACAACATGAAGATTACCTGTAGCACGGGCTCTCCACCCCTTGGTAAGGTTATGATGGTTATACTTATATATATTATATATCATGGTTATTTTAAAAATTGATATTTATTCTCTATTGTTAAAATCTTTTTTTTTAACTTAATATAGGAGGTGTTCTAGCAGCTGAATATGTTAAGGGTATTCAGTCAGTACCAATTGAAATTATTTGGGGTACTGAAACGATAATTGAAACTTCTGCACATAAAATACCATGTGCCAACAGTAACGATGTGGCTCGTACTGTTGCTAGAAAGGTGGCCGAAAGTCAGTTGTATGGTTCAAATCCTGTTGAAAAAACGGAAGTCGATCATTGGTTATGCTATGCAATAGGACCGCTTTGTTCAAAAAATGATTTTTCTGGTGCAATACAATATTTGAACAAAGTTCTTGGACCACTTACTTTTCTAGTTGGCAAAAGGGTTACTATTGCCGATTTCAGCATATTTGCTGCATTGTATGGTAGGAGAAATACCACAATAAACATGTTTTGACTTTTAAACCATCATTTTTCAAATAGCAAACAAACAATGGCAGGGTTTAATTTCAAAAAAAGAAGCCCCTTCAAATGTGTTGCGGTGGTATAATCATGTCAAGGCTCAAGATGCAGTAAAAAAAACTTTAGAATCGTTACCACCAGAAGCTAAAGCTGCACTGACTCCACCTACATCTAGCCGACAATCATTAGAACGAACAACAACAGGTAGAGCTCAAGAAGGGAAGTTTGTCGACCTTCCTGGAGCAGAAATGGGCAAAGTTGTTGTACGATTTCCGCCTGAAGCGTCTGGGTAAGATAATATAAACTATTTTATCTTAAATTGTTTAGCGTAAACAATTTAATTTTTTAGTTACTTGCATATTGGTCATGCAAAAGCTGCTCTTTTGAATCAGTACTATCAGCAAGCTTTTCAAGGCAAGTTGATTATGCGTTTTGATGATACTAACCCTGCAAAAGAGAACGTCCATTTTGAAAAGGTCATTTTGGAAGATGTTGAAATGCTGGAGATTAAACCCGATCTTTTTACCCATACATCACAATATTTTGATATCATGTTGGAGTATTGTGAAAAACTACTTAAGGAAGGAAAAGCTTATGTAGATGATACAGATCCTGAATCGATGAAGCTACAGCGCGAACAGAAGATTGAATCTGAAAATAGAAAAAATTGTAAGTGAAAAATGGTTTCTTTAACAAATTAATTTGTAAAATTAGAAGCATTTTACATTTCTCTTATCTGTTATAATGTCTAATATTAAATTTAAGCCTATGAAAAAAACATTCAGTTGTGGAAGGAAATGAGAAGTGGTACAGAAAAAGGACAAAAATGTTGTGTTAGAGCAAAAATTGATATGCAATCACCAAATGGTTGTATGCGAGATCCCACTATCTACAGATGTAAGAATGAACCACATCCTCGGACAGGAGATAAATACAAGTAAGTTTGGGATTAGTTTAATTATGATGGAGTTTCTGGGGGTGACGGTGAGTCAGCACCGCAGTGGTTGATATCTCCTTTATCATTTGAAATGCAGAAAAATGTTTTAAATAAAAGCTTTAGAGTGGCAAAGCAAAATTGTTATTTTTAATAGAACACCCTGTATATTTTTGCATATTGTTATTCACCTTTTAATTACCTTTCTGAATATGGTTTGGTTTGTGATTTTGTTGCGGCATTGCCAAGTTATTCAACTTTTTACGAGAAATTTGATCTTTGATTTTTACTTTGTTACTTTATTAACATATAAACCAACTTATTAGGTGCTTAAAGCTGCCAATAAATTATTCCACAGGTAGTAGGTACCTACTATCTGTGGAACTGTCATGTTATTAACAAATAGATTTTATTAGGTTGTTGAAATAGAAATAGACTTACTATTTGAGAAATAAATATTATCAGCAGCTTATTACGTACATTGAAATACCGGGCTTGAATATAAATTCACGTTAGATAATATGATCAAAAAAGAATTCGAGTAAGTAACGTTTAAAAACAATAAGAATGTTGTATGCAATTATTTCGTGTATGCCTACCAGTAGCTGGTATCCGGTTTTCACATCGATTAAGATCTTTTCTCGAAAATAGATGACTCAAAGCGAGCTATAAAGAATAAAATGTGGCTGCTGCAAATTCAAAGTACGTACAAAATCAGACAGGTATATGACTTCTTACGATTGAGCAATCTACAGCTTAGCTATATAAGCAATAGTATGATCCAAACCTATTTTTTTAAATGGAAACCGTAGTAAGCTATGACTCCATTAAAATGCTTACTGGTTTTAAATTTCGAAAATATATAGTTTCGATGTGGGCGCCAGAGTGGCCGAGTAGTTAGGGCACTTGGCTGCTACGTGGAAGGCCTTGGGTTCAAATCCGAAACTAGCTGCCTGGAGGGCGCCCTACCCAGTCGCTTTTTAAAAATTGGGAACCAAACCCCTCTAGGGTGAGGGAAGTAAGGCAGCTGTCTAAGGCGTGGTGCTTACCACACCACCCTGTATTTCATATAAGAGTGCGAAACGGCTGGGTATCGGAAGCAATGGTCCGGTGGCCCTGACTCACCGCATCGCAGGCCAAACTCGTCGTTGGAGTGTAGTGCCACTGACTTTACTTTACTTTATAGTTTCGACGTTGGGCTACAATTAACGGCGCTTGCCTTGATTACTGGCTGACCAGGACAAGTAACAAAGCCACACACAACATTATAACATACAAATAAACACAGGTATGAATGATATTGAATGAATGTGCACGAAGGGTGGCATAAGCTGCGGGAGTGTAAGTGGTTTAAAGGTCAATTGACCCACTACATCCTCCTATTACACAGTGAAGAGCCAACCCAGAATGAAAGATCTCTACACCGAAAGTTAGAAGAGGACCGATTATGATGATGATGATAGTTTGATATATTTATTTATAAAAGTAACAAGTTACAACTGATTTTCTCTTTTTATTGAGAATCGAGTATACCTTTGTAATATAGCAAACGAGAAATAACCATCAAAACGAACACTACAAGAGATGTTTTAAATAAACAATATTCTAATAGGTGACTAGGCACTAGTGGGCCCATTTGGTGGCCTGCTGGATCGCCCGACCTGACGCCATTAATTTTTATTTTTGGGGGCTATATTAATTTCTCCCGTTTTCGTTTGTTTTAATTGTTCGTATTAGTTAATATGAAAGTTTATATTGAAGCCAGTTGTCATAGATTATCCCATTTGTCATTTATTATATTATCAAGGCATACTTGATTCTTAATAAAAATAGAAAATCAGAAAACAAGAGAAAAACGTGTTCTCACTTTTGCTGTAGCACTGACAGATACCAAGATACTCGGCAATTGCACCGGAAATGCTCCACCTTGTACATAACTAATTTTTTTCGAATTGATAACATGTCGCACTTTGCATCTATAAGCCTCATTTCTAAAGGATTAAAATTGTAGGGTATATCCAACATATGATTTTGCATGTCCAATCGTGGATGCCATAGAAAATGTAACCCACACCCTTCGTACAATGGAATACCATGATCGTGATGCACAGTTTTATTGGTTTATTGATGCATTGGGTTTGAGAAAACCATACATTTGGGAATACAGCAGATTATCTATGACCAACACCGTATTAAGTAAACGAAAATTAACATGGTTTGTTGAAAATAAATTGGTTGATGGATGGTAAGTTATATGACATGTCTTTATTTTTAATCTATATAATATAACTGTATATGGTAATAGGGACGATCCACGGTTTCCAACTGTGAGAGGTGTCCTAAGAAGGGGCATGACTGTTGAAGGATTGAAACAATTTATTATTGCTCAAGGTTCTAGTCGTTCTGTTGTGTTCATGGAATGGGATAAGATTTGGGCATTTAATAAAAAGGTTTGTACGTTGCACTACCAAAATTTTTGTTTCAACTTTCATCTTTGCATTTTCACTGGACAGATGATTTATGTAAATAATAATTTATGCTAAATATTGCATTGTCTTTTTAAGGTTATTGATCCTATTGCACCACGTTACACAGCTGTTGACTATGAGTCTCCTGTACCCGTTTTGGTAAAAGGTGTTAAAGAAGAAAAGCTAGAAGTTCCCAAACATCCCAAAAATTCCGATGTTGGAAATAAGGAAGTGTGGGTTGGACCTCGAATTCTTATTGATCTAGCCGATGCTGAAACTCTTAAAGAAGGTGAAAATACTACCTTCATCAACTGGGGAAATTTGCTTATTAAAAAGATTAATCGGTAGTTATTTTGTGTTGTGGTTCTTAATTTAAAAAATAATTTTAAATCTTGATTTCAGTGAAAATGGCAAAATTGTGTCTGTTGAGGCTGAACCAAACTTAGAAAATAAAGATTACAAAAAAACTTTGAAATTAACTTGGTTGGCTGAAACTGATAGTGCTAGATTTACTCCAACATGGTGTGTTTACTTTGAACACATTATTAGTAAACCACTTTTAGGAAAAGATGAAGATTTTAAACAGTACGTTGGACATGAAACCAAGGTAAGTTTTATAATTTTTTTTAAATTCAAACTTTAATGTTTTTTAGTACCCTTAGGTTTGTTTGTGATGTCATTAATTTTCTTTCTGTTTTTGTTGTAGAAAGAAGTACAAATGCTTGGTGATCCGGAGTTGAAGAAATTGAAAAAGGGTGATATCATTCAGCTCCAAAGAAGAGGATTTTTCAAAGTGGATGTAGCTTATGAACCTTTAAGTTTGCATACATGTAAAGAACGTGCAATTGTACTGCTTTCCATTCCTGATGGACACACTAAAGAAAATCCTACTGCTGGAGCTCCGAAGACTGCTACAGCCTCTAAGAAGACTGCCGCAACAATAAAACAACAAGTATGTGATGTTTGGCTTAAATACTTAATTGTTTTCTTGAAAAAACACTCCATCTTTCAGTTATTTAGAAGCAATGGCTCCTTTTAAGATTTTTTTAACTAGTAATGTACAAGTTTTCTTTCTGATATACTAAATATTTTTGACTCGAATACCTATCGTAAAATTTTTGAGAAAAATGCTTAAAACATTAATAGCATAGTAGGACCTGAATTTGAATATTAAATGTTATTAATTTATTATACTCATATTAAATGTCCAATGCAAAATAAAAAACATGATTTTGCTAAAATTAGGCATTTACAAATTAAATTGCTCCCACTGTAATTTGGTTTATTTAGGACAAACAATTAGAAATTTTGATATTAGGTACAAAGAACATGTACGTTGTTACAAATATAAACACCCACATAAATCCAGCTATGCTAAACACTTATACTTATTAGAACACAATCATTTAATGGCGTATAATAATACTGTAAAAGTTTTACACTTTTGTGATCAGTGTTGGGCGAGTTTCTAAAATTTATTTTTTGGAATGTTTCCATCGAAACTTTCCAGAATATGGAAACTTAAGGAAACATTGAAGTATTTTGTAGTATAGACTTGCAACTTGAAAATTACAATTGCAGAAGTAGTTAAAGTGAACCTTTATTACTATTCGAGGTTTTCGAGTTTAATTAATATGTTGAATTGACATAGTATTTTGGGGAATTACAGAACAAATATGAGGCTGTATGGACCAATATAATATAGTCAGGGTAATATTAACCAGTATCAGTACATGCAAGGGTAAAGTAACTTATAAGTTTTACAACTGAAATAGGTAATAATGTTATAAAAACATAGGTAAACGCATTAATGCATCTCGCAACACATTATTTATTTCATTTGTACCAATTAGTTGATAAAATATCAAGTTTCTGTTATTTTGGAAAGTTTCCAGTTGCCCGAGAAACTTTCCATTTTTTAAATTTCCGATGGAAAGTTCCCATATGAAAGTTTCTCACTGTCCAACACTATTTGTGATGATAAACGTAGTTTAGATATACTAAAACCATTTGAAATTCATAAACATTTAAAAACCACCTTTAATAAATGAGCAAATTGATTCCTTAAATTCGCGCGTATTAAACGTTTTGCAATAAGAAATCAAATCACCTGCAAGCACAGATAACCAAGATCAAGTTTATTTATTAATTCCAGCTTTACTTCGTTAAAGTCCATATTTAATGAGTATCTGTATATAAAATACTTAATCACTTTAACAATATCTATTTATTTTAACCTTATACGTATTTCGGCATGTTTACATGCCATTGTCAAAGGTTATATCACAGATAAGGTTAACACTACAGATATACGGTAAATATGTGAGCTATCGGCAGCTTGTTTTATATGATTAATAATCTGTAAAAAGATGGCGCTACAATGACAATTTATAATTAAGTCACAGATGACTGTAATTGAGCAGATTACTTAGCACATATTCAAACCAAAAGTTAGACAGCCATCTGCCATGTTTAATTGTCAAATCGCAATTTTTCGTAAATAATTAATATTGACACCAATTCTACTTAAATTATATTCATGATGTGACAGATGCACTCAAATCCTCGATAAAACAGTTTCCAACACATTTCACCAGTAATAAACAAATAGCGATAGCAGCGCCCTAAAATTGGTCCGGCGCGTTGTAGCCAAACTAACGCTAATTTCGTCTCCAAATATGAGCGGACATTTTGTATAAAGGGTCGTATATCTGTAGTGTTAACTTTATCTGTGGTTATATGCAAGTAAACAGTTAGTGTTGTTATAGCAATAGAACTTTTTTACTTATCAAGTTACCAAGTTTTATTGTTCCTATAGCAACAACAACTGTTTATTTTTTAATATTACCTGTGATAATGGTATGTAAACATGTCAAAATATGGATAAGGTTTAAATAATTATTGTTGAAGTTATTAAGTATTTTATTCAATATCAATATGAACTTCAAGGAAGTAATGCTGGAACTTATTAATAAAGTCATTATGCTCCCTTTACTTTTGATATCAATTGTCACTTGTGACATTTGCTGGTAACATTATTATTTTTTGTTAGTATTTTGTGCTATTTACATTATTTGAACTAACATAATCTCCTCTCCAAATTTTTGACACTAGTAACTTTCTAGTTGTCTACTGTTGTACAGAGTGGCCTGAATTCGTTGATTTTGCAGGTTATCTCGGTTATTATTGCAGTTAGACAAAAAATTATAACATATTATCGGCCAATCTTTTGAGTATATGTCAATAGCAAAAACGGACTTTAGTTATCTTCTTTTGTTTTTATCTTACCACCAAATTACAATTTTTCAAAAAATAAAGTCTTATATTTCAGTTATTTCAAAAGATAAGAGGAAAGTGTAGAGACACTTTCTACATATATTTTATAAAGAATTTAGGTACCTAAAAATTGTTAAAAACGTTCATTTGATTTTGAGTTATAACATAAACTTTTGTTTTTTTTTAATGGAAACTACAGTTGGCTGCGACGTCATTCAAAAAGCTTTTTTTTTTGAAGTTGCTAAAATATATAAGTTGATGTTTTTTATTTACAATAACAATCAACTTACAGCTTACTTCATTTTTTATGTTTTACTAATAAAGTAGGCTATGTATTTAAAACAGTTTTTAGAATTTGTCTAATCAACTGAACACAGTAAATATATTATAAACAATTGTAATATATATCGAAAGTGGAGGAGGATTTCTATCTGTGTAAGTTTTTGTTGCTTTGTATTGTTTACTTTAAAAATAGATAATTTTTCTCAAAATTGTTTATAATATATTTACTAACTTCAGTTGTTTCATCTGTCGGACTGCAAAATGGGTAGGAATGGCTACCTCCTTTTATTATTTAATTTTTTGCATTTTTTAAGTTCTTACTGTAACCTAAGCTCCACCTTACAGATGTGACGAACATGAGCTGTTTGTGGCTGACACATTTGTTATTTAAGGGCCAACTGCTAAATTAGTGTAGGTCAACATTAACTTTGATTGTTTCTTTGTAATTTAATGGTTGTTTATGATTGTTTTTATGCCTTTGGAGTTAGCTTCAAAATATTTTAATTATCTTTAATATTACCACATAATTTATTACAGTTGTATTGGAAAAACGCCTGTGTTCTCAAAGCAACCAAATTCTAAGAAAATAGGTTTGTTTTCTAAATCATACCCCCCTAAAACAACCCCATATGGTTGGTTCTTTAAGTTATGTTCAGGCTGATGCCAGTTTTGCTTTGGGTCACCTATTTTCATTTTTTATGTTAGTTCAAGGGTTGGAAGCTGCATATGTTCTTTGTTTCGAAACCAGCCACATGCTAAAGTTTCTCACACTTTTGCTTAGAAAAGCAGCAGTGGCTCTCGGAGAGTGATCCATTTTTTTATTTGTGATCAGCCAGTCATGACTTTCTTCCCCTTACCTTTACCGCGCGCTTGGGGCAACCCAGCTGTCGGTACTCGCTTGTAATATGCACTCGCGGAAGCCCATCTGCCACAACAAGATTCTCTTTCTCTTACATTTACCATGCACTTGAGGCAACCCCGCTGCCGGTAGTCACTTGTTGTATGCACTCGGAGAAACCCAGCTGCCACAACAAGATCTCATTTCCCTTTGCTCTAATACGCATGCTACTTTTCACCTCGCAGTTTTTATTTGTAGGAAAATTGATAGTAAAATTTTTTCAAAAAATCGGTGCAGGTGGATATATGTCTTAAATTCTTCTATCAGATTCTGATTAGACATTCACAAATTTATGTTCTAAAAAAAAGATTGCCAGGAAAAAATGTCTATCTTCTGGTTTTGGATTTTTTTAAATTTTATCTCAATTTTTGATATACCCTCACATTCCAAAGCTGATCGAATTTGAACCCTCTGTTCAAGAGTTATGACGCATCATACACCTACCCACAGACAGACAGTTTTTAAATACAACTTTTTTTATTAATTTCTGGATTTCCAAAACATAAATCATAAAACATAAACATAAATGTTTAAATCTCGAATTCTAAAAGTTTCATGAAATCAATACTTATCTGTACTGAAAGTATAGGACAGTATCAGAAAGAGAAAAAACTCTAAAATATTTGGAATATGAAAGCTTCCACCCTGAGTAGTTTTAGTCTAAAAATTTCTTGACTGACTATTAATCCAAAGTTATTTGAAAAATGCATACCATTACCCCACCCCACACTTTCTGCTCATGTGTGTGTGCTCATGTTAAAACTCCGAGCCTAAATTTTTTTAAATAGGCAACACACAATGCAACCCCCAGATCACTATGCATTTCAACCGTTTTTTTTAAATTGAGATCAGAGTTGTTTTACAGTATCTGCTAATGATTAAGTACTAATTTAAGGTTACTTTAATAACTCAAATTTAATATTTGACAACAATAACTACAATAATTTAATAGGAACATAGTACAAAAACTAACCAAGCAGGTGTTCAAATTGCCTTCCCCCTTCGTTTTCGCAGAGTTTAATTCTTCTACGCATCGAACCTTTAACACGAGCTAACATTTCCGGTGTGATAGAGCGACAACATTGAATTATCCTTTCGCGTAGATGTTCTTCATTTCAAATGGGCACTGCATAGACATCATTTTTTATTTTGACCCACAAAAAGAAGTCTAGCGGAGTCAAATCGGGACTACGGGCAGGCCAAGGATGCAATGCAGCTTGTCCAATTACGCGTCCCTCAAAACGTTGGTTAAGATAATTTCTCACATCCCTATGAAAATGCGGAGGTGCACCATTATTTAAAAACCACATGCTATTCTGTACGTTTTGAGGAACTGTTTGGAGGAGAGCCGGTAGAGTTCATTAATTAAGAAATTTAAATACATTTCACCATTTAAATTTCCATTAAAGAAATGTAGACCTATTACAAAATCGCCAATAATACCGCACCACACGTTAAGAGAAAAAATTCTCTTAAAATTCATCACAGAATAATACCATACTTAAAAATTCCGCATTGCCGTTTAATTGCCGTCTAAGAAATTGACAATACTGAACACGATGCTCATAATCCCTATCTTCAAGATGGTGTATGGTATCAACATGGTAGGGGTGAAATTTGTTCGCCTTAAGAATATTGAAAACAGAACCTTTGCTAATGTTTAAGGCTTTTGCAATCGCTCTTTGACTTGTATTATCCGTAACCATTTCAATTACAGCTACTTCGTTATGTTCAACCGTAACTTGCCGTGCCCTTACTTTTGGTTTTGAAAATTGCCCATACTCTTGTAAATTCAGAAGAAGCATTTTAAATGTTTTGTCTGTTGGAATTCGTCTACCTGGAAAGCGTTGCGCATACAAAGTACTGGCAGCACTTGCATTTTTTCGACATTCACCCAGAATTAGAAGCATGTCCACTTTGTCAGCATTGGAATACATTTTGCACCAAAGATTAGTGATCGATAATCTTTGTTTTGCACCGTTCAAGTAATGTGGCTAAACGAATTTGATTAGTAAACTGTCAAGTTAATGCCAACATGATTGCCCTGATCTTAATTATAGAAATATTTTGTTTTAAAATAATAGTCGGCAGTGACTTGTATTGTGTGTTGCCTATTAAAAAAAATTTAGGCTCGGAGTTTTAAAATGGGCACTCTGTATAGTTTTGCATAATGACGTGTCTTCTAATATCAGATAAGAAAAATGTTACTAAGAAATGTTTGAAATAATAAAAACTAATAAACAAGTATCATATAAATTATAATTTAATTAGCATAGTTTAAAGTAACTGAAGTGTTTAATTTTTTAAATGATTAAATGCAATTTACAGGAAATTTAAAGATAATACTGACACTATTCAATTCAATTGTTTTATCCACATACTAAGGAATAAAACTTTTGCTCTACTTTATAAGTTTTACTATCTCTTGGCAGAACAGTGGGGATAGTGAAAGTTGGGCAGCATGTTACAGTAGGTAGTAGCTTCACTTGCCATGTGGCATGTTTAGTAGAACGTAATATTTAGTTCAGTACACTCATTACATTATGTTAATTAAATTTGTACAATTTTTAAGTGTATAATTTTTTATAAAAAGAAACAACATTGGGTAGTTTGTTTTTAAGTTGAAAAATAAACTTGTTGAAACTTCATAATAAATTAAAAGGTTGGATTTTTAAGAGCTCGGTTTTAATTGACCGTTATTTTAATATCAAAAATAATAGGTAATATTCTACATAATAATTGTGTTTGTGATAAATTGTGAGATTTTGAGAGTTGTGGCTTCATAAGCTCTTCTTTCAGGTTAAATCAAATCAAACACCGCAAAGCACACCAGCAACAGAAGCACCAAAATCTGCCTCTCAAATTAATCAAGCTATAATCGCACAAGGTGATGTAGTACGAAATCTCAAAGCTCAGAAGGCTGCTAAAGGTGAAATAGATACTGCTGTAAAGACACTTCTTTCATTGAAGACAGATTACAAAACTCTGACTAACACCGAATGGAAACCTGGATGTGTTCCACCATCAGATAATAGTGCTGCAGATACTTCATCTGCTAGTAGTGCCACGGATTTGAATGCTAAGATTGTTAGCCAAGGTGATAAGGTAAATACTACTAAAGGTTCAGTAAAAGTGATTTTGTTAGACCATTTTACCGGTGTTTAATGGTCAAGTAAAAATAGTAAAGCTATATTAATATATTTCAAGAGCGGTTTAAATTAATTTATTAACTATTTTTATTATAGGTTAGACAATTGAAAGCAGAAAAAGTTGCAAAAGACGTTTTAGACGTAGAAGTGAAAGCTCTTTTGGGTATTAAAGCTGAATACAAAAAAGCAACTGGTAGCGATTGGAAGCCTGGGGTAGTACCATCACAGGCCCAAAGTGCTCCTGTTCCAACTCCAGCTTCTTCCACTGATGAAAAATCACTGTTAGAAAAAATTGCATTGCAAGGTGACAAAATTCGTGACTTGAAATCAAAAAAGGCTGAAAAGATAGCAGTAGAAGCTGAGGTAAAGATCTTGCTAAGTTTAAAAGCAGATTATAAGAGTTTAACAGGCGTTGAGTGGAAGCCAGGTGCAACCCCTAAAACCAGTGAGCCTATAAAAGCTGCTGTATGTCAAGCCAACCCTGTAGACGAAGCTGTTTTGTTGAATAAAATAGCTGAGCAAGGAAATAGAGTTCGTCAGTTGAAATCAGGTAACTAATTGGATAAAATATGATCTGACATTGTATAAAAAGTTGGAGTTGATGGTTTCTCTTCTATTTTTTTCATAAGTATCAATCATTTCTAAAATATTGTGACTAATTGAAGAAATCAAGAGAGCAGGTAACCATCTTTTTGTATAGAGTGTAATAAAAGGTGCCTTTTGGTTCCAGGTCCATAGCTTTAGGGCCTATTAGAGTTGGAGTAAAAAAGTCATATAAATAGGTGTTCGAAACTTAACCTTTACAAAATTATGGGTGTTACAAGTGTACAGGGTGTTTCATTTTTGATGTAGTTATATGGGTAACTGTATTAATATTAAATTTACAAAATATATGCAAACAAAAACTGAAAATCTTTTGATTTTGTGCTATATTCGAAAACTGAAATTTTTAACATTTATATATGGGTGTTATACCTTATTTATTTCTACAAATATGAAAAACTGTTATTGAGGTGTTTGATAGATTCTTTGTGTAGATTACAGTGGTATGCATAGATTTTTTATATTTGCTGTTATTTTTGAGTTGCAATACAAACATGCGTTTATTTAAAACGGAAATCATAGTTGGCTTAGACATCATTTAAAGGGCGTTTCTGAGAAATTTTCAAAAATACAGGGTGTCCCAGAACTCGCGGAGGAGCTCTTAACTCTAGATTCTATTCTTTAAACTGACACTTCTTTACCAAAAAAAAAATTTCTACCCTCAATGGTTTTCAAACCGCAATGAAATGAAGCTGACCAATAAAAGACGGTTTATTAATTGAAGATAGATGCAGAAATATTAAATGTATGCGTTTCTTAGGAAACAAGAATAATTGTTAGATTTTGCAAAAGTTAGTATAAAACATCTGGTCAACTTTAGTTTTTAACATGAATGGCATTTAATCACTTACCCACATGCACTATTCCTGATTTAAACGCCGCAGGTTTGTGATGTCTTGAGACAATTAGTAACCAGTTAAAGAATCAGCATTTCACCATAATCTTGAGAAGAATACATTTTCCCCCCACAAATTGCACAAATTATTAAGCTAATTCAGAATGAACTGTCCCGTTGAACGTCTGTCTGTCACTGATACATTGAACATTTATAGTCGGCCAAATAAAAATTCGACTTATTTTATATGGCGCTTTTAGTTCAGTTGCCATATAAACAACCTTTTTTATTTTTTGTACCTTCACGACTAGTTAATTAATTCTTCTGTGATTGGTGGACAAATCGAGTCTATTTAAGGAAAAGAATTCACAGCTAAGAGCTCCTCCGCCAGTTCTGGGACACTCTGTATATAGTTTGCTACACGTATTTATCAAAACCAGTGGCGGTTTCAGGATTTGGTAATGGGGGAGGGGGGCTGTAAATCTAAAGTGAGCGTGACCAATTTTAGGTTACCTTTAAGAGCATCTGACAATTTTAAAGACTGTCACAATATTTTTACATTTTTTCTCGTTGTTATTTCGTCGTTAACTCTTCGAAAACAATATTTGTCTTCAAATTTCCCTGGTGATCCTTCGCCACTTGATGATCCCAGTAAAAAATGATTGGGCGTTAATGCTTCTGGATCTGCAGGATCTACAGAGACGTGCGTCAATGGTCTGGAGTTGACAATATTCTCGGCTTCCGCAAAGAGTGTTAATAGAAGTTCATCCTTTAATAATTGACCATTTAAAATAACGTAGAAAACCCTCTTAATAGAGCGCACTAGTCTTTCCCACGTGCCACCCATATGAGGTGCACCAGGCGGTATAAACTTCCATTCAATACCTTTTGAGGTCATCGTTTGATTCAGCTTTGTTTGATCTAGTTCTCTGACTGCTTTTCGAAGCTCTTCATCGGCTCCTCGAAAATTTGTTGCATTGTCAGAAACAAATTGTTTTGGTAGGCCCCTCCTAGAAATCATCCTGCGGATTGCCATAATCGCTGAATCAGTCGTCAATGAGTGTGATACTTCCAGATGAACTGCTCTTATCGTCAGACAGGTAAAAATCACCCCCCATCTTTTCTCTCGTCGCCGTCCAACTGTTACCATTAGCGGACCAAAGTAGTCAATTCCAGTATAGGTAAATGGTTTTACGTTTGAATTTAGTCTTTCAGTAGGTAGCTGTCCCATTATTGGTACTTCCGGTGTTGCCTGTTTATTCCGACATTTTTGGCAACATTTAAAGGCTAATTTCACGGCGGCTCTACCATCTATGACCCAGAATTTCTGTCTTACTTCGTTCAACACAGATTCTATTCCTTGGTGTGCAAATTTTTCATGGACATGTTGTAACAGGAGTCTGGTGAATTTGTGTTTCGGGTGCAAAATATATGGTCGTCTGGTAGTGTTTTCCATACTGTCGGCAAAGTCTGTCCTACCACTTAGTACCAACAAACCACGTTCGTCGATCGCTGGCGAAAGTCGTTTAAGTCTACTTTGACGACTTAGTCCTGTTTTCTTTTTCAGTGCTTCGATGTCGTCTAAGAAGCTTTCACGTTGGCACTGCTGTATCCATCTAATTTCTGCGTCTGATAGTTCTTCTACAGTTGGTTGCTGTAAAATTTGGCAAGCAGTTTTTCCAGTTCTTGTCGTTAATAACCTAACAAATTTTAAAACCCAGGCTGTAGTTCTAATCAACTTACTCCATTTTGAAAAGCGTTGAATATCTGGCAGACCTTCATTAATCCCAACAATTACTGCAAGAAATTCGCGTTGTGGGGGTAAAGTTTTTTCATCGTCAGAAGAGCAATCTGATTTAACCAGCTTATTAGTTGGCCATGTAGTTTCGTCGAGATTTGATAAAAATTCAGGTCCTGAAAACCATGTTTTAAAACTGGTCATCTTACACCCGTCTCCTGTGTATGTCCTTGTAGCTTCGTCAGCTGCATTTAATTTAGAAGGAACCCAATGCCAGTCGCTTGCGTCACTTAACTCTTGAATTTCTCCTACTCGATGAGACTCAAACTGTCCCAACCGACTTCCGTCGCCATTTATCCAGTGTAACACTGTTGTCGAGTCAGTCCAAAAGTACGTTTTGTCGATGTGAATTTCAAGTTCTCGTCTTATACACCTACTCAGTCGGCTTCCCATAACTGCTGCTTGCAGCTCCAACCGAGGAATGGAAATCGTTTTTGTTGGTGCTACCTTAGCTTTTGCAATTATTAACGATATGGTAATTCCATTTTCAGACAGAGTGCGAATGTATACTGGGATGTTTAACGAGTAACATCTGGGAATGCGAAGTTGGGTTATATTATGCGTAAGGTCATCTAACCAGGCAATCCACATGCAGTGAAGTTCTTCGTCAATACTGTCGTCCCATCCAATTCCCGTCCGCCATATGTCTTGCAGTAAAATACGTCCACGTATGGTAAAATTGGCGATTAAACCCAGAGGATCAAATATTGACATCACCAATTTTAACACCTGTCTTTTCGTAGGTCTATGGTTTTCATTTTGGCTGACCATGTCTAACTTTAGTCGAAATCTGAAATCGTCCATGTTTGCATCCCACCAAAGTCCTAAAACACGCTGAACTGTCGATTCACAGTCGATATTTAAATCTTTCATTGTCACTACCTTCTCAGAAAGAGATTTCATGAGATTTTTCGAATTTGATAACCAATTTACTAGTTCAAAACCTCCAAGTTTCTGAATGCGTCGCACTTCCAAAATGGTTGTTAACGCTTCATCTTCGGTGTCCTTGCAGTCGAGGTAATCATCAACGTAGTGCTTTTGAATTATCGCACTTAAGATTTCTTCTGATTTTTCACACTGACAAAAAGAAGCAAGAACCAAACCTAATGCACAGCCTACAGGAATTACTAATTGTTACAGGAAAAACTGTGTTACCCATGTAACTACATCAAAAACGAGACAATTACAAATTACAGGGCAAACTACTTTTAATGCCAGATACATGCATTAGAATGACATTGTTAATGCAATAATTCGAAATTATGCCCGACCTCCCCCCCTTCATGATTACTTTCTGTGAGAAGGAATGCACAAAACTGTTATTTAATACAGAAAAGGGGTGAACACCTCTTTCCTGTATAAAATAACAGTTTTGTGCATTCCTTCTCACAGAAAGTAATCATGGAGGGGGGGAGGAGGTCAGGTCAGCTGGGTGGCCAGCAGACTGGATCATGTCCTTCAATTCAACGGTTATGATAACACTGGGTAAACAAAATTAAATAAATAAATGACCGAAATTTTATGTCAGCTGCCGTTAAAATATGCAATTAGCAATTTCAAGTGATATATTATACCATATTTATTACCATGGTAACCTGATTGTGATGCATTTGTCTGCCATTAAATGGTTTTTTAATACTCGTGTACATCCATTACTTTGTAAGAATTGAGTCTGACTAGATTGAGCTGACTCAAAGATTGATCTTGTAAATCTTATGTTACTTCGGTATAATTACAGAGTGCCCATTTTAAAACTCCGAGCCTAAATTTTTTTAAATAGGCAACACACAATGCAACCCACAGATCACTATGCATTTCTACTATTTTTTTAAAAATTGAGATCAGAGTTGTTTTACAGTACATGTATCTACTAATGATTAAGTACAAATTTAAGGTTACTTTAATAACTCAAATTTAATATTTGACAACAATAACTACAATAATTTAATAGGAACATAGTACAAAAACTAATGAAGCAGGTGTTCAAACTGCCTTCCCCCTTCGTTTTCGCGGAGTATAATTCTTCTACGCATCGAACCTCTAACACGAGCTAACATTTCCGGTGTGATAGAGCGACAATATTGAATTATTCTTTCACGTAGATGTTCTTCATTTCGAATGGGCACTTCATAGACATCATTTTTTACTTTGCCCCACAAAAAGAAGTCTAATAGCGGAGTCAAATCTGGACTACGGGCAGGCCAAGGATGCAATGCACCTCGTCCAATTAGGCGTCCCTCAAAACGTTGGTTAAGATAATTTCTCACATCCCTATCAAAATGCGGAGGTGCACCATCATTTAAAAACCACATGCTATTCCATACGTTTTGAGGAACTGTTTGGAGGGGAGCCGGTAGTTCATTAATTAAGAAATTTAAATACATTTCACCATTTAAATTTCTATTAAAGAAATGTGGACCTATTACAAAATCGCCAATAATACCGCACCACACATTAAGAGAAAAAATTCTCTGAAAATGAGTTGTCCTGATCCAGCGGGGATTGTCTTGGGCGTAATAGTGGCAGTTATGTCGATTAACCATGCCGTTGTTTAAAAACCTCGCTTCATCACAGAATAATACCATACTTAAAAATAATTGCCGTCTAAGAAATTGACAATACTGAACACGATGCTCTTAATTCCTATCTTCAAGATGGTGTATGGTATAAACATGGTAGGGGTGAAATTTGTTCGCCTTAAGAATATTGAAAACAGAACCTTTGCTAATGTTTAAGGCATTTGCAATCGCTCTTTGACTTGTATGGGGATTATCCGTAACCATTTCAATTACAGCTACTTCGTTATGTTCAACCGTAACTTGCCGTGCCCTTACTTTTGGTTTTGAAAATTGCCCATACTCTTGTAAATTCAGAAGAAGCATTCTAAATGTTTTGTCTGTTGGAATTCGTCTACCTGGAAAGCGTTGCGCATACAAAGTACTGGCAGCACTCACATTTTTTTCGGCATTCACCCAGAATTAGAAGCATGTCCACTTTGTCAGCGTTGGAATACATTTTGCACCAAAGATTAGTGATCGATAATCTTTGTTTTGCAACGTTCAAGTAATGTGGCTTAACGAATTTGATTAGTTAACTGTCAAGTTAATGCAAACATGATTGCCCTGATCTTAATTATAGAAATATTTTGTTTTAAAATAATAGTCTGCAGTGACTTGTATTGTGAGTTGCTTATTAATTATTAATAAAAAAATGTAGGGTCGGAGTTTTAAAATGGGCACTCTGTATATTTCAGCAACGTCAAGTCGTATGATAATGATCTTTAAGAGCTTATTCCTGAAGCCTAGATATCTGAGCCACACTCTCTCCTTACACTGCCTTTTCTTCAAGATTCTCTAGCTTAATTCTATGTAATGTGCACTCCATTCCTTGCACATGACACTGCGATTGGCCCAGCCAGATGCCCTTTTCTAAGCTAGGAGATTTGCATTCACCGACGTTTTCCCTTTAGTCTTGTTGAAAACAATTACACCAATCAACGTGTTGCGTTTTTGATTCTATCACTTTAAACATCCACCTACAATTTATCTAAGTAACAGGCATGTATAATATTATATTTTAGAATTTTGTTACAGAAAAAGCTGACAAAGCGTCAGTTGATGCAGAAGTGAAAGCACTGTTAGCATTAAAAGAAGAATTCAAGAAATTGACAGGGAAAGAGTGGAAACCAGGGATGCAAGCTGAAAAAGCGCCAGTTTCTTCGGCTCCAGCTGCAAATGGCGATGTTGGAGATGCTGCTAAGGATCTTCTCACGTCCCGTGTCAACGAACAAGGTGAAACTGTTAGGAAATTGAAAGCTTCTGTTGCTGCAAAGGTATCGTATAATTTAGATGATAAATATTTAATATCTAATAATTAGAGTTTTTGTTTAGGCTGAACTTGAGGCAGCGATTAAGAAGTTATTAGATCTTAAAGAAGAGTATAAAATATTAACGGGTACTGATTTTCCATCTGTAGGCAGAGTGCCCAGTAAATCTTCGAAACCTAAAGAGGAAAAAGTTCCAAAGCAAAAACCTGCAGCCAAAGAAAAGAAACCTGTAGAGGTAGGAAAACTATAGTGTACTTAGTGTTCCTATTTATTTAGCATATTTAATTACTAATTTTAAAATTCTGATTTCTTTATCCAAGTAATATAGTAGTTATAATACCATTTCTTAAATTAGTGCTCAGTTGGGTTTTAAGGAATACATTTAAAACAGTTAATTGTTTTAGTTTATTTACAAGTTTAAGCTTTACTTCGTTTTGCATTTGCAATAAATTATTTTAGTGTATTTTCATTGCAACTACTTATTAAGACAAGTAATTAATTTTAAGGCTGATGATGCTGGCAGTGTTAAAAAACAGACCCGATTAGGTTTGGAGGCAAAGAAAGAAGAAAATTTATCAGACTGGTATTCTCAAGTTATTACCAAGGGTGAATTGATAGAATATTACGATGTTTCTGGCTGCTATATTTTGAGGCCATGGTCTTTCGCTATTTGGGAAGCAATCAGAGATTGGTTCGATAAGGAAATAAAGAAATTAGGAGTACAAAACTGCAGCTTTCCCATTTTTGTATCTCGTGCTGCTTTGGAAAAGGAAAAAACCCATATAGCAGATTTTTCTCCAGAGGTTGGTATTATTTGTGGAAAATTTGTAGATAAGTGACTCCAAAAGTCTTTTTTCAATTTCAGGTAGCATGGGTAACAAAATCTGGAGATTCAGACATGGCTGAACCAGTTGCAATTCGCCCAACATCTGAAACGATCATGTACCCGGCTTATGCTAAGTGGATTCAATCGTACAGAGATTTGCCTATTAAACTTAATCAGTGGAATAATATTGTGGTAAGTGAAGGATAAAAAATTGGAGAATTTAATTAGAGCGACCATTTGTAAATACTGAATTATTAAAATTCTTTATTTTAAGAGATGGGAATTCAAGCATCCTCAACCTTTCTTAAGAACAAGAGAATTCTTGTGGCAGGAAGGACATACTGCATATGCAAACAAAGAAGAAGCAGAAGAAGAAGTTAAAGTAATATTAGGTACAACTAGAAGGCAATTAATAATATTTTATGTGGACTTAACATTTCATATTTTCTGCAGATTTGTATGCCAAGATATACAGTGATTTGCTTGCCATACCAGTGATCAAAGGACGTAAGACAGAGAAAGAAAAGTTTGCAGGTGGCGACTACACTTTAACGATTGAAGCATTTGTGTCAGCCAGTGGACGTGGGATTCAAGCTGCTACCTCCCATCATTTAGGTCAAAACTTTTCCAAGATGTTTGAAATTATCTATGAAGATCCTGACACTCAAGAGAAGAAATGTGTTTATCAGAATTCATGGGGTTGTACTACAAGAACTATTGGTAACTGTCTTGTATTTTGCAGTGTGACTAAGGCGTTTTTCAAACTGTAAACAAAGAAAATGTTGAAAAAAAAAACAAATAATTTTCTGCAGGTGTAATGGTGATGGTACATGCCGACAACCAAGGCCTTGTGCTACCTCCACGAGTAGCTTCCATTCAAATTGTTATTGTGCCTTGTGGGGTGACTGTCAATTTAAGTGAAGTAGAACGTGGCCAGTTGCAAGTGAACTGCGATACCTTAGAAGAGGAATTGAAAGATGCTGGTATACGAGTTAGAGGTGATTATAGGGATAACTACTCTCCAGGATGGAAATTTAATCATTGGGAATTGAAGGTAAAGTAAAAACGCTCACATGTAATATTTTTATTATAACCTTCGTGTTTTGTGCGTATTCCCGAATTGGTGGAAAAGCAAATTATTTCTTTAAGTCTTTGCAAAATTCAGTATTTTACAGAAGCAAATTATTAATTACCTTCAAAACTTATATTTTATATTTTAAATAATCGCTCCATTAAAAATAGCGCCAGGCAAGAATGTAGCCTGCAAAAATAGCGCCAGCATAAATAGCGGTGGTCAAAAATGTTGCCGTAAAAATAGCGTCCTCACAAATATCGCCGGCAAAAATAGCGCCGGGCAAAAATAGTGCCGGCAAAAACAGCTCCGGTCAGAAATGTTGCCGGCAAAAATACAGACGTCAAAAATAGCGCCGGTCAAAAATGTCGCCGTACACATACTTAACATTTTGATAGAAGTCTGATTTAATTTGTGTAAACCTTAAATCATCAAATTGCAAAGTATTTGAATGGCGATGACTCTTATGGCTTCTATTTTGAGCCGCTGTGTTTGACCGGCGCTATTTTTGATGATGACATTTTTAACCGGCGTCATATTTAACGGCGCTATTTTTGTGTCATTACTTTTTATGTTTAAAATGATTAATTGTGGTACTGGTACCAGTAAAAGTCGGAAAGTTTTTTGAATATTGAATAGTAAAATGACTTCTTTCTTTGTACAGGGTGTACCCATTCGAGTGGAATTGGGACCAAAGGATATAAAGAACAAGCAGCTTGTAGCGGTTCGTAGAGACACTGGTCAAAAAATCATTATTAAAAGAGATACTGCCGTTAAAGATCTTGCAACTCTGTTGGATAATATACAACAAAATTTATTTAACAGGTATGTTTTAGCTTTTTATTGAACCTTCAAAAAGTAATGTCTGTGGTTTACAGAGCCTCTGAAGATTTTACAAACCATACAGTGCAACTGACGGATTGGTCCCAATTTACTCCAACTCTAGATAAGAAGAATATAATTTTAGCTCCATTCTGTGGAGAAGGCGATTGTGAGGACAAAATTAAAGCAGACAGTACAAGGTAAATAACAGTATAATGTATTCTTGGACTTTATTTAAAAAGGAAAAAAAAATTTTTTTATTGTTAAAATTTTATCTACAAAATGACATGTTTAGACATACTTCTGATTTTTAAATCCTAATTTTGGATAGTAATGATGACTGGTACTAAATATTTCAACTTTGGTAAATTTATCTCTTGGTAGATTTTACAAACATTTTGTATTATAAATACTGTTTTATAGGGATGCTTCAGAAGTAGTTGAAGCAGGGGCACCATCAATGGGAGCGAAGTCATTGTGTATTCCATTAGAGCAACCACCTCTCAAATCTAATTCAAAATGCATTCATCCAGACTGCAAAAATAAACCAAAGTTTTACACTCTATTTGGTCGCAGTTATTAACATGTGTTTTTAATTTTTTATGCGATTAAAATAAATACCTTTTTCATGTTCTTTCAAGTTTTAAATGATAACATTTTGAAAGTTAATTTTAATACTGTACTGCCTATTATTTATTGTTTCGAAAAAATAAAGAGCAATTTGGAATATATTTGTCTTTTGTTTCAAATAATATATAAAAAATTATTACAGCTTTTATTGTAGTAAAGGTTTGGTGTAAGCATCTTGCCAAAGATTTAAAAAAATAAACTCGGCGCTTCGCCTGGATTTTCCTACATTACTAGCACCCTAGCAGGACCAAAAGGAAGGCACATTGGGGGCATCATAGCCATGGGTATGATCAGTTGCATATCATACTGTAGCTAACCGAGGTTTTTTTGTAGGAAATAATATCAAATGTTTTGATTTTTTGGAAAAATATTGGGATTAAGGAAAACCAGAGACCAAAGAGGGAAGCTTCTTGAGCAATTTACTTTTGGTTATTTAAGTAACAAGGAATGTAAAGACGTAATAACATTCGAGGAAGGTAAATACGAGTCGAGGCTTGTGGCCTGCCGAGAATGTTACTAGTCGATACATTCCGTGTTACTTATTAAATTTTTCATGCTACTGGTAGAAATTCAATCATATTTTTAAAAGTTCGTTTTGACTGCTGTCATCGGAATTATTTTTTTAAAGCCCCATTATTCTAAGTTGCCTGTGCTTGTTACCAAATCAAAGAACAGTTAAAATCATCATTTTAGTATTCTGTTTGAAATAAAATATTGGAATCTGTACCTTGTTGTTTTAATTGTTATCCTAGGAATGTAAATGACACTATTAAGTTCCGTAGTCAAGGGCAAAAAGTAAACGAATGTTATTGGCAATTTTCATCTTTTGTAGCTATAGATGTATCGTCTATTTACCTTGCCTGTAGCGTCAAAAATAATGAGTTCTAGCTTTACTTCATTGTAGTTCATATTAATTTATAAAAAAATAATAACTTCAATAGGTATTTCTTTATTTTAGCCGTATGCTTATTTCAGCGTGTTTTTACATCATTATCAAAAGCAAAATTAAAAGTAAACAATTAGTATTGCTGTAAGAACAACAGAACTTGATCTTGACTATCTATGTCTGCAGATGACTTGATTTATTATGTTTATCATCACAAAAGTCGAAAAATTGTTTAAAAAATTACTTTTTTTTATTTGTTTTGTTTATAATTTTAGCGATTTGTTTTGATTTGTCGCCAAAATATGGATTTGACGGGTATTGAATCGTATCGGAAGATACATTTTTTGAGTAGCTAGTTTCTAATTTTTCTCTTTAATAAATATTTCTAATCTGTCTTTTAAATTAATATTTCTATTCTTGCTTTTAATTAATACATCAATAACTTGAGTATTACAACCATTACTGTATGCAATTTGTTGAATAATAGAAATTTCTCTATTATGACAATTTTATAAAAAAAAAAAGTTAAAAGTGCTGTGTATTACAGATCTGTATGTTGCTAATTTATTTATTTTATGATGACAAGAATCCTGTGGTATTGTAATGTCTGTTTGTGAGTTTTCTATAAATAGATTATTCAAGTTTATTATTCCAATTAATTTTTACTTTCATACATTCAGTATTGGTTTCATCCAAATTTTCTAATTAGAGATTTTGACGGAAATGCAAGTTCTAAAAAATTTCTGTCTGTCTCCCATATGGATGGTCCAATTTCAATGAGCTTCGAACTGTGGAAGTAGTTCTAAAGTTATCAGGGAAATAAGCTTTAAAAAAAAATCCGAAACCGAAATCGGAAGCAGACATAATTTTTTGGTAGCATTTTTTCAGAAATTGAATTTTTAAATCTAAAAATGGAATTGAACCAGCAATTAATTCGTTCGATATACAAACTAGACTACAACTTTTTTCTATAAAAGGGTTACGTTGTTTCATCCAATCCGTGAATTATTTTCTATCCAAAGCGTCTCTTTTCAATCTGCTCGTATCCAACTTGACACGTTGTTCTGATGATAAATTATAAAGACCGCAATAATCTTCAATGGCTTCAACAACGTATGTACATGCTGCCACAGATGCTGTCTATTTTTACATCGTACTGTCGGTAATACCTCGTCCTCTAGAAAGACCACGTTCGTTTTTTATAGTATGCATTAGAGTTTGCTTTATTATCATTATTTATGATCAATGGTTCATTTGTTATTAGACAAAATGTAAAATCATACAATTATCCATTGTTTTTAACATAACTAACTTCACACGAGCATAACGGGATATGTGCAACATCTAGGGGCGGGGACTATTGGATATACATAAATCTATGGAAAAATTCCTTGCTTGTAATTAGTTCCAAAAAGTTGACCTCTTTGACATATCTTTCACTAGTATGCAGATAGTGCTACCTAACGGCTCTTCTTCTTCTTCCTCAGCCTTGATCCGTCCACTGCTGGACCTAGGCCTCCCCTAGATTTCTCCCAAGTTATTTTGTCTTGTGCAATTTGATGCCATCGCCTTCCTGCAAATGCCTTTATGTCATCGGTCCATCTTTTCTGTGGCCTTCCAACGCTTCTCCTGTATGTCCTAGGTCTCCATTGCATTACTCGATTTGACCATTGTTCAGAGTCCTTTCTTGCCACATGTCCTATCCAACTCCATTTTAGTTTTGCGACTCGTTGCATAATGTCAGTTATCTTGGTTTGGTTTCTAATTTCTACATTTCTGACCCTGTCTACGACTTATGCCAAGCATAGATCTCTCCATGGCACGCTGCGTTATTCTCAGCTTTTCAGCACTTTTTTCCGTTAGGGTCATAGTCTCTAATCCATATGTCATAACCGGCAATATGCAAGTCGAATACTTTTCTCTTCATACAATTTGGCACTTCTTTGTTTTTTAGGATCTCTTTAAGTTTAGAAAATGCAGCCCAATTCAATCTGACTCTTCTATTTATTTCCGCAATCTGATTTTGCTTTCCTAACTTTATGAGATGTCCGAGGTATACGTATTCTTCCACTGTCTTGATATGTTCTGATTCTATTGTGAACTGTTTTGTGCTATTAGACATGACTTTGGTTTTATTTAAGTTTATTTGTAGGTCAACGTTTTTTGCTACTTCATTTAGTTGTCTCATCATGTCTTCCAGTTCGTCGGGATCATTGCTAATAAGAACTATGTCGTCAGCAAAAGGTAAGTGACTAAGGTATTTTCCCTTTATATTATACCATGTCTGTTCCATCTTAGTTTTTTGAACACATTCTCCAGTGCTGTTGTAAACAACTTTGGGGACATTGGATCTCTCTGTCTCACGCCTCTTTTAATAGGAATTTTCTGGGTGTTCGTATTTTCATCTATTTTTATCGTGGATGTAGCGTTTTCGTAGATATTTTTAATTAGTGTTGTATATCTTGAGTCAACCCTTGCGCTGTTTAGGGCCTGAAGTATAGCCCACATTTCTACTGTATCAAAGGCCTTTTTGAAGTCTACAAAGCACATATGTAAAGGTACGTTATATTCTTCACATTTCTCTATTAACGTTCTCACAGCCTGCAAATGGTCTATGGTGCCGTAGCCTTTCCTAAACCCCGCCTGTTCTACTCACTGGTAGAAGTCGAGTTTGTTTGTTAGTCGAGATGTTATGATTCTAGTTAGCAATATATACATGTGTGATAAGAGGCTAATGGGGCGGTAATTCTCTATGTTAGCTGCATCCCCTTTTTTGTACAGTATAATTACTTCTGCGTTTTGCCAATTTGCTGGAATTTTCCCTTCTTGTAAACATCGATTTAAGAGTTGTTTAATTACTAGTAATAGTGTCTCTCCTCCGAATTTTAACATCTCGGTTGTTATTCGGTCTTCGCCAGGTGATCGGCCATTTATCATTAATTTAAGTGCTCCTTTGATTTCGAATGTTGTTATTTCAGGAATATCTTCGGAGTTCACATTTACAATTTTTTGATTTTCGTTGGGATCATGGGGAGGCTGGTTTTTTGATGCATATAGGTCGGTGTAAAAGTCAGCTATTATTCTAGATATTTTATTTAAAAAAAAAAAATATCTACCTAACGGCACTTGCTTAGATTCTGGACATGTATAAGAATGTTAATAAGTGTAGTTAAAAGTTTGATAGCCTTAATAAAGCCAATCGTGCAAAGTGCAAAAAAAACAATTTCACTCTACAGTCGAGAATAACGTATTCAGCAGTTAGTAGGTGTTGTTGTTTCACTAGAAAATATATTGCCTGTTGAATGCACCAGGGCACTCACGTTTGAATGTTTTCACATGCAGTAAAAAGATAGATGAAATAAGGTAGTTAGGGTACATGTCAAAATTTATGATGCTAAATTTGTAAATCAAATATTCCATAGATATCATTTCATGACTACAGGATATCGAACTTTTCACCCCCATGGAGATTTTTTAGATCCGGCGCCTATACTCTTCGTATATAAATTGTTAAATAAAACACATGGTTTTGTTCCAACAAACTTTATTATGTATTGTATGATATACTTTTTATTTTGCAAGTAACTACAATACATTTATAAAAAAAACCCTAACCAGAAAGAAATAAAAACTTAATTATAAATAAGAGAGTATTTTTCAAACTTGCTAGTCAGTTTCTTAAGTTCCGCAAAAACAGAAATGCAGAGTTTTGTATTTGCGGACACTAACATATAAATAAAACAAATAAATTTAACCAGTAGTAAAAAGCTTTGATATTAGTTTTTTTAACATTAGGCAATTAACAAGTATCTATTACATAAGATTATAGATGAGGTTTCTCTTTTTCTTTTTGATCTTGATCAGTTGGTTTTGTTTCAGAATCTTTCTTTTCTGCTGCAGTTTCACTCTTTTTCTCCGTCTTTTTGGAAGCATTTGAAGTTTCAATTTCAATGCGTTTATGCTCTTTCTCTACCAATTCTTTCAATTCATCCTGCAATTATTGTTAATAAAAATTAAACCCTCTCAAATAGCTTGTGAAATTCATAAATACTTACACCCCATCCAAGCTTATCAGCTAACAACTGGCAGCCTTCGTCACAGTCCCCAAGCCATAAAACATCCCTTGTATTATCTTTGCTATCAAAGTCCATTCCCCCTCCCATTCCTATCATGGACATAATTCCAGTGCGTTCACCGGCTTTTTCTCGATTGATCAATAAGCGGGGAGTGGTGTTTGGTACTCTATTGGAAATTGCACAAATATACAAACTACATTGTATATAGCAAAAAATAGCCTTACCGGTCAATGAGTGAAGCAAATGGTTGCACCACCAACGAAGAACCCAATACGAGCAGTAAATCGCATTTAGTAAAATCAGTTTTTAAGGATTTGTGAAACTTTAATGGTAAATTTTCACCAAAAAACACAATGTCCGGTTTCACAACTCCAGGGCATTTTTCACAAGTTGGTATTTTATCACCAAAAATTTGTTCTGAAATATTTGCGCAAATTGTCAATTTATTTTTATATATGAAAATTTTTTATGTTCTTTCTGTTTTACCTTTCATCCATTCCAAGGAGTATTCATTATTGCATTGCATGCAATGTCCTTTATGAAAGGTACCATGCGCTTCAACCAGTTTATCGTCAGGTAATCCCGCTACCCGTTCTAAAGTGTCAATATTCTGGGTATAGTGTCTTAATAAACGTCCCTTCTCGTGTAGTAGTTTTATAAAGTAATGAGATTTAGTAGGTTTGAAAGTGCCTGGGTATAATTCCTTGGCTAGCACAAAAAATGGTTTAGGGTTTTCATGGAAGAAATCCAATTCAAAAATTGCTTGTGGATGAGGGAGTTCGTACTTCTGCAGGTTGTGATATAAACCAGAACCTGGTGATCGAAAATCGGGAATACCAGCAGCTAAAAACGAAATTTTACATGTTATTACTAGAAAATTTTCAGTTAGATTCTTAAAACCTACACGTAGAGATACCTGCTCCAGCCATGGTAATAATATTTTTGCATTTGTCACTTTTGATGTATTCAACAACTCCATCGAAGGAAACATCATCTAGTACCTACAACACCTTTATGATATGAAAAAATGCGGGCTACACATAAATTTCATTACATACCTTAACCTTTTCTGTTTCTGTTTGATCGCTGTCCAAAAAACCCAATTTTTCAGCTAAATAACGTCGTAATGCATCCACAGTGAAATCTGATGTACTCGACGAAGCCCCGGATGAAGAACTATTTTCACCCTTGGTACTGGCATCATCTGCAAAAATTAGTATTTATCAATTTTATGCAAAGAAATATTCAATTACTAGGGAGAACATATTATTAATATAATCAGATAATTTTTATTGGGAATCAAAACTTGATTACTAGCAAGAAGTTAGAGTATTTATTTTTTACATATAATAGTTAAATTGGTTACGCATATCGACATTTATAGTAAAAAACAACCTGTCGTTATCAAATATTGTAATAGTCTTACCTTTATTTTTATCTGACATTTTTAAAGAATTCTGAACAACAACAAATTACAATTGTTTGATTCTGACACTCGTTGTTTTGACAGATTTAAAAATTTGATAAAAAGAATGTATTGTAAAATATATTGAACATCGCTTATACTGAAGACCAAAATTTATACAGACTTGATTGCGTATACCTGTAATAACAACAATAGTATAGTGTTTGCAACTGAAGAAGTCGCTCAAAAAGTGAGTTTGCGGGCATTCTGAAGTAAAAAGGTACGACCTTGCACAAAATGTTCCTTGTGCCTTAACGGATTTAAAATCTGGGAATTAGAGGTACGGCGAGGAAATTAAATATTACAAATACCTCTGGAAAGATTTCAAAGGGTTTTCTGTGGCTTTTCTATTCTTACAAAAATACTGCATTTGTGAAAATACACGGCCCCTTACGCCGAATCAGCGGCGCCGAAACGTCCCATTCTGCAACTCCTGAAATAAGCAGCACCTGCACCCGCGAAAAGAAAGGATCATTTCTTTCCTTACAATACAAATAACTATTAAATGCGATTTTCTTGCTTCAAACATACACCAAATTCTAATTCTTTTCAAGCTTTTTGCCGTTTACACTATCAAATCTCCTAAAGTATTACGGCCGCAAGAAAAGTATTGCTGATAAATTGTAGCTTGATTGGTACTAGTTCTGATGATGTAAATTGTATAATTTTGCAAAGTATAGTAATCATACAAATAATATAAATAAAGTGATTTGCAAATACATCGAATATATGTACAGGATGGCTGCGGACGTGTGAGTTACGAGTTCTCGCTTTTTTCTTTTTGCTGCGCTTATTCCGGCGTCAACGCGTTTATTTTCAAATTTTTAATATTGTTGGTGTTAGCAATTCTACTTCTTCATATATGTAAGTATACTTTAAAGGATATGAAATAAGGTTATATGTAGGTAACTGCAAAAGTGCAGTAGAGTCACAGGATGTTTTTTTCCTAACTTTCCAACTTAACCTCAAATCTTTAGACTAAAACTCCGACTTCAACTTAACTTCGGCTTTTCGCTTCTTCGTAAATAACAAAAAATTGTCGGCACTTACATTTATTATTATTAGCAATTTTCTAAAATAATCCAAAACCATGGATATTTTGGAAAGTACAAGCTCAGAAAGTGAGTTTAAAACAAAATTTAAATTTGACAGCGGGTGCACTTTCTTTTCCGGCGCGTGCGATCGTGGGATCAGGCATCATAACGAAAGCAATGTAACGGATGCACAAGCGCGGCCATCTTTCTCGTAATGGATGCACAAACGTGACCATCTTTCCCGACAAGCTTCTAGCATCGGTGCGTTGCGTTAGTACGTAGATGGTCAAAAAGCGGGTTGCACGCGTTTACGCTGGCCGAAGAAGGAATAAAGGATACTTTGTCGGTAGCACTCTCAAAGCTCTAGGTCGATAATTAAAAGACTTACAGACATGGATATTTTTAAATCATGTAGCCCATCAATTGCCCTTTATTGTGGTGTATAATTTATAAGGTATAAATAAATATATGTATGTTGCAAATAATATTATGATGCACTTTTACGAACTCTACACTAATTCTGTTAATTATACCTACCGATATCTTTTTTCACATCAATTTTGTTTTCGTTACGTACAAAACTTCCTTAAAATCTAAGGAACATTTTGTCTTAATCAATGTAGAGTCGCGTTGCAAAACTAACCTCGCTAGCGAGCCGTTACGGTTAGGCTTATTTATATTGTTTAAAGTCAAAGCAGGTGTGCAAGAAGGAAATGTACTAATACAGTTTGCTGGGCGTTGGAAAGTAAGAATTGTACGTTTAATGCTCTATGATATCTCGCTGTAATATGAAATCATTTACGTGATGCGAATATTTGTTTAAGAAACGTAATCGTGCATAACGGCAATTAGTTAATATAGCAATAAACATTTAGCTGTAAAAAATATTAAAAATACAAAATAAAATAATGTTAAGTTTAGAACTACAAACGGACAAGACCTAACAAAGAAATCAAAATTCAAATTTTTTTTCCAGTATATCATCTTCGTCTGCTTGCGCGGTTTTTACGTCTACATTTCCTGCAAAATTTTACACCTTCTTCAACACAAATGCAACTTTTGCTAGTGAAGGTGCCGTCTTTGCAATAAAGAGCTAATACATGTCTTAAGGTTAATGGAAAAAGCTTTCAGTGAAAAGACGTGAAGAAGTTTTATTTAAAACTTGCGTGCTCGGCGCACATTTCTTTTTACTTTAAATAATTTTATTTGTTCCTTTAAATCTCTTTTTTCATGGAGCTCATTATAGAAAATGATTTGTTGTAATATTTTTTTTCAGTTTTAGACATTCCATTTTTAACAACTTGCTTGTGGTGTTTATGACACTAATTATTTTTCCGTAACAAAGTTTGCCGAACACCGGAACACGTAAGTGCCATCCGGTGTTTAGCCAAGTACCTACTTTATTTTTGTCAACACAGAGGTTTTATTTTAAAAAGCGTTAATAACTAAGAATCAGGTAAAAGTAATGGAATTACTTTTTAGCATTTTCTTATAAAGCAATTCTAATTACAAAAGAAAGAGCTCGTGAATCCGCATTTAATTTAAAGTTTGGATCCCTTCAGTACGACGACTCGTGTTTTCGAATTAGGAAGTTTTAAAAACAAGCAGCATTTTTTTATTGAAAGTGCTTGTTATAGTATAGATGTCTTTTACCTTCCTCGCTAGAGGAAGGTGAGGTTATCGTAATCCAATTTAGGTTTAAAAGATTGGTATCACACTGGGATGAAACCGCAACCTAACGTGATTAGTTCGCCCAAAAAAAGGGGTGGTGAGGAGGGTTGTTATACTTCAATATAGACGCGCTCGAAAAAGAAGTTTAGATTTGTATTTTACGCATGTCGAGTAGCCGAACTGCGCAAGCGCGATCTTTCTACCACCCCGGTCACTCCAACCATCGAAGTTTTTTTTTGCACACTGAAAATAAGCTCAGATCTGTATTCTACGCATGCCGAACAGCCTATCTGCGCAAGCGCAATTTTAGCATAAGTACACAGCTTTTTTTATAATCTTGAACAATATCTATAAACAATTAAAAATTTTCAGCTTTCAACATTTTCAATATTTTCTTAATTTTCTATATTTTGGTTATTTACGAAAGTATCAAAATTTTCAAGATTAAAATGAATAATTATTAGAAATTTGCAAGATTTTTAAAATTTTGATTCTAATGTAATAGTTTAAAACGGAGAAAAGGAAAGAACGCAGCAAGCAGGAAGGAAGCGAGGAAGGTCTCGTGGCGGATGCCCGACAGCTTTTTTCCTACTGGCATAATGTTTTAACAGTAAAATATATTGACTATTTAAATATTTATGTTTACATTTAGTATTAAAATCTATTATTGAATAGATGTAAAGGTGTAGATCTGTAAATTAATTTTTATGCTTCTGGGGGAATTCAATGAGGCAATTTAATAATCTATGATGAAGAGATTAATTGAACTTTTATAGATTTGAAAGTACAGAAAGTTGACGTCAACTGTTTTAATTCCAATTCTAAAGCAATAAATCCAATTTGATTAAAGTATTTTGTCAAAACATTTAGCTACTTTAATACTAGTTCGTTTTTGTAAGGCGTAAGCTATTTATATAGTTTAAAATTAAACTATATACTTTACATCTAAAGATATCAAATGCTTACTCTTTAAAGTTAATATGTTGCAGGTGAGCGAAACCTTTGACAATGGCATGTAAACATGCCGAAATACGTATAAGGTTAAAATAAATAAATATTGTTGAAGTAGTTAAGTATTTTCTATACCTATAATCAACAATTAAATAAATAATAATTCTGGTACAGTTACGTTTAAGAAATACTGAGAAAGGTGACTGCCCCAGTATGCCAAATAACATAAATTTTACTAACATAATACGTTTAATTCACACAGGATAATTGCTTCTCCAAGTTAAAATCAAACATAAATTTCTGGCAATTTTTACTTTCCTATACTTTCAGTATAGGGAGGGTGGGTGGGTGTGCGGGTAATGCTCATATCTCCGGAACGGCTGGACCGATTTCGATGTGCTTTAGAATGAGGAGGTATATCAAAAATTCACCGACAAAATAAGCTTAAAAAAAAAAACCGAAACCGGAAGCGGAAGTTAGACATGTTTTTTGGTAGCATTTTTTTCAGAAACTGAATTTTGGAAATTTTAATAGTGGAGATTAAAGAAGGCCTTAGGGCGAACCAAACGATTTTTTACCGAACTCTCTAGCTTTAAAATGGCGGCCGCTACGAATTTTTGACCATTTCGACTTTAACGCCCATTTACTCAAAAACCAGTTATCTGATTGGAATCAACTACATCTTGTTTGGTAGCCCTTCAAGGGTACTATACCATGAAATATAATTAATTTTGAAAATATAAAAACGATCGTAATGACAGCACTCCAAAGTTTTGCAATTTTTCAAAAAAATTTTTCTCAAAAACTGCCCACACGTTTTTGTTTAAACTTTTTAAGCTGATAAAGATAGGCATTTGCTACAATTTTGTTTTTTGCTCATTGCTATAATTTCACTGTGACGCCCTCTGTGAATTTTTGAAAATTGAAAATTGGTACCCTTTTATTTATTTAACGGGGGTCAATAAAATATTTCTGTTAAAGCAATATAGCTCATCATTGATAGCAAAATCCGCATATCATAATATTTTTTTGATAATTTCATATTTAGGGGGGTACTGTTCCCCCTCCCCCCAAATTTTTTTGATAAATAATAAAAAATTTGGATTTTTGTTTTGTTTGCTCTAGGAGAATCTTTTTACAAAAAATCAAAAATCGAATTTTTTGCCCCTTAATAATCTTTTTGTCCTTCGTGACGATTAATTGAATAATAACGAATAAACGAAGCGTCTGAACTGCTCGGATTTAAACTGACGGAGAAAACTGTGACGGATGCACCGTTGCTCATTTCTTCTCTAAAGTATAGCGTGAAAATGGTTCGTTGTACGAAAAAATCTATATAACCTTTTTTTGTAGAGAATTTCCTGGCCTTTATTTTTTGTAATAACTAAAAAAGTTATACGACCCATAGGAAGCGAGATATTTGCAAAAAACCGATTTCTGTGACCTTTGACCTTGAATAACTAAAAACGCAAGCGCGATATTTATGGGGACTTTTGAGAAATTATTTGTAATGTTAAAATAAAGGTGTATGCAAAATTTCAGCTCACGTGGAGTTTTTCGGCAGATGCTGCTTTTCTCTGCCTAATGTAACTGGACTAGGGTTCAATTGAATACATAAAAGAAGTTCTGAATTCTAGGCAGGTCGGGGGGTTTTATACCTGGTGAAATTTGTAGGTAGGTTGGATGGGAGACAAGCTTCTCCAACGAACGGCGTTCGGTGCAATTACTCGGCGTGTTGATCTCCACTTAAAGCGCCACCAGCGCGTTTTCGGTAAACTAAGACAACAGAAAAATTTTGGTTTTTAAAATTGTTGGCTCCAGGTTGACTTGTTACAACTGTTTACGATTAGAAAAGTTGAGATCCATGTCAACACTACACCACGTTATACCATACGTCTGTAATTTATTCAGAAGAACATCGTGTTTAGAGTGCCCTGGAGATGCCACAAAAGACCCCCACAGGGCACTCACTAACGTCCAGGTATTTGATAACTTTTTAATTTCCCACACATCTGCTGAAGTAAGAAAAGTTATGATGCGTTCGTTTCCCTATGACTCCGGGACCCTTTGACCGATTTTTATAAGATTTGGCCTGTGGAAGTATTTTAGTTGCAGGTAGTTCTTTGTAAGGTCTCTACCCGGAACCGGACTCTTTAACGAATTAGACATGTTTTTTTGGTATACATTTTTTTATAAATACTCTTTTGAAATTTTGAAAACAGCGTTGTTGCGAATCTAAAACCACATCAAATAGTTTTTCCTGAATGCTGTATCTTCAAAACTACGGCCGCTACGAAATTTTGTAAGTTTAGGCTTTAATGTCCGATTGCTCAAAAACTAAATAACCAATCAATAGAAATTGCAATATTGTTTAGCAGCCTTTAATAAGTATAATGAAGTGATGCAAAAAATTTTTGCTAATATCAATATAATTTTAAACCGTCTTAACAATTAAGAAAAGAACGATACTTCTTAATATCTGGCGACTGAGCGCCATTTTGAATTTTTTTTAAATGGAAACGGGGGTCGAGTGACACCTCATTGAAAAGGTCTTTTAGTTCTGCGTCTGATCCTAGAGTTTCAAAAAACAATAATTCAGCCATAACAAAATGACAATGTTTGAAGATAAAGAGGTCTATTAAGAAAAAACTAAAAATTAAAGCAAAAAGAAATTAAATTAAGTGTTCGAAATGTTTACCATACACTTCTTGGCACATAAAAAGTCCTGCCTTACCATTTCATACGTTTCTGGAGTGATATTTCTGCAAACTTCTGTAATGCGTTGCTCCAGTTCTTGAATTGTTTCTGGACGGGTTCTGTACACTTTCGATTTCAGATATTCCCATAGAAAAAAATCTAAGCGAGTTAAATCTGGGGAGCGAGCCGGCTATTCTACAGGCCCCCGCCTATCAATCCATCTTTCAAGAAAACGTCCGTTGAGAAAGTCAGAAACAGGCCTATAATAATGAGGCGGCGCACCGTCTTGTTGGAACATAATGTTTTCAATATTATTTCCAGCCACCTGAGATCTATTAGGAAAGGGCTACAAATAAAACACAATTTAATTACGAGATGTCTTTATTAAATTCAGCTTGCACACCCGAGCTCGTCAAGTATTCATAATGAACTAAACTCTGAAAAGGTTTTAAATACACAAATGAATTCACATCGGAACCACATATTTATTACTACTTCCCTACGTGATATTTGTGATATTCTAACATCAGCTGCAGCTTGAGTTTTATGTAAACAAACTGTTCAAACGAATACTGAGATAACATTAAGTTGATTTATTTTGTAATATGTTTTATATAAGAAAACCAATAAGATCGAACGCAGAACTAAAAGACCTTTTAAATGAGGTGTCACTCGACCCCCCTTTCTATTAAAAAAAATTCAAAATGGCGCCCAGTCGCCATTTTGAATGACACAAAATTTTAATTTTTGGCTAAAAAATAGTATTTAATTTCCCATTAAAGCACACCAAATATTGTGTAATAAAATATCAAGTCGTTCAAAAGATAGTCGGGGGGGGGGGGTTACTTTATAGACAGATGGTATAAGATTAGTTAAATAGACAAATTTTTATACCCAAAATCTATATTATTATTTATTTATTTGTGACTACTTTTTGCAGAAAACCCTATATATTTTGTTTTTGTTAATGAATATATGCGAAGTTCTTATAAAACGAAACATATGGTGGTAATAGTTTGGCTCTATCGTTCTATTTTATAATGAAAAACAAAAAAATTATTTCGCAAGAGCATTTCAAGAAATAAATTTATTATATTAACATTTTATTGTTTCAGTTTTGTTTCCTCAATTTTCTGCAACAATAAAAATGCGGTACGCGAAGGTATAGAAAAGAAGTATAAAACGGAATGTCAATAATTTGATTGTATAATAAAGTAGACCGTGGAAATAAAACGAAAACTTATTTATATTACAGCAATATGCTTTTGTGTCTGTTGTAAAACATCGAGTTATTGTGAATGATGTTAAAAACTCGAAATTTGGTATATTCAAATTTATAAAAGACTCCTGCAAGACAGCACCGTTGAAGATGCCCAGTTTTAGAGAACACAATTATTGTTTTATGGACTTCCACACTTTCAAATGACTTCGCATTGGTCTTCCAAAGCCTATTGCCCTTGAAAATATTGCTTTTGTGACCATACTAAAATTGTAATAGGGAATTCACAAATATCTGTTCACAAGGCACAAAAGGTTCAAAGTGAGGTAGACTTATGTGAATAGTGTATGTTGCGTGTACATATTCTTAAAGTTATTTCACACTAATAATGCTGATATACTACGCATATTCGTTTGACACGCACTGTTACATTCTCATTAATAAAAGCAAAATAATTTTAGAATAACAAAACTATTCTGGTGCTTGCGAAGACTTTTTACCTAAGAAAATGTAGAATATCCTTTCCAATATATCCTATACCGGATGGAGCAATAGTGCGTGGGAGTTCGATAGCTCGTACACCGCATATTTAACACTTTTCTTGGGATGTTTATTCATATCTAAAATATTAGCGCCATCTAATTACCGGTTTAGAAGTAATAATATTTAAAAACAAATATTGATTTTTACATTACTCCACTTAACAATTCACTACTTCCGCAGCCGCAGCTTTGAAGACGAAATTAAGTTAGGACCTTATTGTAGGAGGTTGTAGGGTGCTCTTGTTTAAATATCGTAGAGCCACCCTCTACAGGGTGTTCAAAATTAATTTTCAAATTTTGAGAACTTCAAAGTTATTTTTCTCAACTTTTTCAAATGGCACACCCTGTATATTTTTTACGATGTTATGTAGAATTAAATAGCGAACATTTTTTGTATGTACCTACATCCTTATGGCTATTTGTAACCACTTGTGATTTAATGAGCAAAAAGTACAAAATTCAACAATATTTATTAAAAAAAAATTAAGGGTTTTTCAGTGCTCCACATGTTGCCCATTTTGATTGCTACACATTTCTATGCGCCTTTGAAATGAGATTTCTACTTTTCTTAAGATTGCCGGTGTGATACTTCTACGCTGTGTCTAGGTGCACTCCCTGAGTGCACGCAATTTTCGGCGTTAAGTGCACTCCACACCGCCAACGTCACTCGTCTGACGTCACTTATGGAGTGCGCGCAATGCTAAGCATTGCGTACACTCCTAATTATTCTTAGTTTCGCGCGGTATATGCGATTGGAGCGTGAATTTCACAATGGATTGAAATTAATAGTCATTTAAAAATTTTATTAACTATTTAATACATTTAATAATATGATGGTCAATAAACATATTTAGAATAATGGTCCCTTTTTATAATATGATGGTCAATAAACATATTTAGAATAATGGTCCCTTCTTTTTCTGTTTCCGTAAACCGATGACAGTTAGATCTGCCCCCTTTGGGTGTTCCTTTCTTTTTATTGCAAGAGGCATTTTGATATCGTTTAACAATATACCTGAAAAAAATATATATTGAGCAGAGTGTGGTTTAGTGATATACTTCTATTACCGGGATGGATGTCTGATGGTTGGTTTTTGATGACCATTGCTTGGTTTTTTCCCTCATGTGGCTGATTTTGGATAACGACTGCCCGGTTTTCTCCGTTAACGCCTGTTACGTTTTCATCGACATGAGACTTTTTGCCCGCGTTTGTTAAATTTCCCTCTACAAGTAAATTTTCATAGTCCCTTGAATGTTCATCTAAATGTTGCAGATTTTCGACGAGCAACGTTTGGTTTTTTTCGAAAAGAACAGCGTTCTCAGGCCGATTTTCTTGCACATCTTCAATATTTTCGTCGTCGTGTTCCTTTAACTTTATCGACGACCACTTCATAGCCTTGGCGCCAGTATCTTTCAATAGTAGTCAAAATATCCATTTTATATTCAAAGGAACTGTAACATGACTCGCTGGTTAAATTAGCCAGCGAGTTGGTTATAAACAGTGTCTGCTGTCTTTTTTGACTTGTCGATTTTACTGCATTGCCTGCTGCTTTGCTAATTGAAATGGCGGGATTGTCTATTTCTAAGTTGTCCTCAATTGCAGTAATTCGCTGATTTCTTAAATAGTATGCCTTGGTCCACCTTTCGTGACATAATGTTGCTTCGAACAGCGGTTCACTCAAATATCTTCTAATGTAAAATATATGCTTACACGGCAACTTCATTGAAATGTATTTTACACAGGTGCAACTTTTAATGCTTGTTTCATATTTTAAAATTTTCAAATCCTTTGAAGCATTGATTTCTGATAAAACATACTGACTTGCATATGTTGTCAACAACTGCAAATATTCGTATTCCGGAGACTCTGGGACATGGTTTGTTATAGGTCTTTTTAAAATTAATTTTGCTGCTCTATGATCACGCTCGTTTTCATGAGCATGTACAAAAATAAAAAAATCTTTTACAAACTGTTGCAAACTACTGTTCTTAGCTATAACATGTTTTATTTTCTGATTTATATACTCGAGTCTATTGTTGGTCCTGTTCAATAAGTTTTCATTTTTCATACTATACACGGTCCATTCAGTTCTTATAGGGTGCCAGTTTTTCTCTATATAGTCGAAAACCTTACTAGTAACAGCTGATTTGAGAACTTCGTAGTTCTTATTATACTGAGATTCATTCATACTGTAAACAAGTTTTTGTACTAACGTAAGAGCAGTTTCACGCCCAGTTTTTGTAATTTTCATTTTATCGCAAGAAATTTCCCTTTTCATAATTTTCAAAGTATGGATCAGGCAAATATATACGGATACACCTGGAAATACTTCTTTGATCACATCTCGCTGGAGTAGATCTTTATCTGCCATTATACATTTAACATCTCCATCTTTGATTCTGTTTTCAGTTTTGAAGCGATTCAAGAGCCACTCGAATGTTATAGCGTCTTCGGTACACGTTAAAGCAACTCCAACGATTTCGCTTTGACCTTCTGAATCTGCTACTAGAAAAATGAAAACTCTGCAGCCAATATTAAGTAATTTGTATGTGCCATCTATTGAAATGAAACTTGGGCATGCCGCAACAGCACTTCCCATCGTTTTGGTAGAAAAATAAAGACTCTTAAAAAAATGATCTTCTCCGTGAAGTACGTCGACACTACATCCTATAAACATATTAATTGAAATATTGGGTAATTGGGAACAAATTATATACCTCACCGTATGTCTCTTTTAATGTCTTAACAACATTTTGTTAATCATTAGAAGTATTTTTCATTTGATAAGCCATATTAGATAAATCTTTAAGAGTTGTTTTCTTGCCAGTGCTAAGGTGAATTTTATTCTGAATCAACTTCTTATTTCCTCTGACACTTAAACAAATTTTAGCGAAATTTGTTTCGTTTTTATCCAATTTTCTGTTTTGAGGCAAATAGTCACAAACTTTCTAAAATTTTCACAAAATGTTAACGAGGTGAATTTATGCAACAACCAGCATGCAACAGCAAGCTGCTACGCCTTTACATGTGAGAATAGATGGCCTTTGTGCGTTCCCTCTAAACCGGTTACTCTAAGGACTTGGTCTACCGCTGAAGCAGCTACTTGAATATAGGAAGGACAGTCCATTATTTTCGTACTAAGAATCGGAATTCAAACAAATAATGCAACATGAAGGGGTGTTGTTTTTATAATTAATAATTTCCCTAATGAAATAACGTAATCTTTACATACCCGACTTTACGAATCCCTTTGATTCGTGTACGTAACTTCCCACCATGAATGCACACATAAGTAATGGAATAATACTTAACTGATTCTTTAAGGGGATGTTGTAATTTTACAGCTTTTATCGACTTGCTTCGCAAAACCACAAACTTTTGCTTCTCAACTTTTTCATAATGTCTGACAGCATTATTCAAGTCTTCAAAGGACGGAAATATTTGCCCAACATGCATTATGATTGAGCGCGTGTCTCTTTTCAACTGTAACATACGTACATAATATATTATGTAGGTTGTAACAAAATTATCTAGCAGCAGTGAAAGTCACAACAGTTAGTCAATGCAATTACCTGCTTTGTATGAAATAACAAAAATTAGTCAATAAAAGTACCTGTTTTGCATGTAATAAAAAAGTCTAGCAGTCGCTGTTTACAAAACAGAACCTATAACCTCACATTATTGCGCACATGTTGACCGACACGCCCAACATCTGCAATGGAGTGTATGCAATACTTAGCATTGCGTGCACTCCATAAGTGACGTCAGACCCGTGACGTTGCCGCTGCGGAGTGCACCCAACGCTAAAAATTGCGTGCACTCTGGAGTGCACCTAGACACAGCGATACTTCTAAAACCAAATATTATCCCATCCTTCATATTTTGGATTGCTGTTGGTGTATCTGTATAAACAATTTCTTTCACGTATCCTCATAAGAAGAAATCCATTTTTGTAAGATCGGGAGATCTAGCGGGCCATTGAGTGGGTCCATTCCTTCTAATCCATTGATGTGGGTAGATAGTATTTAGGTGGTCTCTTACTGCATTTAAATCATGTGGTGGACCACCATCTTGCCGAAGCCACATCCTATTTCGGATCCTTTGAGGAAGATTCACCAATATTTGTGGCAGATAGTTCTCCAAAAAATGAAGATAAATAGCTCCAGTTAATGTAACATCAAAAGAATGTGGCCCTATTACATGTTCTCCAATAATCCCCCCCCCCCAAACGTTTATGGACCATCTGTGCTGGTTATCAAGTTGCCTGAAAAAGTGAGGATTTTTCGTAGCATAATCATGGAAACTGTGCCTGTTAACAAATCTATTTTTATGAAAAGTTGCCACATCAGTGAACAAAACATTGTTGAAGAAAGTAGCATCTTCTTGATTTTACCTCTGGCCCAATTACAAAACTGTAAACGCTTTAGAAAATCGTCATCACTTAATTCCTCGTGCATTTGAATGTGATATGCAAGAAACTTATTGGTTTTACAATTCGACCAACAGAACGTCTACTTATTCCTACAGATGAGCTCACTTCTCTCTGACTAATATGGGGATGGGGATCCTCAATCGCTGCCAGCACAGCAGATAACTCATTTTCTTCGTTCACATCATTTTTAATTCGTTCACGTTTTTCATATTGTACATTGCCGGTTTCCACAAATCTATCAAACAGGTTTTGGAAACTATCAACTTTAGGAAGCCTTCGTTCAGGATACCGTTGGTGGTAAATTCTATTGGCAAGCAAACAATTTCTTTCCGACTCGTTCAAAACAAAAATCATGTCTACAAGTTCTTCTTTATTAAAATTCATTTTGGAAAACTCAATTACTACAAATAAAAACTGATGGTCGATAACTGCGAGAAATGTACGTTTGACGTTTGTGCAAAATAATTGCTAGCGAACAGATGCTTTATCGTTTTGTCTAACACAAACAACCAAAATAATTTACAACCAATAATAATTAATAAATATTGTTGAATTTTGTACTTTTTGCTCAATAAATCAAAAATGGTTACAAATAGCAATAAGGATGTACATACAAAAAATGTTCGCTATTTAATTCTACATAACATCGCTAAAAAATATATAGAGTGTTCCATTTGAAAAAGTTGAAAAGAATAACTTTGAAGTTCTCAAAATTTGAAAATTAATTTTGAACACCCTGTAGAGGGTGGCTCTACGGTATTTAAACAAGAGCACCCTACAACCTCCTACAATAAGGTCCTTACTTAATTTCGTCTTCAAAGCTGCGGCCGCGGAAGTGGTGAATTGTTGAGTGGAGTAATGTAAAAATCAATTTCTTTGAAAAAAATATTATTACTTCTAAACCGGACATTAGATGGCGCTAATATTTTAGATATGAATAAACATCCCAAGAGAAGTGGTCAATATGCAAAAAAATTCAGGGCATTCCATTTGAAAAAATTACCTTAAGCGTGCCACACTTTTTTGTAACACCCTGTATATTTGAAAATAATTTCTATGTATGCGCATTTACCCACAGTTTACATCTGCATTAGAAAGATTTTTTAATCTGTTACGGTGTACGAGCTATCGAACTCCCACGCACTATTGCCCCACCCGGTATTTAAATTTATGACTATTTAGTTTTAGAACAAAACAGATGAAATGAATCTGCAATATTCTTTTTGTCGAATCTACTTCTGATGTCTTAAAGACATTTCAAGTTGGTGTCACAATGATATTTTAATGGCGAATAATGATTTCTTCCTGACCTACAAGTAGCTGAATGAATTTGTAATAATAAATAAAAAGCTGTCGGGCAACCGCCACGGGACCTTTCTGGCGTTTATTAAAACTACTGAAAAAGTTTAAAATATTTCGATTTTTTAACAATTTTATGAAAATTTAGAAAAATGATTTAAAATTTTTGAAAAATTTTCAAATTAAATCCAGAACCGAAAATAGGTTTTCCAAAAAATGATCGTCCTTTTTCGGCAGTTATTTAATTAAACTGTTTAGGCAAACGACCAAAAGGTCACATCGTCTTTTCTTAATGGGAAGTCGTTCCTGTGGTCATTTACCATGTCCATAACAATTTTGAAGATAAAATTCCTAAATGTTTACATACACTACAGGTATTTTCACAATGGAAGGTCGTTCCTATGGTCATTAAAACCGAGGGGGTGGTAGAAAGATCGCGCTTGCGCAGATCGGCTATTCCACATGCGTAGAATACAAATCTGAGCTTGTTTTTCGAGCGCGTCCTGATTGAAGTAGAACATCCCTCTCCACCTCCTCATTTATTGCAAGCGTTATTTGGTTTTATAATGTCTAGTGTTTTGTAACAATGTTTATCCACTGAAAACCGCAAATCGATTAGAAAAAGATACTTGTTTGGCAATTATACACCCTATAGATCTTTTCTCAATGCGAGGTCGTTTCTATTGTTCTTACAAATGTCCATACCGATTTTAAAGTCGAAGTTACTACATTAAAAAAAACACAGTATCGATGGTAGAAAGATCGTGCTTGTTCAGATCGACTATTTGACATGTGTAGAATACCAATTTGAGCTTGTTTTTCGAGCGCGTTCATATTGAAGTAAAGCATTTCTTCCGCTCCTTATTTTTTGCAGAGTTATCTGCTGTTATAATGTCTGGTATTTTGTAATTGCAAACAA